>OX451741.1:347150250-347750250 GCA_948472305.1 Vicia faba
CTACAAAACAAGAACAAAGATGAAGATTCGAACCCCTGAAATGGTTAGTGGATGCATATGATGCTGTATGATGTTATGATGCTATGATTAAACACACCACAAATATTTACAAAGGCAGACATGTAAGGCACACAAGTTACACCAGACAAGCCCTTAGAGTTTAGGCCAGCATGGGGTCTGGGTATTACCCTCTTGAAGTTGGTGGGCTCAAACCTGTCCTATCAAAGTAACTGGGTTCTAAGGATCTCAATATCATTGGATTGCTTTCATTGTTCATCGTTTCGATTTGGCCACTGACTGGCGATCAAAATATCCCAAGAAAACAACCCTCAATTGAGTGTAGTATCGAGTATCAACCGACTTCGGAGTACACCAAAGTAGTCATCTCACTACCCTAAAGAGGCCAAGATGGTTCAATTAAGGTTCCTAAGGTCTGTTGATGCTTCACGACACCACATGGAGGCCCCGTACTCTCCTTGATTGACTCAAGGGTTACCGGTACACACCAAAGTGCCACATCAACGTAGCAGACTGCTTCAACCATGTCGGTATACCCCGCACAGTTCCCTCACAGCCTTGTTGCTACTTTCTAAGAAGGTATCCCCAGATCCGGGTTAGGATCTATAGAACTCCCAAGACAGTCCCACAATTTAAAGCAAACAAGTCAAAGCAATTGAAAACATAGTTATGAACTAGCCCTAAGGTACACCTCACTTTATAAGAGTCCCCAGCAGAGTCGCCAGTTCTATGATCGATGGATCTGGAACTGACTGTTTAACGCTGGTTTCGCGAAATGTCGCGGTAAGCAAGAGTCGCCACCGTCTTTTATTTTCTCCAAATGGAAAGGACAAAAGCACAGAAAAATTCCTTATTGAGATTAGCTCTCGGTTCGGGAGGTAGGTTATAGAAAGGGAAGGTGTTAGCACCCTTTCTATCCATGGTTATCCATGGGCTCTTAGATACTTGCTCATTGTGTTTTCAAAAATGGTTTGTTTGCTTTTCAAGTGTGTGTGGGTTTTGAAAAAAAAGTTCGTTTTGAAAACTTCTAGGTAACTCTTGTATCAGTCCTCAAGAGTGTATGAAGTATTGTTTGAAAACTTTTTGAAAGTGTAGGTGTGAAAAGTATTTTGTTTGTTTTTGAAAAGAGCAAGTATCTATGAGAATCTACCCACCCTAAGGAATTCGTCTGTGTAGATGTCCTTTAAAGTAGTGTGTTGTACCCCAAAATTTGCCCTCCCATATTCATCAAGAAATTGCCAAGTCAAGGTCACAAAATTCCCTCAGGGTTGTGCAGCTCAACTGTCTCCTATGCAGTCAAAACTAGGGTTTGAGTTCTGGTCAAGCAAATGAACTTTTCAAAGGCCCAATCAAGTCCCATATGCCTACAAAGATGGTCAAGTATCCTCATGTCAAGTTTCAAGGCATTCAGCTCAAAATTGCACAGTCAAAACCCTAGGTTGCACTACAGTCAACTGTAGGGGCAAAATGGTCATTTGACAGTCAAAAGTTCAAATTTTTGGTCAACATATCATTTTGAAGCCACAAACATCATTTGATCAATGCTTGATCATGATTCTCAAAATTTGGCTCAGAAATCATCAAAGATGCAAAAGTTGCTATATTTGGACAGCTGAAAAAGTCAACTGAAATTGACCAGGGCATAACTTTCACATGGATTATCAGAAAAATTCCATCCAAAGCTCATTTTGAAGAGAAAGACATTTCATACAATTCATCTTCATGTTCCAAGTCCAAGAAATGCTCTCACAAAAAGTTATCAATTTCAACATTATAGGTCATTTTCAAAAGTCAACAAAAAGGGACTTTAAGTCAAAGGCCATAACTTGAGATTGGTAAATCAAAATGACATGGGACCAAAGGCATTGGTTAAAGGACTCAAAGACCTTTCCAAAATGTCCAAGAACATGTGAAAAGCTTAAAAATTGACCAAGTTATGCCTTGTGGAAGTTGGGAAATTTTTGGAAATTTTTGAAAGTCAACATTGATGCAAAAGGCCTAAAAATGCAAATGGGCCCATTTTTCTTCCAAGTTTCTTCATGCCAAGCCTATGCACGACCATTAGGCCCAAAGGGAAGTATTTTCATATTTTTTAATTATTTATTTGAATTTATATCAATATTAATTCATTTAAATTATTTTAATATGTGAAAAATATAAAATTGACCTAAACAAATCTTTTTATGCATGATTTAAACTTGAGATTTCGTGCACATGCTAATATAGAAGGTTTTGGCTTGATTGAAACCTAATTGACACAAAAACCATGAAAAAAGATATGAAAAAGATTTTCCAAAATCAAATATGTGAAATCATCAATGCATGAGATTTTGTACAACTTTCTTGACCTAAAAGCCTCTATACATACTCAGCATCACAACCCTAATGATTGAAGACTGCAAGCTGCGCATAAGAAACCTTTGGCATATTGAAAATTTTGACAAAAAACTCAAACACTGAAATCAACCTTAGGAGTCGATTCAAGCTGCAATTTTCCTTCCATTAGCATCCTGAGACATCCTTGGACGTTTCCCAATCATAATCAACAAGCAAAACGCCTTGAACTGGTATCAGGAACTCAAACTGTACCAAGAAAATATTGAAATCGCATAGCATGATTTAAGCATCTTTTTGCATTTTTGTTTGTATATTCATGCTCCTTATGAAGTTTGTGAACTAACCATCATAATTAATTGAGTTTTTGTGGCATAAACATGATTTCACCATGAACGGTATTAGGGTTTGGCAGGTTTCAAAATTAGGGGTTTCTCAATCAAGAAAAATCAGAGCTCCAGATGACCATTAATGGATTCAGGGATTGAAGACGAAAAGGATGGCCCCCTCGCGCTCAATTTATGAGCAACGAGGGGCTATTCGCTATTTTCTTGAATCACCCCTTCAGCAACGCCATAAAAACCGTGGCCATACGTCTGTGTTTCAGAAAAAAACGAAGAAGACAACCTCGTTGTCACCATGTGATAGGCTGGTTTGAAAATTCGCGCCAGATCGTCCACTAACTCTATTTTTCTTTTATATTATTTGTGTTATATTATATATTAAATGAAATTGAACAGCTCAGCTGGCAAAGGGGACGCGCTTGTAACCTTCAAAGACCTGGGTTCAAGTCCCAGGTCTGGCAAAAATCCCATATTATTTTTCTATAATTGATCCCATGCAGGCCTAACATGAAAGTTCACCATACACACTTAATATTCATTAGCCACGCATCCACAATGATCAGATCAATGACCAAGCTTCAGGGTGCAGCATACACCTGGTCAAACGCACCATATGGAATCATGAAAAGTCAGCAAATTCAAATCTTGTTGGGCCAGAATTTCCAGGCCTATACCTCCTTATTTGGGGCTACACCCCACCCTGGTTTGCATTTTTTTTATATTTTTCTTCTCCCTTTTATTTTTATTGTTTTATTTATTTTATTGTCTTAATTTAATTAACTTATTTTTCTACAAAATATAAAAACATTAAAAAATACAGAAAAGACAAAAAATACAATTTTTATTTTATTATTGCCATGAATAAATTAGAATGTAAATTGTTTAGTTTAATTAGGTTTTAATTTTAATTCCTTTTTAATAAAAATCCAAAAAAACATGTAGAATTAGGTTAATTGATAGTTTTAATGTCTTTTTAATTTTTATTTCTCACAATACTATTTATTTATTATTTTATTTTTATAATTAAAAATTGTACATAATAAATTTTAGGTTTAATTTAGATCTTAATTTAATTCTTTTTTTTAATAAATAAAAACATTTAGAATTAGGGTTTGCCTTATAGTTTAATTTCAATTAACTCTTTTTTTTTCTTTTAATAAATAAAAACATAAAAATCTAAAAAAAACATTTTCTTTTTGAATTTTAATTCTAATTTCCTATTTAATTCTAATTAATTAATTCTTGTAATCTAATTTTTGTAAGAAGGGTCCAACGCCCTAGTTTTGCTTTAATTATTTTCTTTTTGCGCGTTTACTTTATTGCTTATCATAATTCTGTATCTCTCCCAAGGCCATGTACATTTACTTTTCGCACTTTATTTATCGCTTTATTTATTTCTCCGCTAAATCGGGTCCGGTTTAATTTTGGCGATGTGGACCCGCGCCATTTGTAATAGTTTAGATTTATTTCCTCGCAAAATATTTAACTGTTAATCAAGCATGAAAGAATGAATGTCTAATTAAAATCAAGCGTAGAACACGACAAACATGACAAGACAAATAACTGAAACATGACACACAATTCGCACACACCACCCCTAGGGTACGCCTCACTGTTGCCTTTCGAAAGGTGATCGTCGAGTAGAGGATGTCTTAGTAAGTCCTCATGATCCGGGAACCTGGCATGAGGGTAGCTTCTAAGGTGTCTTCCCATTGCTCTGGTGATCACCATGTCCCTAAAACTCGAATTGACCCGAACACCTCCAACGGTGGTGCTACCTACCTCTCAATGGTGGGATGGCATTACTTTAAAGGACATTTACACAGACGAATTCCTTAGGGTAGGTAGGTTCTCGTAGATACTTGCTCTCTTTAAAAACAAAACAAATCAAAATCTTTTCACACCGACACTTTTCAAAAGCTTTCAAAACGATTTTTCAAACACTCTGACGCATGAGTCGAACTGAAATTTTCAAAGAAACTTTTTTAAAACCCACAATTGAAAAGCAAACAAACCTTTTGAAAACACAAGTGAGCAAGTATCTAAGAGCCCATGGATAACCATGGATAGAAAGGGTGCTAACACCTTCCCTTTCTATAACCTACCTCCCGAACCGAGAGCAATCTCTTTAAGGAATTTTTCTGTGCTTTTGTCCTTTCCATTTGGAGAAAATAAAAGACGGTGGCGACTCTTGCTTCCGCGACATTTCGCGAACCAGCGTTAAACAGTCAGTTCCAGATCCACCGATCACAGAACTGGCGACTCTGCTGGGGACAATCTTAAAGTGAGGTGTACCTTAGGACTAAGATCACTGTGTTTTCAATTGTTTTCCTTGTGTGCTTTAAAATTGTGGGTTGCTTGGGAGTTCTATAGATCCTACACCCGGATCTGGGGGATACCTTTCTTAGAAGGTAGCAACAAGGCTGTGAGGGAACTGTGCGGGGTATACCGACATGGTTGAAACAGTCTGCTACGTTGATGTGGCACTTTGGTGTGTACCGGTAACCCTTGAGTTCAGTCAAGGAGAGTACGGGGCCTCCGCGTGGTGTCGTGAAGCATCAACAGACCTTAGGAACCTTAATTGAACTATCTTGGCCTCTTTAGGGTAGTGAGATAACTGACTTTGGTGCAGTCCGAGGTTGGTTGATACTCGATACTACGCTCAATTGAGGGTTGCTTTCCTGGAATATTTCGATCGCCAGTTCAGTGGCTAAATCGAAACGATGAACAATGAAAGCAATCCCGTGATATTGAGAACCTTAGAACCCGGTTACTTTGATTAGGACAGGTTGAACCCACCAACTTCAAGAGGGTAATACCTGGACTTCATGCTGGCCTAAACCCTAAGGGCTCTTTTGTGTGACTTGTGTGCCTTCGTACTTGACTATCTGCGTGCTTGTTACCTAACACTTGTTTCTTGCAGGTCTTGTTTATAGTCCTTAATTGGGACTCATAACAGGGTACTGAGTTTCTTGCAGGTCTTGTTTATAGCCCTTAACTAGGACTCATGACAGGGTTTACCAAATTTCTTGCAGGTGTTGTTTATAGTCCTTAACTGGGACTCATAACAGGGTTTACTAGATCTCTTGCAGGTTTTGTTTATAGTCCTTAATTGGGACTCATAACAAAGTACACTGAATTTCTTGCAGGGTTTGTTTATAGTCCTTAATTGGGACTCATAACAGGGTTTACCTACTTCACCCCATGCATAGCATGACATCATACCATTGCATACCATTGCATACATCCTAACCCATTTCAAGGATCTCAAGGGCTTGTGATGCAGGTTATGATAAATCAAACATCTAGCAAGGGGCAAAGAGGATTTATTTTCCTCTAGCCAAGGTTGTCAGGGGCTATGACCCACTGGATATGGTGAGCCTTTGACCCTTGAAGAAGAATTCTCAACAACATGGGTTTCCTTCAATCAAGCTATAAATTCCGATGCTAAAAATTTTCTTGTTTACCCTGTGAGGTCCTTGAAAACATTGCATGCATATCATACACCTCATCGCATTACAGGTATCCCTTTTGCAGGTCACTTACCTTTCTCGCTGTTTATTTCAGCAATGGCCTCACAACAAGATAACCAGGACCTTCACGCTCAAGAGTCTCAGTTCAGGGAAATCTTCTTAGGTCTATCCAAGGGGCAGGAAGAGTTGAGGGCACTCCTCATGAGGAATCTGATCAGAAAAAGTCCTGAAGATGACAAGGACGAACAGCTGAAACGTCTACAAGCTGAGGTAGACACATTGAAAACTCAGATGCTGGGGCAAAGGGCCCTCATTCAAGGTTTAGCTCAGGAGCAAGGAGAGCTGAGAGCCATGGTCAGTCAGCTTCCTCAAGGCATGAAGCAACCAGCCCAAATCAGGGACCAGGTCATGGAACAGCTCCCAAGAGGGCAAAGGTCGGGTCCAGTGAATAGACCTCTCCGAGTTGCTACTACTTCACAGGTTCAACAACGACCTCGCCAGAAACAGCGGGTTGATCAGAACAGGCCGGACGAGCCTAAGAGACAATTCACCAATATCAACATGCCATGGTCACGAGCCTTGCAACACATGTTAAAGATGAATCTGATTGCGGTGATCAACCCTCCTGCAAATCCAAAGACCTCCTCTCCAAGCTACAACCCAGAAGCAAGGTGCGCTTACCATTCTGGTAGCCCGGGGCACGATACTGAGGATTGTTGGGCGCTGAAGTACAAGATTCAAGGCATGATCGATGCTGGAGAGATTCAGTTTGAAGTACCCAAGACTCCCAACGTGATCACTGCTCCCATGCCAAAACATGGCTAGGATAGAAAGCACTTTTTGTTCATTCGAATTCAAGTTGTGATTTTCTTTTGTTTAAACATTTATTCATGTTAAAACATTGTTATTCCATTAATGCATCGCTTATGTCTATTTTTGAATCAATATATTCGTATTCACTATACGCAAATTATTTTCATATTTTTTCTGATATCAACTCTCAATCAATAATTCTAAGCCTCTTGAGGGAGGATGACGAAAACGATACCGCGATCATTACAGTATGCTTTTGAACAAACCCCGCTGATGAGGTACAGGCATTGTTTCAACCCCTAAACACTGGAGTTATAAGGATGATAATCCCTCGTCAACCCATCAGAGCCAAAGAAGTAGGAGTTTTTATTTTCGAAAATCAAAACCCTTAATCATAACCTGGGGCAGGGTAGTCTCTCAGTTGATCCAAGTGCATAACGAATGGCACCGAAGAGATCTTTACAAAACGAACAAAGACAGTGACGGTGCAAAACAGTCATAAAGACAGGCAGTCATCATCAAAATCCATAAACGAAAAGCCCAAAAAGTCTAAACCTACAAAGGGGACTTATGAAACTGGGGCATCCCGCTGACTGTAATTCCAAAAAAAGGAAACAGTTCAGGCAAAAAAAGAAAGGGATAACAAAAATCAAAAAGCAAGAGGTCTCACAAA
Organism: Vicia faba; assembly: GCA_948472305.1. Classification (NCBI taxonomy): domain Eukaryota; kingdom Viridiplantae; phylum Streptophyta; class Magnoliopsida; order Fabales; family Fabaceae; genus Vicia; species Vicia faba. Next base: position 347,157,906 of record OX451741.1, read on the forward strand.
CCCTCAACAAAAAAAGGAATGACTGCCTATTCAAAATAAATTGTCAAACGTCCGAACCATCACTGGAAAATCAGAGCAAAGACTCAAACAAGATCTAATGCACGATCAACTGAGTTTAGGTTTGGAGAACATCACGAAGAGCGGGTGGGTACAAATAAAATTTGAGCCTTTATCCTTTGTTTCTTAAACCGTGAACCAAGCCACATTATAACCCTTAAAAGTCCTAGCTGAAGCATGGGTTAGTTCGAAAGCATACTGTTACGAAAGGTATCCTGACTCCTTAAGGCTTACTATAAAGGAGTTGACATCACGTTTTACAAACATTCATTTGTTTTATGAAAAAAGAACGCATTTTAAAAATCTTCAAGACAGACATAAGCTTTGCATTTTTAACATAACTATTGTTTGCATATGACTTTTTGTTTGAACAGCAGGGAAATCCGCACGATGAATACCTAGTGAACAAAAGCACTTCCAATCAAGGGGCAGACGTGATTATTGTCCATTATCTGGGGCAGTCCAATCAAGATTCGGAGAATCTCTCAAGAGCCAAATAGCCTGGGGCAAATCTCCGCGTGAGTCACCTGGGGCATTTCAACAATAAATCTTGCCTGGTCAAACACCTCTCTGGTGGCATGACAAAACACTTCTGACAGGGGCAACTCCCTACATTCTAAGAGCACGGACATAGTCGAAAAAATACTACGCATAATCAAAGACCCGCTAGGTTGACACACCTAGGAAAAAGTAAGGGCTTCCCGACGAACCAAAAGGGTTCGGGCAAAATGAAGGGGTGAAATGAAAAAAATATGTACACCCGGCAAGTCGAAAACCTGAAAAGGCGGCTTGGGCAAAAATGGGTATCCCGGTGGACTGAAAACCCGAAAGGGCGGTCCAGGCAAAAGTTAGGGATCAAAGCGTACGACTATGTCCTGTCATCTTGTCACCTGCCTACCAGAAGAAGGTTGGTCCATCAACAACTATCAGCGCCTCGCAGGTCTTCCTCTCCCACCTCAGAAACAGGGGCAATAAAGAGTTGTCTAAAAGCAATCTAATTGTTCTATCCTCCAAGGCATCAGGGTAGGTTCCGTTGAAGAACATCCCAACATATCTAAGCTTCCCCAGGAGAGTCCAACCCAAGTTCCCCAGGAAGGTTGGAATTCATATCCCCAAGCAATAAGCGTACCCCCAGTGGATTCTGGAAGCTTATCCCCTAGCAGGGCACGAGCGCGTCGTCCGGCTTGATTTAAAGAGTTATTTCCTTAACAGGATATAACTGGGTTATCCTCAGCCAAAAGCCACGGAAAGAGCGTCGTCGACAAAATCTTCTTATCCCCAGCGAAATCCATTCATACTTCCAATACAGCAAGGTATCCTCAGCGAGTCATCCTCAACAATTCAGCAAAAGCATCTCCCCACAGAGTATTTCTTCCCAGCATGATCGCTAGAGTATCTTTTCTCCCGCAGAATTATTTCATTCCTCAACGGAGTTATCTCCTCCTACCGGTATTCTTGCAACGAATCATCCACAACGGAAGCAAAATCTCTTCCTCAACATCAGCCCAGGATATGACTTCCCGGCACCCGTCAAGGATTTATTTTCCTAGACGAAAACATACATAAAACTTTACATACATCATCATAGCATGCATAATGCACTGCATCATATCATACGAATCTCATTTATGTTGAGAACATCATTGCTTGATCCATATCATGCATTGCATATAACTGACCTTTACCTTTCAGGAAAGATGCAGTTGAAATTCTCAAACATATTTCAAGGATTTCTCTAGTCCAGTTAAATCGACTCCAAACAGATTTTTCTGATAAAGACTCAGTAGAAGTTCTCTTATGGTCCCCTCTCCAACGGCGTGTGAGGTGGTAATTCCTTTTTCAGATGTTTCCCTCTCCGGCATGAGCGTGAGGTGATATTCTCTTATGGTCCCCTCTCCAACGGCGTGTGAGGTGGTAATTCCTTCTTCAGATGTTTCCCTCTCCGGCATGAGCGTGAGGTGATATTCTCTTATGGTCCCCTCTCCAACGGCGTGTGAGGTGGTAATTCCTTTTTCAGATGTTTCCCTCTCCGGCATGAGCGTGAGGTGATATTCTCTTATGGTCCCCTCTCCAACGGCGTGTGAGGCGGTAAATCCTTTTTCAGATGTTTCCCTCTCCGGCATGAGCGTGAGGTGATATTCTCTTATGGTCCCCTCTCCAACGGCGTGTGAGGCGGTAAATCCTTTTTCAGATGTTTCCCTCTCCGGCATGAGCGTGAGGTGATATTCTCTTATGGTCCCCTCTCCAACGGCGTGTGAGGTGGTAATTCCTTTTTCAGATGTTCCCCTCTCCGGCATGAGCGTGAGGTGATATTCTCTTATGGTCCCCTCTCCAACGGCGTGTGAGGTGGTAATTCCTTTTTCAGATGTTCCCCTCTCCGGCATGAGCGTGAGGTGATATTCTCTTATGGTCCCCTCTCCAACGGCGTGTGAGGTGGTAATTCCTTTTTCAGATGTTCCCCTCTCCGGCATGAGCGTGAGGTGATATTCTCTTATGGTCCCCTCTCCAACGGCGTGTGAGGTGGTAATTCCCTTTCAAGATGATCCCCTCTCCGGCATGAGCGTGAGGTGATATTTCTTTTCAGATTATAATTTCCTATAGTTCCCTCTCCAACGGTAAGTGAGGTGACTCCCTTTGAGATTATAATGTCCTTTGGTTCTCTTCCTGACACTGCAAAGATGGTAATTCTCGCCAAGATTTTTCTCAACGAGCGTTGTTGAAATTAAAATCATCCAAGGTTCTCTTACCATTCATACTAAGGCAGTAACCATCCCTGGTTCATTCATCAGCGTTTGAAGCTCCAGATTCAGCTCCTGTAACCAGTCAGGACACATCTATACCAAGCATCTAAAATCAGCTCCTACAGCGTGTCAGGTACTCATTTTCTCTCTTGCAGGTATGCAGGTCCTCGCTAAGGAATCTCCTACGCGATCAACGTCCAGATGGCATCTATAAGCCCATCATCCTATCCAGCAACATCCAAATGGCATCTATAAGCCCATTCCCTCATCATCATTGCTACCATGTGAGCGCAAATTTCTGGGCACTCTAGTGTCCAATCATCTTCTACCCTCGGATCACGAAAGGCACGTCAGCCAATCTGCATCCTCAGGTCTAAGAAGATTGAACAGGGGCAACTGTTGTACCCCAAAATTTGCCCTCCCATATTCATCAAGAAATTGCCAAGTCAAGGTCACAAAATTCCCTCAGGGTTGTGCAGCTCAACTGTCTCCTATGCAGTCAAAACTAGGGTTTGAGTTCTGGTCAAGCAAATGAACTTTTCAAAGGCCCAATCAAGTCCCATATGCCTACAAAGATGGTCAAGTATCCTCATGTCAAGTTTCAAGGCATTCAGCTCAAAATTGCACAGTCAAAACCCTAGGTTGCACTACAGTCAACTGTAGGGGCAAAATGGTCATTTGACAGTCAAAAGTTCAAATTTTTGGTCAACATATCATTTTGAAGCCACAAACATCATTTGATCAATGCTTGATCATGATTCTCAAAATTTGGCTCAGAAATCATCAAAGATGCAAAAGTTGCTATATTTGGACAGCTGAAAAAGTCAACTGAAATTGACCAGGGCATAACTTTCACATGGATTATCAGAAAAATTCCATCCAAAGCTCATTTTGAAGAGAAAGACATTTCCTACAATTCATCTTCATGTTCCAAGTCCAAGAAATGCTCTCACAAAAAGTTATCAATTTCAACATTATAGGTCATTTTCAAAAGTCAACAAAAAGGGACTTTAAGTCAAAGGCCATAACTTGAGATTGGTAAATCAAAATGACATGGGACCAAAGGCATTGGTTAAAGGACTCAAAGACCTTTCCAAAATGTCCAAGAACATGTGAAAAGCTTAAAAATTGACCAAGTTATGCCTTGTGGAAGTTGGGAAATTTTTGGAAATTTTTGAAAGTCAACATTGATGCAAAAGGCCTAAAAATGCAAATGGGCCCATTTTTCTTCCAAGTTTCTTCATGCCAAGCCTATGCACGACCATTAGGCCCAAAGGGAAGTATTTTCATATTTTTTAATTATTTATTTGAATTTATATCAATATTAATTCATTTAAATTATTTTAATATGTGAAAAATATAAAATTGACCTAAACAAATCTTTTTATGCATGATTTAAACTTGAGATTTCGTGCACATGCTAATATAGAAGGTTTTGGCTTGATTGAAACCTAATTGACACAAAAACCATGAAAAAAGATATGAAAAAGATTTTCCAAAATCAAATATGTGAAATCATCAATGCATGAGATTTTGTACAACTTTCTTGACCTAAAAGCCTCTATACATACTCAGCATCACAACCCTAATGATTGAAGACTGCAAGCTGCGCATAAGAAACCTTTGGCATATTGAAAATTTTGACAAAAAACTCAAACACTGAAATCAACCTTAGGAGTCGATTCAAGCTGCAATTTTCCTTCCATTAGCATCCTGAGACATCCTTGGACGTTTCCCAATCATAATCAACAAGCAAAACGCCTTGAACTGGTATCAGGAACTCAAACTGTACCAAGAAAATATTGAAATCGCATAGCATGATTTAAGCATCTTTTTGCATTTTTGTTTGTATATTCATGCTCCTTATGAAGTTTGTGAACTAACCATCATAATTAATTGAGTTTTTGTGGCATAAACATGATTTCACCATGAACGGTATTAGGGTTTGGCAGGTTTCAAAATTAGGGGTTTCTCAATCAAGAAAAATCAGAGCTCCAGATGACCATTAATGGATTCAGGGATTGAAGACGAAAAGGATGGCCCCCTCGCGCTCAATTTATGAGCAACGAGGGGCTATTCGCTATTTTCTTGAATCACCCCTTCAGCAACGCCATAAAAACCGTGGCCATACGTCTGTGTTTCAGAAAAAAACGAAGAAGACAACCTCGTTGTCACCATGTGATAGGCTGGTTTGAAAATTCGCGCCAGATCGTCCACTAACTCTATTTTTCTTTTATATTATTTGTGTTATATTATATATTAAATGAAATTGAACAGCTCAGCTGGCAAAGGGGACGCGCTTGTAACCTTCAAAGACCTGGGTTCAAGTCCCAGGTCTGGCAAAAATCCCATATTATTTTTCTATAATTGATCCCATGCAGGCCTAACATGAAAGTTCACCATACACACTTAATATTCATTAGCCACGCGTCCACAATGATCAGATCAATGACCAAGCTTCAGGGTGCAGCATACACCTGGTCAAACGCACCATATGGAATCATGAAAAGTCAGCAAATTCAAATCTTGTTGGGCCAGAATTTCCAGGCCTATACCTCCTTATTTGGGGCTACACCCCACCCTGGTTTGCATTTTTTTTATATTTTTCTTCTCCCTTTTATTTTTATTGTTTTATTTATTTTATTGTCTTAATTTAATTAACTTATTTTTCTACAAAATATAAAAACATTAAAAAATACAGAAAAGACAAAAAATACAATTTTTATTTTATTATTGCCATGAATAAATTAGAATGTAAATTGTTTAGTTTAATTAGGTTTTAATTTTAATTCCTTTTTAATAAAAATCCAAAAAAACATGTAGAATTAGGTTAATTGATAGTTTTAATGTCTTTTTAATTTTTATTTCTCACAATACTATTTATTTATTATTTTATTTTTATAATTAAAAATTGTACATAATAAATTTTAGGTTTAATTTAGATCTTAATTTAATTCTTTTTTTTAATAAATAAAAACATTTAGAATTAGGGTTTGCCTTATAGTTTAATTTCAATTAACTCTTTTTTTTTCTTTTAATAAATAAAAACATAAAAATCTAAAAAAAACATTTTCTTTTTGAATTTTAATTCTAATTTCCTATTTAATTCTAATTAATTAATTCTTGTAATCTAATTTTTGTAAGAAGGGTCCAACGCCCTAGTTTTGCTTTAATTATTTTCTTTTTGCGCGTTTACTTTATTGCTTATCATAATTCTGTATCTCTCCCAAGGCCATGTACATTTACTTTTCGCACTTTATTTATCGCTTTATTTATTTCTCCGCTAAATCGGGTCCGGTTTAATTTTGGCGATGTGGACCCGCGCCATTTGTAATAGTTTAGATTTATTTCCTCGCAAAATATTTAACTGTTAATCAAGCATGAAAGAATGAATGTCTAATTAAAATCAAGCGTAGAACACGACAAACATGACAAGACAAATAACTGAAACATGACACACAATTCGCACACACCACCCCTAGGGTACGCCTCACTGTTGCCTTTCGAAAGGTGATCGTCGAGTAGAGGATGTCTTAGTAAGTCCTCATGATCCGGGAACCTGGCATGAGGGTAGCTTCTAAGGTGTCTTCCCATTGCTCTGGTGATCACCATGTCCCTAAAACTCGAATTGACCCGAACACCTCCAACGGTGGTGCTACCTACCTCTCAATGGTGGGATGGCATTACTTTAAAGGACATTTACACAGACGAATTCCTTAGGGTAGGTAGGTTCTCGTAGATACTTGCTCTCTTTAAAAACAAAACAAATCAAAATCTTTTCACACCGACACTTTTCAAAAGCTTTCAAAACGATTTTTCAAACACTCTGACGCATGAGTCGAACTGAAATTTTCAAAGAAACTTTTTTAAAACCCACAATTGAAAAGCAAACAAACCTTTTGAAAACACAAGTGAGCAAGTATCTAAGAGCCCATGGATAACCATGGATAGAAAGGGTGCTAACACCTTCCCTTTCTATAACCTACCTCCCGAACCGAGAGCAATCTCTTTAAGGAATTTTTCTGTGCTTTTGTCCTTTCCATTTGGAGAAAATAAAAGACGGTGGCGACTCTTGCTTCCGCGACATTTCGCGAACCAGCGTTAAACAGTCAGTTCCAGATCCACCGATCACAGAACTGGCGACTCTGCTGGGGACAATCTTAAAGTGAGGTGTACCTTAGGACTAAGATCACTGTGTTTTCAATTGTTTTCCTTGTGTGCTTTAAAATTGTGGGTTGCTTGGGAGTTCTATAGATCCTACACCCGGATCTGGGGGATACCTTTCTTAGAAGGTAGCAACAAGGCTGTGAGGGAACTGTGCGGGGTATACCGACATGGTTGAAACAGTCTGCTACGTTGATGTGGCACTTTGGTGTGTACCGGTAACCCTTGAGTTCAGTCAAGGAGAGTACGGGGCCTCCGCGTGGTGTCGTGAAGCATCAACAGACCTTAGGAACCTTAATTGAACTATCTTGGCCTCTTTAGGGTAGTGAGATAACTGACTTTGGTGCAGTCCGAGGTTGGTTGATACTCGATACTACGCTCAATTGAGGGTTGCTTTCCTGGAATATTTCGATCGCCAGTTCAGTGGCTAAATCGAAACGATGAACAATGAAAGCAATCCCGTGATATTGAGAACCTTAGAACCCGGTTACTTTGATTAGGACAGGTTGAACCCACCAACTTCAAGAGGGTAATACCTGGACTTCATGCTGGCCTAAACCCTAAGGGCTCTTTTGTGTGACTTGTGTGCCTTCGTACTTGACTATCTGCGTGCTTGTTACCTAACACTTGTTTCTTGCAGGTCTTGTTTATAGTCCTTAATTGGGACTCATAACAGGGTACTGAGTTTCTTGCAGGTCTTGTTTATAGCCCTTAACTAGGACTCATGACAGGGTTTACCAAATTTCTTGCAGGTGTTGTTTATAGTCCTTAACTGGGACTCATAACAGGGTTTACTAGATCTCTTGCAGGTTTTGTTTATAGTCCTTAATTGGGACTCATAACAAAGTACACTGAATTTCTTGCAGGGTTTGTTTATAGTCCTTAATTGGGACTCATAACAGGGTTTACCTACTTCACCCCATGCATAGCATGACATCATACCATTGCATACCATTGCATACATCCTAACCCATTTCAAGGATCTCAAGGGCTTGTGATGCAGGTTATGATAAATCAAACATCTAGCAAGGGGCAAAGAGGATTTATTTTCCTCTAGCCAAGGTTGTCAGGGGCTATGACCCACTGGATATGGTGAGCCTTTGACCCTTGAAGAAGAATTCTCAACAACATGGGTTTCCTTCAATCAAGCTATAAATTCCGATGCTAAAAATTTTCTTGTTTACCCTGTGAGGTCCTTGAAAACATTGCATGCATATCATACACCTCATCGCATTACAGGTATCCCTTTTGCAGGTCACTTACCTTTCTCGCTGTTTATTTCAGCAATGGCCTCACAACAAGATAACCAGGACCTCCACGCTCAAGAGTCTCAGTTCAGGGAAATCTTCTTAGGTCTATCCAAGGGGCAGGAAGAGTTGAGGGCACTCCTCATGAGGAATCTGATCAGAAAAAGTCCTGAAGATGACAAGGACGAACAGCTGAAACGTCTACAAGCTGAGGTAGACACATTGAAAACTCAGATGCTGGGGCAAAGGGCCCTCATTCAAGGTTTAGCTCAGGAGCAAGGAGAGCTGAGAGCCATGGTCAGTCAGCTTCCTCAAGGCATGAAGCAACCAGCCCAAATCAGGGACCAGGTCATGGAACAGCTCCCAAGAGGGCAAAGGTCGGGTCCAGTGAATAGACCTCTCCGAGTTGCTACTACTTCACAGGTTCAACAACGACCTCGCCAGAAACAGCGGGTTGATCAGAACAGGCCGGACGAGCCTAAGAGACAATTCACCAATATCAACATGCCATGGTCACGAGCCTTGCAACACATGTTAAAGATGAATCTGATTGCGGTGATCAACCCTCCTGCAAATCCAAAGACCTCCTCTCCAAGCTACAACCCAGAAGCAAGGTGCGCTTACCATTCTGGTAGCCCGGGGCACGATACTGAGGATTGTTGGGCGCTGAAGTACAAGATTCAAGGCATGATCGATGCTGGAGAGATTCAGTTTGAAGTACCCAAGACTCCCAACGTGATCACTGCTCCCATGCCAAAACATGGCTAGGATAGAAAGCACTTTTTGTTCATTCGAATTCAAGTTGTGATTTTCTTTTGTTTAAACATTTATTCATGTTAAAACATTGTTATTCCATTAATGCATCGCTTATGTCTATTTTTGAATCAATATATTCGTATTCACTATACGCAAATTATTTTCATATTTTTTCTGATATCAACTCTCAATCAATAATTCTAAGCCTCTTGAGGGAGGATGACGAAAACGATACCGCGATCATTACAGTATGCTTTTGAACAAACCCCGCTGATGAGGTACAGGCATTGTTTCAACCCCTAAACACTGGAGTTATAAGGATGATAATCCCTCGTCAACCCATCAGAGCCAAAGAAGTAGGAGTTTTTATTTTCGAAAATCAAAACCCTTAATCATAACCTGGGGCAGGGTAGTCTCTCAGTTGATCCAAGTGCATAACGAATGGCACCGAAGAGATCTTTACAAAACGAACAAAGACAGTGACGGTGCAAAACAGTCATAAAGACAGGCAGTCATCATCAAAATCCATAAACGAAAAGCCCAAAAAGTCTAAACCTACAAAGGGGACTTATGAAACTGGGGCATCCCGCTGACTGTAATTCCAAAAAAAGGAAACAGTTCAGGCAAAAAAAGAAAGGGATAACAAAAATCAAAAAGCAAGAGGTCTCACAAACCCTCAACAAAAAAAGGAATGACTGCCTATTCAAAATAAATTGTCAAACGTCCGAACCATCACTGGAAAATCAGAGCAAAGACTCAAACAAGATCTAACGCACGATCAACTGAGTTTAGGTTTGGAGAACATCACGAAGAGCGGGTGGGTACAAATAAAATTTGAGCCTTTATCCTTTGTTTCTTAAACCGTGAACCAAGCCACATTATAACCCTTAAAAGTCCTAGCTGAAGCATGGGTTAGTTCGAAAGCATACTGTTACGAAAGGTATCCTGACTCCTTAAGGCTTACTATAAAGGAGTTGACATCACGTTTTACAAACATTCATTTGTTTTATGAAAAAAGAACGCATTTTAAAAATCTTCAAGACAGACATAAGCTTTGCATTTTTAACATAACTATTGTTTGCATATGACTTTTTGTTTGAACAGCAGGGAAATCCGCACGATGAATACCTAGTGAACAAAAGCACTTCCAATCAAGGGGCAGACGTGATTATTGTCCATTATCTGGGGCAGTCCAATCAAGATTCAGAGAATCTCTCAAGAGCCAAATAGCCTGGGGCAAATCTCCGCGTGAGTCACCTGGGGCATTTCAACAATAAATCTTGCCTGGTCAAACACCTCTCTGGTGGCATGACAAAACACTTCTGACAGGGGCAACTCCCTACATTCTAAGAGCACGGACATAGTCGAAAAAATACTACGCATAATCAAAGACCCGCTAGGTTGACACACCTAGGAAAAAGTAAGGGCTTCCCGACGAACCAAAAGGGTTCGGGCAAAATGAAGGGGTGAAATGAAAAAAATATGTACACCCGGCAAGTCGAAAACCTGAAAAGGCGGCTTGGGCAAAAATGGGTATCCCGGTGGACTGAAAACCCGAAAGGGCGGTCCAGGCAAAAGTTAGGGATCAAAGCGTACGACTATGTCCTGTCATCTTGTCACCTGCCTACCAGAAGAAGGTTGGTCCATCAACAACTATCAGCGCCTCGCAGGTCTTCCTCTCCCACCTCAGAAACAGGGGCAATAAAGAGTTGTCTAAAAGCAATCTAATTGTTCTATCCTCCAAGGCATCAGGGTAGGTTCCGTTGAAGAACATCCCAACATATCTAAGCTTCCCCAGGAGAGTCCAACCCAAGTTCCCCAGGAAGGTTGGAATTCATATCCCCAAGCAATAAGCGTACCCCCAGTGGATTCTGGAAGCTTATCCCCTAGCAGGGCACGAGCGCGTCGTCCGGCTTGATTTAAAGAGTTATTTCCTTAACAGGATATAACTGGGTTATCCTCAGCCAAAAGCCACGGAAAGAGCGTCGTCGACAAAATCTTCTTATCCCCAGCGAAGTCCATTCATACTTCCAATACAGCAAGGTATCCTCAGCGAGTCATCCTCAACAATTCAGCAAAAGCATCTCCCCACAGAGTATTTCTTCCCAGCATGATCGCTAGAGTATCTTTTCTCCCGCAGAATTATTTCATTCCTCAACGGAGTTATCTCCTCCTACCGGTATTCTTGCAACGAATCATCCACAACGGAAGCAAAATCTCTTCCTCAACATCAGCCCAGGATATGACTTCCTGGCACCCGTCAAGGATTTATTTTCCTAGACGAAAACATACATAAAACTTTACATACATCATCATAGCATGCATAACGCACTGCATCATATCATACGAATCTCATTTATGTTGAGAACATCATTGCTTGATCCATATCATGCATTGCATATAACTGACCTTTACCTTTCAGGAAAGATGCAGTTGAAATTCTCAAACATATTTCAAGGATTTCTCTAGTCCAGTTAAATCGACTCCAAACAGATTTTTCTGATAAAGACTCAGTAGAAGTTCTCTTATGGTCCCCTCTCCAACGGCGTGTGAGGTGGTAATTCCTTTTTCAGATGTTTCCCTCTCCGGCATGAGCGTGAGGTGATATTCTCTTATGGTCCCCTCTCCAACGGCGTGTGAGGTGGTAATTCCTTCTTCAGATGTTTCCCTCTCCGGCATGAGCGTGAGGTGATATTATCTTATGGTCCCCTCTCCAACGGCGTGTGAGGTGGTAATTCCTTTTTCAGATGTTTCCCTCTCCGGCATGAGCGTGAGGTGATATTCTCTTATGGTCCCCTCTCCAACGGCGTGTGAGGCGGTAAATCCTTTTTCAGATGTTTCCCTCTCCGGCATGAGCGTGAGGTGATATTCTCTTATGGTCCCCTCTCCAACGGCGTGTGAGGCGGTAAATCCTTTTTCAGATGTTTCCCTCTCCGGCATGAGCGTGAGGTGATATTCTCTTATGGTCCCCTCTCCAACGGCGTGTGAGGTGGTAATTCCTTTTTCAGATGTTCCCCTCTCCGGCATGAGCGTGAGGTGATATTCTCTTATGGTCCCCTCTCCAACGGCGTGTGAGGTGGTAATTCCTTTTTCAGATGTTCCCCTCTCCGGCATGAGCGTGAGGTGATATTCTCTTATGGTCCCCTCTCCAACGGCGTGTGAGGTGGTAATTCCTTTTTCAGATGTTCCCCTCTCCGGCATGAGCGTGAGGTGATATTCTCTTATGGTCCCCTCTCCAACGGCGTGTGAGGTGGTAATTCCCTTTCAAGATGATCCCCTCTCCGGCATGAGCGTGAGGTGATATTTCTTTTCAGATTATAATTTCCTATAGTTCCCTCTCCAACGGTAAGTGAGGTGACTCCCTTTGAGATTATAATGTCCTTTGGTTCTCTTCCTGACACTGCAAAGATGGTAATTCTCGCCAAGATTTTTCTCAACGAGCGTTGTTGAAATTAAAATCATCCAAGGTTCTCTTACCATTCATACTAAGGCAGTAACCATCCCTGGTTCATTCATCAGCGTTTGAAGCTCCAGATTCAGCTCCTGTAACCAGTCAGGACACATCTATACCAAGCATCTAAAATCAGCTCCTACAGCGTGTCAGGTACTCATTTTCTCTCTTGCAGGTATGCAGGTCCTCGCTAAGGAATCTCCTACGCGATCAACGTCCAGATGGCATCTATAAGCCCATCATCCTATCCAGCAACATCCAAATGGCATCTATAAGCCCATTCCCTCATCATCATTGCTACCATGTGAGCGCAAATTTCTGGGCACTCTAGTGTCCAATCATCTTCTACCCTCGGATCACGAAAGGCACGTCAGCCAATCTGCATCCTCAGGTCTAAGAAGATTGAACAGGGGCAACTGTTGTACCCCAAAATTTGCCCTCCCATATTCATCAAGAAATTGCCAAGTCAAGGTCACAAAATTCCCTCAGGGTTGTGCAGCTCAACTGTCTCCTATGCAGTCAAAACTAGGGTTTGAGTTCTGGTCAAGCAAATGAACTTTTCAAAGGCCCAATCAAGTCCCATATGCCTACAAAGATGGTCAAGTATCCTCATGTCAAGTTTCAAGGCATTCAGCTCAAAATTGCACAGTCAAAACCCTAGGTTGCACTACAGTCAACTGTAGGGGCAAAATGGTCATTTGACAGTCAAAAGTTCAAATTTTTGGTCAACATATCATTTTGAAGCCACAAACATCATTTGATCAATGCTTGATCATGATTCTCAAAATTTGGCTCAGAAATCATCAAAGATGCAAAAGTTGCTATATTTGGACAGTTGAAAAAGTCAACTGAAATTGACCAGGGCATAACTTTCACATGGATTATCAGAAAAATTCCATCCAAAGCTCATTTTGAAGAGAAAGACATTTCATACAATTCATCTTCATGTTCCAAGTCCAAGAAATGCTCTCACAAAAAGTTATCAATTTCAACATTATAGGTCATTTTCAAAAGTCAACAAAAAGGGACTTTAAGTCAAAGGCCATAACTTGAGATTGGTAAATCAAAATGACATGGGACCAAAGGCATTGGTTAAAGGACTCAAAGACCTTTCCAAAATGTCCAAGAACATGTGAAAATCTTAAAAATTGACCAAGTTATGCCTTGTGGAAGTTGGGAAATTTTTGGAAATTTTTGAAAGTCAACATTGATGCAAAAGGCCTAAAAATGCAAATGGGCCCATTTTTCTTCCAAGTTTCTTCATGCCAAGCCTATGCACGACCATTAGGCCCAAAGGGAAGTATTTTCATATTTTTTAATTATTTATTTGAATTTATATCAATATTAATTCATTTAAATTATTTTAATATGTGAAAAATATAAAATTGACCTAAACAAATCTTTTTATGCATGATTTAAACTTGAGATTTCGTGCACATGCTAATATAGAAGGTTTTGGCTTGATTGAAACCTAATTGACACAAAAACCATGAAAAAAGATATGAAAAAGATTTTCCAAAATCAAATATGTGAAATCATCAATGCATGAGATTTTGTACAACTTTCTTGACCTAAAAGCCTCTATACATACTCAGCATCACAACCCTAATGATTGAAGACTGCAAGCTGCGCATAAGAAACCTTTGGCATATTGAAAATTTTGACAAAAAACTCAAACACTGAAATCAACCTTAGGAGTCGATTCAAGCTGCAATTTTCCTTCCATTAGCATCCTGAGACATCCTTGGACGTTTCCCAATCATAATCAACAAGCAAAACGCCTTGAACTGGTATCAGGAACTCAAACTGTACCAAGAAAATATTGAAATCGCATAGCATGATTTAAGCATCTTTTTGCATTTTTGTTTGTATATTCATGCTCCTTATGAAGTTTGTGAACTAACCATCATAATTAATTGAGTTTTTGTGGCATAAACATGATTTCACCATGAACGGTATTAGGGTTTGGCAGGTTTCAAAATTAGGGGTTTCTCAATCAAGAAAAATCAGAGCTCCAGATGACCATTAATGGATTCAGGGATTGAAGACGAAAAGGATGGCCCCCTCGCGCTCAATTTATGAGCAACGAGGGGCTATTCGCTATTTTCTTGAATCACCCCTTCAGCAACGCCATAAAAACCGTGGCCATACGTCTGTGTTTCAGAAAAAAACGAAGAAGACAACCTCGTTGTCACCATGTGATAGGCTGGTTTGAAAATTCGCGCCAGATCGTCCACTAACTCTATTTTTCTTTTATATTATTTGTGTTATATTATACATTAAATGAAATTGAACAGCTCAGCTGGCAAAGGGGACGCGCTTGTAACCTTCAAAGACCTGGGTTCAAGTCCCAGGTCTGGCAAAAATCCCATATTATTTTTCTATAATTGATCCCATGCAGGCCTAACATGAAAGTTCACCATACACACTTAATATTCATTAGCCACGCGTCCACAATGATCAGATCAATGACCAAGCTTCAGGGTGCAGCATACACCTGGTCAAACGCACCATATGGAATCATGAAAAGTCAGCAAATTCAAATCTTGTTGGGCCAGAATTTCCAGGCCTATACCTCCTTATTTGGGGCTACACCCCACCCTGGTTTGCATTTTTTTTATATTTTTCTTCTCCCTTTTATTTTTATTGTTTTATTTATTTTATTGTCTTAATTTAATTAACTTATTTTTCTACAAAATATAAAAACATTAAAAAATACAGAAAAGACAAAAAATACAATTTTTATTTTATTATTGCCATGAATAAATTAGAATGTAAATTGTTTAGTTTAATTAGGTTTTAATTTTAATTCCTTTTTAATAAAAATCCAAAAAAACATGTAGAATTAGGTTAATTGATAGTTTTAATGTCTTTTTAATTTTTATTTCTCACAATACTATTTATTTATTATTTTATTTTTATAATTAAAAATTGTACATAATAAATTTTAGGTTTAATTTAGATCTTAATTTAATTCTTTTTTTTAATAAATAAAAACATTTAGAATTAGGGTTTGCCTTATAGTTTAATTTCAATTAACTCTTTTTTTTTCTTTTAATAAATAAAAACATAAAAATCTAAAAAAAACATTTTCTTTTTGAATTTTAATTCTAATTTCCTATTTAATTCTAATTAATTAATTCTTGTAATCTAATTTTTGTAAGAAGGGTCCAACGCCCTAGTTTTGCTTTAATTATTTTCTTTTTGCGCGTTTACTTTATTGCTTATCATAATTCTGTATCTCTCCCAAGGCCATGTACATTTACTTTTCGCACTTTATTTATCGCTTTATTTATTTCTCCGCTAAATCGGGTCCGGTTTAATTTTGGCGATGTGGACCCGCGCCATTTGTAATAGTTTAGATTTATTTCCTCGCAAAATATTTAACTGTTAATCAAGCATGAAAGAATGAATGTCTAATTAAAATCAAGCGTAGAACACGACAAACATGACAAGACAAATAACTGAAACATGACACACAATTCGCACACACCACCCCTAGGGTACGCCTCACTGTTGCCTTTCGAAAGGTGATCGTCGAGTAGAGGATGTCTTAGTAAGTCCTCATGATCCGGGAACCTGGCATGAGGGTAGCTTCTAAGGTGTCTTCCCATTGCTCTGGTGATCACCATGTCCCTAAAACTCGAATTGACCCGAACACCTCCAACGGTGGTGCTACCTACCTCTCAATGGTGGGATGGCATTACTTTAAAGGACATTTACACAGACGAATTCCTTAGGGTAGGTAGGTTCTCGTAGATACTTGCTCTCTTTAAAAACAAAACAAATCAAAATCTTTTCACACCGACACTTTTCAAAAGCTTTCAAAACGATTTTTCAAACACTCTGACGCATGAGTCGAACTGAAATTTTCAAAGAAACTTTTTTAAAACCCACAATTGAAAAGCAAACAAACCTTTTGAAAACACAAGTGAGCAAGTATCTAAGAGCCCATGGATAACCATGGATAGAAAGGGTGCTAACACCTTCCCTTTCTATAACCTACCTCCCGAACCGAGAGCAATCTCTTTAAGGAATTTTTCTGTGCTTTTGTCCTTTCCATTTGGAGAAAATAAAAGACGGTGGCGACTCTTGCTTCCGCGACATTTCGCGAACCAGCGTTAAACAGTCAGTTCCAGATCCACCGATCACATAGTGCCATCCCACCATTGAGAGGTAGGTAGCACCACCATTGGAGGTGTTCGGGTCAATTCGAGGTTCGGGACATGGTGATCACCAGAGAAATGGGAAGACACCTTAGAAGCTACCCTCATGCCAGGTTCCCGGATCATGAGGACTTACTAAGACATCCTCTACTCGACGACCACCTTTCGAGGGGCAAGGCAACAGTGAAGCGTACCCTAGGGGTGGTGTGTGAATTGTGTGTCATTTTCAGTTTATTGTTTGTCTTTGTCATGCATTGGTGATCTACGTTTTGATTTTATTTTTGAGCATTCATTCTTTCATGTTATTGTTTAACAGTTAAAGGTGCGGGAATTTAAAGTGCGGAAAAGATAAAAGATCCTACGCTATTACAAAGGCGCGGGTCTACAACGCCAAATTAATCCAGACCCGATTTAAAATAAAGTGCAGAAAATAAATGTCTAATAGCTATTACATGGCTTTGGAACAAATACATTATATTCACAAAAGAAATAAATAAAACGCGCGAACAAAAAAAACATAATCAAATGCGAGGGCGTTGAACCCTTTGAAGGAATTAAGATAATTAAGTTAAAATAATTAAATTAAATAAATAAAAAAGAGAACTTATTTTTATGTTTTTTTTGTATTTATGACATTAAAGAAAATTAAATTAATTAAAAGTCAAGTAATTAATTCTAATTCTAATTGTTTTTGATTTATTAAAGAAAATGCATTAAAGTTAAAACCTAGAATTAAAACTAATTAATTATAAAATTTATTTACAAAATTAATGGTTAATGATATTTATAATAAAAATATTTAATTTATTAAAAAAGATAAAAAAGTACTAAAGGCCTATTTTTGTTATTTTTGGTTTATTGTGAAAAAGAATTAAATTATAACCTAAAATTAAATCTAAATTAATTACATACAAATTTGTTTATGAAAATACTTAAAATAAAATATTTTATTATTTTTTCTCTTTTTTCTGATTTTTATCTGTTTTTTTTTATATTTTGAAAATATTAATTAATTAAAAGAAAGCAACAATTAAAAGAATATAAAAATAATAAAAAGAAACAAAGAAAAGAAAGAAAATTGTAAAAAAAACCTAAGGGGGGTGAAGCCCCTAATTTGGAGGTAAAGTCTATGTGTTTAGGCCCATTATGTCTTGGCCCTTCTGACTTTTGCGTTGGCATATGAGATGGTTGACTCAAGCCTATGGTATTCCTCCAATCTGCGCCTTTGATTTGATCCCAGTGGACGCGTGGACATTGGATTCTGAGGGTGCATGATGTGCCTTGATATTGAACCTGCATGTGATTGCTAAACACAAAATAATATGAAGAGAGTGAAGACCTGGGGTTCGAACCCAGGTCTTGTGGTTTACCATTCAAACGCGTTGCCAGTTGTGCCAAGTTGCTTCTTTGTAAGTTAAATAACAAACAAAATTTATAAATAAAATAACGCGTTAATGTTATAAAAATAAAAAATGCGCGCTGGATTCAAACCAGCCAATTAGAGCATGACAAGCAATCGTCTTCCCCAATGTTCTATTTTCCTGAAAACGTCAAAGCATTGGCAACGGTTTTTACACCGTTTCAGAAAAAGGCCTTACAAAAAATAACGATTAGAGCTCAGACGCTCATAAATTGGGCGCGAGGGTACATTTGAAATCGTCCAGAAGCGCTGAGTTGAATGGTGGTAGTCTTGGGGGCTAATTTTTCCCCATTCAAAAACCCCCAATTTTCAATCCTGTAAAACCTAGAACACGAACATGGTGAAATCGTCTATACAGCTCAAAAACATAATTAAACGCATGGGTTAGCTTGCAAACTTCATAATAAACATAAATATAACAACAAAATATGATAAAGATGCATGAATAAGGGAAAACAGTTTTGGAATTTCCTTTACCAATTTCAATGGTAACTTTGCGTTTCCTTGAGTATGGGGCTTGGGGAGTGATTCAGTTATGTCCTATAATCCTCCAAGAAGCCAATGGAACTGGTTTTGAGACTTGAATCGCCTTGGAAGTGAGTTTTCAGTTTTCAAAATTCTTGGCAAAAATGCAAGTTTGCTATCAAGGTTCCTGCGCTGCTTCGGTCTCTCCTTTGTTTTTTGATCATTTGTATATGTCTTATGCAATGTGTATGAATGATAGTTATGGCCAATAAAGCCTTGCTTTGATGTTTTGGATTTTCACATAAACCACCATTATCACACTTTCCATTTTTTGCCTCATTTTGAATTCTTGCCTTGTTTACTCCTTTGCACGAATTTGGTAGGCACATAATGATGTTTCAAGGCTAGTAAAAACCAAATATTCCCTTTTAAATTAATTTTTGAATTTCTTTTGATTTTAAAAGATTTAAAATTAATTAAATCCAATAAAAATCAATAAAAATGAAAAAATTAATATAAAAAATCTGAAATAAAAGGTGGGACACGTGGGAAGCATGGCCAAGTTAATTCAAGTGGAAAAAGTGGGCCCCTTTTGTCAAAAATGAGATTTCAAGGATAAATGATTTTGGCCATTTCACAAAAATTTCCCAACTTCTCCAATAAATAACTTGCTCAATTTTTAAGATTTGCTCATGTTCTTGGACATTTTGGAAAGGTTTTTGAGTCCTCTAACCAATGCCTTTGGTCCCATGTCATTTTGATTTACCAATCTCAAGTTATGGCCTTTGACTTAAAGTCCCTTTTTGTTGACTTTTGAAAATGACCTATAATGTTGAAATTGATAACTTTTTGTGAGAGCATTTCTTGGACTTGAAGTATGAAGATGAGTTGTAGGAAATGTCTTTCTCTTCAAAATGAGCTTTGGATGGAATTTTTGATGAACCATGTGAAAGTTATGCCCTGGTCAATTTCAGTTGACTTTTTCAGCTGTCCAAAAATAGAAACTTTTGCATCTTGATGATTTTTGAGCCAAGCTTTTGAGAATCATGATCAAGCATTGATCAAATGATGTTTGTGGCTTCAAAATGATATGTTGACCAAAAATTTGAACTTTTGACTGTCAAATGACCATTTTACCCCTACAGTTGACTGTAGTGCAATTAGGGTTTTTGACTGTGCAACTTTGTGCTGAAAGTCTTGAAACTTGATATGAGGATGCTTGACCATATTTGTAGGCATGTGGGACTTGATTGGGCCCTTTGAAACTTCATTTTCTTGATCAGAACCAAAACCCTAATTTTGCCTGCTTATGAGGCCCTTGCACTGTGCAACCCTTGGGGAGATTTGAAGCTTGACTTGGCAATTTCTTGAAGAATATGGGAGGGAAAATTTTGGGGTACAACACTTTGCTTGCTTTAAATTGTGGGACTGTCTTGGGAGTTCTATAGATCCTAACCCGGATCTGGGGGATACCTTCTTAGAAAGTAGCAACAAGGCTGTGAGGGAACTGTGCGGGGTATACCGACATGGTTGAAACAGTCTGCTACGTTGATGTGGCACTTTGGTGTGTACCGGTAACCCTTGAGTTCAGTCAAGGAGAGTACGGGGCCTCCGCGTGGTGTCGTGAAGCATCAACAGACCTTAGGAACCTTAATTGAACCATCTTGGCCTCTTTAGGGTAGTGAGATAATTGACTTTGGTGCAGTCCGAGGTTGGTTGATACTCGATACTACACTCAATTGAGGGTTGCTTCCCTGGAATATTTCGGTCGCCAGTTCAGTGGCTAAATCGAAACGATGAACAATGAAAGCAATCCCGTGATATTGGGACCCTTAGAACCCGGTTACTTCTAATAGGACAGGTTGAGCCCGCCAACTTCAAGAGGGTACTACCCAGACCTCATGCTGGCCTAAACTCTAAGGGTTTCTCTTGTGTGACTTGTGTGCCTTCGTACTTGACTACTTGCATGCTTGTTGTCTGACATTCGAGTTCTTGCAGGTTTTGTTTATAGTCCTTAATTGGGACTCATGACAGGTCTTACTTGAGTTTCTTGCAGGTTTTGTTTATAGCCCTTAATTGGGACTCATGACAGGTCTTACTTGAGTTTCTTGCAGGTTTTGTTTATAGTCCTTAATGGGGACTCATAACAGGGTTACTCACATTACCCCATGCATACCATAACATCATACCATTGCATACATCCTAACCCATTTCAAGGATCTCAAGGGCTTGTGATGTAGGTCATGATGAATCAAACATCTAGCAAGGGGAAAAGAGGATTTATTTTCCTCTAGCCAAAGTTGTCAGAGGTTATGACCCACTTGATATGGTGAGCCTTGACTCTTGAAGAAGGTTCCCCTAACCAAGGTTGTTTGGAAATCAAAACCAGACATGATGACTAAAGTCAGGGGCTATGACCCACTCGATATGGTGAGCCTTGACTCTTGAAAAAGGACTCTCAACATGCAATTCCTTCAATCAAACTACCGGACCCGAGTTCTAACAAATTTTCTTGTTTACCCCGCGGGATCCTTGAAAACATTGCATGCATATCATACACATCATTGCATTACAACTATCCCTTTTTGCAGGTCACTTACCTTTCCCGCTGTTTATTTCAGCCATGGCTTCTCAACAAGATAACCAGGACCTTCTTGCTCAAGAGATTCAGTTTGGAGAAATCCTCCTGAATTTATCCAAGGGGCAGGAGGAGTTAAGGACACTTCTCATGGAGACCTTTGTCAAGAACAGTGCTGAGGATGAAAGGCTGAAACACCTACAATCTGAGGTGGATGCATTGAAAATCCAGATGTTGGGGCAGGTGACTGCTATTCAAGGGTTAGCTCAAAGACAAGAAGAGCTCGGGGTTCTCGTTAACCAACTGCTTCGGGGTAACCAGCTGGAGCAAACATCTAGGGTTGAAGAGCCAGTCATCATTCAACCACCCTTGAGACAAGCAGACAAGGGAAAAGCTCCTCAGATGGCTTCAGTATCACCAATTCAGTATCAACCTCACCAGCTTCAGTCAGACAAGCCTGAAAGGCAGTTCACCAAACTCAACGTGTCACCGTCTCAAGCTTTACAACAATTGTTGAGGTTGAATCTGGTGACGGTAAGGGCCCCTCCTAGGCGTCTCAATACAACCTCCCTAAAGTACAATCCTGAGGAAAGATGTGCATACCATTCTAACAGTCCAGGACATGACACCGACGACTGCTGGGCTTTGAAGAATAATATTCAAGATCTGATTAATGAAAAAGCTGTGGATTTCACCCAGATGGGCCAGGCTGAATGCTCCTGCCATCCCTACAAGATGCACCAGTCGAAGTAATAAGCCCTGAGACTGGAAGACTTGTGTTTATTAGAATTTTCAAGTTGTAACTTTCTTTTAACTGTTCAAACATTTATTCATGATTAAACGTTGTTAGTTCATTAATGCATCGCATATGTCTGTTTTGAAGCAATATATTCGTATTCACTATACGCAAATTATTTTCATATTTTTTCTGATGTCAACTCTCAATCAATAATTCTAAGCCTCTTGAGGGAGGATGACAAAAACGATACCACAATTTACAGTATGCTTTTGAACAGACCCCGCTGATGAGGTACAGGCATTGTTTCAAATCCCTAAACACTGGAGTTATAAGGATGATAATCCCTCGTCAACCCCTCTGAGCCAAAGAAGTAGGAGTTTTTATTTTTGAAAATCAAAACCCTTAATCATAACCTGGGGCAGGGTAGTCTCTCAGTTGATCCAAGTGCATAACGAATGGCACCAAAGAGGTCCTTACAAAACAAAGAAAGACAGCGATGGTTCAGAACAGTCAAAAGGATCGGCAGTCGTTACCAAAAAAATCATAAACGAAAAGCCCATTAAGTCAAAACCTACAAAGGGGACTTATGAAACTGGGGCATCCCGCTGACTGTAATCACAAAAAGGAAACAGTTCAGGCAAAAAAAGAAAGGGATAACAAAAATCAAGAAAGAGGACTTACAAACCCTCAACAAAAACAAAAATGACTGCCTAGTCAGAATAAATCATCAATATCTGAACCATCGGTGGAACATCAGAGCAAAGACCCAAACAAGGTCTGACGTATGATCAACTGAGTTTAGGTTTGGAGAACATCACGAAGAGCGGGTGGGTACAAATAATTTGAGCCTTTATCCTTCGTTTCTTAAACCGTGAACCAGGCCACGTTATAACCCTTAAAAGTCCTAGCTGAAGCATGGGTTAGTTCGAAAGCATACTGTTACGAAAGGTATCCTGACTCCTTAAGGCCTATGGTAAATACGGAGTTGACATCATGTTTTACAAACATTCACTTGTTTTATGAAAAAAGAATACATTTTCAAAATCTCCAAGACAGATATAGGCGTTGCATTTTTAACATAACTTTGTTTGCATATGACTTTTTGTTTGAACAGCAGGAAAATTCGCACGATGAATACCTAATGAACAAAAGCTCTTCCAATCAAGGGGCAGGACATGATCACGGTCCATCATCTGGCGCAATCCAATCAAGATTCGGAGAATCTCTCAAAGGCCAAATAGCCTGGGGCAAATCTCCGCCCGAGCCACTTGGGGCACTCCAACAACGAATCTGACCTGATCAAGTACCTTCTGGTGGCATGACCAAACACTTCTAACAGGGGCAACCCCCTATATTCTGAAAGCGTGGACATAGTCGAAAAGATACTACGCAAAAAATCAAAGACCCGCTAGGTTGACATACCTAGGCAAAAATAAGGGCTTCCCGGCGAACAAAAAGGGTTCGGGCAAAATGAAAGGATGAAATGAAAAATCTGTATACCCGGCAAGTCGAAAACCTGAAAAGGCGGCTTGGGCAAAAAAGGGTATCCCGGTGGACTGAAAACCCGAAAGGGCGGTCCAGGAAAAAGTAAGGGATCAAAAGACGTACGACTATGTCCTGTCATCTTGTCACTTGCCTACCAGAAGAAGGTTTGACCCTCAACAATTATCAGCATCCCACATGTGCCTCCCATATCAGAAACAGGGGCAATATGAGTTGTCCAAGCAATCTAATTGTTCTGTCCTCAAAGGTATCGAGGTAGGTTCAGCTAAAGAACATAACTGATATGTCCCAATTCCCCAGAGAGTAAGTCAGCAAGCCAGTGCACTCTTCTCCAGCAAAGCTACTATCAAATCTTAAGGAAGTTGAGTATCCTTCAGCAGATATCAACCTTCCCCAGCAGCATCCATGTATTCATAACAAGCATCCCCGGCGGTCTTGGCCTAAAGATTGTTCCCCAGCGGCATATCAACATTCAAAGGAATCACTTCCCCAGCATATCAAAACTTCCCCAGGAAAGTCCAATCTAGTTCCCCAGGAAGGTTGGAATCCATCTCCCCAAGCGGTAAGCTTATCCCCAGTAAATTCTGGAAGCTTATCCTCGCAAGGCACAAACGCGTCGCCCGGCCTTATTCAAAGAGTTATTTCCTTAACAGGATATAACTGGGTTATCCTCAGCCAAAAGCCACGGAAAGAGCGTCCCCGACGAAGTTCTCTTACCCCCAGCGAAGTCTATTAACACTTCCAACTCCACAAGGGTATCCCCAGCAAGTCTTCATCAACTCCACAAAGTATCTCTCCCCACAGAGTATTTCTCCCCAGCATGGTCGCTAGAGTATTTTTCTCCCCGCAAACTCTTCCATTCGCCAAGTTTATTCCTCAACTGAGTCATTTTCTCCTACCGATATTCTTGCAATTATCATCCCCAGCGGAAGCAAAATCTATTCTTCAACATCAACCCAGGAGTGACTTCCCGGCACCCGTCAAAGATTTCCTTTCCTAAACGAAAGCGTACATAATTATCACATACATCATTATAGCATGCATAGACGCATCATATCATACAAATCTCATTTATGTGGAGAACATCATTGCTTGATCCATATCATGCATTGCATATGACTGACCTTTACCTTTCAGGAAAGATTCAGCTAAATTCTCCATCATACTTCAAGACCTAGACTGGTTCAGTTAATCAACTCCAAAGATTTCTTATCCAGTCCAAGGCCTTCTCTAGTCCAGCTAAATCGACTCCCAACAGATTTTTCTGATAAAGACTCAGTAGAAGTTATTGAGATTATAATTTCCTATTGGTTCTCTCTCCGACGGTGCATGAGATGATAATTCCATTTTAGGTTTTTCTTTGAGATTATAATTCCCTATTGGTTCTCTCTCCGACGGTGCATGAGATGATAATTCCATTTTAGGTTTTTCTTTGAGATTATAATTTCCTATTGGTTCTCTCTCCGACGGTGCATGAGATGATAATTCCATTTTAGGTTTTTCTTTGAGATTATAATTTCCTATTGGTTCTCTCTCCGACGGTGCATGAGATGATAATTCCATTTTAGGTTTTTCTTTGAGATTATAATTCCCTATTGGTTCTCTCTCCGACGGTGCATGAGATGATAATTCCATTTTAGGTTTTTCTTTGAGATTATAATTTCCTATTGGTTCTCTCTCCGACGGTGCATGAGATGATAATTCCATTTTAGGTTTTTCTTTGAGATTATAATTTCCTATTGGTTCTCTCTCCGACGGTGCATGAGATGATAATTCCATTTTAGGTTTTTCTTTAAGATTATAATTTCCTATTGGTTCTCTCTCCGACGGTGCATGAGATGATAATTCCATTTTAGGTTTTCTTTGAGATTATAATTTCCTATTGGTTCTCTCTCCGACGGTGCATGAGATGATAATTCCATTTTTGGTTTTTCTTTGAGATTATAATTTCCTATTGGTTCTCTCTCCGACGGTGCATGAGATGATAATTCCATTTTAGGTTTTTCTTTGAGATTATAATTCCCTATTGGTTCTCTCTCCGACGGTGCATGAGATGATAATTCCATTTTAGGTTTTTCTTTGAGATTATAATTTCCTATTGGTTCTCTCTCCGACGGTGCATGAGATGATAATTCCATTTTAGGTTTTTCTTTGAGATTATAATTCCCTATTGGTTCTCTCTCCGACGGTGCATGAGATGATAATTCCATTTTAGGTTTTTCTTTGAGATTATAATTTCCTATTGGTTCTCTCTCCGACGGTGCATGAGATGATAATTCCATTTTAGGTTTTTCTTTGAGATTATAATTTCCTATTGGTTCTCTCCTCGACGGTGCATGAGATGATAATTCCATTTTAGGTTTTTCTTTGAGATTATAATTTCCTATGGTTCTCTCTCCGACGGTGCATGAGATGATAATTCCATTCCAGGTTCTTCTCAGACGTCCGCTGTTGAGATTATAATTGCCTATGGTTCTCTTCCCGATCCTGCGGAGGGGGTAATCCCAAGACTTTCTCAACGATTGCTGTTAAGGTTAAAGTCACCCAAGGTTCTCTTACTATTCATGCTGAGGTAGCAACCACCCCTGTTTCATTCATCACCTTTTGAAGATCCAGACTCAGCTCCTGTAACCAGTCAGGACACATCTATACCAAGCATCTTAAAACCAGCTCCTGCAACATGTCAGGTACTCATTTTTCTTTTGCAGGTATACAGGTTCTCGCTAAGGAATCTCTTATGCGATCAACGTCCAGATGGCATCTATAAGCCCATCATCCTACACGTCAATCTCTAAATGGCATCTATAAGCCCATTCCCATCATCGTATTGCTACTATGTGAGCGCAAATTTCTGGGCACTCTAGTGTTCAATCATCTTCTACCCTCGGATTACGAAAGGCAAGGCAGCCAATCTGCATCCTCAGGTCTAAGAAGATTGAACAGGGGCAACTGTTGTACCCCAAAATTTTCCCTCCCATATTCTTCAAAGATTTGCCAAGTCAAGCCTCAAAATCTCCCTAAGGGTTGCACAGTCAAGGGTCTCCTAAACAGTCAAGATTAGGGTTTTTGTTTTGATCAAGAAAATGAAGTTTATAAAGGTCCAATCAAGTCTCACATGCCTACAAACATGGTCAAGCATCCTCATATCAAGTTTCAAGACATTCAGCACAAAATTGCACAGTCAAAAACCCTAATTGCACTACGGTCAACTGTAGGGGCAAAATGGTCATTTGACAGTCAAAAGTTCAAATTTTTGGTCAACATATCATTTTGAAGCCTCAAACATCATTTGATCAATTCTTGATCATGATTCTCAAAGCTTGGCTCAAAAATCATCAGGATGCAAAAGTTTCCTTATTTGGACAGCTGAAAAAGTCAACTGTAAATTGACCAGGGCATAACTTTCACATGGATTATCAGAAAAATTCCATCCAAAGCTCATTTTGAAGAGAAAGACATTTCCTACATCTCATCTTCATACTTAAAGTCCAATAAATGCTCTCACAAAGAGTTATCAATTTCAACATTATAGGTCATTTTCAAAAGTCAACAAAAAGGGACTTTAAGTCAAAGGCCATAACTTGATATTGGTAAATCAAAATGACATGGGACCAAAGAAATTGGTTATAGGACTCAAAGACCTTTCCAAAATGTCCAAGAACATGAGAAAAGCTTAAAAATTGAGCAAGTTATGCCTTGTGGAAGTTGGGAATTTTTTGGATATTTTGAAAAGTCAACATTGATTCAAATGACCTAAAATTGCTAATGGGCCCATTTTTCTTCCACAATTCATCATCCATGGCATGTGCACGACCACTTGGTCCAAAGGGAAGTATTTCTTCATTTTTTATTTATTTATTTGAATTTTTATTTATATTAATTCATTTAAATCAAATTAAATACATGAAAAATGCTTAACCTAACTTTTTCAATCTTTTGGTGCACATTATATCATCAAGATTTCGTGCCTAGCTAAATAAGGAAAAAACCAATGCAATTGGATATGATTTGTGCAAAAATAGCATGAAAATAGATTGGAAAAAATCTTGAAAAATCAAATCTCTAAAACCATGATTGCAAGAGATTCTGATCAAGTTTGTTGACCTAATTGATTCATACATAAACAAGGAACACAACCCTAATGCTTTTACACACGCAGCTGCTGAGAAACCAGGAAAACAAAACTTGAAATTTTGTTAAGAAACTCAATTCTGAAAACATCTTTGCAGGGAGATTCAAGGCACGATTTTTGTTTCATTAGCTTGCTGAAGGTCCACTGAACGTTTTCCAATCACAAACACTCATCAAAACGCCCAGAATTGGTACCATGGATTCAAACTATTTCATGAAAAATGCATAATCGTGTTTCATATTTTAGGCATTTTCATTGTGTTTTCTTGATGCATTCACACTAATTAACTTGTTCTGAAACTAACCATATGCCTGGATTGGATTATTACATGCTATATGTGATTTCACCATTATTGAATTTTAGGGTTTACAGGACCTTAGATTGGGGTTTTTCACATAAGAAAAAATTGGCGTTCAAGACCTAGCCTACTGAAATAAGCATGGTTGGACGATCTTAAGGCAACCCTCGCGCCTCATTTATGAAGCCCCTAGGGCTAGTCGCTATTTTCTGATATGTGGTCTTAGGCAACGCGTGAAAACCGTTGCCAATGTTTTGTGTATTTCAGGAAAAAGAAAGCCAAGCGAAGGAGATGATTAGGTGGCAAGGAGCAATTGGCCTGTTTAAATTTTCGCGCGGAAAACCAAGTATCCACGCGTTTTGTTTCATTATATTCATTGTTTATATTATTTACAAATAAGCGAAATGGCACAATTGGTGAAGCGTTTGAATGGTAAAGTACATGACCTGGGTTCGAGCCCCAGGTCTTCACTATCTCAATATTATTTTTCAATTGATAATCACGTGCAGAGCCAACGCTGGATACCACCATACTCCTTCATGATCAGATGGCCACGCGTCCCAATAGAACAATCAGAAGGCCAAGAACTGCGCAACATCGTGGATCCAAGTCAACGCATGTGTACGTTGCCTGGAAAAATCAACAAGGCCAAGGTCATTGGGCCTGAATTACCAAGGCCAAACCTCCTATTTGGGGTCTGAACCCCCTAGGTTTGCAATTCCTTCTACTTTTTTTAGTATTTTATTTTTCTATTTTCCTTTTAATTATTGTTTTGTTTAATTAATTAATTATTTTTACAAAAAAAACATAAAGCATAAAAAATCAGAAAAGAATTAAAATAATAAATATTTTTATTTCTAGTATTTTCATAAATAAATTGTATTAAATCATTTAGTTATTAATTTAGGGTTTAATTTAATATTTTCATAATAAAAATCTAAAAAATGTAGAAATAGGGTTTAATTAATGTTTTTATTCCTTTTTATTTTTTCTTTCATAATAATTAAATAATTAAATATTTATTTTTTATAACTAAATTGTATATAAAAATTAGGGTTAATTTAGGTTAAAAACTTCAATAATTTTATTAATAAATTAAAAATAATTAGAATTAGGGTTTGCGTCTTATTTTAATTTTAATTAATTCTTTTTCATTTAAAATCCTAAAAATCATAAAATACTAAAAAATCTCAACAAAAAAAACAATTTCTTTTCTCTCTTAATTAATCAATTCCATCATTTAATTTAATTTTGCAAAAAGGGTCCAACGCCCTCGTTTTTAATCCTTATTCGCATATTTATTTTATTTCGTTTAATATTAATGTAATTCTACCAAAGCCTTGTAAACTCGGACATTTTATTTCTCGCACTTTACTTCTTTATTTTCTGTCAAATCGGGTCCTGGTTTAATTTTGGCGATGTGGACCCGCGCCTTTTGTAATAGCTTAGAATCTTTTACTTTCTCGCAATATTTTAACTGTTAATAAATGCATGCAAGAATGAATGATAAAATAAAAACAAACGCATAGATCACCTTGACATGAATAAGACAAAATAACTGAACATGACACACAAATCACACACCACCCTTAGGGTACGCCTCACTGTTGCCTTGCCTCGAAAGGTGATCGTCGAGTAGAGGATGTCTTAGTAAGTCCTCATGATCCGGGAACCTGGCATGAGGGTAGCTTCTAAGGTGTCTTCCCATTGCTCTGGTGATCACCATGTCCCGAACCTCGAATTGACCCGAACACCTCCAACGGTGGTGCTACCTACCTCTCAATGGTGGGATGGCACTACTTTAAAGGACATTTACACAGACGAATTCCTTAGGGTAGGTAGACGACTCTAGATACTTGCTCTAAATTTCAAAACAAAACAAAATACTTTTCACACCAACACATTTTCAAAAAGCTTTCGAAAGCAATTTTTCAAACACTCTTGAGGACTGATACAAGAGTCGAACTGGAATTTTCAAAGAAACTTTTTAAACCCACAGTTGAAAAGCAAACAAACCATTTTTGAAAACACAAGTGAGCAAGTATCTAAGAGCCCATGGATAACCATGGATAGAAAGGGTGCTAACACCTTCCCTTTCTATAACCTACCTCCCGAACCGAGAGCAATCTCTTTAAGGAATTTTTCTGTGCTTTTGTCCTTTCCATTTGGAGAAAATAAAAGACGGTGGCGACTCTTGCTTCCGCGATATTTCGCGAACCAGCGTTAAATAGTCAGTTCCAGATCCACCGATCACAGTAAGCATTGTTTGTTGACATGTTTGTGCTTGTTTGAGTTACAGTTTATGCAGGGTGCCTTGATAGCAGGTTTGCCATTTGTAAGGTAGGCTTGTGTTTTGGTTGTTTTCAGATTTTTGTAAGTTGGGTAATGTTGTACCCCAAAATTTTCCCTCCCATTTCCTCAACATTTTCTCATCACAAGACCCTTGAAGATCAAGATCCAGTTAGGGTTTCCTCTGCTCAAGATTTCTCCTTGCACTGGGGACTCAAATTAGGGTTTGTGTTTGCCCAAGGATGTTTTGACCTAAAATGCCTAAGATGACTTTCATGTTTCATGTTGGACTCCCAAGTTTATCCTCACCAAGTTTCAAGTCTTGATTCCAAGTTTTGCCCAGTCAATTGGACAGTTGACCTAGAAATCAGCTGTATTGGGGAAAAGTCAACTGTGGCCAATTGACAGTCAAACCTCATGATTTTTAACCCACATCAACATTATGAACTCATATGAACAATTTGATCAAGTTTGGATCACAATTCCATAAGAAATTTGATCAGATCATCAAAAGGGCAAAATGGTCATTTTTAGGGTTTTGACTGCACAAAGGTAATTTTTGACTGTTTGACCTAGCCAATGGCAAACCAAGCTCACATATGGACTCAAGGACCCAATGGAATTATCTTGACATGTTCATCAAGCTCAAAAGATCCCAAGTACACAAGATTGACAGTTGAATTTCCCAGTCAATTGATCAATTTTGACTGTATACTGAAAAGTCAAACTTTGACTTTTTGGTCAAAATCAAGAGTCAAGGTTCATTTTTCATCAAAACATGCCAAATCATGAAACTTGTTCACCAAGAAATCACAAAATGCAAATTAGGGTTAGAAAATGGAATTTTTCATAACTTAGAATTTTTCTAAGTTATGAAAAACCCTAATTTTTCCCAACTTTGCCCCACCTTTTCACCAAGATCCATTTGGATTCAAACAAAAGTCAAAACATGAAAGTTGTAGCTTGTTGCATAATCTACAACTTTGACTCACAAAGTTTTCTCATTTGAAGCTTGTATCTCAAGTTACAATTTTTTGAATAAGGGCACTAAACCATTTTTAACTTAGTGAAATTTTAACCTATTTTGACAAGGTTTTCTACCCCACTTCAAGGCCACTTTTCATACCCTTCCACTTGGAATTTTAATTTGCATTTCAAAGATGGATTGTAGTACACATTCCAAGCTTTCCAAAATGTCCAAGAACTCATCAAACAACCTCATAACTTGAGAGATTCGAATTTCACAAGTTGGCAAAAATTCACTTTTTGTTCTTCATCAAAACATGTTCATAAACTTGCAAATTTGAACTTAGCTTGCTTTATGCTTGATTACAGGTCCTTGAACCATTCCATACTCAATAATTTAATGCATATTCAATGTGTTAAAGTGTTGTTCTTTGAGTGCAAGCATTGTATGCAAGATTAATCCTAAACTAGATAAAGTGAACTTTCCATTTTTGAAAAGACTAGCTTTATGTCAAATTAGAAATCCAACAAGTACATGAAAGATCTGCTTGGCACAAGATTATGTGCATAACACACTGATCAAGAGAGGATTATGCAGCACAATAGGAGGCCCCCTACATGCCTAGAAAGCCAAGTTGCATTTTGTTGCTTCACATAGAAGAAAAGTGCATAACTTGAACCAACTTCAATCTCAGCATAGAAACACAAGAGAGAAGTTATCAAACACATTCAAAAGAACATATCCAAGCTTTTGCACGAGCCCTTGACCTCCAAAGCACCCTTCATCTCAGAATCACCCTCAAACTGCAAAAACAGAGTTGCCTCTGCAGTTTGAGTGCCAACTCCCATTTCCCTCGAGCATTCTCACCAAAACCAATCCATACACATTCTCTAGCATGTATGCAAGCTAACCATGACCTAAAACCTGACCTGTAATCCCTCTAACAGCTTCCACCATTTTCATTTTTTCCTCTTGCAGTTGAAGTTCCACAGCTCGATACAAGAAGTTTCAAGACAAAGTAAGCATTGAAAAAGCATCCCTGGAACTCAAGGAAGCTTTTCCAATCATTACCTTGCACTAGAAGTTCCTCATTCTCCAGATAGAAGTTCAACTGCACAGGTAAAACTTTGAACTCGTATCTCTCTTATCATGCATCTTTAGTCTTAAGTTTGTGAAGAAACAAGGTTCTACTCATAGCCCTGAACATGTACATATCTTTACATTTCATTTCTTTTGCCTGAGTAGAGAGAATTTGGAGTTTGAAAATGGCAGAAAAACTAGGTTAGGATTTGGGGGAGGAGAAATTCTCCCTCATCTTAGAAAGTTAGGTCAAGTTCCATACATGGTTAGAATCGTCTCTTCATGCTGAACATTTGTTGTGTTATGAGTTTTTGTTAAAAAGCCAGGAATCGAGAGTTGGACATTGAAGAACAGGGGCGCGCGTTTTTTTTCAAATGTTTGTGCTGGAGGTTGAAGACAGTGGTCTTTGGGCTGGGCCTGTGTATCTTTTCTTATTCACACCACTTAATTGCTATTGCACCCCCTGAGCCCATTTGCTTATTTATTTGACTTTTTTGATTTTTTCTTTTTTGATTGACTTTGTTTATTTTTTCTCATGATATAAAAAACATAAAAATATTTTTTCCATCTTTTTTTGAATTTATGGCATATTTATTTGATTTATTTCTTTTGTTTATACATAAATATATACATATTTTTATTTAGAAATAGTGTAAATACATTCAAATACATTTTTATTTTTATTTACCTTCTGAAAATATTTCACATAAAAATACCTTTTTTTGTTTATTTTATTTAAATATTAAATATATATTATTTTTGTATATGATGCATATTTAAGAACTTAATATATATATATATATATATATATATATATATATATATATATATATGTTTATTAATATATTTAGGTTAGAATATAAAAATATTTGAATTTTTCATTTTTATTAATATTTGATAAAAAAAATACTTTTTCATAATATACACCATTATTTTTATTTTTATACATAATAAATAAATGTTTGTATTAAGTTAAACAATAATACATTTTCCTTAATAAAATTAGGTTATTTTTGCCCTAAATTCAAAATACTCCAAAAATAATATATTTTTATTTTCTTTTCTCTTTTACATAAACCATACTTTTCTCATACATAAAAAACTTCCTTTTTGTATTTTGCATATTTATTTAATTTCCATTTAATTATGCAATTTATTTATTTTGCAAATATTCAAAAATGATGTAATAAGTTAGATTTAAATTCTTGTCAATATCCCCATTTGAACATTTGTACCCCCCTTCCCCTATTTGGTTTTGTAATAGCTTAGCAAATTTATTTTCGCACTTTATACGCTTTCTAATAATAACATGTTAGAATTAGGGTTTGTATGCGAAAAAACGATAAAAAATAGTTATGACCTAATCTCAAGATAAACAAGCATGAAAATGGATACACATCTCACACTTGCACCCCCTAGGGTATTCCACTTGTTGCCTTCAAATAAATGGGCCATATTGTATGTTGAACTTCTTTGGGCAAAGCAAACAATTTGAGTGATCATGGTCCCTCGATAAAACTTTTCAAAACAAACAAAAACAAATGATCAAGTCCCTTAAAGAAAATTGCCCAAAGACATTTAACGCCGTTGCAATTATGGTCTAAACGATGACCCGCGCCTGTCCCTTTCACATCCTAACACAAGGTTGTCCACCAAATTCAATGGTGGAACAAACTTGTTAAAAGGGTTAAAACATAGCAATAATCTTTTGAGAAATTTAGGAGTAGACAACCTCTTAGTTACTTGAATCAAACTTGCAAAACAAAACACTTGCCTGATTTCAAAACCACACCTCACAACACTTTCAAAACAACTTTCAAAAACAAATGAAAACCTTTTCAAAAAGACATACATCTTTGTATACATCCCCACATGGATCATTACAAAGGTTGCCACCACATTGGCCTCTTTTCAAAATATTTTCAAACCCACACACTCAAGCACCATTTAAAACAATTGAAAACAAAAAGGCAAGTGATCTAAGCAAGTAACTAAGAGCCCATGGATAACCATGGATAGAAAGGGTGCTAATACCTTCCCTTTCTATAATCTACTCCCCGAACCCAAGAAAACATCTCAAAAGGTTTTTGCTGTGCTTTTTAACCTTTCCTTAGGATAAAATAAAAAGTCGGTGGCGACTCTTGCTAACCGCAACATTTGCGAATACGAACGCAAAACCTCAAGTCAGTTCTCCCACCGTATCACAGAACTGGCGACTCTGCTGGGGAATATGTTTAAAGTGGAGTAACCTTAGGGCTTAGATCACCTTTGTTTTCAATTGATTGTCTTGTTTGCTTTTACATTTGTGGGCTTTGTATCGGAGTTTTATAGATCCTAACCCGGATCTGGGGATACCTTCTTAGAAAGTAGCAACAAGGCTGTGAGGGAACTGTGCGGGGTATACCGACATGGTTGAAGAAGTCTGCTACGTTGATGTGGCACTTTGGTGTGTACCGGTAACCCTTGAGTTCAGTCAAGGAGAGTACGGGGCCGCCGCGTGGTGTCGTGAAGCATCAACTGACCTTAGGAACCTTAATTGAACCATCTTGGCCTTTTTAGGGTAGTGAGATAACTGACTTTGGTGCAGTCCGAGGTTGGTTGATACTCGATACTACACTCAATTGAGGGTTGCTTTCCTGGGATATTTCGGTCGCCAGTTCAGTGGCTAAATCGAAACAATGAACAATGAAAGTAATCCAGTGATATTGGGACCCTTAGAACCCGGTTACTTCTAATAGGACAGGTTGAGCCCACCAAACTTCAAGAGGGTAATACCCAGACCCCATGCAGGCCTAAACTCTAAGGGTTTGTCTTGTGTGACTTGTGTGCCTTACCATGTTTGCCTTTGTGAATATTTGTGGTGTATTTAATCATAACATCATGACATCATACAACATCATGTGCATTGACTAACCATTTCAAGGGTTTCGAATCTTCATCTTTGTTCTTGTTTTATAGGACATGGAAACTGCTCGCAGAAAGAGAATTCAGATTAGCCTTGTAAAGATCCCTCCTCAGCTTAAGGAACTTATGTCCAGGATTCCCGAGGGTTCTTCATTCAGTGAGAGACATGGAAGACTCATCAGCTTGGTTAACACCAACATTGAGGAAGATTTGATAAAGGTCCTGTTCCAGTTCTTTGACCCTCTGCATCACTGTTTCACTTTTCCGGATTATCAATTGGTACCTACATTAGAAGAGTTCTCCCGACTTCTGAAGGTCCCTATCCTTGATCAACTACCCTACAACGGTACGGAAGAGGAACCCAAGCTTGAAGAGATTGCTAAAGCCTTGCACCTACAACCGTCTGACCTCAAGGGACATTGGGAAGTTAGAAGTGGTATCAAGGGGTTCTTAGCCAGGTTTCTGTTCGAGAAGGCCCAAGAATGTTGGAACTCCCTTGACCTACAAGCTTTTGAAGAAGTTATGGCTCTCCTTGTCTATGGTTTGGTGTTATTCCCTAACCCAGATCAGCTTATTGATATCAGTGCTGTCCAGATCTTCATGACCAGGAATCCTATACCTACGTTGCTGGGGGACATCCTTCACTCATGTTACACTCGAACCATGAGAAGAAGGGGTGTCCTTATGTGTTGCACTCCTCTCCTGGGAAGGTGGTTTATTTCGCACCTTCCACAATCAGTTTTGAAGAACGAGCGGGGTTTGAGATGGTCACAACGGTTAATGGCTCTCACGCATGCAGATATACATTGGTGCCCTAGGTCCAGGGAAGACGTCACTATCATTGATCGTTTCGGGGAGTACCCTAATGTTCCTTTATTTGGAATCAAAGGAGGTATTACTTACAACCCATGCCTGGCTTGGAGACAGTTTGGTTATGCTCGGAGGGATGGCCCTCATGACATGTTAATTCCTAACATAGTTTTTGAATTCGACAACGATACTCAAGGACTTCGTCAGAGATTTATCAGAGCTTGGAGGATGCCAAGTAGGATAGACAGCAAGACACTGGGGCACAGGAACTCCATCTCGTTGGAACCTTATCTCAAGTGGGTGCGAGCCCGCTCCCAGAAGTTAGTAATGCCTTATCCTCATATGCTCCCTGTGATCAAAGAAATAGTCTTAGAAGGAGAGGTGTCCTACACCATTCAACATCCTGACATGTCCACGTCCTGGGAAGAGATGCAGAAGAGCTGGATCCAGCTTAAGGAAGAACGGAATTCTCTTGAGGCCAGTCTACATGCTAGTGAAAAGAAGGTCCTGGAACTCACCCGCCTACTGCACGAGGAGAGGAATCTTAATACCTACATCGCACCAAAGAGGATGCGCAATGTTTTTTTGCCTTATGGAGTCATTTTGTAATATTTGGCCCATGGGGCATTTATGTACTAACGAATTTCTCCTTATTAATATGATGTGCGTTCTTTTTTGTCTACAAAAAATTTTGAATATTCTAAATCCTTGAATGCATTGCATACATGTGCATTCCATTGCACCATATGCATAGCAGGTACCCTATTTCACAGGTTGCTTAATCTTCTTCGCTGTTTGTTTGCACAGTCATCATGAATCCAGACTCATCCAGTGAGCAAGCAACCAAGGCCCTTCAGGCCCAAAATGCACAGTTTCAAGAGATGGTCCTAAGCCTAGCCCAAGGCCAGCAAGAGTTGAAGACTCTACTCCTGAAGAAGAAGAAGAAAAAGAGGACTGCGTTGTTCAACACCGGACGCCGATTTGGGAACACACTCCATAATAAAGCTGATCCAACTACTTCTTCTGCTGAGAAAAACAGTCCCCAAGGGGGAGGAGCTCCTAGTCCCGCAGTCTCCGACAACGAGACGGATTATAACGACGAACAATACCCACCTGCTGCTGACAGATACAAGCAATTGGAGGACCGCTTGAGCGCCATGGAAATTCAGAATGTACCGGGGCTGGATTTCAGAGATTTGGGGTTATCTTCCGGGGTAGTAATTCCACACAAGTTTAAGGCGCCTGCCTTCGCCAAGTATGATGGGGTCTCCTGCCCAAAGCTGCATCTGAGGTCGTACGTAAGGAAAATCCAACCTTACACGGCAGATAAGAACCTCTGGATTCACTTCTTCCAAGATAGCCTCTCGGGGTCACAGCTTGAATGGTTCTACCAATTGGATGGAACTAGCATCCGACACTGGGAAGATTTGGCAACCGCCTTCTACAGACAATACCAATATAATTCTGATCTCGCTCCTACGCGTACCCAACTTCAGGGTATGTCTCTAGGAACGGGTGAAGGGTTCAAAGAGTACGCTCAAAAATGGAGAGATTTGGCTGGCAGGGTGCAGCCTCCATTGACTGATCGAGAGCTGGTTGATATGTTTCTAGGGACGCTGTCTGGTCCGTTTTTCAATCATTTGGTTGGTAACTCCTCCGCTGGGTTTACAGATTTGATATTGACGGGAGAAAGAATTGAAGTTGGCATCAGGTCAGGCAAGATACAAAAGGCTGCCTCCACAAGTGCTGAGAAGAGGCCGTTTAAGAAAGAAGCAAGTGTCGTCTATGGTCCTAGAAGACAAGTCAAGCCCGAAAGTCGCCAAGCCGTCAATGCTTTGGTCATCTCAAAACCTATTGCTGCTCCTCAGCAGTACAATCAACAAAGAAGCGAAAGGCCCAAGAGGCAGTATACTCGACTGAGTATGACCTTATCTCAAATTTTACCCCAACTGTTATCCACCAACCTGGTGACCCTCAAAGAAGCTCCTAAGGTCGTCAACACTGCGTCTCCTAAGTATAACCCAAAGGCCCGGTGTGCTTATCATTCTGATAGTCCCGGGCACACTACTGATGATTGCTGGGCCTTGAGAAACAAAGTACAAGATCTGATCGACGCAAAGGAAATTCAGTTTGAAGCGCCGGAGAGACCAAATGTTGTAACTGCTCCTATGCCCCAGCATAGAGTAAATGCCATTGAGGAAGAATTGTATGCTGTTTCGGTAAATGAAGTTGTTACCCCTCTGAAGACCGTCAAGAAGAACCTACTGCAGGCCGGTTTATTTCCGGGTTGCAGTGAGGGTTGCCTATTCTGTGCTGTTTCCCTATCTGGTTGTCCCTTGCTGAAGTTAGGTATTCAAAGCCTAATGGATAGTAAGGAGATTTTGTTTAAGAAGTCTGCTGTTCAGTTGGTTCCGATAAAAGAAGTTTCTGTGGTTACCATCTTCAATAATCCAATCAAGGCTCTCCCAAAGAAGCCTGTTCAAATCATGACTGTTGCACCTGTGGTTATTACTGTTCCGAGGCCTCTCCCCTACGTATCTGATAAAGTTGTCCCCTGGCATTATGGGGCAGACGTATATGTGAATGGAATCAAACAAGAATTCGACACTGGCGCCAGTATCTGCGACATCACTGGTCCAGCCAAAGTCACCCGCAGTGGCAGGCTCTTCTCGCCTGACATTGCACCGCCCGCTACTCGAAGACCCCTCCTTATAAAACCTACAAGTTTACCTGTTCCCGCTGCTGATCAAGTTGTTTCCCCTGCTGCCGAGTCATCTAATGCTCGGGGCAAAGGGATTGAAGAGGAGCCTGCCCGGATGGAGGCACCGTTACCTATAAATGTTGAGGCCTCCCAACAAGAAGTGGAGGAGATCCTGAAAATAATAAAGAAGAGTGATTTCAATGTTGTCGAACAGCTGAGGCATACACCCTCCAAGATCTCCATGCTCTCCTTATTGCTATGCTCCGAGGCCCATGCTAAGGCCTTGATCTCATTTCTCAAAACGGCCCATGTGCCACAGGAGACATCTGCAGTCCAGTTCACTAATTGCGTAGCAAATCTGACAGCAGACAATGGCTTGGGTTTTTCAGATGCTGATCTGACTGCAAAGGGAAGAGACCACAATGATTCCCTGCATGTCTCTATCGAATGCAGAGGCACTACTCTGGCGCATGTATTGGTGGATACTGGTTCTTCTTTGAATGTTCTACCGAAAAAAGCTTTAGACCGCTTGGATTATGAAGGCCTGGAATTGAAACCCAGCAATATCATCGTTAGGGCCTTTGACGGTTCAAAAAGGATGGTTCATGGAGAGGTTGACATCCCTATTCGTGTGGGCTCTCAGGTGTTTGACTCTACTTTTTATGTGATGGATATACGTCCATCATACTCTTGTCTACTGGGTCGACCTTGGATCCATAAAGCTGGGGCAGTGACCTCTACCTTGCATCAGAAGCTGAAGTACCCTGTCAGGGGGAAGATTGTCACTGTGCAAGGAGAAGAGGAGTATATGGTGAGCCATTTGAATTCCTTCAGATACATCGAGATGGACGGGGAGTTTATTGAAACCCCCTTTCAGCATTTCGAGGAGGTGCATCCAATTTCAGTAGCAGCAGAAGCAACAGTCAAAGAGAATGTTTCCTTGAAGATGGCTTCCCTAAGGGATGCCCGGGCTGTGGTTCAGAAAGGCAATTGTGCAAACTGGGGTCAGCTTCCTGACTTCACTCAGAAGAATGACAAGTTTGGGTTGGGCTTTACTGCAGAGGCTCAGAGGGCTGTGCACAAGGAGAAGGTCAGAAAGGCTCCAGTGTTTATCTCCAGTTCAAGGGTGAATGCTATCGAGGAGGATGTAGAGGAAGCAGAGTTTGACAGTTGGATCTACCCGACTACCAGCAACGGACCAAGCAACTGGACGGCAAAGGATTTTACCCCTATCACATTTGTCACGCAGTAATTAATTTCTTTTGATTTCCAATTTGTAACAAACAATATGTTAAAACTTTGTCGGCTCGGTGTCCTACCCGGGGCATCGTAGCTCCATTTGTGAGGGCTTTTTGTATGACATTTTCATATATCATCAATCAAAACATTGGACGTTTGTTGCATTTCAAATCTTGTGCTCTTTTCCTTTCTGTGTTATATATATTGCAAAACAGCTATATTTACACACACTCACTTATACAGGTTTCAATCCACTATGGATCTCACTGGTAACAGCTCTGCTACCGCCAGTTATGACTTCGAAAATCCGATCAACTTGGCCGAAGACGAAGGTGAAGATGATTGCGAAGTGCCTGGAGAATTCGCAAGACTGCTACTCCAGGAAGAGAGAGCTATTCAGCCACATGAAGAGCCGGTGGAGACAATTAACTTGGGTACTGAGACAGATAGGAAAGAAGTCAAGATTGGTGCCAATCTAGAGCTCAGCATGAAGCAACGATTGATCCAGATGCTACAGGATTACATGGAGATTTTTGCTTGGTCCTATGAAGATATGCCTGGTTTGGATGCCGACATTGTAGTTCACCACCTGCCAACCAAGGAAGATTGCCCTCCGGTAAAGCAAAAAGTCCGACGGATGCGCCCAGAGATGTCTGAAAAGATCAAGGCCGAGGTTATGAAACAGTTTGATGCCGGGTTCCTTGCAGTGACTTCTTACCCTCAGTGGGTTGCCAATGTGGTGCCAGTGCCGAAGAAGGACGGTAAAGTCAGAATGTGTGTCGACTACAGGGATCTGAACAGGGCCAGCCCCAAGGATGACTTCCCCCTACCTCACATTGATGTCCTTGTTGACAATACAGCTCAACACAAGGTGTTCTCCTTCATGGATGGTTTTTCAGGGTATAATCAGATCAAGATGGCTCCAGAGGATATGGAGAAGACTACCTTTGTGACTCAGTGGGGCACCTTCTGTTATAAGGTCATGCCATTCGGATTGAAAAATGTTGGGGCAACCTATCAACGTGCCATGGTTGCTTTATTTCATGATATGATCCATCATGAGATTGAGGTATACGTGGATGACATGATTGCAAGGTCTCAAACTGAGGAGGAGCACCTTGACCATCTGAGGAAGTTATTTGACCGACTCAAGTTGTACAAGCTGAGATTGAATCCCAACAAATGCACCTTTGGGGTGAGGTCCGGAAAATTGCTAGGTTTCATTGTGAGTGATAAGGGTATTCAGGTGGACCCTGCCAAGGTAAAAGCCATACAAGAGATGCCGACTCCAAAAACAGAGAAAGAAGTCAGAGGTTTCCTAGGACGACTGAATTACATTGCCCGATTCATCTCACATCTGACTGCTACTTGTGAGCCAATCTTCAAATTACTGAAGAAAGATCAAGTAGTACGCTGGAATGATGAATGTCAGGCCGCCTTTGAAAAGATAAAGGAATATCTCCAAGAGCCACCCATTCTTATGCCACCGGTGGAGGGAAGACCTCTGATACTATACTTGACAGTGCTTGATAATTCAATGGGGTGTGTGATGGGGCAGCATGACGAGTCTGGCCGAAAAGAGCACGCTATTTATTACTTGAGCAAAAAGTTTACCGACTGTGAGTCTCGTTACTCACTGCTTGAGAAAACTTGCTGCGCTCTTGTATGGGCTGCTCGCCGGCTGAGACAGTATATGCTGACTCACACTACTTTATTGATTTCAAAGATGGATCCCATCAAGTACATATTTGAAAAGCCCGCTCTGTCTGGAAGAATAGCGAGATGGCAAATGATCTTGACGGAATATGACATCCAGTATACAACTCAGAAAGCAATTAAAGGAAGTGTATTGGCAGATCATTTGGCACACCAACCTGTGGACGATTACCAATCATTGAACTTTGATTTTCCGGACGAAGACATCATGGTGGTAACTGACTGTGAAGTACCTGGACCGGATGAAGGACCTGAGGAAGGATCCCGATGATCTATGCATTTTGACGGAGCCTCCAACGCTTTGGGTAACGGCGTCGACGCTGTAATCATATCTCCCAAAGGAACTCATACTCCCCTCACCGCCCGATTATGTTTCAGCTGCACCAATAACATGGCAGAATACGAGGCATGTATCATGGGTCTTCAAGCTGCAATCGATTTAAGGATCAAGTTTCTAAGTGTCTTCGGAGATTCCGCTCTCGTGATCAACCAGATCAAAGGCGAGTGGGATACGAAACACCCGAATCTTATTCCTTACAAGGAGTATGTGTCGACCTTGCTTCCCCACTTTGAAGAGATAACTTTTGAGCACTTCCCAAGAGAGGAGAATCAGCTAGCGGACGCCCTAGCTACGATGTCTTCAATGTTCAAAGTTAAATGGGACAATGAGGCTCCCCGAATCATTATCTGGAAGTTGGATGAACCAGCATACTGCTGCGAGCTCGAGGCTGAGAAGGTTATTGAAAAACCCTGGTATCATGAGGTGAAGAGGTACTTGGAAGCTCAGGAATACCCTGAAGGTGCATCTGTCAATGATAAGAAGTTCATGAGAAGGTTTGCTGCAAAATTCTTCCTCAGCAACGGCATTCTCTACAAACGGAATCATGATTCGACTCTGCTACGTTGCATGGATAAGGCTGAGGCAGAGAAAATTATGGTAGAACTGCATGAAGGTACATTTGGAACACATTCCAGTGGACACACCATGGCTAAGAAAATCCTTCGGGCAGGATATTTCTGGTCCACAATGGAAGCCGATTGTTACCAACACTCCCGAACTTGTCATAAATGTCAAATCTATGCTGACAAGGTGCATATTCCTCCAGTTCCTCTGAGTGTCCTAACAGCACCTTGGCCTTTTGCAATGTGGGGCATCGATATGATCGGTGAGATCCGACCGACGGCATCCAATGGGCATCGCTTCATCTTGGTGGCGATCGATTACTTCACAAAGTGGGTTGAGGCAGCTTCCTATGCCACAGTAACCAAGAGCGCGTGGCACGTTTCATCCGGCATAATCTGATCTGTCGGTACGGCGTCCCGGAAAGAATCATTACAGACAATGGTACCAATCTCAACAACAAAATAATCACTGAACTCTGTGAACAATTCAAGATACAGCACCACAATTCTTCTCCCTACCGACCGAAGATGAATGGGGCTGTAGAGGCAGCCAATAAGAATATCAAGAAAATTGTGCAGAAGATGACAGTGACCTATAAAGATTGGCATGAGATGTTACCGTTCGCTCTTCATGGGTACCGTACCTCAGCCAGAACGTCAACCGGGGCAACTCCCTTCTCTTTGGTCTATGGCATGGAGGCAGTCTTTCCAATTGAAGTCCAGATACCCTCTCTCCGGATAATGAAGGATGCAGACTTGAATGAAGATGATTGGATCCAAACTCGACTTGACCAATTAAATCTGATCGACGAAAAGAGGCTCACTGCTATCTGTCATGGTCAAACGTATCAAAAACGGATGATCAGGGCATTTAACAAGAAAGTCAGACCGCAAGAATATCGAGTTGGGGACCTGGTAATCAAACGCATCATCCTTCCTCAAAGTGATCCCCGGGGCAAATGGACCCCTACATACGAAGGGCCATTTGTGGTTAAACGTGTGTTCTCAGGAGGAGCCATGATCCTGACCACCATGGATGGTGACGACCTTCCT
This sequence comes from Vicia faba, assembly GCA_948472305.1. Taxonomy (NCBI): domain Eukaryota; kingdom Viridiplantae; phylum Streptophyta; class Magnoliopsida; order Fabales; family Fabaceae; genus Vicia; species Vicia faba. Next base: position 347,201,285 of record OX451741.1, read on the forward strand.
CACCCCGCCAATGCAGACATAGTGAAAAAATACTACGCATAAATAAAAGACCCGCTAGGTTGACATACCTAGGCAAAAATAAGGGCTTCCCGGCGAACCAAAAGGGTTCGAGCAAAAATAAGGGATGAAATAAAAAAATCTGTACACCCGGCAAGTCGAAAACCTGAAAAGGCGACTTGGGCAAAAATGGGTATCCCGGTGGACTGAAAACCCGAAAGGGCGGTCCAGGCAAAAGTTAGGGATAAAAGCGTAACACTATGTCTCATGGGATCACTTCGCGTCCGGAGTTCGGCATCAACTATCTGGCTCAAGATTTCGGCATTGGCCAATCAGCTTCATCTTCAAATTAGGCAGCAAAGCGATGAGACGTTCGAAGACATAAGGGCGATAGCAGAGTTGGAACCCAGTGGGATTGTTCACATAGCTGTTTTGTTTCCTTTTCAAAATTATAAATTCTATGTTATTCGGCGGTATCCTCTTACTAGGATGTCAGCCTCTTGTACAAAAACGCCTATTCACAGGCAAAGTTTAAATCAATACAAATTCACTTGTCCATACAAATTACCATTGTTTTCCCTTTTTTCTGTTTTGTCTTGCGAAGAACGTCCAATGTTCATTTTTGATATATGCATTTGACATTAAATTGCTGATTCGTAAATGTTTACATATGAAACAAGAGATTGATTACAGGTGACATCAGAGACAGGGGCAATGTGAAGTTGTCTGATGCAATCTGGTTGTTTTGTCCGCCAAGGTACCAAGGTAGATTCAACTGAAGAATGTGGCCAAATCATCTCAAACTCCCTGCAGAGTAAAACAAGATTCAGCAATACTTTCCCCAAGCGAAGTTGACTCCCCGACGATCCTAAAAAAGGCACAACATTCCCCGGAAGGCCTTAAAGCTCATCCCCAGTAGATTCTGGAAGCTTATCCCCTGCAGAGTACGGACGTCTCTCCCGAGTTTTATTTAGAGTTATTTCCTCACAAGGACTTATAACTGGGTTATCCTCAGCTAAAAACCACGGAAGATCGCCCTCGGCAAGTTCCTTCAATCCCCAGCGGAGTTTATCATCATTATCCCCAGCGGAATCCATCTTTAAAGTCCTCAACAGGCCTCTCATCAAACTTCGGCCAAGTACCTCTTCCACAGAGCAACTCCCCGGCCGTTCATCAAGAATTTATTTTCCTAAGACGAAATTACATTCATAAACATTTCACATTTTCATACATCTTGCTTACATATATGATAAAGTGCATATAACACCATCTCATGTATAACATCATGCGTATCATACATCATGACATTGCATACAACTTACGTTTTTGCCTTTTCAGGAAAAAGACAATCCAAAAAACAACTACCTTCAATTGTCACAATTCCAGATTCGATTCCTGTATCCAGCCAGGGCATATCTGTTGACCACATTCCCAGATTCGATTCCTGTATCTAGCCAGGGGACGTCTGAAGAGTTCGAAGATTCGATTCCTGTATCCAGCCAGGGCACATCTATCAACTACAACATCTCCAGATTCGACTCCTGTATCCAGCCAGGGCATATCTGTTGACCACGTTTCCAGACTCGATTCCTGTATCTAGCCAGGGCACGTCTGAAGAGTTCGAAGATTCGATTCCTGTATCCAGCCAGGGCACATCTATTGACGACTATTTCCAGATTCGATTCCTGTATCCAGCCAGGGCACATCTGTTGACGACTATTTCCAGATTCGACTCCTGTATCTAGCCAGGGCATATATGCATAAGGAGACTGAAGATCAAACACCTGTAACAAGCCAGGAAAACATCCGTCTTTCTCAAATACACAAGTTCTCGCTAAGGAATCTCTTATGCGATCGACACTTCCAAATGGCATCTATAAGCCCATTCCCGACAAGGTTCTGTCACAGCTCCAGATGGCATCTATAAGCCCATCTCCCTGTCCACCATCTCTCCAAATGGCATCTATAAGCCCATTCCCGACACCACATTGTTGAGACTCCAGCATGCGAGTGCAAATTTCTGGGCACTCTAGTGTCCAATCTCCTTTTACCCTCGAGTCACGAAAGGCAAACTCGCCAATCTAACTTTTCAGGTCCAAGAAGATTGAACAGGGGCAACTTTTGTACCCCAAAATTTGCCCTCCCATTTCCTCAACATTTTCTCATCACAAGACCCTTGAAGATCAAGATCCAGTTAGGGTTTCCTCTGCTCAAGATTTCTCCTTGCACTGGGGACTCAAATTAGGGTTTGTGTTTGCCCAAGGATGTTTTGACCTAAAATTCCTAAGATGACTTTCATGTTTCATGTTGGACTCCCAAGTTTATCCTCACCAAGTTTCAAGTCTTGATTCCAAGTTTTGCCCAGTCAATTGGACAGTTGACCTAGAAATCAGCTGTATTGGGGAAAAGTCAACTGTGGCCAATTGACAGTCAAACCTCATGATTTTTGACCCACATCAACATTATGAACTCATATGAACAATTTGATCAAGTGTGGATCACAATTCCATAAGAAATTTGATCAGATCATCAAAAGGGCAAAATGGTCATTTTTAGGGTTTTGACTGCACAAAGGTAATTTTTGACTGTTTGACCTAGCCAATGGCAAACCAAGCTCACATATGGACTCAAGGACCCCATGGAATTATCTTGACATGTTCATCAAGCTCAAAAGATCCCAAGTACACAAGATTGACAGTTGAATTTCCCAGTCAATTGATCAATTTTAACTGTATACTGAAAAGTCAAACTTTGACTTTTTGGACAAAATCAAGAGTCAAGGTTCATTTTTCATCAAAACATGCCAAATCATGAAACTTGTTCACCAAGAAATCATAAAATGCAAATTAGGGTTAGAAAATGGAATTTTTCATAACTTAGAATTTTTCTAAGTTATGAAAAACCCTAATTTTTCCCAACTTTGCCCCACCTTTTCACCAAGATCCATTTGGATTAAAACAAAAGTCAAAACATGAAAGTTGTAGCTTGTTGCATAATCTACAACTTTGATTCACAAAGTTTTCTCATTTGAAGCTTGTATCTCAAGTTACAATTTTTTGAATAAGGGCACTAAACCATTTTTAACTTAGTGAAATTTTAACCTATTTTGACAAGGTTTTCTACCCCACTTCAAGGCCACTTTTCATACCCTTCCACTTGGAATTTTAATTTGCATTTCAGATATGGATTGTAGTACACATTCCAAGCTTTCCAAAATGTCCAAGAACTCATCAAACAACCTCATAACTTGAGAGATTCGAATTTCACAAGTTGGCAAAATTTCACTTTTTGTTCTTCATCAAAACATGTTCATAAACTTGCAAATTTGAACTTAGCTTACTTTATGCTTGATTACAGGTCCTTGAACCATTCCATACTCAATAATTTAATGCATATTCAATGTGTTAAAGTGTTGTTCTTTGAGTGCAAGCATTGTATGCAAGATTAATCCTAAACTAGATAAAGTGAACTTTCCATTTTTGAAAAGACTAGCTTTATGTCAAATTAGAAATCCAACAAGTACATGAAAGATCTGCTTGGCACAAGATTATGTGCATAACACACTGATCAAGAGAGGATTATGCAGCACAATAGGAGGCCCCCTACATGCCTAGAAAGCCAAGTTGCATTTTGTTGCTTCACATAGAAGAAAAGTGCATAACTTGAACCAACTTCAATCTCAGCATAGAAACACAAGAGAGAAGTTATCAAACACATTCAAAAGAACATATCCAAGCTTTTGCACGAGCCCTTGACCTCCAAAGCACCCTCCATCTCAGAATCACCCTCAAACTGCAAAAACAGAGTTGCCTCTGCAGTTTGAGTGCCAACTCCCATTTCCCTCGAGCATTCTCACCAAAACCAATCCATACACATTCTCTAGCATGTATGCAAGCTAACCATGACCTAAAACCTGACCTGTAATCCCTCTAACAGCTTCCACCATTTTCATTTTTTCCTCTTGCAGTTGAAGTTCCACAGCTCGATACAAGAAGTTTCAAGACAAAGTAAGCATTGAAAAAGCATCCCTGGACCTCAAGGAAGCTTTTCCAATCATTACCTTGCACTAGAAGTTCCTCATTCTCCAGATAGAAGTTCAACTGCACAGGTAAAACTTTGAACTCGTATCTCTCTTATCATGCATCTTTAGTCTTAAGTTTGTGAAGAAACAAGGTTCTACTCATAGCCCTGAACATGTACATATCTTTACATTTCATTTCTTTTGCCTGAGTAGAGAGAATTTGGAGTTTGAAAATGGCAGAAAAACTAGGTTAGGATTTGGGGGAGGAGAAATTCTCCCTCATCTTAGAGAGTTAGGTCAAGTTCCATACATGGTTAGAATCGTCTCTTCATGCTGAACATTTGTTGTGTTATGAGTTTTTGTTAAAAAGCCAGGAATCGAGAGTTGGACATTGAAGAACAGGGGCGCGCGTTTTTTTTCAAATGTTTGTGCTGGAGGTTGAAGACAGTGGTCTTTGGGCTGGGCCTGTGTATCTTTTCTTATTCACACCACTTAATTGCTATTGCACCCCCTGAGCCCATTTGCTTATTTATTTGACTTTTTTGATTTTTTCTTTTTTGATTGACTTTGTTTATTTTTTCTCATGATATAAAAAACATAAAAATATTTTTTCCATCTTTTTTTGAATTTATGGCATATTTATTTGATTTATTTCTTTTGTTTATACATAAATATATACATATTTTTATTTAGAAATAGTGTAAATACATTCAAATACATTTTTATTTTTATTTACCTTCTGAAAATATTTCACATAAAAATACCTTTTTTTGTTTATTTTATTTAAATATTAAATATATATTATTTTTGTATATGATGCATATTTAAGAACTTAATATATATATATATATATATATATATATATATATATATATATATATATATATATATATATATATATATATATATATATATATATATATATATATATATATATATATATATATATATATATGTTTATTAATATATTTAGGTTAGAATATAAAAATATTTGAATTTTTCATTTTTATTAATATTTGATAAAAAAAATACTTTTTCATAATATACACCATTATTTTTATTTTTATACATAATAAATAAATGTTTGTATTAAGTTAAACAATAATACATTTTCCTTAATAAAATTAGGTTATTTTTGCCCTAAATTCAAAATACTCCAAAAATAATATATTTTTATTTTCTTTTCTCTTTTACATAAACCATACTTTTCTCATACATAAAAAACTTCCTTTTTGTATTTTGCATATTTATTTAATTTCCATTTAATTATGCAATTTATTTATTTTGCAAATATTCAAAAATGATGTAATAAGTTAGATTTAAATTCTTGTCAATATCCCCATTTGAACATTTGTACCCCCCTTCCCCTATTTGGTTTTGTAATAGCTTAGCAAATTTATTTTCGCACTTTATACGCTTTCTAATAATAACATGTTAGAATTAGGGTTTGTATGCGAAAAAACGATAAAAAATAGTTATGACCTAATCTCAAGATAAACAAGCATGAAAATGGATACACATCTCACACTTGCACCCCCTAGGGTATTCCACTTGTTGCCTTCAAATAAATGGGCCATATTGTATGTTGAACTTCTTTGGGCAAAGCAAACAATTTGAGTGATCATGGTCCCTCGATAAAACTTTTCAAAACAAACAAAAACAAATGATCAAGTCCCTTAAAGAAAATTGCCCAAAGACATTTAACGCCGTTGCAATTATGGTCTAAACGATGACCCGCGCCTGTCCCTTTCACATCCTAACACAAGGTTGTCCACCAAATTCAATGGTGGAACAAACTTGTTAAAAGGGTTAAAACATAGCAATAATCTTTTGAGAAATTTAGGAGTAGACAACCTCTTAGTTACTTGAATCAAACTTGCAAAACAAAACACTTGCCTGATTTCAAAACCACACCTCACAACACTTTCAAAACAACTTTCAAAAACAAATGAAAACCTTTTCAAAAAGACATACATCTTTGTATACATCCCCACATGGATCATTACAAAGGTTGCCACCACATTGGCCTCTTTTCAAAATATTTTCAAACCCACACACTCAAGCACCATTTAAAACAATTGAAAACAAAAAGGCAAGTGATCTAAGCAAGTAACTAAGAGCCCATGGATAACCATGGATAGAAAGGGTGCTAATACCTTCCCTTTCTATAATCTACTCCCCGAACCCAAGAAAACATCTCAAAAGGTTTTTGCTGTGCTTTTTAACCTTTCCTTAGGATAAAATAAAAAGTCGGTGGCGACTCTTGCTAACCGCAACATTTACGAATACGAACGCAAAACCTCAAGTCAGTTCTCCCACCGTATCACAGGTAAGTTTGAACAGGTTTGTTGTGTTTTGGCCTGGACTGTGTGTTTGTTGAGCTTGAGATGCAGGTTTTGTTTTGGGAGGCAGGCTTGCTGAGTTTTGTGTTTTGGAAGCCAGGCTTGAACTTGTTTGGATTTGCAAGCAGGTTTCTATAGGTTTGGGTTTTGGAAACAGACTTGTGCTTATTGTTAGTTTTTTCTGTCCCTTCACTGGACTGTTATACAGTCTACTCTTTATATCTTTTTTTTTCTTTTTTTTTTTATCTTGAAAACTAGCATGCCCTCTAGCCAAAACTGCAAACCTCTTTTCACTAGGTATTCTCTTTCTATCTCTCCCTTCATCAGCATTTTTAATTACTTATTTTAATATAATTCTGAAAAGCTTGTTGGGCCATAAAATGATGATGAAATTGACAAGTCCCTTTGGCTTGTAACTTTGGTTTATCTCTGCATTGTGTACTTGCTGCATATTTTCTGCATTGTCTACTTTTGCCTTTTGCACCTAGTTGGCTTGCAACTCAGTTTGACATGCTTGGTTACTACATTGTAGTTAGCTTGCCTATGCTTGCCTTGCTGACTCTTTGACTACTGCAGTTTGGTTTTGTTTGTAATGCAGCCTTATACCTTTGTATTTGAACCATGTGCATGCTTGCAATTTATTTTTTACTTTTCTCTTTGTGAACCAAGAAGAGAAATCTTCTTGTGATTTGCAAAGAGAAAAAGTAAAACATGATGAATCCAATAGCATTATGATTCCGGCCAACAAGCTTTAATGATGATTTTTCTTTCTTCCTTTTCTGCTTGAAAATTCTTATACTAATTTCTTTTTCTCTGTCTTTTGCAGGTAAGTACCAGTTGGATGATAGATGAAGCAGTAGAAGTAGAAGATCTCAAAAGATTAGGCTTAGATTTATTTTTTCATTTATTGTAAACAAATATTATTTTAAATATTATAAGTTGTAATCTTACAATATTCGAATAAATTTGTAACCATATTTGAAATAAATAAAAGTCTTTATCAAAAGAAAATTCTACTGTCAAATATCTTTTCCATCTTTCCCTTATGTTTATTTAATTATTTAAGACTCTTAAATTAAAATGATTGAAACTGTGTCTCAATAATCCTAATCCAGATGAAATAAATAATCAACAACTTTGCAGTCTCGCAACCTTGCATCAATCACAATATGCATAGTATTCCAAATAACATATGCGTTGTACAGTTAAACAAACAAGCATTCCATAAACCTTTCACTCCACTGATCAATCAAATGCCTTAATGTTCCAAACAAAAGTCTCAGCTCTTATCCCAGATAATTAGGTTTTGAGAAACAACCAGTAATCTTGAACAAGCGTAAAAATAATGTAACAGTTAACTGAATTTCTGAGGATTCAGTTTCTTCGGAGAAATGCGAGCGAAAACCCTAATCCTGGATTACTGCCAAGGAAAGATCTGTCTGATCGATTCCTGAGTCAATCTTAACAAATCAGAGAAAACCCTAATTCTGGATTGACTGATAAAGAAAAGTCTGTTTGACCGATTCTTGAGCCAATCTAAAAAATCAGAGAAAATCCAGGGGTTGTGATTTCTTGTGAAAAAGGGAGGGCAAATTTTGGGGTACAACACACGCGTTTAACCACTTTGTCTAACTAAGTGACACAATCAATGTACTCAGGGTCTGAATGACCAAAGGGTTTCATCTGATCAAAGATATTTCTGACTGAAGCATCCTCTGATAACTGAGCTTTTAGATACAACTTCTGATCAACTTTTTTCTTCTTATGCTTGAAGATGTGAAAAACACAAGAAGGGGGGGTTGAATTGTAAAAATTAAATCAAAAGGCTTAACAACACAATATTTTTATCCTGGTTCGTTTGATCTCAAACTACTCCAGTCCACCCATCAAGGTGATTTCGCCTCTCTCCAACGATGTCTTAATCCACTATTCTCAAAGGATTACAATAGCTACTTTAACAACTGTTAAAGTCTTCTTGAGTACAACCACAATCCGGTTAATCTCAAGGAACTTCTTTTACAAATGAATTTAACAGGTGTGTGTTGTTGTTTTCTTACAAAACTGTATATCACAAATGTGATAATTACACATAAATAAGCTTGGAATAAAATGAATTTGCTAAAGCTTTGAATATGCGTGGTTTGGATAGCTTGGAAAATTTTGAATGCGTACATACATGCTTCTTTTCACAAGAAGGCATGTTTATATAGGTAAGCAAGGATACGTTGTCCATAAAGCAGTTTTAATGATAATAATGCACTTTCCTTCTGTAGAAGATCTTTGTCTGAAGAAAGCCGTTAGCATTTAATTCTGTCTTGAATAACCAGTAATGCTTCAGAGTCTTCTTTGTTGTATCTGCTGATAACGCTTTAGAGTGTTGATGACTTGGTAAAGATGTCTTTTATCAGAGTCAGAGTGTATTTGTTTAGGCGCAAATTCTGGTCATCAAGCTTCAGCGTATAATCTGGTAGCTTCAGCGTATAGCACATATTTCTGATCTTCTGATGTTGATTCCATTCTGATGTTGATTCCATCAGAACTTCTGCATATACAAAACATATTTTTAAGGAGCATAATTTTTCTTTGTATATATCTTTGAAATAAATTATTCTTTGTATTTTGTTATCATCAAAACTCTAAACAAGGGTTGTAGAATCAAACTATGTTCTAACAATCTCCCCCTTTTTGGTGATGACAAAAACCAGATTTTTCAATAAAGAATAAAGAATAAAAAGTATAGAATTAAGAAGAAAAACTCCCCCTGAGTTGATTACTTCCATTTAATTCCATGAGTCTTTGAGCATCAAAATCTTACTGTATCTTTCATCAGAGTTTTGTACCTGTTCAAGCTTTTCAGAAGAGAGAAATTAAGTAGATCAGAATGTTTGAGACTTATGTCTCAGTAATTCATTATTGAAAATATCTTATTCTTTCTCCCCATTTTTGTCAGTTAACAAAAAGAACATATAATCAGAGCCAAAAGGAGTTTATATTAAAATCAAAATCAATGATAAGTTGCAGCAATGTAGAGAATATTACAGATAAACAAATTTTAAAACAAGGGAAATCTAAGAGGGAGGAGGAAGACGCGTGAACAAAGCTTCCAACAAGCCCTTGATCTAGATATTGGTTTCCTCTTGCTTGGTTAACATGCTCTTGATTTCTAAAATTTTGTCATCCTGTTTATCCATCCTTTCCTACATCAAAATATCAGATCTCTTCAGATCTTCCAGAGTCTGCCTTTCATAGGAGGAAGCTTGAGAATCTTCAGTAACTGGATGCTTCTCAGAGCATTCTGCAATGTCATCTTTTTGACCCAGTTCTTCTACAGGAATCGTCTGCTCTAGAGTATCAGTCAGAATGAGATCTTCTGACTCTGGTTGAACTTTATCTGCTGGACGATGCTCTGACTAGGGAGCATTGTCCAGAGGGAGAACTTCTTCCTTGAGAAGTTGGCTCAGAACTTGATCTTCAATTACTTTTAGCAGATTATTGAAGTTCTGTTGAACTTGTCCGTAGCTTTGTTCTTGCATCTTATGAGTTTCAGAATATACCCATTTTCTGAAACTTGTCCAAAGATAATCTGATGCAGCAGGATCAATCAACTCAAGACTAGCTTTCTTCAGGGAAGTTATCCACTTCTGCATTTCTGTTTCAAATATCAATAAACTGGTACCAACATCTGGTGTAGGTTCAGATGGTTTTGGTTTTGGAATGGCTGTTTTGTGGGTTATGGCAGCAAGGCATTCAAAAACAGTTAAATCAATGACAGTTTTGGCATTGTCATTTGGATTGTTCTTTGGTGAGAGAGTGGGAGAGTCTGGGATGATTATTGGACTAGTTAGGGAGTTTGGTGGAGTTGATTCTAGTGAAGAGGGAATTTGGGGAATATCCAGAATGGTCAGGGGTATATGGATGGCCAGAGGTTCAGTGATTCCAGGAATGGGAATGGGATCAGAATTAATAGTTTGGTTGGATTGAACGTGATGAAGTTCTGGTTCACAGGATTCAGAAGGTTGGACCTCAGAAGTTTGAACTTCTGGTTGAATTAGTTCAGGTTGTGGAGAAGGTGGATGAATTTATGGTTGAGGAGAGAGTGGAATTTCTGATTGAGGTGCTTCTGAAATGGTTTCAGAGTTTGGATTTACTGGTATGAGAGCAGAAATATGTTGGTCAAAGGTTTCAATATCTGATAGAACTTTTGCAAGTTCTTGTTGAGTTATTTCAATATTTGGATTGATAGGTAGGAAGTGAGATCCTCTAAGAGTTAAAGTTTCTGAGGGGTCAAATTTAATGTCAAAATCATCAAATGTTTGTGGGGTAGGATTTTCTGATTGGGTAGGGATTGGTACAGATGTTGATACAGATACTGAATCTAAAACAGTTACAGAAGAAGGATTACCTCTCTTTTTAGCTGCTTTGGGAGTCCGCTGGGATGATCCTTCTGCTGCAGCCTTCCTTTTCTTGTTCTTCTTCAGCACAACTTCTGGAGCCTTCTGCTGTAGATCCTGAATGTTTAAATCTGGTGCTGTACCATCTGCCTTGCATGCATCCAGATATCTGACTATAATCTCAGGCTTAGAATCAATTTCTGAGAACATGGGAAAGTCATCCAGAGGGATTCTTCTGCTGGTGATTGTTGCAAAAGAAGTAACATTGGGTTCCTTCTTAATGTTATTAATAATCTTCATCTTCTTCAGATTCTTCGCATTCAAAGGCTTTCCAACAGTTGCTTCTAACGTGCTGATTTCCCGTGCTTCTAGATGATCCATCAGCTTATTCTCTGTCAGAATATCTGATATGAGCCTTCCAAGGGGTATCCAGTCCCTTTTATTGTGCTCCTCTTCTCTAGTCTCCTTAACACTAGTCCTCAAATGATTGAACATAAAATGAGCCAGATTCACCTTAATCTTCTTGGAGATGAAGTAGATCAGAAACAGTTGATCAATGTTGATGTAGTCAGGAGAGCTGGTTGGCTTCCTGTGGTTTATGCATCCCAGAATAATCTTAGCCCATATTCTATGATGGTCTTTCAGATCCCTTATCTTGCTGGAGGGAAGACCCAGAGTGAAGATTTCTCTAGCAATTAAAGCGACATCAGCACATCTTTCAGCCATGTCTATGCATCTTACGCCACCACCACTGTAACCTATCAGTCTTGCAATAAGGTCTTCAGTTATGACTATCTTCTTCCCCATTATATACGAAGTAACTTGATGGTTGGAAGATGAAGCATGAATCCAAAATTCCTTCACAAGGATTGGACCCGTTTTCTTGAAGACTGTTAAAGTCCACAATCAATTCTGAGAGTACTTCTAGGTTTTTAATGGGCGTGAGGAGAGTTCTGAATGGTTCTTCATATTGTTCTGTGGATTCTGTTCTCTGAGTACTGGAAGTTGGGTTGCTTGAGGAAGCCATGTTCACACATAAAAATTTGAGAAGATAGTGAAAGGGTTTTGAAAAAGATGCAAACTGAAAATAATTAGATTGCAGAGAAGGTGAAAGTGAAAGAGTGTAAAGAATGAGAAATGAGTTTAAATAGGTTTTGAAAACGTAAACAGCAAGAGAGAGAAATAAATTGTAATGATTATAAGCATTAATGACAACTGATTTTGGGGGATTCAGAAAGATATTGGAACGATTACCCATGACATGTGTCTCAATGCATCCAATCAGTGCTTTTGACCTTTCAGAAAAGTGAACGCGTGTTCAGCCTCAGAAGGCAGCTGATGAATAGATGACAACTGTTTTCTTACTTGAACAACACACTTCTATCCTTGAAATGAAACGCTCAGATCTTCATGGATAGATTCTGATACAGTATGGACTTCTAAAAATTTGAAGGCGGGTTGATCAGCAGTTCACAGAAAATAACCAAAATTCTGAAGGTTAAGATATATAAATAAAACAGTTTTATTTTGGGCAAAACTTCATGCTGAGATGTTTCAGAATGAAGTTAAACCTATCTTCAGAGAGAGGTTTTGTAAAGACATCAACCCATTGATGGTCTGTGTCAATGAATTTTAAATTGAGAACCCCTTTCTGAATATAGTCCCTAATAAAATGATGTTTTATTTCTATATGCTTAGCCCTAGAATGCAAAATAGGATTTTTACTGAGACAAATAGCAGAAGTGTTGTCACAGAGGATATGGATGTTACTCTCAAATATATTGAAGTCCTCAAGTTGACTTTTCATCCAGAGCATTTGCGTGCTACATCCAGCTGCTACTATGTATTCAGCTTCTGCTGTTGATAGAGCTATTGTGGATTGTCTTTTGCTGGACCATGAGATCAGATTTTCTCCTAGAAACTGGCAGCTTCCAGAAGTGCTTTTACGTTCAACTCTGTCTCCAGCAAAATCAGCATCACAGTATCCTACTAAGCTGTAATCACTTGATTTTCTATAAAACAAACCCCTATTAGCAGTACCTTTCAGATACTTGAAAATTCTCTTAACTGCTGTTAAGTGAGATTCTCTAGGATCTGATTGGAATCTAGCATAAATGCAAACACTGAATAGAATGTCATGCCTTGAAGCCGTCAGATAGAGAAGAGAACCAATCATACCTCTGTAGACCTTTTGTTCTACCTTTTTACTTACCTCTTCTTTTTCCAGAATGCACGTGGGATGCATTGGAATCCTTGATGGCTTACATTCTGAGAGATCAAATTTATTCAAAAGTTCTCTGACATATTTGCTCTGATGAATGTAAGTTCCTTCTGGAGTTTGATTAATCTGAATGCCCAGAAAGAATTTTAGTTCCCCCATTAGGCTCATCTCAAATTCTACCTGCATACATTTAGCAAACTCTCTTCCCATAGAGGGTTTAGTGGATCCAAATATAATGTTATCAACATAAATCTGACATACTAAAATGTCATTCTTAACTGTCTTACAGAACAAGGTTGTGTCCACTTTCCCTCTGGTGAATTCCTTTTCTAACAGGAAGTTACTTAGTCTTTCATACCATGCTCTGGGAGCTTGTTTCAGACCATAGAGTGACTTCTTTAGTTTGAAAACATATTCTGGATTTTTGGAACTTTCAAAACCAGGGGGTTTGTGCACATAAACCTCTTCTTCTATATAGCCATTTAAGAATGCACTCTTGACATCCATCTGATACAGAGTGATGCCTTTATTAACAGCAAATGAAATTAAAAGTCTGATAGATTCTAACCTGGCGACTGGAGCAAAGGATTCTGTATAGTCTATCCCCTCTTGCTGACTATAACCTTGTGCTACCAGTCGTGCTTTGTTTCTGATGACTTCACCTTGTTCATTCAGTTTGTTTCTGAACACCCATTTTGTACCAATGACGTTGAATCCTTTTGGTTTGGGAACTAGATCTCATACGTCATTTCTTGTGAACTGATTTAGCTCCTCATGCATTGCCAGAATCCAGTCATTGTCCAGAAGTGCTTCATCAATTGTTGTTGGTTCAATCAGAGAAACTAGTCCCATGAGGGATTCTTCAGAGTTTATGAAGGTAGATCTTGTTCTGATTGGATCTTCCTTCCTTCCTAAGATTGTTTCTTCTGGGTGATCAATTCTGCTTCTGGATGGTCTTTTCTGGAGTTGATCAACAGAAGGTGTTGGGTTTCTTGCAGAGACTATTTCTGATGTTAAGGGAGTGTCTCTGTTGAGAGCCTCTGAGTTGTCTTCAGTACCTATGAGTTCAACTTCCATACCTGCAAGGAATTCATTCTGCTTTGACTTTTGAGAGTCAAGCTTATCATCAAACCGAACATTGATTGACTCTTCAACAATCTGTATTTCTGTGTTGTATACTCTGTACCCTCTTGAGCGTTCAGATTATCCTAACATAATACACTTTTGTGCTTTATAGTCAAACTTGTTCAAATAATTTTTTGTATTCAAAATAAAACATGTACATCCAAATGGGTGAAAATAAGAAATGTTGGGCTTTCTATTCTTCCACAATTCATATGGAGTCTTTTCCAGAATAGGTCTTATGGAGATTCTATTCTGAATGTAACACGATGTGTTTATTGCTTCTGCCCAAAAGATCTTAGCAACGTTAGTCTCGTTGATCATGGTTCTGGCCATTTCTTGCAATGTTCTGTTCTTTTGTTCTACAACTCCATTTTGCTGGGGAGTTCTAGGACAAGAGAAATCATACAGAATGCCTTTTTCATTAAAGAATAATTCAAACTCTTTATTTTCAAATTCTCCACCATGATCACTTCTGACTTTAACGATTCTAAGATCCTTTTCATTCTGAACTTGGTTGCAGAAGGTAACAAACACAGAGTGTGACTCGTCCTTGTGCCTTAAGAACTTTACCCATGTCCATCTGCTATAGTCATCTATGATTACTAACCCATACTTCTTGCCACTGACTGAAGCAATTTTTACTGGTCCAAATAAGTCAATGTGCAGAAGTTCTAATAGCTTAGAGGTGGAAACAACGTTTTTGGATTTAAAAGCAGGTTTGGCAAACTTGCCTTTCTGACATGCTTCACACAACATCTAAATTGAACTTCAAGTTAGGAAGTCCTATGACCAGATTGAGTTTGTTAATCTGAGATATTCTTCTCATACTAACATATCCCAATCTTCTGTGCCAGATCCATTGCTCGTTGTTAACAGACAGAAGACATTTTACATTCTGACTTTTCAGTTCAGAAAGTTTGATTTTATAAATGTTGTTTTTCCTATTTCCATTAAATAAGATAGTCCCATCTTTCTGACTAACAGCTTTACATGAATTTTGATTGAAGATTATATCATAACCGTTATCACTTAATTGACTTATGGATAACAGATTATGCATTAATCCATCAACTAATAAAACATTATTAATAGAGGGAAGATTTCCATTACCTACTGTTCCAGAGCCAATAATCTTTCCCCTCTGATTTCCTCCAAATCCTATGTGGCCTCCAGGCTTAAGTTCCAAGCTTTGGAACATATGCCTTCTTCCCGTCATGTGTCGTGAGCAGCCAGAGTCCAGGTACCATGATTGGTGTCTTTGCTTTGCTGCTAAAGATATTTGCCACATGTATTATTTTATCCTTAGGTACCCACATTTTCTTGGGTCCTGATTTGTTAGTTTTACCAAAACTCTGGTTGAGTTTTGGTTTGACAGAGTAATCACTACTTGTATATTTTATGTCATGTGTGTGCCCATATATAAAGTGTGAATCAAGTGGAGTACGTTTTATAACTAAATCCATGACATTTTTTGGTGTAGGAACCTTACCTTGATATCCTATCCCTTTTCTGCCATTTCTGCTAACCCCATAGATCATTGAAGCCATTTTGCTTCTGTCTATGTTTTTAGCCAGAAACTTCTGAAAGTTGTGATCATACTCTTTGATGATCTCATCAGCATTGCTGGGAGTTTCAGGGATTGTTTCCTTCTGAGAGTTTTGCAATTGGTTTTCTAATTTTGAAATTTTATATTTTAACTCAAAATTCTCCAATTTGAGACTCCCAGTCTTATCAGAGTCAGAGGCAAGATTCCTTTTCAGGTTTCTGAATTTGACTATGATCTGCTGATATCTTTCCAAAATTTCATTAAGGCTTTCAGCTAATTCAGCCTTAGTAAATTTGATAGTAAAGTCAGGGAATACCTCTTCTGTATCTGATTCTGAGTCTGAACCAGATGCTTCACTGTCTTCAGAGACGTTTGCCATGAGAGCTACGTTTGCTCTTTCATCATCTGATTCTGAGTCAGCTTCAGATGTATCAGAATCATCCCATGTAGCCATGAGACTTTTCTTCTTTTCCTTGCCAAACTTCCTTTTGGGCTTCTCCTTCTGAAGCTTTGGGCAATTACTTTTGTAGTGCCCTTGCTCATTACACTCATAGCAGATGATGTCTTTGTTGTTTGGCTTTCTGTATCCTGAAGAGCCTTCAGATATTTTATGTCTAGAGGAGGATTCTGACCTTCTGTATCTGAAGGAAGATTCATTCTAATTTTCTGATCTTCTGGGATTTCTGAACTTCCTTTGCCTCTGCTTCCACAGTTAGTTCACCCTTCTGGAGAGAAGCGACATTTCATCTTCTTCTGATGAGGATCTATCAGAGGTTTCTTCCACAGCCTGTAAAACTTTGGAGTCAGATTTTCTGTTAGATTTTAAAGCTAATGGCTTACCTTGCTTTTGAGGTTCATCTGCTTCTAACTCTATCTCGTGACTTCTGGGGGAGCTGACAAGTTCCTCCAGAGAGATTTTGTTGAGATCCTTGGCTAGCTTAAGCCCTGTGACCATTGGCCTCCACTGTTTTGGCAAGCTTCTGATGATCTTCTTAACGTGATCAATAGTGGAATATCCTTTGTCAAGAACTTTTAGACCAGCAACAAGAATTTGAAATCTTGAAAACATAACTTCTATTGATTCACTATCTTCCATCTTTAATGCCTCATACTTCTGAATGAGCGCAAGGGCTTTGGTTTCTTTGACTTGAATGTTGCCTTCATGCGTCATTCTCAAAGAATCAAACATATTCTTGGCAGTTTCTCTGTTTGATATTTTCTCATATTCTGAATATGAGATGGCACTGAGAAGAATTGTTCTGACCTTGTGATGATTTCTAAACTCACGCCTTTGTTGATCAGACATCATTTTCCTGTCAATCTTCTGACCACGTCCATCCACTGGGTGCGTGTATCCATCAGTCACCATGTCCTATAGATCAGTATCATGGGCCAGAAAGAAACTCTCAATTATGTCTTTCCAGTAGTCAAAGTTTTCTCCATCAAATACTGGAGGTTTGCCACTGAATCTGTCCCTTTCTTCATTGTTGTCATTGCTGATGTTTTGACTTGGTCCTGCCATTGTGTTTTTCTGACGTTGGATCTTATACTGACACGGTTAAGTGTTAAAGCTCAGAACCAGGCACTCTGATGCCAATTGAAGATGTGAAAAACACAAGAAGGGGGGGGGGGTTGAATTGTAAAAATTAAATCAAAAGGCTTAACAACACAGTATTTTTATCCCGATTCGTTTAATCTCAAACTACTCCAGTCCACCCGTCAAGGTGATTTCGCCTCTCTCCAATGAGGTCTTAATCCACTATTCTCAAAGGATTACAATAGCTACTTTAATAACTGTTAAAGTCTTCTTGAGTACAACCACAATCCGGTTAATCTCAAGGAACTTCTTTTACAAATGAATTGAACAGGTGTGTGTTGTTATTTTCTTACAAAACTGTATATCACAATTGTGATAATTACACAAAAATAAGCTTGGAATAAAATGAATTTGCTAAAGCTTTGAATATGCGTGGTTTGGATAGCTTGGTAAATTTTGAGTGCGTACATACGTGCTTATTTTCACAAGCAGACCTGTTTATATAGGAAAGCAAGGATACGTTGTCCATAAACCAGTTTTAATGATAATAATGCACTTTCCTTTTGTAGAAGATCTTTGTCTGAAGAAAGCCGTTAGCATTTAATTCTGTCTTGAATAACCAATAACGCTTCAAAGTCTTCTTTGCTGTATCTGCTGATAACGCTTCAGAGTGTTGATGACTTGGTAAAGATGTCTTTGATCAGAGTCATAGTGTATTTGTTTAGGCGCAGATTCTGGTCATCAAGATTCAACGTATAATCTGGTAGCTTCAGCGTATAGCACATATTTTTGATCTTCTGATGTTGATTCCATTCTGATGCTGATTCTATCAGAACTTCTGCATATACAAAACATATTTTTAAGGAGCATAATTTTTCTTTGTATATATCTTTGAAATAAATTATTCTTTGTATTTTGTTATCATCAAAACTCTAAACAAGGGTTGTAGAATCAAACTATGTTCTAACAATGCTTTCTTCAGAGCAGTCTTCTAGAGGTTATAAATTATCTTCGTATTGATTCCTATTATTCTCAGTTTTATGATTTGAGAAGAGTAATCTTCTTATAAAATCTAATGTTTAGTCTGAGAACTAGAATTAGAGTCTTCTCTTCAGACGGTCTTGTCATTCTTCTGTTTAGAATTATCAGTATGGCCTTTTTGAGAGAATTCTCAAAGCAAAGATATTATGATCTTTTATTATCAGAATCATCCATCTGCGTGTCAAGCTTTTCTTTGAGAAAAAGCTTATTTTTCAGAAGGTCAATGTTTCATGAACTTCTGAGAAGCTATGTTCTAGATAGAGTTAACTATCATTACTTAACGTCTTCTGAAATCTTTGTTTCCTTGAACGAATTGCAGAATCTATTCCAATACAAATATCATCAAATTTTGATGATTTTGACTGACAATCTTGTTCTTGTAATGCTGAGCTAACTGGTTTAGAGTTAGTTCTTTGATCATACTTCAGATGAATAAATGAGTGTTCTTTCCTCGATAATTTCTTGACTTTTGCAAAGTCTCTTTTGACAGAATCAATGATTAGATCTTCTGCATAATCTATATGCTTGAATAGACGTTTTATCACGAGGTTCTTATATATCATAAGATAACAACCTTTCTTCTTTTGAAAAGACTCCTAATGAGGTCTTATGAGAAAGTCGAGGGTGGACTAATTAGTTTCTTGAAAACATCTCATATTTCTCAATGGAATTTAATCAAAAGCATTCAACAAATATAACTTCTTATCTGATGAATCTTTTCCTGTTAGCTTGTTCTTCATTTTTTTGGATTTAGACAGTAGTTAAAAATTGAATAACTATCACCTTAGAATATTTCTTTACAAAGCATCTGGATCTTTATCTGACACTGTTATGTGTTTGAATATCCATCAATAACAGAACCGGGCTCTGATACCAATTGAAGGTATGAAGAAAATGTAAGAAATGGGGGGGATTGAATTGGGTTTTCCTTTCTCGAAAAACTTTTGCTTCTAAGCATTATTAGTTGAACAATTCTTCTGATTGTTGCTTCTAATTAATGCTTCTAATTTGGTTCAGAAAACTTAAACTCTAAAGCATAAGCAAAAGTAAAGAACACACTATATATCCTGGTTCACTTGAGAAACCCCCAAGCTAATCCAGTCCACCCTTCTGAGGTGATTTCGCCTTGAACTCAAGGACTTAATCCACTATAATCAATCTGATTACAATCGCACGGGCAACCGCCGGTGACTAACATCCAATGAAACGTTCAAGGATCCAAACCGGATATAACATTCATTGACCCAACAGAATCTGATTCTTCATAATCTCCTATCAAGATTTCCTTCCAATAATATCCATCAGTGATCTCAGAAGGCTAACCTTCACCCAGTCCTCTTTGAGATATGACTACCATTGACCCAATAAAATCCACTACTAGGATTTCATCTACGATGGCCGTAGCCAAAGTCTTCTTGAGAATTCTGACTCAACCGAGTCTCTCAAGGAATCATCAAACAACTGTTTGATTTACATTTATTTACGATAATAATGCTTCTACACAAGTTAGATGTAAACAGAATTAAGTACATCATAAGAACCTAATACATACTAAAAGATATTATATTTTATTGTAGCTTCAATGTGTGGTCTTCTTTTTTTCAAGTAGCTTCTTCACAAACAACAACCCAAAGCACTTGAATTGTTGAAGTCTACTTCTTCATAAGCTTATGAAAGCTTTGTTGATCTTGATATAGTAAAGAGAAGAACTTCTTCATCTAGATTCACTTTAGAACATTCTGCACAACAACCCTTGTTTTACTTTCTTCAATGATCACCTTAGAGCACAACATTTATGTTGTGGATATGTAACTGGAGCTTTCATGATCATTTTTTTTATCTTCTGCGACTTAGTAAGCTTTGTGCAGCATATGATATTAAGCACATTGTGAATCTATGATTTCATTGTAACCAGTATCAACATGATTGAAGAATCATTTTGATAACAGTTGTTCTAGTTGTTGTTATAGTGGTTGATAGATTTTTGGTTGTGTTCTAATAATGACAGCTTTCCTTTTTAACATTTTAACATCAACAACCTGTAATTTCCAACTTGCAGCTTTTAGCACCCAGCCAAGCAGCCTATGGCAAGCTCATCAATATTCAGCATCATGTGTTGAGCAACAACTAACCAACCAACAATTTTAAACATACAATTCTTTTCTTATATAGCCAAGAAAATAGAGTCGTTGGCTATTTGAAAAAGAGTCGTTACAAATAGTATTGCAAAGTTCTTATCTCTTCCACACTTTAAGTTAGTGGAGCGGTAGTGGTATAAAGCTTTTCGTACTTTGTACTATTGTAATGCGTTACCGTTATATTCTTTCCTTCTGCACTTCAGAGGCTTATGCGAGTATGAGATTAGAAGCGAGAAAATACCATAAGGTCTTCAAAACTTCAAGTCTTCAGAGTCTTAATAACTGCGTCTTCAGAGTCTTCAACACTTGGTCGTGAGAATCCGTTGTAGTGAACCTTTAGATCAGAAGAGCTTCAAGTCTTCAGAGTCTTAAGAACTGCATCTTTAAAATCTTCAGCACCTGGTCTTCAGAACCTGTTTGTAGATAACCTTGGACCCTTAGAACTTCAAGTCTTTGGAATCTTCAGACCTTCTGTCTTGGAATCTTTAGCACTTGGTTCTTTAAGAATCCTTATCTTCAGAGCCTTGTTACTAGAAACATAAAGTCTTCAGCATCTGGACTTCAGTTAGAAATATTGTCTTCAGATCTTTTAACTTTGTTTTCTTTGGAACTAGTTGTCTTTTAGAAACTTAGTTTTTAGCATATGGACTTCAGTAGAAACTTTGTTTTCAGATCTTCTAACTTTGTTCTTGAAACGCACTGTCTTTTAGAAATGCGAGTCTTCAGCATCTGGACGTAAGTAACAACTTATGTCTTCAGATCTTTTGACTGGTTTCTTTAGAAAAATATCAGGGCTTACACTTCAGAGTCTTCTAGAGTGTCTTGCTATTATTCAATAAAACTTATGTAGCATAGAAGTGGAATCAATTCTCTTCTAATATCTTGGCCACACCATTCATCAGAAGTAGAACCTGTTTGTTAAGTACTCAACAATAACAAACATTAGTATAACAAAATTGTTCGTACAATCATACTCATTTGTTATCATCAAAACTCAGAGATAATATTGCAAAACTAAATCTTGTTCTTACAAGGGGTTAGACGTTGAAGCTTCATGTGTGTAAGTGGTTTGACGTGGATTGTATAAATGCATATCTTTGGAGAAATACTCAATTGTAACTGATATGTACCAAGCCATATAATTATTAGTTTGTTTAGATTCGATTGGCATGACATCGTCAGTTAAGACTCGTTGACGACGACGCCATTGACGATACTTAGCTCTAACAAAGTCTTTCCAATCGTCAAAGGCCCATTGTTCATTAATTTTACATGTCATTGCAACTGCGAAAATTTCAAGTCTTCTGCATGTCTTGCTCCTAAGTTATTACGACATGTTCATATGTTTGTCGAGATGCTTCCTTACATCTATCTGAAGTTTATAAAAGTCATAAACATATTCAATGTGTACAACAATAGCTTTCCGGTGGTAGCAATGGAGGAATATTGTCCTACATATCAAGAAGACATAAGTTGGCACAACGAAAAATATGTGAAGGAAGAAAAAAAGGTCACCCCGACAACACACGTATTAGAACTAAGATGGACATAACTAACAAAATGATAAGTTTATATGGTGTATGATGTCAGCCTGTACACACTCCAAAATGTTGGCCTAATGTTGGAACAAGCTATGCACGATGGTTTCGTTTTTTGTTTAAATTTTTGTAACCTTGACATTTACAACTACTTTTGGTTATAACAAAATTAACATAAACACCCCTAAAACAACAACACACGAATATAAACATGCCTAAAACAACAACAAAAACAACGTATAAAAATACTTAACACTATAACATGTTTAAGATAATATAATAATCAAAACAATATCATCTAGTGCAGACATCATATCTCTAACATCATTGTCATCTTTAACTCGCATCCACATACACTGCATATCATCATTTTCATCAGTAATAAAGATGAACGAAATAAGTCTCTCAATACTTCTTATTCTTTCACCATCATTAATCTTTCTGTTTAACCAACACTTAAAATTCCTCTCAAGTTTCTCGAAACTCTAGATATTTCAAAAATGCATCTTCATCGAAGACTTGGTTCACGAAAAAACGCACTTACCCACTTTTTTTAACAGTCATGATAGAGTTAGTGAAGAAAAGATTAAGAAGAAAATGAGAAGAGGCGTGGAATAAATGGTAGAAGACACTTCTATTTATATTAAAAAAAGCATTCAAACATATAATAGTCAGATGAATTGACGTATCCACTTAAATCTTGTACATAAGCGCCAGATAAATTAGTGTCTCCTCTTAACATTAAGCACTGACATCAATTAAATTGACTAGACCATATGCACTTGTCAATTCAATTGACGACACTTCTTAATTTTTAAATGCAGATACCAATTTATGTGTAATTTACTTTGCGTTGTCAAACATTTTTGTTTGAAACATAGATACTTTATAAAATAGTGGGGAAATTTGGTTATTAGATTTTTTTTTTGAAAAACATAATTATTTGAATAAAAAATATGCATTCTTAATCCTATAAATAAAAAGTAAAAACAGGTTGACTCTATTTATTATGTTTTGAAATAAAAAAATAGTTTAATATGGTAAAAGCGCATAATAAACCAAAACGGGAATATCCTTAGAATAATAAAAAAATTATTTTTAAGCGATCCAAGGAAAAAAAACGAGTTTGAAGAAAAGAAAAACCTTGGGTTTCAGAATGCAAGAGTTAGAGCAATGGAAGGAACACGTTTCTCATTTCTGGAACGTGGCAAACGATTATCTTCGCGAGCTTCCCCCAAATCAACTCTATGCCGCTGTTGCTATCGCCGTTTTCACAACCCTACTTCTTCTCATACGTGAGTCACTTTGTTTTGTTCTTGATTTTCTATTTATTTGCTAGGTTCTGAGCTTTTCATTGATGATTTTTTTGGTTTCTGTAGTGAGGTTTTTGAATCGCACTAAGTCTAACACTATTGTGTTAACGGGACTCAGTGGCAGTGGGAAAACTGTTCTCTTTTATCAGGTGATTATGGTTTTTGATGTTAAACCTAAATTGTTTTGGTTTAGAGATTGCTTGAATGAACTGAAATTGTGCTATGTACAGTGAGTGAAATGCAATGTAGGATACTGTTTTCTGTTTTAGGTTTTCAGCAAGAATTATTTGTTTTCTGGAATCTGAAAACAAGAAATGAATTGATTTCTTTAGGTCTAATCCATGGTGAGCGATTCGGTTTTGAACTGCATAGTGTAGCCTAGTTTGTAGTAATAAAGCGACATGCAATTGTAGTTATTTACGAACAAATATTGCTTGTATAATTGTATGTGAGGAAAAGGAAGAGTTAGGGTTAGGTGGTTGTTCATAAACTGAAAGTTTCTTATTACATTAGCAGGTAATATTACCATTAACTTTCATTCTATTCGAATTTGCGCAAATGTAATGTTCTTGACACAATTTTGTGCATTTGTCAGCTTAGAGATGGATCTACTCATCAAGGCACTGTTACATCAATGGAACCAAACGAAGATACTTTTACTCTTCATGGTGAAACAACAAAGGTAATGTTAACCTCCTCCACTCAAATCTCAGTTTGAATGTATCAGTTTGAACTTTTTTGGGTATGTATATTGTGCTTCTCGTCTCTACAAAATGAATATATTTGTCTTTTATTGTCAGGCATGTAGAACCGACACCTCTGAAAAAAGGCGTGTCCGTCTCTGACACGACACCGACACTTCTGATTACATTTAATTTATTCATTTTTTTAAATTATTATCGGTGTCGCCGTATCAGTGCCGTGTCATGTTCGGGGTTCCATGCTTAATGGAGGTTGAAGAATGTTTTGGATTGTTGAAACTATGTGTGTCGTCTCATGGTTGTTTAATGATTGTGAAGCCAGACATACAATAATAATAGGCCAAATATTATCATACATTTCTTTGGTTTTGACAGAAGGGAAAGATAAAACCTGTTCATATTGTTGATGTTCCTGGACATTCTCGTCTTCGACCCAAACTGGATGAGTACTTGCCACAAGCAGCTGGTGTAGTTTTTGTAGTCGATGCTTTGGACTTCTTACCAAATTGTCGTGCTGCCTCAGAGTAATTCCCTTCTCCACTCAATTGCTAGACCGTCATCTTTATATAAAGTTACATTTTTTGTTAATCTTAGTTGTTCGCCATGTTGGGGTGTGTTAAAATACTCTCACGATAAGAAAGGCAAAGCATTACATTAGTCACGTTAACCATTTCTCACTGTTCTTGAGGAAGAAGGGGTTGGGAATTGCAAAGAGACTGACATTTTATTTTACGAGTGAAGGTACCTATATGATCTATTGACCAAGGGAAGTGTTGTGAGGAAGAAGATTCCTCTGCTTATCCTCTGCAACAAAGCAGACAAAGTTACTGCTCACACTAA
Source organism: Vicia faba (assembly GCA_948472305.1). Taxonomy (NCBI): domain Eukaryota; kingdom Viridiplantae; phylum Streptophyta; class Magnoliopsida; order Fabales; family Fabaceae; genus Vicia; species Vicia faba. The sequence goes on from OX451741.1 coordinate 347,226,036, forward strand.
AGAATTCATCCGCAGACAGCTCGAGAAAGAAATGTATGGCTTCAAGTCTTAAACTGTTTCAGTCATTTGTCTTCACACCCAATAAAATGTTTGGTTTGTTTTAACTCTATTATTGACTCATTATCCTTTTTTCAGTGACAAATTACGGTCATCAAGAAGTGCAGTTTCAGAAGCTGACGTTACAAATGAATTCACTTTGGGAGTAGCCGGCGAACCATTTTCCTTTACTCAGTGCTCTAACAAAGTTACAACTGCAGATGCTTCTGGTTTAACTGGAGAGATATCTCAGCTAGAAGAGTTTATCATAGAATATGTGAAGCCATAGTTGGATATAGTGTTTAAGCTAAAGGTTTTTGTTAAATTAAACTTGTTATGAATGGGATTGTTCCTTTTGGATGTTACTGCTACGAATCAAAAATCAACAAAGCACGGTGGTTATCAGGGCAGGAATCACTATGTTTGGATCAATTAGGATCAACTTCATTGGAAATCCTGAAATGTTGGCCAACAAGTGCTTGCTTTAGAACCGAGACTTTGAATCGTGTCGCTAATTTCAAATGGGCTATTTTAAGCAATCAATTTTAAAGTTGGCTTGGCACTAATTCGTGGATTAGGAACTCCCAAGAATTTCTCTGCAGTTACTCAACATTATCAAATTCGAACGGAGTTCTTAAGCGTGTTAAGACATGGACTTAACAACAATATCATTAATATAAGATCTAAATGAAATCAAAAGAAATAAAAAATCATCTAAGAACTAATTCACAAGCCTTTGATAAGTGGCTTCTGCATATTTTAACCTAAATGACATCATGGTCTATTTGAGAGTTTCAAGTGAAATAGGGCATTTAAATGCAATTTTAGAAATGTCTTACTCAACAATAAAGTGTAGTGATATGTTGAATATCCATCCATAAGACTCAATTTTTTAAATTTTTATTTATTTATCAACATTTTAGCATATAAAAATATATCTCTGAATTTTAGAGACGATTGTGATTTTTTATTAAGGAAAAATACCCCATGAACTTCCCTAAAAAGAAGTGAGTGAATAAAATTATTTCTTGAATGAAAGTTTATTTTTATTGTATATCATTTTCTAGCTCAACTTACTTTCTTCTTACATCTTCTCTTCCAAATTAAAAAAAACATATTTTCATTAACAAATTTCCCTTCTTTATCTTATCGTAAAAAATAAATAAATAATTTCCCTTCTTTCCATTAGAAACAAACGTGCTTACATGTTAACGAGGCCACAGCAAAATTATCCGTTGAATCATCATCCATCTACTTCTACTACTACGAGCGCTAGCTGGTAACTAAAAAAAAACATCTTTTATATACTTTTTTAATTCAAAAAATAATAATAGTATTTTTCTGAAATAAAATATAATATTTTCGAAACAACCAAGTTTCTCGAGGAAGGATCCAAATGAATTCACTTCTGAAATCTCGTTTTTCTGGTGAATCTGAGGTGTAAAACGAAACTCTTCACTCTGATTAGTTTCAGATTCGATTCAGTCAAATGGATGCTATCAGAAAACAAGCTTCGAAGCTTCGAGAACAAGTCGCTCGCCAACAACAGGTTCGTATAAAAACCTATCTCAAATTTCTTCTTCAGATCTTTCCGTTTCTTCATTGTTTCCATTCAAATCCATTTCACGTTCTTACAGTTTTCCTCTCATGCCGCTGTTTTCGCTAATCTGTTATTGTACCGATTTTCGATATTTCGCGATTATAGTTTAGTTTCGATTTTATAGCATTGTGATTGTTGTTATCGTGAATTTGAAACGCTTAATACTATTGGATCTAACCGAATTCCACACTTACATTGCATAAATCAATTTGCTATAGATTGAAGTTGAATTTTAAGCTTGTATATTTTGCTTATGCATTTAACTATGTAGCTGATTTTGAAATCACTGAGCGATGCTTATTTGCGAACTAGTAAACTCTATACCACCGGCACCTCTGAAAAAAAAAAGGCATGTCTGTGTCTATTGCGTCATGCAGTGTCCGTCTCCAAAGCCGACACCAACACTTGTAATTATGTTTGATTTATTCATTTTTTTCAAATTATTACTGGTTTCAACATGTTAGTGTCAGTGTTGTATTTCCGGTGTTCGTCTTCATAGCTAGTAAATATCACAGTTAATTTTAATTTTAATTTTTTTTTGTTTTTAAAACTTTTTTTGTTCTTGTCTCTTAGTTGTTGTTTGGTTTTGATTGCTTTGTTCATCAAGGTGTTGATGAAAATCTGAAATATTGCTATTCTAGGCTGTTTTGAAACAGTTTGGTGGCGGTGGTTATGGAGGTTCAGATAACATGGTTACTGATGAGAGAGAGCTTCACCTACATCAGAGACTTGAGAAGCTTTATATATCAACACGAGCGGGGAAGGTTAGTTTGCTGATTGATGGTGATCTGATCCTTTATTTAGATTTGAATTTCATCTTAATTTGTTGCATCTCTACGAGGCTGATAATGGAAACTGTTCATTTTCAGCATTATCAAAGGGACCTTGTTCGTGGAGTAGAAGGTTATATTGTTACGGGATCCAAGCAAGTTGAAATAGGTAAGTTAGTAAGTAATGTTGGTTAATGAAGCTTCTGTATAGGTTTAAATACAATTAGTTTGCATAAAATATTTATATATTTTTCATTAAATAGGAACAAAGTTGTCAGAAGATAATAGGAAATATGGTGCGGAAAATACGTGTACCAGTGGGGGTACATTGTGCAGGGCTGCACTAAGTTATGCGCGAGCTCGTGCCCAAATGGAGAAGGAGCGTGGAAACTTACTAAAAGCTCTTGGTACACAGGTTAATTGTGTGTTTGTGGCTTGTTATGTATGAGTTCATCAAGCAGCTACATGTAATTGCAAGATTTTGATGTTCAAATGTGACTGGCAGAAATAACGATGTTTGTTTTTCTCATAACTGATCTGTTTTACTGAATATGAATGGGATTTACAGAACTGATCATTGTTTGGAAAGCTCGGGCCCTGTTTACTTTGTGAAAACATTTTCTCTTTTTGTTTCCTATAATTTGTGTGAATTTTACTTGCTAACAAGAAGATACTAGACTCTTGGATTGAACAATTGTGTGGATTTTTTAGAAACAATAAAAAGGCCAAAATTCATTATTTCCAAAAATGCAACATCCTTAACTAGCATTTCATCTTATCTCCATCACAATGGTTCATTTCAAGAGCATTTATCTTCTTATTTGCTAATTAAAATAGGCGCATATTTTAGAAAATGAAAACGGAAAATGTTTTCACAAAGTAAAGGTTTGTCCAAAAGGATGTCTCTATTTGTAATAGTAGCTTGGATTGTTTATTTTCCAGTGTGTGATTTCCATCTAAGCCTAATAACTCTGATTGAAATTGTATTCTATGCTAGGTTGCAGAACCCTTAAGGGCAATGGTGATGGGAGCTCCATTGGAGGATGCTCGGCATCTCGCTCAACGTTATGATCGAATGCGACAGGATGCTGAAGCCCAGGTATTATGGGATTTATGGTTCATTTGACTTTCAAAAATTTGTTGTTTCCGTTTAAATTTCTCATCCACTCTGTAATCTGTCTTCTCCTGTGTTTCAGTACATGTTTTATGAATGATTGTATTTTCCTATGTTGACTTGTATTTACTCTATCTATTGAACCTTGACAGGCTATTGAAGTTTCTAAGCGCCAAGCAAAAGTAAGAGAAATGCCAGGCAATTCTGAGAATGCTATGAAATTAGAAGCAGCGGAAGCAAAGCTACAAGACCTGAAGGCAAACATGACTATATTGGGAAAGGAAGCAGCTTCAGCATTGGCTGCTGTTGAAGCACAGCAGCAGAGGTTAACCCTTCAACGTCTTATAGCTATGGTATTGCAGCTTTTCCTTATGACTGTGGTTCTTCAGTTCAATGAAATTTTGGATCTTAGTTATAAGAGATCTTTTTTTTAATGGAAAATTTTTAGCGGTTAATTCTTAGAATATATTTACACCTTTGCCAGGACTTCATACCTAGACCTCCAACTCCTTCTAACTCTTAGCTCAACTGTTTCAAGTCAGTTGAGTCATAACAGATCATAACTTCTAATTATTCACACATTTTATTTCTACTAACGAAGGTTGAAGCGGAGCGTGCCTATCACCAAGTAGTCCTACAAACTCTTGATCAACTTGAGGGAGAGGTAAGCACTCATTTGTTTTATCATTTTGCTATTCGATTTGTTTAGAGAAGTCAAATATTCCAATTTATATATCGATAATTTTTTATGTTATAAATGTTTTCTATGTTATAAATGTACGATTTTGTGCTACATGTATATTTAATGATAGATGATATCTGAAAGACAACGAATTGAAGCCCCTCCTACTCCTAGTGTGGATAACAACATGCCACCACCCCCGCCATATGAAGAAGTGAATGATGTTTATGCTTCTCAGACACATAATGGATCAACAGATAGCATGGGTTACTTCTTAGGAGAGGTTATTAAGAGACCTTTTCTTATACACAGGGTCACAGAGATATTAAAAGTTGTAAAACAAGTAGCTGCTTTCTCCTTGGTAACTTTTATTTACTCTTCATGCAGGTTTTATTCCCATACTCTGCTGTATCTGAAGTGGAGCTGAATCTATCTGTTGGTGATTATATTGTCATTCGAAAGGTTTGTAGTTTACTGAATCTAAGTATAACTATAGTTTTCTTATATGAACCAAAGATGGCTTATATATCTCTCTCTTTTGGGTTATTGATTCGTAATTTCAATCATCATTTCGCTTACGGTAAATTGGTAACAAATTAAAAGAAGTTTCAAAACTGATGCAGGAATAACATAAGTAAAAATGATTTATTCCATTATATCTTAGTGAAGATGCATTTAAGCTTAAGACAGCATGATAACTTAATATGGAATCAAAACATGATTACATTATCATTGATTTGTTTGACCGTCTATTTATGATGTATCTAGAGTGTTCCAATTCAAGCAGTTGTGGTTCACCATCTATTAGCTTAGCATCATTTTGAAAGGAAAAAAAAGGTCCGATTTTCTTGTCGCCCCAATATGTCTGTTGTGTTTTCAACAGGTGACAAACAACGGATGGGCCGAGGGTGAATGCAAAGGCAGAGCAGGCTGGTTTCCATTCAGTTACACTGAAAGAAGGGAGCGTGTTCTTGCAAGCAAAGTATCTGAAGTGTTTTAAATATTTTTCCTCCTGGGTTGGTTTATTAACCCAGGGATTTTGTATGTGTGCATGCATGTTTTGGCTATGTAAATCAAAAATTGATTTGTGATATAGATGCCAACTTTTCTATTGTGATTATTATTTTTATATGTGAATGTTTTGCTATCTGTTATTTTACTCCACTTCAAAAGAAGAACATCGTGAACTATATTTTTGGATCTCTGTCTGCCGAGTGATTGACCTATGAAAAATGAACGAGGACTGATTCAATTGAGACTATAAAGACAACCAATCCAATCAGCAAGCATTTGAAGGTAGTGATCATTAGAAAACGTAATCCCTTTCCCTAGAGAATCCTTCAAAATTGCAGTATCCTCTTACCAGCTTTAAAATGTTTCAGTGTAGGTGTGGCAACAATTTGAATAAGCCCTCCAAAACTCTCTTCAAATGTAATCTTTTAGTTCCCTCAAATTAGAGAAATTGTGTTATGATTATTAAACAAAAAAATTTCAACCGAAATTTTTCTATTCTTTTCTCTTTTATCATTCTTTTTTAAAGCATATCTCAACTTTGTAAAATCCCTATGAGTAATAAAAATGTTGTTGATTTATGTAATTACATTCACTTATTTGAACTTATTCATACTAACCTATGGGGATGCTCTCCATCACATTCAAGTGGTGGCTACACCTATTATATTGCACTTGAATATACTTTCTCAAGCAGAAGAGTGATGCCATTTCTGCATTCAAACTGTTTCAGAAATATGTGGAAACACAATTGCAAGATAAAATCAAGGGAAACACAATTGCAAGATAAAATCAAGGCCATCCAGTATGACTTTGGTGGAGAATTCAAGCCCCTCACTAGGTTGCTTCAAAAATAAGGAATTGGGCATAGATTAACTTGTCCTCACACCTCACACCAAAATGGAACGATTGAAAGGAAACGTAGATAAATAATTGAGATGGGACTCACTCTACTAGCTCATGCATTTTTGTCTATTTCATTTTGATATCATAGCTTCACTACAATTGTTTACTTATTCAACAGGCAACCTACAAGTGCTCATAGTGAGTATGTGTCACCCTTCTCAATCGTTTATCAAAAGAAACCTGACTATGATGTCTTGAAAATTTGTGGTCGTGCGTGTTTCTCTCACTCAATATCATACAATCGACACAAATTATAATTCATGAGTATCAGATGTATATACCTAAGTGTCTCCCTTACTCACAAATGCATAGTCATGAAAGGCAAAATCTTTATTTCTAAAGATGTGGCCTTCAATGAAAATGACATTCCTTTTTAAAACACCTTCACACTAGTTGAGTCAACAAGTTCTAAACCATAAATGCATCAGACTCTATTTCATGAAAGTCACATTTTCATTCCCTTAGATATGTCACCTACCATTGACATAATATCTCTAGCACAAACTATTGACAGAGAACCAAATGACATTATCTCACCACCAAATATGCCTTCTCGTGTTTCTGACACCACCTCCTCATCTCATAACCCTCCTTTCTCTCATGAAAATATAGTGGCAACTGAAAATGACATCACTTCACCATCTGATGAGCCTCTTACTAACTTGAGCCTTAAGTTTCTTTGTCATGAGTCAGTTCATGATAATACACATACATCAACTAGCTCAGTCTCCACCAGTTCCTTGAGTTCTTCATTTCATGATTAGGTTTCCTCTATTTCATTGGTGAAAAATGCTCATCCTATGATCTCTAGAGCTAAAACTGGTATCTCAAAACCTAAAGTGTTCTTAACTCATTCTGAACCAAGCTTAGTCAAGCGGGCCTTGTTAGAACCTCCATTGTTTGCACTAATGAAAGATGAATATGATTCCTTAATCAAGAATGGAACATGGGTGTTAACCATTCTTCCTTCTAAAAGCAAACAATTAGGTGCAAGTGAGTTTTTAAGGCAAAAGAAAATCCAGATGGTAGTGTCAACATGTATAAAGATAGCCTAGTGGCGAAAGACGTCCACCAACAATATGATTTTGACTTATATGAGACATTTCAACAGTTGTGAAACCTACAACAATCCGTGTCATCTTGACTTTGGATCTCACTTTTAAGTGGAAAATTCAACAAGTGGGTATCAAAAACGTGTTTTTGAAGTGGTGACTTCTAGGAAGAAGTTTTCATGGAGCAACCACCAGGCTTCATTGAATCAAATACTCAGCTAGTTTGCAAGCTTTAAATGGCGCTCTATGGCCTCAAACAGCCCCCCGAGCCTGGTATGAAAAATTACATCATGTACTGATTCAATTTGGCTTTGCCTCTAGCAGATGTGACCATCCATTGTTTCTTTGCAACCATCATAATAATACATTATATATACCTGTGTATGTGGATGATATCCTCATCACTGGCTCATTATCCAAACTAATATATACACTCATCAACAAACTTCATGACAAATTTACACTCAAGCAAAATGGTACTCCTCAATATTTCTTGTGCATTGAAGATCTTCATCAAGCCAATTGCTCCCTTCTTCTTACACAAACAAAATATATTTGAGACCTCCTATCCAAGGTCGACATGACTGGAGAAAATGGATTTCTACTCCCATGTTTAATCAAAGCAAATTAAGCAAATATGGTACTAATATCATCTCAAATCCTCAACTCTATCGATTCATAATTGATGTCTTACAATATGTGTCTCTTATCCGACATGATATCTTTTTTTGTTAACAAAGTGTGTCATTTTATGGCAACACCACCAGAATCTCATTGATCCGCGGTGAAACACATTCTGCTTTACTTGAGTGGCACAACAACATATGGGCTTGTTCTTGCACCAGCTCAACACCTTCCTAAATTCTCTATGCGCCTACAGTGATTCTAATTGGACTAGTGACCCTGATGATCGACGCTCCACTTCAAGATCTTGTGTGTTCTTTGGTTCAAATCTTGTGGCGTGGAATTCCAAGAAACAAGTATTAGTTGCATGATCAAGTGCGAAAGCTGAATATCGTGCCTTAGCTCACACCATCACTGAACTATTATGACTTCAATCTCTTCTCTCCGAGCTCAAGATTGATTACCTTGTGCTTACCTTGCTCTAGGATAACATTAGTGTTGTGCTACTTTCCTATAACCATATCTTTCATGCACGCATCAAGCACATCGAGCCAGACTTCCACTTTGTCCGTGAGAAAGTTGTGGCAAACCCGCTACAAATTATGCACATCCCTGCACACGCTCAAATAGTTGATGCATTGATAAAACCTCTACCAACTGCTATGTTTACAGACTTTATGGATAAGCTCAAGATATCCTTTTTCAAACCACCATGAATTTTTGTGAGACATATTAGAAGAAGATCAATCATGTGTGTGTTCAACATGCATGGCTATAGTTATGAATATGCTTGTGTAACATAGGTAAGTTGTTAGAGAGGATAACCAACTCAAAGTTAATTATAACTACCTCTTAAGGATCCTAACTATATAAGTAGTGAAGTCTCATTTTGTAATTCAATGAGTGAAAACACCATACAAATTAAGTATGCACGAGTTCTAATACAAAACTTCATTCTCTCATTCATGAAAGTATACATGAGTTCTAATACAAAACTTCATTCTCTCATTCAAATGGTATCCATTAAAAGAATAATTTTGGGTTAATGAAAATTATTCTTTGGTATCCATTAAAAGAAAATGTCACACATTGGTATCCATTAAAAGAAAATGTCACACATTAACCCAAAATTATTCTTTTATAATAAAAATAATTATACACACCAAAGGTCAAATGGGACATTTTATATATCAATATAATTTTTTGCACTTCACAAACAATCTCCTTTCCCCACGTGTCTAATCTATTTAAACTTATATTTCTCCTCCCATATAATTACCACTCTCTCTTCATCCATTACATTATTTAAATTTATGGATCACATAATTTAAGTTACCTACAGGTACCACAATTTATTTATAAACAATATTCATGACTTCATATCCAATATATATATATATATATATATATATATATATATATATATATATATATATATATATATATATATATATATATATATATATATATATATATATATATATATATATATATATATATATATATATATATATATATATATATATATATATATATATATATATATATATATATATATATATATATATATAAGTATTCAAGATATTATTTATTAATCTATTAATGTGAAGTCATGTATGAATTTACATATTCATTATTCATTTTAATAATTCTTTTCAAAAAACCAATCTCCTAATTAATTCATTCTATTTCAATCAAATGCTATAAAGTGTCAAAAGTTTTTATTTGGCCCATTTAAAATTTTATTTTTTCTCTATTTCTCGCTCTTTCACTCACAATTTCATTCTTCTTGCAAATTAAAATCATTTTTCTTTTATATTTTTTTCTCTTTTCATTTCATTGTTTATCTTTTCTATCTAATTATTTTATCTTCTCTTAATTATTTTTAATATATTAAAATACATAATTATAATATATAATTATCATATTAAATATTTATTAGTTTATGAATGTATATAATATTAAAATTTAGTTTTGTTTTTATAATAAATTTAATCAATTCTATTTATTTATTATTATTAAAAATGTTAATTAATATATTTTTTAAATTTTAATAAATTTTCGAATTTATTTTATGAAATTGGATAATACTCAATAGTCATAAACACAATTCTCACCGATCACTATCAGAAAAATAACTATTTTATTTTAATAGATAATTTTTATTAGTTGAGATATCAATTTTTTATTTTTAAATATCAAAATTTCTCTTTCTCTAACATGTCACTATCAACAAAATGTTTATTTTATTTTAATTAACGATTGTTTTTTTTAAGACACAAAATTCTTATTTTAAAACGTTAAAATTTCTCTTTTTTCACAGTCATTATCAATAAATTATTAATTTTATTTTAAAGATTAAATGCATTTTATTCTCTGAAATAGTAACGAGTTTTGATATACCCCTTTTAAAAAAAAAAATTAGCCCCTCAACAAAATAAGATTTCCTCCAATTTGACATTTGGTCAAGATTCTAGCCGAATATGCATACGTCGCGCTTGACGTGACTTATTTTATTTAATTTTTAATTTTTTTTAAATTCCACATGGAAATTCGACTATTTTTTAAGTTTTTTTAATTTTTGTTTATATTTTTAATTTTTTAAAAAATATTTAAATTATTTTTATAATTTTTTTAATTTTCTATAAAAAAAATTTAATTTTTTTTTAAATTTTTTTTCTTCCGCTTGGACAAACTTATTCTTTTATTTTATTTATCTCATATTAATTTGATACATTAGTTTTGTGTAATACTTAATTTTTTCGGTAGGTACTTAATTTTGTTTTTTTAGACGGTCGAGATTTTGCCGACAAATGTTGAATGATTTGCTCTCTTATTTCGACAACAGGAGGGTGACGAAGATGCGTATCGAGAACATTTCATAGATATTGATAGTTGAATAAAATACAACCTGATCGAGTTGAATCATCGATAATACAATTTTAAACAAACGCTTGACATAATTCTAATAAAGAAATTATGATTTGAAACTTTAGAAAAAAACAATGAACACTAGAAAAAAAATAACATTAAGATCAATATAAAAAACAATCCGGTAAAAATCATAAATTACTTTATCAGCAAAAAAAATTTGTAATGCACATATTATGTAACGAAATATTAAGATTAATTAAAATTAAATGTCAATTTAAACCTATTTTATAGAGTTATCTAATTAAAATTAATTATTTTGACATATAAAAAGAGAAAAATATGAAAGAAATAGTTATTAAAAAATTTAATTCTAATTGGGTGATAGTGTAAAATTAATTAGTCTCTAATATATTTAGTCTAAATTGTTATTACTTGAACATTATTATTAGGTTCTCATAGGTATTCTAAATTATTAGTTATTGGAGATAGATAAATGTAGTAGCTTATATAAGGATCCAATTGCATGTTTTAAATAAGAGACATTTAATTTGAAATCTTGCTGTTGAAATATTACTCGTTTTAGAAGAAAAAAAATCTCAACAAAATACAATATATTTTAACTACTAATTCATTAGATTCGTATTTTCTACTCACGTGTATATTATATTTTCGATCGTGTATACTATTAGATTCGTATTTTCGACCGTCCAAAAAAACAAAATTAAGTACCTACCAGAAAAATTAAGTAACATACAAAATTAATGTATCAAATTAACATAGGATAAATAAATCAAAAATTTTAAAAAACATGAATTTTTTTAAAATTAAAAAATATTCAAAAAAATTAAAAATAGTCGAATTTCTACGTAGAATTTAAAAATAATTAAAAAATAAATAAAAAAGTCACGTCAAGCGCCACATATACAGATTCTGCTGAAATCTTGACTCAAAGTCAAATTGAAGAGAATATTGTTTGGTTGAGGGGTTAAAAGATTTTTTTTTAAATGGATAAATCAAAACTTGCTACTATTGCATGGGGTAAAATGCATTTAACCCTTATTTTAATTAACAATTGCCTTTATTTTAAACACAAATTTTTTATTTTCAAATGTCAAAATTTCTTTTTTTTCTCAAGGGTCACTATTATTTAGCAAAATACCATTTTTATTTTAATTAACAATTTTCTTTATTTGAGACACACGTTTTTCATTTTCAAATGTCTAAATTTTCTTTTTCTCATGGGCCATATCAACAAAATACTTATTTTATTTTAATTAACATTTGAGACACAAAATTTTTATTTTTAAATATCAATTATTATTTTTTTTGCTTTCTCCATTTCATGGGTTTTTTTTCTTCTTCTTTTTGAATGATTATTTAATACACTTGAATTTATATTAATATTATTTATTTTATAATTAAATAATTTATTTCAAATTTATATGTATATCTAAATAAAATTTACCCGTGCGGAGGTATGGGTATTCCGCCAGTTTATATATATATATATATATATATATATATATATATATATATATATATATATATATATATATATATATATATATATATATATATATATATATATATATATATATATATATATATATATATATATATATATATATATATATATATATATATATATATATATATATATATATATATATATATATATATATATATATATATATATATATATCAACACCCGTAAGGCTTAAGATATACAAGTCTGGCCATTTGTCGGAAGCTCTACGACATCGAACCTCAAATTTTTAAGGGCCTAATTTTCTTTATTAATGGAGAGAAAAATATTTAAAAAACACAAAACATTAAAACACAAATCCAGTGCCACGGTTCAAAATTAATATTTTGAAGACCCTAAAATATAAAGATTTAGTTTATAAATTTGCTTTAAAAAGTGTTCAAATTAAGGCTTTTCCAACTAATTATAAACTTTAACTTGTATGAAATAATATTTATAGCTTAAACAATACTTTGAATATTTTAGTGTTTCATTTGGTTAAGTTGATTAATGTTAATATATAACTGTATTTTTTGTACGTCATTTTTAATTATTAAAATTATACTTTTAAAAAAAAAATTAGGTTCATTTTTCTAAATTAGAATAGGGTCTCTATATTGATTGGACAGACCTCGAATATATACACACTTTTCATACTTCACTATATCTCTTTTTTGGACTTATTCACAAACTTTGGAGCTGAAGTGTTAACTTTGTAGGTCCACCTTACGTTCAACTACTTCAGAGACTTGCAATAGCATCTAAGTCCGCCACATCAATTTACCCACAATTCTGCTTCTGATCCAGAATAGTGGTGTCGCTAGTGGGAATCAACTTCCAATTCTTGCAAATTTCCATGATCTAATCTTGTCTGATCCGAAAGCTAGCTCGTTATCACAAAACAGGAAGATGGAGAAGATAATCTTTGTTGTCACATAGAAAATTCTTGCAAACCTTCTGACTAGATACCACTTCCAATTCCCATTGTTGTTAAGGTCGGGGGGGAAATCATCACGTAAAGAGGAGTTTCCACAATTAAAGTTCCTTCGATCGACGTAACAAAATGAGAAATGGGGTCAAAGATTTTGAAATCTTGAAAAGATCGACAAGGTCCTCGGCTAAACATCCTTGAAAGTCATAACCTTCACCATAAAGCAAACTCTATGAGACAACAATTTTTTTGCTAATTCGACACATTTCAAAACTTTTGAGGAGGCATGGCAATAATGTGTAGTTCCAGATGACGTGAAATACAAGCACTCGTCAATCTCACTACTAATTGACGCAAGATTATAGATATGCTGAAGTCAGTCAAAGAGTGAATGGATAAAAGAACCGCAAATGTCTGCTCCACCTTTATCCCCTCAAGGAAGACTTTGTCGACACTATAATGTGGGATGTGACGTATGGTGCTAGATGAAACGTCACCCCGATCCATAAATGAAAAATCTCCATTGTGAGTATAAACAAATAGTCGTCACCATTGTCGACTCATATAGAATGAGATGTATTTTCTAAAGGATATAGTCGTGACGATTTTCACACCTAAAGTGGATAATAACTCAAAGTTACAGTAGTGTAGAATTGAGGTCAAATGGAACATTGACATTAGAAAAAGGGTTCAAGATCGGGCAAGGTCCGAGAAGGTTTGGAGAGAGGTCAACGCAATCAGATTCAATGACACAGAAGAATGGAATCCGGTGGGACGCTAGGGGAAATTCACATATCAAGGACATTGTGAATGTCTCAAGGCCAGACTTAGACATCAACTCACTATTATCCAAGTTAGTAACTAACCTTATGATCGCGATCCCAAGGGAGAATTCTTAATACATAAGCCATCCTTCGTCACATGCCTAAGCATGGTCAGTCATTTGTGGTTATCGATATTTAACCCATTATGTGTGTATTTTAGCAGAGAAGGTGACAACTTTTATTGGAATTAGAATACCATAGAATAGATTTGAAGGCCATTAAACGCTGACTTTGTTCGTAAGGGTTGTGTATCAGATAACTATCAACAATGCATTATTCGAAAGCAGTCTCAAGAGTGAGGAGCATTATCACAAGTCTCAGGCCAAGAATCTACCCTATGTTGAAGGATCCAAACGTATCCAGGCTAAGTATTTTTAAAATACATTTGGATATCAAACAATTAATTATCTTCTGGCACAATGATATTTGATATAAATAACATCATATTCTTTGTCTAAAAGGTGCTAGTTACCCTTCAAAAGCAAGGTTGGAGAAATAAAGTGTATTAAGTCGCAGCTGGTGCACCCACCCCTATTTGGAGCTATCCACTTCAAGGGTGTAGGAGGTGGACCATAGATACGTCAATCTCGAACAAGGATCAAACCTGGGGGTATTAAAATGACCCATCTCTTAGCCTAGATGGTCCTCAACAATGTTGTCGACTCCTAATGAATGGGACAGGTAATACGAAATGCCAAAAAACACACTAGTTCCCTACAAATGGAACAGATGAACCAAAATGTAGCAAGTTGTTCTAGTTCCTAACATGGAGGAATTATGAAGCAAAACCAACCAGAAGATGTCAAAGTAGAGGGCTGACATATCAACAAAAGAAAGAAAGTAACATAAATATATCAAACAACTTAAGAAAGTAAGCCAATACTAAGAAAGAAGTTTAATTCACACAACAATTTATTTACGAATATCAAAGAGTAGCAAAGGAACACAGACCAAATCAAGACATGAAAAACTATTCATCATGACCCCCTCCAAGGGCCTCATTATCTCCAACTATGGTGTCTCCTACTTCTCATTTGTTGACTCCGATGCCAAGCTTATCTTGTGTTCCTAATGAAATTGATATTGTAGTTGCAAAATAAATGGTAGGATTACCAAACAGTTAGGTTATGAACATCTGGTTAGTGATGATGTTGTGGTGAATTATCTTGTGGATTTGGACAAGAGAGATAGAAAAAAAAAAGAGCATCTTACTCATTAAGGGGAAGGAGTAAATATTATTTTTTTCCTTTAATATTACGGGGTTGGGGAGTAGTATCAAAAGAAGGAAAGTTAGGGATCTTATTCGTCATAATTCTTTGGAGTTTGTGGCTATTCAAGAGACTAAGCTCCTTGCTGTCTCTTATTTTCTTGTCCATTATCTTTGGGGAAATCCACTTTATGAGTTAAGGTTTAACCCCTCATAGGGTAATAATGGCGGCCTCCTTTTGATTTTGTGTATCTCTAAAGGCATAGCTCTTTTCTCATTGTTGGTATGGTTTTTCTATGCACCTGCTTAGAATTGGGAGCTAATAAGCCAATCTACTTTATGGAAAACGTGTACTCTAAATCCTTGTTGGTTGATAAGAGGAGGATGTGGAACTATCTTTGTTCCTGTAAGTTCACCTTATATGGTGACGCCTGGTGTGTCCTTGGTAATTACAATGTAACTATTTCCCCTAATAAGTATAGATGAAATGATGGAACTTCAATATCTTTGTGCAATATTGTGTGTGCTGCTTTCTCCTCTTGCATCACTCAAATTGAATTGTTGGATCTTCCTCTTTTGGGTAGAAAGTTTACTTGGTTTCAACCATTTGGTTGGTCGGTTAGTAAGCTTGATTGCATTTTGATCTATGATGGTTGATGAAGTTTTTGGGGACTGTGATACAGTGGGAGAACTGACTATGGTTTTGCGTTTGTATTCACAAATGTTTCGGTTGAGCAAGAGTCGCCACCGACTTTTTATTTTATCCTAAGGAAAGGTTTAAAAAGCACAGCAAAAACCTTTGAGATGTTTTCTTGGGTTCGGGGAGTAGATTATAGAAAGGGAATGTATTAGCACCCTTTCTATCCATGGTTATCCATGGTTATCCATGGGCTCTTAGTTACTTGCTTAGATCATCTTGCCTTAATTTTCAATTGTTTGAAATGGTGCTTTGTGGGTTTGAAAATGTTTTGAAAAGAAGACAATGTGGTGGCAACCTTTGTAATGATCCATGTTGGGATGTATACAAAGATGTACGTCTTTTGAAAAGGTTTTCATTTGTTTTTGAAAGTTTGTTTTGAAAGTGTTGTGAGGTGTGGTTTAAAAATAGGTAAGTGTTTTGTTTTGCAAGTTTGATTCAAGTAACTAAGATGTTATCTACTCCTAAATTTCTCAAAGATTTCTCCTATGCTTTTAACCCTTTTAACAATTTTGTTCCACCATTGCATTTGGTGGACAATCTTGTGTTAGGATGTGAAAGGGACGGGCGCGGGTCATCGTTTAGACCATAATTGCAATGGTGCCAAGTATCTTTGGGCAATGTTTTCTTTAAGGGACTTGATCATTTTTTAGGCAACTTTCGAAAGCGTCATCAAGGGACTATGATCATTTGATTGTTTGTTTTGCCCAAAGAGATCTAACTTGCAATATGGCCCATTATTGAAGGCAACAAGTGGAATACCCTAGGGGTGCAAGTGTGATTAGTGTTGTCCATTTTCATGCTTGTTTATCTTGAAATTAGGTCAAACTATTTTTGTTGTTTTTGATTCGCATACAAACCCTAATTCTAACATGGTATATTTAGAAAGCATTAAAGTGCGAAAAATAAAGTTCCTAAATTATTACAACACAATATATGGGAAGGGGGGGTACAAATGTTCAAATGGGGGTATTTTGACAAGGAATTTAAACCTAGACTATTACATCAAATATTGAATTATACAAATTATTTAATGTACAATAATTAAATAAAAATGGAATAAATATGCAAGATGCAAAAAATGTTTTTTATGTGTATGAAAAAAAGGTATTTTTTATGTGTCAAACAAACAAAAATAAAAAGTATTAATTTTTGGATTTTTTATGTATTTAGGGCAAAACCCTAATTTATTAAATAAAAGTATTAATTATTTAATATGTACAATATTTATTTATTATGTACAAAAATAAAATAAAAATGAAGTATGTTTGTCAAAAAGGTATTTTTTAATGTTAAATATTAATAAAAAATAAAATGTATATATCTTGTATTTTTTTTCTAAATATGCTAATAAATATGTATGTATTTATATTATATGATAAATATATTAAACATGTATTAAAATAAAATATTTAATATTTACAAGAAAAAATATATTTTCATAAAATATTTTCACAAGATAAAATAAAATAAAAATCAGAAAAATAAAATGTATTGGTATTAATTTTAGTATTTTTAAATAATAGTATATAAGTATTTATTTATGTACAAATATCAATTTAAACAAATAAAAGCCTAATAAATATAAAAATGGTGTGAAAATATTTTTTTATATTTTTAATATTGTGAGGAAAAATAAATAAGTCAGAACAAAAAAGAAAAGGTCAAAAAATCATGAAAATAAGCATAATGGGCCAAGGGGGTTTAAAAGTAACAAAAGGGTGCAAATAGAAATATGAAATAGAGCCCAGCCCAAAAAGTCCTTCTTCAACCTCTGAACCTGTATGAACAACAATCAACACGCGTTTTCTATCTCCCAATTCCTGGACTTTCAAGCATAACTCACAACATGAAAAATGTAGAGCATTAAGAGACGAATCCAGACATATAAAGAACTTGACTTAACTCTCTAAGATGAGAGAGAATTTCTTCTCCCCCAATTCCTGACCTAGTTTTTGTTCCATGTTCAGACATTAAATTCTCTCAGCACACATAATATAAATGAAAACTAATTACATGGGCATGTTCAGGGCTATGAATGTGACATATTTTCTTCACAAACCTAAAGCTAACAATGCCTGGATAGAGAGATACGAGTTCATGAACTTACCTGTTCAGCTTGAATCGTATCTGGCAGTGGAGGTACTTTCAGTGCAAGGTGATGATTGGTACAACTTCCTTGATGTACAGGGATGCTATTCCAAGTTTTACTTTGCATTGAAACTAGCTGAATCGAGTTATAGAACTCCACCTGCAAATCAGAAAAATGAAAATGGTGATGTTGATTGGGAGTGTTACAGGTCGTGTTTGAGGTTTGGAATAACTTCAAGGGATGTTGTGGGATGTGTTTGAAGTGTTTTTAGCAAGAATGCACGAATGGAATGAGTTATGGAACTCAATCTGCAGCAGGTCCCCTGTTTTGGCAGTTTGAGGGTGATTCTGTGAATGGGGAGGTATTGGAGGTGATACGCTCGTGTCTCAGGCCAGGATGGATGTTTAGAATGTGTTTGACAAGTTTGCTTAAGCTTGTGTTAGCTGAGATGAGAGTTGTTGTATGTTATGCTAGCTTTCTTCAACTTTAAGCAACAAATGTTCAAGTTGAGTTTTATCCTGATAGAGGCCCCCCTAATGTGCTGCACAACTTAGTCTTGATCAGTGTAATTAGCTCATAAACTTGTGCCAAATAGATTTGCCCTGTACTTGCTTGGATTGCTAATTGACATAAAGTTCACTTTTGCTAAAATGGACATTATGCTTTTTCTATTTTGGGACTAAACCTTTATGTAATGCTTGAACACATAAAATATGGTCTTGGAACAATGAGTTTGCATTAAATTTATGAGTGCAAAAGGGATATAGGACTTGTAATCAAGTTGTGCAATCTGATTTCAAAATGGCCTAGATGTATGAACATGTAACTTGGCCAAATCAAAAGTGAGTTTTTTCCAACTTGCCAAATTCGATTCTCCCTAACCATGAGGTTGTTTGATGAGTTCTTGGACATTTTGAAAATCTTGGAATGTTTACTACAATCCATCTTTGAAACGCAAATTGAAATTCCAAGTGGAAGTATGTGAAAAATGGTCTTGAAGTTAGGCAAAAATCCTGCCTAAAATAGGTCAAATTTCTCTAAGTTAAGAATGGTTTGGTACCCTTGTTCCAAAAATTGTAACTTGATCTACAAGCTTCTTTTGGGAAAACTTTGTGAATCAAAGTTGTAGATTTTGAAATAGGCTACAACTTTCATGTTTTTACTTTTGCTTGAATCCAAATGAATCTTGGTGAGAAAGTGGGACAAAGTTAGGAAAAAATTAGGGTTTTTCATAACTTAGAAAAATTCTAAGTTATGAAAAATCTTCATTTAAAACCCTAATTTGGAATTCTTGATTTCTTGATGAACAAGTTTCATGATTTTGCATGTTTTGATGAAAAATGAATCTTGACACTTGATTTTGACCAAAAAGTCAAAGTTTGACTTTTCAGTATACAGTCAAAATTGATCAATTGACTGGGAAATTCAACTGTCAATCTTGTGTATTTGGGATATTTTGAACTTGTTGAGCATGTCAAGATAATTCCATGGGGTCCTTGAGTCCATATGTGAGCTTGATTTGCCATTGGCTAGGTCAAACAGTCAAGAATTGCCTTTGTGCAGTCAAAATCCTAAAAATGACCATTTTGCCCTTTTGGTGATCTGATCAAATTTCTTGTGGAATTGTGATCCAAACTTGATCAAATGGTCCATGTGAGTTCATAATGTTGATGTGGGTCAATTTTGACTGTCAATTGGCCACAGTTGACTTTTTTTCCAATACAGCTGATTTTTAGGTCAACTGTCCAATTGACTGGGCAAGATTTGGAATCAAGACTTGAAACTTGGTATGGATAAACTTGGGAGTCCAACATGAAGCATGAAAGTCATCTTAGGCATTTTAGGTCAAAATTTCTTTGTGCAAACACAAACCCTAATTTGGGTCAACAGTGCAAGGAGAAGTCTTGAACAGAGGAAACCCTAATTGGATCTTGAGCTCCAAGGGTCTTGTGATGAGAAAATGTTGAGGAAATGGGAGGGAAAATTTTGGGGTACAACAGTTGCCCATGTTCAATCTTCTTGAACCTGAAGAGTTAGATTGGCAAGTTTGCCTTTCGTGACTCGAGGGTAAAAGGAGATTGGACACTAGAGTGCCCGAAAATTTGCACTCGCATGTTGGAGTATCAGCAATGTGATGTCGGAAATGGGCTTATAGATGCCATTTAAAGAGATGGTGGATAGGGATATGGGCTTATAGATGCCATCTAGAGACGTGACAGAACCTTGTCGGGAATGGGCTTATAGATGCCATTTGGAAGCGTTGATCGCATAAGAGATTCCTTAGCGAGAACTTGTGTATTTTGAGAAAGACAGATGTTTTCCTGGCTTGTTACAGGTGTTGATCTTCAATCTTTTCATGTAGATATGCCCTGGCTAGATACAGGTGTCGAATCTATAATCGGTTGCTCACAGATATGCCCTGGCTGGATACAGGAATCGAATCTGGAAATAGTCGTCAACAGATATGCCCTGGATGGATACAAGAATCGAATCTGGAAATAGTCGTCAACAGATATGCCCTGGCTGGATACAGGAATCGAATCTGGAAATAGTCGTCAACAGATATGCCCTGGCTGAATACAGGAATCGAATCTTCAAACTCTTCAGATGTGCCCTGGCTAGATACAGGAATCGAATATGGAATTGTTGTCAACAGACATGCCCTGGCTAGATACAGGAATCGAATCTGGAAATAGTCGTCAACAGATATGCCCTGGCTGGATACAGGAATCGAATCTTCAAACTCTTCAGATGTGCCCTGGCTAGATACAGGAATCGAATATGGAATTGTTGTCAACAGACATGCCCTGGCTGGATACAGGAATCAAATCCGGAAACTGATCACTCACAGATGTGCCCTGGCTAGATACAGGAATCGAATCTGGAAACTGTGACAGTTGAAGGTAGTTGTCTTTTTCCTAAAAGGCAAAACATCAGTTGTATGCAATGTCATGATGTATGACATGTATGATGTCATGACGTTCAAAATGAGATAATGTCGTATGCACTTTATCATGTATGTAAGCAAGATGTATGAAATGCGAAATGTTTATGAATGTATTTTCGTCTAGGAAAATAAATCCTTGACGATCGTCCGTGGAATTAAATCCTGGGCTTCCGTTTGAAGAGTAGAGCTCTTCGTTTCCGCTGGGGATGACGGTTGCAAGAATACACCGGTAGGAGAAGATGACTCCGTTGAGGAATAAACTCGTTGGAGAGATTACTCTGTGGGGAATTGCTCTGTGGAAGAGATACTTTGCTGAAGTTTGACGAGAGCTTCACTGAGGATTTCAATGATGGACTCCGCTGGGGATAGCAATGATAAACTCCTCTGGGGATGACAATGATATACTCCGCTGGGGATTGCGTTGATAAGTTATGTTGGGGAACTTTGATGAACTCCGCTGGGGATAGGAAGAACTTTGCCGAGGGCGATCTTCCGTGGTAATTAGCTGAGGATAACCCAGTTATAAGCTCTTGTGAGGAATAACTTTGAATAAATCTCGGGAGAGACGTCCGTACTCTGCAGGGGATAAGCTTCAAGACCTGCCGGGGATAAGAATTCCACTTTCCTGGGGAAACTTTTCAGACTGTACTGGGGTGTTGATATTCCGCCGGGGAACAATCTTAGGTCAAGACTGCCGGGGATGCTTGCTGATGAATGCCTATACTCCGCTGGGGAATGTTGATATCTTCTGGGGATACACAACTTCCTTCATGCTAACCGTAGACTAACTCTGTTGGAGGAGAGTATTGCTGACTTGCTAGGGGAATATTGTGCCTTTTCAGGATTGATAGGGAACCAACTCTACTTGGGGAAAGTATTGCTGAATCTTGTCTTACTCTGCGGGGAGTTGAGATAATTTGGTCACATTCTTCAGTTGAACCTACCTTGGTACTTCGGCAGACAAAGCAACCAGACTGCATCAAACAACTTTACATTGCCCCTGTTTCTGATGTCACCTGTAATTAGTCTTTTGTTTCATATGAAAATATTTATGAATCAGCAATTTAATGTCAAATGCATATATCAAAAATGAACATTGGACGTTCTTCGCAAGACAAAACAGAAAAAAGGAAAAATAATGGGCAATTTGTTTGGTAAAGTGAACTTGTATTGATTTTGAAATTTGTCTGTAAATAGGCGTTTTTGTACAAGAGGCCGACGTCCTAGTAAGAGAACGCCGCCGAATAACATAAAGTTTATACAATTTTGAAAAGGAAACAAAACAGCTATGTGCATAATATTCCCACTGGGTTCCAACTCTGCTATCGCCTTTATGTCTTCAAGCGTCTCATCACTTTGCTGCTTAGTTGAAGATGAAGCTGATTGATCGATGCCGAAGTCTGAGCCAGATAGTTGATGCCGAATTCTGGATGCAAGGTGATCCAATGAGACATAGTGTTACGCTTTATCCCTAACTTTTGCCTGGACCGCCCTTTCGGGTTTTCGGTCCACCGGGATACCCATTTTTGCCCAAGCCGCCTTTTCAGGTTTTCGACTTGCCGGGTGTACAGATTTTTTTTTATCCCTTATTTTTGCCCGAACCCTTTTGGTTCGCCGGGAAGCCCTTATTTTTGCCTAGGTATGTCAACCTAGCGGGTCTTTTATTCATGCGTAGTATATTTTTACTATGTCTGCATTGGCGGGGTGAGGAAGGTCGTCACCATCCATGGTGGTTAGAATCATGGCTCCTCCTGAGAACACATGTTTAACCACAAATGGCCCTTCGTATGTAGGGGTCCATTTGCCCCGGGGATCACTTTGAGGAAGGATGATGCGCTTGATTACCAGGTCCCCAACTTGATACTCTTGTGGTCTGACCTTCTTGTTAAATGCCCTGATCATCCGTTTTTGGTACGTCTGACCATGACAGATAGCGGTGAGTCTCTTTTCGTCAATCAGGTTTAATTGATCAAGTCGAGTCTGGATCCAGTCATCTTCGTTCAAGTCTGCATCCTTCATTATCCTGAGAGAGGGTATCTGGACTTCAATCGGCAAGACTGCCTCCATGCCATAGACCAAGGAAAAAGGAGTTTCCTCGGTTGACGTCCTTGCTGAGGTACGGTACCCATGAAGAGCAAATGGTAACATTTTGTGCCAATATTTGTAGGTCACTGTCATCTTCTGCACAATCTTCTTGATATTCTTATTGGCTGCTTCTACAGCCCCATTCATCTTCGGCCGGTAAGGAGAAGAGTTGTAGTGTTGTATCTTAAATTGCTCGCAGAGCTCAGTGATCATCTTGTTGTTAAGATTGGTACCATTGTCCGTAATGATTCTTTCTGGGACGCCATACCGACAGATCAGGTTATGCCGAATGAAACGTGCCACGACGCTCTTGGTTACCGTGGCGTAGGAAGCTGCCTCAACCCACTTCGTGAAGTAATCAATTGCTACTAGGATGAAACGATGCCCGTTGGATGCCGTTGGTCGGATCTCACCGATCATATCGATGCCCCACATTGCAAAAGGCCAAGGTGCCGTTAGGACGTTCAGAGGAACCGGAGGGATATGCACTTTATCAGCATAGATCTGGCATTTATGACAAGTTCGAGAATGTTGGTAACAGTCGGCTTCCATTGTGGACCAGAAATATCCTGCCCGAAGGATTTTCTTTGCCATGGTATGTCCACTGGAATGTGTTCCGAATGTACCTTCATGCAGTTCTATCATGATCTTCTCTGCTTCAGCCTTATCCATGCAACGCAGTAGAGTTGAATCATGATTCCGTTTGTAGAGAATGCCGTTGCTGAGGAAGAATTTTGCCGCAAACCTTCTCATGAACTTCTTGTCGTTGACAGATGCACCTTCAGGGTATTCCTGAGCTTCCAAGTATCTCTTCACCTCATGATACCAGGGTTTTTCAGTCACCTTTTCGGCCTCAAGATCGCAGCAGTATGCAGGTTCGTCCAACTTCCAGATGATGATCCAGGGAGCCTCATTGTCCCATTTGACTTTGAACATTGAAGACATCGTAGCTAGTGCGTCCGCTAACTGATTCTTCTCTCTTGGGAAGTGTTCAAAAGTTATCTCTTCAAAGTGGGGAAGCAAAGTCAGCACATACTCCTTGTAAGGAATAAGATTTGGGTGTTTCGTATCCCACTCGCCTTTGATCTGATTGATCATGAGAGCGGAATCTCCGAAGACACTCACAAACTTGATCCTTAAGTCGATTGCAGCTTGAAGACCCATGATACATGCCTCATATTCTGCCATGTTGTTGGTGCAGTTGAAACATAGCCGGGCGGTGAGTGGAGTATGAGTACCTTTGGGGGATATGATCACAGCGCCGATACCATTACCCAAAGCGTTGGAGGCTCCGTCGAAATGCATAGACCATCGGGATCCTTCCTCAGGTCCTTCATCCGGTCCAGGCACTTCACAATCTGTTACTACCATGATATCTTCGTCCGGAAATTCAAAGTTCAAGGATTGGTAATCGTCTACGGGTTGGTGTGCCAAATGATCTGCCAGTACACTTCCTTTGATTGCTTTTTGAGTGGTATACTGGATATCATATTCTGTCAAGATTATTTGCCATCTTGTTATTCTTCTAGACAGAGCAGGCTTTTCGAATATGTACTTGATGGGATCCATCTTTGAAATCAACAAAGTAGTGTGAGTCAACATATACTGTCTCAGCCGGCGAGCAGCCCATACCAGAGTGCAGCAAGTTTTCTCGAGCAGTGAGTACCGAGACTCACAGTCGGTAAACTTTTTGCTCAGGTAATAAATAGCGTGCTCTTTTCGGCCAGACTCGTCATGCTGCCCCAGCACACACCCCATTGAATTGTCAAGCACCGTCAAGTATAGTATCAGAGGTCTCCCTTCCACTGGTGGCATAAGAATGGGTGGCTCTTGGAGATACTCCTTTATTTTTTCGAAAGCAGCCTGACATTCATCGTTCCAACGTACTACTTGATCTTTCTTCAGTAATTTGAAGATTGGCTCACAGGTAGCAGTTAGATGTGAGATGAATCGGGCGATGTAATTCAGTCGTCCCAGAAAGCCTCTGACTTCTTTCTCTGTCTTGGGAGTTGGCATCTCTTGTATGGCTTTCACCTTGGCAGGGTCCACTTGAATACCCTTGTCGCTTACAATGAAACCTAGCAATTTTCCAGACCTCACCCCAAAGGTGCATTTGTTTGGATTCAACCTCAGCTTGTACAACTTTAGTCGGTCAAACAGCTTCCGCAGATGGTCAAGGTGTTCCTCCTCAGTTTGGGACCTTGCAATCATGTCGTCAACGTATACCTCAATCTCATGATGGATCATGTCATGAAATAAAGCAACCATGGCACGTTGGTAGGTTGCCCCAGCATTTTTCAACCCGAATGGCATGACCTTGTAGCAGAAGGTGCCCCACTGAGTCACAAAGGTAGTCTTTTCCATATCTTCCGGAGCCATCTTGATCTGATTATACCCTGAAAAACCATCCATGAAGGAGAACACCTTGTGTTGAGCAGTATTATCAACAAGAACGTCGATGTGAGGTAGGGGGAAGTCATCCTTGGGGCTTGCCCTGTTCAGATCCCTATAATCGACACACATTCTGACCTTACCGTCCTTCTTCGGCACTGGCACCACGTTGGCAACCCACTGAGGGTAAGAGGTTACTTCTAGAAACCCGGCATCGAACTGCTTCATAACCTCAGCTTTGATCTTTTCGGACATCTCTGGACGCATACGGCGGACCTTTTGCTTTACCGGAGGGCAGTCTTCCTTGGTAGGCAGGTGATGAACCACAATGTCGGCATCCAAACCAGGCATGTCTTCGTAAGACCAAGCAAAGATTTCCATGTAGTCATGCAGCATCTGGATCAATCGTTGCTTCACGCTGAGCTCTAGATTGGCACCAATCTTGACTTCTTTTCTATCTGTCTCAGTACCCAGGTTCACTGTTTCCACCGGCTCTTCATGCGGCTGAATGGCCGTCTCTTCCTGGAGTAGCAGTCTTGCGAGTTCACCAGGCACTTCGCAATCATCTTCACCTTCGTCTTCGGCCAAGTTGATCGGATTTTCGAAGTCATAACTGGCAGTAGCAGAGCTGTTACCAGTGAGATCCAGAGTGGATTGGAACCTGTATAAGTGAGTGCGTGTAAATATAGCTGTTTTGCAATATATAACACAGAAAGAAAAAGAGCACAAGATTTGAAATGCAACAAACGTCCAATGTTTTGATTAATGATATATGGAAATGTCATACAAAAAGCCCTCACAAATGGAGCTACGGTGCCCCGGGTAGGACACCGAGCCAATAAAAGTTTTCAACATATTGTTTGTTACAAATTGAAAATCAAAAGAGTTAATTACTGCGTGACAAATGTAATAGGTGTAAAATCCTTTGCCGTCCAGTTGCTTGGTCCATTGTTGGTGGTTGGATAGATCCAACTGTCAAATTCTGCTTCCTCTACGTCCTCCTCGATAGCATTCACCCTTGGGTTGGTGATAAACACCGGAGCCTTTCTGATCCTTTCCTTGCGAACAGCCCTCTGAGCCTCTGCAGTGAAGCCCAGCCCAAACTTGTCGGTCTTTTGAGTGAAGTCAGGAAGCTGACCCCAGTTTGCACATTTGCCTTTCTCGATTACAGCCCGGGCATCCTTCAAGGAAGCCATCTTCAGAGGAAAGTCTTCTTCAACCACTGTCTCAGCCGACGCCAACGTTGGAGGTACCTCCTCAAAATGCTGAAAGGGGGTTTCAATAAACTCCCCGTCCATCTCGATATACCGGAATGAATTCAAGTGACTAACCATATATTCCTCCTCACCCTGCACAGTAACAATCTTCCCTTTGACAGGGTATTTGAGCTTCTGGTGTAGAGTGGATGTTACTTCCCCAGCCTTGTGAATCCAGGGTCGACCCAACAAGTAGGAATAAGATGGACGAATATCCATCACGTAGAACATTGAGTCGAAGACTTGGGAACCCACACGAATAGGAATCTCTACCTCACCGTGCACCATCCTCTTAGAACCATCGAAGGCTCTAACAATGATGTTACTAGGTTTCAATTCCAGGCCCTCACAATCCAATCGATCCAAGGCCTTCTTGGGCAAAACATTCAGGGAAGAACCGGTATCCACCAACACGTGTGCGAGAGTAGTGCCCATGCACTCTATAGAGACATGCAGGGCATTATTGTGATTTTTCCCTTTGGCGGTAAGGTCAGCATCTGAGAACCCCAAACCATTGTCAGCTGTCAAATTAGCCACACAGTCAGTGAATTGATCTACAGAGGTCTCTTGCGGCACATGGGCCGTTTTCAGAAATGAAATCAGGGCCTTTGCATGGGCCTCTGAGCATAGCAGCAATGATAGCATATAGATTTTGGAGGGGGTATGCCCCAACTGTTCAACAACATTGAAGTCACTCTTTTTAATGATTTTAAGGATTTCCTCCATCTCTTGTTGGGAGGCTTCAACAGCAGTCTTTTTTGGTGCCTCCGTCCTGGCAGGCAAATCGGTAGCAACTTCTTTGCCCCGAGCATCAGAGGACTCGGCGGCAGTAGTAGACACAGGAACTTGATTTGGAGCATGCACACGTGCGGGTGTGATGATAAGAGGCTTTCGGATAACTGGCGGTGCAATGTCAGGCGAGAAGAGCCTGCCACTGCGAGTAATCTTGGTGAGACCAGTGATGTTATTGATACTGGTACTGGTGTTGAACTCCTGCTTCACTCCAAGCACATACACGTCTGCCCCATAGTGCCATGGGACAGCCTTATCAGACTCATAGGGGAGAGGCCCCGGAACAGTAATGGTAATGGGTGCAACAGACATAATTTGGACTGGCTTCCTCAGGGGAGCCTTGGTAGGATTGTTGAAAATTATGACGACAGATACTTCTTCAGCGGAAAAAAATGGAACATCAGTTTTCTTGAACAAAATTTCCTTGCTATCCATCAGGCCTTGGATGCCTGACTTCAGCAGCGGACAACCGGTAGGGATAACAGCACACATGAGGCAACCCTTGCTACATCCCGGAAATAAACCGGCTAGCAGTAGGTTCCTCTTAACAGTCAATAGAGGGGTAGCAACATCATTCACCGAAACAGCATACAAATCTTCCTCGACGGCATTTACTCTATGCTGGGGCATAGGAGCAGTTACAACATTTGGCCTCTCAGGCGCCTCAAACTGAATTTCCTTTGCATCGATAAGGTCTTGCACCTTATTTCTCAGGGCCCAGCAATCATCAGTAGTATGCCCGGGGCTATCAGAATGATAAGCACAACGGGCATTTGGGTTATACTTAGGAGATGCACTATTCACGACCTTCGGAGCCTCTTTGATGGTCACCAAGTTGGTTGATAACAGTTGCGGTAAGATTTGTGACAAGGTCATACTCAGCCGAGTATACTGCCTCTTGGGACTTTCACCTCTTTGTTGATTGTACTGCTGAGGAGCAGCAACAGGTTTTGAAATGACCAAGGCATTGACGGCTTAGCGGCTTTCTGGCTTGACTTGTCTTCTAGGACCATAGACGGCACTTGCTTCTTTCTTGAAAGGCCTCTTCTTAGTACTTGCGGAGGCAGCTTTTTGTATCTTTCCTGACCTGATGCCAGCTTCTATCCTTTCACCCGTCAGGATCAAATCCGTAAACCCAGTTGAGGAATTGCCAACCAGATGATTGAAAAATGGACCAGACAAGGTCCCCAGAAACATATCAACCAGCTCACGATCAGTCAATGGAGGCTGCACCCTGCCAGCCAAATCTCTCCATTTTTGTGCATATTCTTTGAACCCTTCGCCCGTTCCTAGAGACATACCCTGAAGTTGGGTACGCGTAGGAGCGAGGTCAGAATTGTATTGATATTGTCTATAAAATGCGGTCGCCAAATCTTCCCAATGTCGGATACTGGTTCCATCTAGCTGATAGAACCACTCAAGCTGTGACCCCGAAAGGCTATCTTGGAAGAAGTGGATCCAGAGATTTTTGTCTGTCGTGTAAGGTTGGATCTTTCTTACGTACGACCTGAGATGCAGTTTTGGACATGAAGCCCCGTCGTATTTGGCAAAGGCAGGCGCCTTAAACTTGTGTGGGATTACCACCCCAGAAGATAACCCCAAATCTCCGAAATCCAGCCCCGGCACATTCTGAATTTCCATGGCGCTCAAGCGGTCCTCTAATTGCTTGTATCTGTCAGCAGCAGGTGGGTATTGTTCGTCATTGTAATCCGTCTCATTGTCAGAGACTGCAGGACTAGGAGCTCCTCCCCCTTGGGGACTGTCTTTCTCTGCAGAGGAAGTAGTTGGATCAGCCTCATTATGGAGTGTGTTCCCAAACCTGCGTCCAGTGTTGAATAACGCAGTTCTCTTCTTCTTCTTCTTCAGGAGCAAAGCTTTCAACTCTTGCTGACCTTGGGCCAGGATCATGACCATTTCTTGAAACTGGGCACTTTGGGCTTGAAGGGCCTTGATTGCTTGCTCACTGGATGATTATGGATTCATGATGACTGTTCCAAATAAACAGCGAAGAAGATTAAGCAACCTGTAGAAAAATGGGTACCTGTTATGCACATGATGCATGAGATGCTATCTATGCAATGCATTCAAGGATTTTAGAAATTCACAATTGTTGCAAACAAAAAGAACGCACGTTATATTAATAAGAAAAGATTTGTTAGTACATAAATGCCCCATGGGCCAAATATTACAAAAACAACTTCTCAAGGTAAAAAGACGTTGCACATCCTCTTTGGCGCAATGTAGGTGTTGAGGGCCTCTTGCTCATGGAGTCGGTGGGTGAGCTCTAAAACCTTCTTCTCGCTGGCGTAGAAGCTGGCTTCAAAAGTGTTCCGTTCCTCCTTGAGTTGGATCCAACTCTTCTGCATCTCCTCCCACGATGTAGGCATGTCAGGATGTAGGATGGTGTATGGGACCTCTCCTTCCTTGACGGGCTCTTTAATCACAGGGAGAACATGAGGATAAGGCATCATTAGACTCTGGGCTCGGGCTCGTACCCACTTGAGGTAAGGTTCAAGAGGGATGAAGTTCTTGTGTCCCAGAGTCTTACTATAAACCTTGTTGGGCCTCCCCCAAGCTCTGATGAATCTTTGGCGAAGTCCTTGCGCATCGTTGTCAAAGTCAAAAACTAGGTCAGGAATCAACATGTCGTGAGGGCCATCCCTCCGTGCATATCCAAATTGCCTCAAAGCTAGGCAAGGGTTGTAGGTGATACCTCCTCTGATTCCAAGTAAAGGAACATTAGGAAACTCTCCGCAACGATCGACGATGATGACATTTTCTCTGGACCGAGAACACTAATGTACATCAGAGTGAGTAAGAGTCATCAACCGTTGGGACCACCTTGAGCCTTGGTCATTTTTTAAGACAGATTGTGGAAGGTGCGAAATAAACCACCTTGCAAGGAGAGGAGTACAGCACATGAGAACACCCCTCTTTCTCATTGTTCGTGTGTAAAATGAGTGAAGAATGTCCCCAAGCAATGTTGGTATTGGATTTCTGGACAAGAAGATTTTGACGGCGTTGACCTCCACAAGCTGGTCAGGATTTGGGAATAGGACCAACCCATAAATAAGGAGTGCCACAATCTCTTCAAAGGCTTGTAGGTCCAATGAATTCCAACATTCTTGTGCCTTCTCAAACAAGAATTTTGCTAAGAAGCCTTTGACACCGCTTCTAGTTTCCCAATGCCCCTTGATGTCAGAAGGCTGTAGATGTAATGCTCGAGCAACATCTTACTGCTTTGGTTCCTTTTCCGTACCGTTGAAAGGTAGTTGATTAAGGATAGGGATTCTCAGGAGTTGAGAAAATTCCTCCAAAGTGGGAACCAACTGGTAGTCAGGGAAAGTGAAACAATGGTGAAGAGGGTTAAAGAACTGGAATAGCACTTTCATCATGTCTTCTTCAATGTTGGTGTTGACTAAGCTGAGCAGTCTACCATGTCTTTAACTGAAGGATGAGATTTCCGGAATTCTTGAGGTGAGCTCCTTGAGCTGAGGAGAGATTCTCACAAGGTTGACTTGAATGGTTTTTCTGCGAGGAATTTCCATGACCTACAAAACAAGAACAAAGATGAAGATCTAAACCCTTGAAATGGTTAGTGAATGCATATGATGCTTTATGAGGTTTATGATGTATGCACAAAACATATGTACAAGCAAATCACAACAAACCCTAGTTTCAGGCTTGCATGAGGTTTCATAGGTAAGTACCCTCTTGAGTGTAGTTGGCTTAAAAACCTGTCCTATAAATAGTAACCGGGTTCTAAGGAGCTCAATATCATTGGATTATTTTCATCGTTCATGGTTTTGGTTTAGCCACTTAACTAGCGACCAAAATATTCCAAGAAAACAACCCTCAATGAGTGTAGTATCGAGTATCTACCAACTTCGGACGACACCAAAGCCGGTCATCTCACTACCCCTAATAAAAGGCCAAGATGGTCAAGTAAGGTTCTAGGTCATTAGTGCTTAGTGACATCACTCAGCGGCCCCGTACTCTCCTTGATTGAACTCAAGGGTTACCGGTACTCACAAATATGTTGCACTAATATAGCTATTGCTTCGACCGTGTCGGTACACCCCGCACAGTTTCCACAACGTATTGCTATCTATGAATGTTTCCCAAAATCCGGGTGTAGGATTGCAAACCCAAACAAAAGAGCCAAGATATAAAGCAATCAAAACAAACAATTAGTCATGCAAGAGGGTGATCTAAGCCCTAAGGTTACTCCACTTTTAAATTATTCCCCAGCAGAGTCGCCAGTTCTGTAATACGGTGGGAGAACTGACTATGGTTTTGCGTTTGTATTCGCAAATGTTTCGGTTGAGCAAGAGTCGCCACCGACTTTTTATTTTATCCTAAGGAAAGGTTTAAAAAGCATAGCAAAAACCTTTGAGATGTTTTCTTGGGTTCGGGGAGTAGATTATAGAAAGGGAATGTATTAACACCCTTTCTATCCATGGTTATCCATGGGCTCTTAGTTACTTGCTTAGATCATCTTGCCTTAATTTTCAATTGTTTGAAATGGTGCTTTGTGGGTTTGAAAATGTTTTGAAAAGAAGCTAATGTGGTGGCAACCTTTGTAATGATCCATGTTGGGATGTATACAAAGATGTACGTCTTTTGAAAAGGTTTTCATTTGTTTTTGAAAGTTTGTTTTGAAAGTGTTGTGAGGTGTGGTTTAAAAATAGGCAAGTGTTTTGTTTTGCAAGTTTGATTCAAGTAACTAAGAGGTTATCTACTCCTAAATTTCTCAAAGATTTCTCCTATGCTTTTAACCCTTTTAACAATTTTGTTCCACCATTGCATTTGGTGGACAATCTTGTGTTAGGATGTGAAAGGGACGGACGCGGGTCATCGTTTAGACCATAATTGCAATGGTGCCAAGTATCTTTGGGAGATGTTTTCTTTAAGGGACTTGATCATTTTTTAGGCAACTTTCGAAAGCGTCATCAAGGGACTATGATCATTTGATTGTTTGTTTTGCCCAAAGAGACCTAACATGCAATATGGCCCATTATTGAAGGCAACAAGTGGAATACCCTAGGGGTGCAAGTGTGATTAGTGTTGTCCATTTTCATGCTTGTTTATCTTGAAATTAGGTCAAACTATTTTTGTTGTTTTTGATTCGCATACAAACCCTAATTCTAACATGGTATATTTAGAAAGCATTAAAGTGCGAAAAATAAAGTTCCTAAATTATTACAACACAATATATGGGAAGGGGGGTACAAATGTTCAAATGGGGGTATTTTGACAAGGAATTTAAACCTAGACTATTACATCAAATATTGAATTATACAAATTATTTAATGTACAATAATTAAATAAAAATGGAATAAATATGCAAGATGCAAAAAATGTTTTTTATGTGTATGAAAAAAAGGTATTTTTTATGTGTCAAACAAACAAAAATAAAAAGTATTAATTTTGGGATTTTTTATGTATTTAGGGCAAAACCCTAATTTATTAAATAAAAGTATTAATTATTTAATATGTACAATATTTATTTATTATGTACAAAAATAAAATAAAAATGAAGTATGTTTGTCAAAAAGGTATTTTTTAATGTTAAATATTAATAAAAAATAAAATGTATATATCTTGTATTTTTTTTTCTAAATATGCTAATAAATATGTATGTATTTATATTATATGATAAATATATTAAACATGTATAAAAATAAAATATTTAATATTTACAAGAAAAAGTATATTTTCATAAAATATTTTCACAAGATAAAATAAAATAAAAATCAGAAAAATAAAATATATTGGTATTAATTTTAGTATTTTTAAATAATAGTATATAAGTATTTATTTATGTACAAATATCAATTTAAACAAATAAAAGCCTAATAAATATAAAAATGGTGTGAAAATATTTTTTTATATTTTTAATATTGTGAGGAAAAATAAATAAGTCAGAACAAAAAAGAAAAGGTCAAAAAATCATGAAAATAAGCATAATGGGCCAAGGGGGTTTAAAAGTAACAAAAGGGTGCAAATAGAAATATGAAACAGAGCCCAGCCCAAAAAGTCCTTCTTCAACCTCTGAACCTGTATGAACAACAATCAACACGCGTTTTCTATCTCCCAATTCCTGGACTTTCAAGCAAAACTCACAACATGAAAAATGTAGAGCATTAAGAGACGAATCCAAACATATAAAGAACTTGACTTAACTCTCTAAGATGAGAGAGAATTTCTTCTCCCCCAATTCCTGACCTAGTTTTTGTTCCATGTTCAGACATTAAATTCTCACAGCACACATAATATAAATGAAAACTAATTACATGGGCATGTTCAGGGCTATGAATGTGACATATTTTCTTCACAAACCTAAAGCTAACAATGCCTGGATAGAGAGATACGAGTTCATGAACTTACCTGTTCATCTTGAATCGTATCTGGCAGTGGAGGTACTTTCAGTGCAAGGTGATGATTGGTACAACTTCCTTGATGTCCAGGGA
The DNA here is from genome assembly GCA_948472305.1 of Vicia faba. Classification (NCBI taxonomy): domain Eukaryota; kingdom Viridiplantae; phylum Streptophyta; class Magnoliopsida; order Fabales; family Fabaceae; genus Vicia; species Vicia faba. Next base: position 347,259,925 of record OX451741.1, read on the forward strand.
TGCTATTCCAAGTTTTACTTTGCTTTGAAACTAGCTGAATCGAGTTATAGAACTCCACCTGCAAATCAGAAAAATGAAAATGGTGATGTTGATTGGGAGTGTTACAGGTCGTGTTTGAGGTTTGGAATAACTTCAAGGGATATTGTGGGATGTGTTTGAAGTGTTTTTAGCAAGAATGCACGAATGGAATGAGTTATGGAACTCAATCTGCAGCAGGTCCCCTTTTTTGGCAGTTTGAGGGTGATTCTGTGAATGGGGAGGTATTAGAGGTGATAGGCTCGTGTCTCAGGCCAGGATGGATGTTTAGAATGTGTTTGACAAGTTTGCTTAAGCTTGTGTTAGCTGAGATGAGAGTTGTTGTATGTTATGCTAGCTTTCTTCAACTTTAAGCAACAAATGTTTAAGTTGAGTTTTAGACTGATAGAGCCCCCCCTAATGTGCTGCACAACTTAGTCTTAATCAGTGTAATTAGCTCATAAACTTGTGCCAAAGAGATTTGCCCTGTACTTGCTTGGATTGCTAATTGACATAAAGTTCACTTTTGCTAAAATGGACATTATGCTTTTTCTATTTTGGGACTAAACCTTTATGTAATGCTTGAACACATAAAATATGGTCTTGGAACAATGAGTTTGCATTAAATTTATGAGTGCAAAAGGGATATAGGACCTGTAATCAAGTTGTGCAAGCTGATTTCAAAATGGCCTAGATGTATGAACATGTAACTTGGCCAAATCAAAAGTGAGTTTTTCCCAACTTGCCAAATTCGATTCTCCCTAACCATGAGGTTGTTTGATGAGTTCTTGGACATTTTGGAAATCTTGGAATGTGTACTACAATCCATATTTGAAATGCAAATTGAAATTCCAAGTGGAAGTATGTGAAAAATGGTCTTGAAGTTAGGCAAAAATCCTGCCTAAAATAGGTCAAATTTCTCTAAGTTAAGAATGGTTTGGTACCCTTGTTCCAAAAATTGTAACTTGAGCTACAAGCTTCTTTTTGGAAAACTTTGTGAATCAAAGTTGTAGATTTTGCAATAGGATACAACTTTCATGTTTTTACTTTTACTTGAATCCAAATGAATCTTGGTGAGAAAGTGGGACAAAGTTAGGAAAAAATTAGGGTTTTTCATAACTTAGAAAAATTCTAAGTTATGAAAAATCTTCATTTCAAACCCTAATTTGCAATTCTTGATTTCTTGATGAACAAGTTTCATGATTTGGCATGTTTTGATGAAAAATGAATCTTGACACTTGATTTTGACCAAAAAGTCAAAGTTTGACTTTTCAGTATACAATCAAAATTGATCAATTGACTGGGAAATTCAACTGTCAATCTTGTGTATTTGGGATCTTTTGAACTTGTTGAGCATGTAAAGATAATTCCATGGGGTCCTTGAGTCCATATGTGAGCTTGATTTGCCATTGGCTAGGTCAAACAGTCAAGAATTGCCTTTGTGCAGTCAAAACCCTAAAAATGACCATTTTGCCCTTTTGGTGATCTGATCAAATTTCTTGTGGAATTGTGATCCAAACTTAATCAAATGGTCCATGTGAGTTCATAATGTTGATGTGGGTCAATTTTGACTGTCAATTGGCCACAGTTGACTTTTTTTCCAATACAGCTGATTTCTAGGTCAACTGTCCAATTGACTGGGCAAGATTTGGAATCAAGACTTGGAACTTGGTATGGATAAACTTGGGAGTCCAACATGAAGCATGAAAGTCATCTTAGGCATTTTAGGTCAAAATTTCTTTGTGCAAACACAAACCCTAATTTGGGTCAACAGTGCAAGGAGAAGTCTTGAACAGAGGAAACCCTAATTGGATCTTGAGCTCCAAGGGTATTGTGATGAGAAAATGTTGAGGAAATGTGAGGGCAAATTTTGGGGTACAACAGGGACCACTACCCAATGGGCCTCCTTAGAGACGTGTCTTATCATTGTCATATCATCCTAAAGTATGATCATCAGTTATGGGGGCCCAAACCTTTTCGTTTTAACAATTATTGAATGTCCCATCCTGAGTTCCTGAACCTGGTCCTTAGTTATTGGTTGACCTCTTCCAATGAGGTTTGAAAGGATTTTACCCTTATGGGTAACCTTCGATCCCATAAGGTCATACTTAAAAGTTGGAATAAAGGTGCCTTTGGTGATCTTAATTCTAAGACTGAGTCTCTTAGGGTTGTAGTGAGAAACCTAAATATGTTAGCCAATATCAATCCCCTTTATAAGAAGGAAGTGGAGACCATATCTAAAGCCCTTGCTGATCTCTAGTCTTTTCTTAGACTGAATGATTCCTGATTGTCCTAAATATCCAAGGTTAACTCGTAAGAAAGGAAAAAAATGGATTTAAGGATTGACTAAGATCCTGAATGAGATTGTTTCTTATTTTTCTTAGAGATTTCAAGAACCCGAGGTTGCTCTCACTAGACTTTATGGGGTGGCCTTCAAGTCTATCTCTGTAGAGGATAGTATGGCCCTGACATCTACCTTAAATCTTTAGGAGATAGATGTGGTAGTGTCACAATGTGATGGGAGTAAATGTCTGGAGCCTGGTGGTTTTAACTTTTCTTTTTTCAAAAGGTTCTGGAGTCTTTTAAGGACATATGTGGAAATTATGTTTGATGATTTTAACCATTTTAAATCTCTTCCACATAGCTTTTCCTCTTTTTTGTGAGTCTTGCTCCCAAGATTAAGAACCCTGCTTCTTTAGGTGATTTTAGACCAATCTCTTTGGCGGGATCCCTTTATAAGTTGGTAGCTAAAATTCTAGCTCAGATATTGGGATCGATAATGGAAAAGTTGATTGGTCTTAAGCATTCAGCCTTTCTTAAAGGAGAATGTTGGTTAATGGGGTTGTAGTTGTCAACGAGGTGATTGACCCAGCCAAGAGATCAAAGAAGGATTATCTCATTGTCAAAGTTGATTTTGAGAAAGCGTATGATTTAGTGAGTTGGAGATATCCAGATTATATGCTTATCAAATTCAGTTTTAATAATAAGTAGAGATCTTGGATCAAAGCTTATGTTTTCTCCAATAACTTGGTTATACTGGTTAATGGCTCCCCAACTCCTACAATCAATATTCAAATAAGGTTGAAGTATGTAGTGTAACACTCGAGGCCGATGAGGGCGAGTAGTGCTTGTCAATGCATAGGGTATGGAAATGAGCGACTTGTGGCAGCTTCTAGGCAAAAACCAAATTTAGATTGGAATGAGAGGGATCCTGAGGCCGTGTAGGTATGGGATTACATGGTTGAAGGAATGCTTATAATGATTGATTAGTACTATTTATACCAACAAGATGCATCTTCTTTTCATTAGCCTAACAAATAAGAACTTCATAGTTAAGCGAGCTTGACTTGGAGTAGTATTTGGATGGGTGACCTCCTAGGAAATTTCCCATAAATTGTGTGAGTGAGGACAAAGCATGCTGAAAAGTCTCTTGTTGGTTTATGGGGTAAGTCGGTAAGCCTGAAAGTAGTCTGGGCATTAAAAATAGTATCATAGCAGACCTCTCCTAGTACGATGTGGTTCAGGGACAAACCAAGTGTTAGAATAAGATTTGGATCTATGTTTAAATCTCTATGTTTTGATGATAACAATGCATATATTTTATGTATAACAATTTTAGTTCTAATGGTTTCGTTGAGTGTGCAGATATTAGATTTCTGGATAGTCTTAACAAAGATATCATGAGAATCACTTTATCACTCGGAAGAAGAACCATTAAGTTCGTTTCTAATGAAACATCAGTAGTTCTGTAGAATGTTGAATGTTCAACAAGAAAAGAATCTTGATGAGTTTCTAAGAAGAGCTCAAGCTTCAAAAGATCAGAAATCAAAGAGCCAAGAAGTCAATATTCAAAGATCAGCTCAGCATCAGAATCAAGAGCTATGAAGTCAGGATATAAAAAATCAGAGCTTAGAATTGCAGATTTCAAGATATTAGAAACGAAGATCTTAGATAGCAGAAAGAAAAAAATTTAAGATCAGAAACCAAGATGTAGCTAACATAAGTTATTGTTTCATCTCAATTCAAAGATCATAATTCAAGGTATCAGAAATAAAGAATTCAACGTCAAAATCAGATGTATTGATATAAGCTTTTGCTTCAGAAATCAAACATCAGATATGCAGCTCAGAAAAGCTGTCATCAAAAATCGAAGATCAGATCAAGATGAATTAACCAGAAAATCAGATGTACTGATATAAGCTTCTGCTTCAGAAATCAGACATCAGATATACAACTCAGAAAAGCTGATATCAAAAATCAAGATCGAATTAAGACATAGTGGATCAGAAAAACTTTCACTCTCAAACAAAGAAGTTTATCCTCATATCAACTGTTAATTGTATATCTTAAGACAATGTTCAAATATCTGAAAGACTCTGACTCTACAACAAAGAAGTATTTTCTAGATCACTATCATTCTTCAATCATAATCAATCCAGTAAGAAGAAAAGAATCAAAGCTCAGGATTCAAAGACGAGAATCAGAAAAGCTATTGACACAATATCTGATTTCAAGATCCAAACATTAGAAAAACTTTTGAAATCAACTTCAGAAAAGTTTTCACCTACAACGACAAGACTTATTTCTCAGATAAGATGTTGCTTATATATCTGAACACAAGAATCCACTAATGAAAGATTCTGAAATGAAACATCTTGTCACTTAATCGTCATCTATCAGATCAGATAAGATATGCGCCTTTAAGACTAGTTCTAAAATCAGAAGTCAAGCTTCGTGTTTCAGAAAAGTTGTTGCTATTATTTCTGAAGACAAGTCATGGTTCTGACAACTCAGATGTTCCTATGCTACCACAACAAAGTAGTTTCTGAACTACTCATCATAAGAACGAAGACAAAGTAATTGATCTCTTCCAAGCTCAATACTTCAGAATTAGAAGTACATCATCAGAAGATAAAGATCAAGAAACTTATTCAAGAATAATACAATACACCATAAATTCCACTATGATAATATTGTTTATACTATTCACAGAAGTTGTCTCCCACGATCTTTGAAGGTAGAGAAAAACACAAGAAATGAGAGTTTGAATTTAGTTTTAAGACAATATTCCCCTTTAGAAAATTATTTGATTGAACTATTAAAGAATATAGAATGCAATAAATATAAAGAAACACATTCAGTTATCCAGGTTCACTATTAATTAGGCTACTCCTGTCCACCCTCCTCGGGTGATTTTGTCTTCAACAAGGACATAATGCACTATAACCAAATTGATTACAATTACTTGGGATATCTACCGGTGACTAACAATCATAATGATCAGCAACCATTAACCCCTTAAGAAATCTGACCTACCAGGTCTTCTTAACATGATTTCACAATGACCCACAACCATTGTCATCTCAAGTCTTCTGATCCTCACTTGATCACTTGAGGAACAACATAATAATATGTTCAGTGAACTCTATGAGATATAACAATCATTGACCTTATCATAAATCTGATAAACTCGATCTTTCTATGAGGGATTTCTCACAATGACCCTCAGCCAGTGATCTCTTAAGATTTATAATCCACCTGGTACACTTAGAGATGTTAACGATCATTGACCCCGTAAGGATTCTGACCAAACTGGTCTCCTTAGAATAGGATTTCAACTACGATGACCACAGTCAATCGTCTTCTCAAGTCTTCTGATCTTCACTCGATCACTTGAGGAACCAACTAATTCTTAACAGAATTGTTTTTCTGGAGATTACAGAGTGCTTCTTATCAAGCAGATTACTCCTACTTTAAGTACATATTGTTTGACACAATTTTGAGCAACAACTCTTGTGTACAAACAACTTACGTGAAGATTATTAAGAAATAACACAATCTGAGCAACAATTCTTGTGTTTTACATTCTTTCTACATAGATGAATATAATCTAAATTGAGTGCAGCATCTTGTAGTCTTCCTGTCTTCATCTTCTTTGTTGAGCAAGCTATGAGCAACAACTCCTTGATTCTTCATAATTCTTCCAAGATGTATATAATTGATAGTTTGAATAACATCTTGTAGAATTCTTCATCTCATCTTCTTTCTTCATTAAGCAAGATATGAGCAATAACTCATTGCTTATTCATTTCATCTCTTCATTTTATCTCTCTTTTTTCGAGGTGGCTGTGTTTATCAAAAACAGCAACTCCATATCTTTTATGTTTTGAGATAGCGGACTCTTTATCAATTTGAATTTGAAGCTTTAGTCCTCTTATATAATGTTCATACATAGATCCATTGTCCGGGTTAGGAGAGATAAAAAGGCCAAGAAGGACAAATAAATGCTGAGTCGGGTTGTGTTTGGTCGGGTTGTGCCAGGTCGGATTAATTACCGTTGCAGAACCCAATATGTAGCGGTTACGAACATTACGAGCCATAATGGGCGATTACAGTCGTTATAGTACTTATGGATAGTTACAAACATGTTAATGACCATTAAGCCAAAGACTTGCCTATATAAGGAGTCCTTGGAGAGTGGAATGGGGATCCCTGGCTAAACCCCTCTCTCTCTCTCCCTCTCTTTCTCACTACTAACTCTCTATGACACATTTCAGAGAGATACTACATATCATATAATAGGGCTCCCAACTGAAGGGTAAGCAAGACATATCACTTGAAGCTTACGCATACTCGTGTAAACCTTCGAATCCCTCAATATCATAAATAACATCCTCTCACTCTCTTAAGGCTCTTTCTGTCATCCTCCGAATAGCAGAAAAATATCATATTTGATATTTAGAAAAAACATTTAACACTCATTGTGAGATCCAGTAAAACTTTCGAGGCCTGATGTTCCATACCTATACAATCCTGAGAGTGATGAAAGTGGCGTAAAAAATCACGATTTGTGCACAACTTCATGCTTGTGATGGGCAAATTAAAAAACTGACTAATAGAGATATTATCGCCTACTTCATAAACCTGTTCCAAAAGGTCACTATAGTCGCAACGACCATGAGTCTCTGACGATCAACCGGTACAGCACAACGCATCACTATCGATTGAAGGTCAAGGTTACCTGTGGTAGGATCCCTCGCAAATTCATCATAGGGTAATTGGATCGAGACATCTGTAAATCCTCATTCGGATCTCAGAATCTTCGAATGATGCAGGTACGATGCTCCCCACTCCGATACTTCATTAGTCGCGAACAAAACAAGTTTGCTATTATCAAATCGGGTCAAGGTTTGGGTCCCTCGCCAAACTGAGGTGAATATTTCGCCCTCACTGCAGCAACGGCCGCCAAGTTGTTGATGAAAAGATAAGTTATTCCGACTTACTGCTATTCCGCTACAATTGACGAGTTTAATATCTAATTAGTAAATATGTTACGTTGTAATTATGCTTTTTGGGAAAATTCGTAGCGTATTGAATATAGGATGTTATGCGCAGATAGGGAAATACATTACTAACTGATATGTATTATCTTCATATTTTATATTGACTATAGAAAGCAGAAAGAAGCAATTGTGCCCAAATTCTCGTATGAAAGAAATGGTGGCTCCATCCGAATTGGCGTATCAGTAAAAGCCACTCAATGCTCATCAAGAGGCCAGCTGAATGAATGTTACTTTCGACAGTTCGAATGCCTAGTCACCACTTAAAAAGGAAAACGATTAAAGCTGTGTTGAAGTCACTGTTGAAGATGATAACAAACCGTTATGTTCTGAGGAGTAACTACGAGACCGTTACGAAAGTAGAGTTTGTTACTAGCTCTGGTGAACAGTTGCCGCACTGTTACGAAAGTCGGAGAATAGCATTGATAATCAGGGCCTAGTAAATTAATGGTGGGAGAATAAAAAAATGTGTGAGTGAAAATAAAACATACTTAAAAAACCTGTATTAATTTGTAGGGTCAGTCGATAATCTTAAAATCAATCTAGAATATTACATGAACAACTCTTTGTTTTTTTTTTCTTTTCACAACATTTCATAATATCTCAAACATGATTTCATAAAATTTGGATAATTATATAAAATGAAAGTATAAACTGTCATACATATCACGTAATTAATCTTAATAAATGAAACATGAAGATTCACTCTAATACCGCTTATTGAAATAAATATAACAAGTAATCTATATAAGGTATTTAAATACAAAAATTAAAATTATAATAATAATTTAAGGTGGGAGCAAAACATACATTTGAGTATTACATACTTATACAACCTTTACAATCTACGATATTATTGATTTATATAGTATTATATGAATATTTAGAAAGATCCAAAACAAAAAGAGACATGGATAATGAACACTCATTGATTTGTAATTTTTCCTCAATCAAAACTCTTAGTGCTTTGAATATTTATACGAGACCAAAAAACAAAAATGTTTGTATGTATATTAGGGACCATAATTTATATATATAGAATAATGATCAATTAAAATTTTATTATTTCAAAGTAAGTCATTCATTTATATTTGATCTTATATTTAACTAATTAATTATTTTTTTAAAGAGAATCAATAAAAAATTTAATTTAATAAATATTTAATATAATTAATATAAATATACGTGCTCATGATAATTGTTGATTTTATTATACTATTAAAATTAAGACTATTTTTTGCAGTTATTTAATTAATTCATGGTTTATTATAAAACAAGATATATTTTTTGAAATAAATATTGAAAATATACTTAATTTTTTTTTTTATAGATTTAACTTTATCTAAGAATATTCATGTTAATTTTGCAATTATATTTCTTTATTTTATATAAATTAATTAAAAGAGAAATATGAATATTTTAATAATAATTTTGTGTTAATGAGTCTTTATATAGTTGTGACACTCATTTGAAATTTTTATTTACTCAAGTTGTTTTTTTATAGTATTAAAATTAAGATTAAAATAAAATAAAAATAAGGGTATTTATATAATTTATTTTGTTGAAAATATTCAATGGTAAGGATTTTCAATTTATTCCATCCAATGAATTTTTTACTAGAGACAATCCTAATTCGAAATTAGGGATTAGTTTGTCTTCAATCACATTATCATATCGTGAAATTTGGAGTATTCACTTTTTTCAATTAAATAATATAATTTTTTTTGAAAATATTCAATGGTAAGGATTTCCAATTTATTTCATTCAGTTCACTGGAGACAATCCTAATTCGAAATTAGGGAGTAGTTTGTCTCCAATCACATTATCATAGAATAAATTTTGGGTCATCCACTTTTCTCAATTAAATAATAATTTTTTTGAAAATATTCATTGGTAAGGATTTCCAATTTATTCCATCCACTGAATTTGCCATCGGAGACAATTCTAATCCGAAACTAGGGAGTAGTTTGTCTTCGGTCACATTATCAAAACTAGGGAGTAGTTTGTCTTCGGTCACATTATCAAAACTAGGGAGTAGTTTGTCTCCAGTCACATTATCATACAGTGAAATCTGGATCATTCACTTTTCTTAATTAAATAATATAATTTTTTTGAAAATATTCAATGGTAATGATTTCCGATTTATTCTATCCGGTGAATTTTCCACAGGAGACAATCCTAATAAAAAAATAGGGAGTAGTTTGTCTCCAGTCACATTATTATACAGTGAAATCCGGATCACTCACTTTTTTCAATTAAATAATATATATTTTTTTAAATATTCAATGGTAAGGATTTCCAATTTATTCCATCCAGTAAATTTTCCACGAGACACGATCCTAATTCGTGAAACTATCATTAACGTGTAGGATATCGTGGTCCACATGCCACAATCTCCAACATATATATTTTCAAGCAACCCCAACAATTTCCACTTTGGTTGAAAATAATACATAAGTTTCCACTGTCTTCACCAACAATCATACTCCATCATAAAGAGTATAGTCACTTGAAGATACACCACTCCAAAAAAATTCACATTATCTTCACCGACTGTTGTACCCCAAAATTTGCCCTCTCAATTCTCAAGGCTTTTCTCATAAAGATTCTCAGGATTTTAGCTTGCACAAGTGCATTGAGATTTTCCAGTACCAAAATTAAAAGGAAACTGTCAAAAAGGGAGAAAATAAATAAAAATAACATTTTGAAAAATTTGGAGGAAAACAGGTCTCCTTCGATTCTACATCCTTCGATTGACTCTTGGCCTCCTTCGATTTCTCAAAGTGGCTGCTAGCGTGCCTCTTTCGCCTGGGCATGTGACTTCTTGTTGCAGGTTTCATTTGTGTCTTTTGCTGCCTGCATGCTTGCAATCGAAGACCATGACCTACTGGTCACATGTACCCCCTGCAAGGCAAGTCTTCGTTTGGGCACTCACCTTCTGTATGCCTGGATGAAAACTTCAGTTGAGCAAGAGCCTCCTTCGAATGCAACTTGGATTACATCCTTCGTTTTTAGCAAAAGCCTCTTTCGAATGCAACTTGGATATGTCCTTCATGTTGAACTCTAAGCCTCCTTCGAATGCAAGTTTAGGTACATCCTTCGTTTTGAGCAGGAGCCTCCTTCGAATGCAACTTGGGAATACCCTTCGACTCAGAAGCTAGGAACCTCCCTCACGCTAAAAGGCAATGACTCCCTTTATGTTTGTTTCGATCCACATGCTTCGATTGGGCAACATTGCTTCCTTCGAATACGGACTTTCGATTGGGAAATATGTTTGCTTCGACCCAGGCTTCGATTGGGCAATATGCTTCTTTCGAGCATGAGCTTTCGATTGGGCAATATGCTTCCTTCGAGCATGAGCTTTCGATTAGGCAATAGCTTCCTTCGAGTTAGCTTGTTTCGACCACAAGCTTCGACTGAGGCAAAGGCTTCCTTCAAACAGGTGTGCTTCGATCTGACTCTTGAATTCGACTCAAGACCAAATCTCGTTTGCCAGGCTATGTTGCGTCCAAATCTTTACATAATCAGAAGTTTGTACAAGGGTTTTAAACTTTGTCTTTTAGATACTACTATTCTTGGTTAAAGGCTACATACTCTTTCTTTTCATAGAGAGTACTTTATCACAAAAGCAGCTCTCAACCTGAATTTGGTCTGAGCACAAGCAACGTCAGAGGCCTAAGTCACATCTTCTGCACCCCAACTGCCAAGAGGCCCCCCACATGTACTTTCACGTTACCTATTATTTTATTATTTTGCAAGGCTGGCTGTTGAAAACATGTCCATTCTTTTTCTCTATAAATAGAGGAATTTATGCAAAGCTAAGGGAGGATCTTTGGACCAGAGGAACGAATCTCCCAAATTTTCTCAAACACAACAAAACTCTCAAGTTCATCAACACTTGAGAAATCAAAACCCAGAATCCCAAACACTCACCTCTTTCGATTCTGAAGAACACCCCACACATAGAAGTTTGTTCAAACTCAAAGACAACCTTCTGTGACAACTCTTCGAACCAAAAGCAAACCCCCTGTGACTACTCTTCGAATTCTAGAAACGTCCAGGTAGCAGTTCAAGTTCGAATCCCACATCCATTCAAGGCCTGAAGCAAGGTAAGTTATTCTTACCTTTGAACTTTTCGTTCATGGCATAATAATTTTCCCTTTCGTTTGAAACATGTACATACCATTGTTCCTTTCGTTTCCACCCTTGTAACATATTTTTCAGAGCTAACCCATTCGTTTTGCTTTCTATTTACCTGAACTTGCTTTATCTGTTAAACTGTTTACCAAACAAATACTAGCATGGCCTCGGGCCATGTTGCCATTTAATGCTTTAAATGAAAGAAACAGGAAACAGGAAATAGGAAATGAAGCTTCTGGCTTCTATCCTCTTTCTCCAGGTCGAACGAAAGAGACAACCAGGAGGAAAACCATACACTGACTTCCAGGCCCAGCCAGAGACATGCTCACACTGATTTCACTGGCCCAATCGAAGAAGGCAACAAGGCAGAAAGGCCCAGCCAGAGGCACACTTGCACTAAGTCCAGGCTCAGACGAAAGGCACTCCCATGCTGGTGCCAACCTCCAATCGAAGTACATGACCTGACTGGTGCCAAAGCCCAATCGAAGGCCATGACCTCACTGGTGCGAAGTCCCAATCGAAGGAGGTCAGCAGAATGCAAATCGAAGGGTGCTCCTGCCTGGGTCGAAAGAGACTCATTTTTCTTACTTTTATCTTATTTTTTTCATATTTTTTATGCCTTTCGATATGATTGTAATAGCGTAAAATTTTATCTTTCTGCATTTTATTTACCTTGTACAAATACTAGTAATTAGATGTGTATGGAAAGATAAAACCAACAAGTAGGAAACCCCTAATCAAGACAAAATGCATGCAAATAAAACACACTATTCACACATGCACCCTTAGGGTAATTCCACTTGTTGCCTCGAAAAATGCAATCATGTCCCTCGAGTATGAGACACTCTAGCAATTGTCCCTTCGATAAACAAAGATCGTAGTCACTCGATGATCCTCGATGTTGCCTTCGATAAAACGATCTCGTCCCTTACGAAATTGCTAGAGCGTCTCACAAGTTGCCTTCAATGATTGCATACTGTAACACCCTGTTTTAATTAATATTATTTATATTATTATTTTCTAAAAATAACCGGTTGATGTTTATTTTGAATAAAATGATAATTATTTAATCGGTAATTCGGTCCGGTATGTGATTAATTAGGTTTATTTTTTTTACCGAAAAATAATTATTTTTGTACGATAATATTATATTTAGTGTGTGAATATTTTATTATATGTATTATTTGATTTATTTGTGAGGATGGATTTATATTAGTATTAATTGATTTATTATAAACTAATAAATTAATGTTATTTAATTATATTAAATTAATTTAATAAAATGTTAGTTTTATTATATATAAGTTATGTTAAGTTAGAGTAGTAAAGTATATAAATTTATATGTTATGTAGGTTAGTTTTATATAATATAATAAGTAAGTAATATAATAAAATAAGTTAGTTTTTTTATATATTATATAATAGATAGTTAGATAGAAAAGAAAAGATACCAGAAAGTAAGAAAGAGAGAAGTAGAGAAGAAGAAGTGAAGAAAAAGGGGAAAAATAGGGTTGAAGAGGAGAGGAAGAAATTTCTGGAAAATCAACCGAAAAAGCTAGTTCCGGGAACTAATCGGTAAGGGTTAGACTTCCTCTAAACATCTAATGTATTTTTATTGCATTTGATTCCGATTTTTTAGTTTAAGAAGTAGATTATTGTAGACTGTTAGAAGAAAATAAAATAAAATAATATATATATTTATAACAAATAAATAGTTTATAATATATATATATATATATATATATATATATATATATATATATATATATATATATATATATATATATATATATATATATATATATATATATATATATATATATATATATATATATATATATATATATATATATATATATATATATATATATATATATATATATATATATATATATATATATATATATATATATATATATATATATATATATATATATATATATATATATATATATATATATATATATATATATATATATATAGCGTGATTAATTATATAATCGGTTACGGTTTATCGATGAAATTTGATATTTTGATTTCGACCGGAGATTAATTAAATCGTAGATATGTGATAGATTTGAAATGTATTGTGAAATGTCGATTCCAGAAATAACATTGTTTAATTTATAAATATTATGTTATATTAATAATTTAATTAATATATTAATATATATTATAATTAACAGTGTAATTAATTAATATAACCGGTTACGATTAATTGGTAAAACTTAATATTTTGAGTACGACCGGAGATGAATTAAATTGTAGATGTGTTGAATATTCGAGATATTTGGTTAATTGCCGATTCCGGAAATGATGTGTTTGGTTTATGAATATTTTGGTGTTGTGGGATAATTGTTGAAAATGAAATAAATGATGTTTGTTGTGCAATGTTGTGAGATTAATCCATAGGGTTGAATTATGGTGATGTATGTTTGTAATTGAGATAGAGGGATGCCTCGATTTGCATATTGTTGTTGATTGAATTGCACACCGCATCATAAGTCATATCAAGAGGCGATGTCTGTTAGTCTCGTGGAGGCTAGTGGCTCGTCCCAAACTCAGAGTGGGGGTTTGAAAGCTTAGGGAATGGGCTTTTGTGATTATCCGTCTGAGGGATAGACATCGGCAAGTCCGAAGGATAATAGATGATTGGTACCACATGCATGAGTCGTGTCGTTGTGTCGAGTCGCACGTACACGTTTTATTGAGTTTATGTGTCATTGAATATTATGCATTATGTGCTCATTGGTAAATGAAATGGACTGTGTTTGTTTACTTTGATTTGTTGAATATGAGAATTTGATTAAATGAATATCTTATGTAGTTTATGTAAGAGTTGGAAAAAGAGTAAGATTCCTTTATTTAATTCCTTTCATTTGCTTTAAATTACATACTTTATGTTTGTTGGAATTCTTACCCTTCTGTTGGAAAATGCTTGCTTCGGCATTGTTCAGGTACCGAAGACGGTAGTGCGAGGCACTAGCTTAGCGGATGCATTTGGATTGTAATCCGTTTTATTTTGGTTTATCGAGTCGATGCTCTGGTTGTAACACTTGGGGGTTAGGTGTCCGCATTCGAACTCGTATATTTTGTAGATGGATTATACTTGTATATAATCCATTGTTTTGATTATATATTGATGTATGTGTATTATGACTTGATAACATGTTTGGTGTATGAACCATATGGCTTAATGCCTTGAATTTTATATTTTGATTCCTCCTTTGGAGATGAAGTTATTATGATTCCGTTGCGTTTGCACAAAAAAGAAAGTATATGCCATGAATGTATTATGTGATTAAATGATTAAAGTGACGAATATGCCATGTCTGTTTTTCTTGAATATGTGAATTGATGTTGTGACACTCCTTCCGTGCAAATTTTATTTTCTCTGATTTTAATTATATCGTTTTAATTCGGGGTTTATTAGAAGGGGTGTTACACATACGATGACCCGCGCCCGTCCCGCTTAACATCCTAACACAAGGTTGTTCACCAAATACAATGGTGAAACAACACTGTTAAAAGGGTTAAAAACATGAGAAAGATCTTTGAGTAAAATTAGGGTAGATAGCTCTTAGTTACTTGATCAAACTTGCAAAACATCCTTTCCATTTTTCAAAAACACACTCCACAACACAACTTTCAAAACAACTTTCAAAAACATTGAAACATCTTTTCAAAAAGACAAACACCTTTGTAAAACATTCAAACAAGAATTGTTACAAAGGTTGCCTAGACAAGGCATCTTTTTCAAAACATTTTCAAAACTACACACACAAAGCACCATTTCAAGCAATTGAAAAATAAAGGCAAGTGATCTAAAAACAAGTAACTAAGAGCCCATGGATAACCATGGATGAAAAGGGTGCTATCACCTTTCCTTTTCATAATCTACCCCCCGAATCCATGAAAACATCTCAAAGGTCTTTCCTGTGCTTTTTGACCTTTCCTTAGGATAAAGTAAAAAGTCGGTGGCGACTCTTGCTAAACCAAACATTTGTGCATACAAACGCAAATCCCAAGTCAGTTCTCCCACCGTATCACAGAACTGGCGACTCTGCTGGGAAATTTCTAAAAGTGGGGTTACCTTAGGGTTTTAGATCACCTTTACATGCTTATATTGTTTGCTTTGATTGCTTTACATTTTGGTTCTCTTGTTTGGGCTTGAAATCCTCTACCCGAATTTGGGGAAACATTCATAGGTAAATAGCAATACGTTGTGGAAACTGTGCAGGGTATACCGACACGGTTGAAGCAATAGCTATATTAGTGCGACATATTTGTGAGTACCGGTAGCCTTTGAGTCAATCAAAGAGAATACGGGGCCGCTGAGTGATGTCACTAAGCACTAATGAACTAGAACCTTACTTGACCATCTTGGCCTTTTTAGGGGTAGTGAGATGACCGACTTTGGTGCAGTCCGAAGTTGGTAGATACTCGATACTACACTCATTGAGGATTGTTTTCTTGGGATATTTTGGTCGCCAGTTAAGTGGCTAAACCAAAACAATGAACATAAAAAATAATCCAGTGATATTGAGCTCCTTAGAACCCGGTTTCTATTTTAGGACAGGTTGAGCCAACTAACTTCAAGAGGGTACTTACCTACAAACCCCATGCAAGCCTAAACCTAAGGACTTGTTTGCTTTGTATGAATATGACTGTCTGTATATATACTTGCTTACTTCTGCATACATGTATATAACATCATAACATCATACCATAGCATTTTCAATAACCATTTCAAGGGTCTTTTGATACAGGGTCACGTTGAACCAGACATCTACCAAAGGGAAAGAGGTTTCATTTTCCTCTAAACAAACACCATCAAAGATCAAGTTCAACAACTTGAATCGGGGTCTATGACCCACTTTGTAGTTGTTTAGGTATTGGCATGCATTTTTGGTAAAACCAGGTGTATGAATGTCATGACTGATGTCATAACATTCTAGTTTATTAGGTACAGATTTATTAGGTACCTTTGCAGAAAAATATTGTCATACAGGTACTGATGTTTATGAGTGTGTATCTGAGCATTTTGCAAAATGATCACATTTACCTAAATCAGTAGACAGGTTTTTAGATGTCATAACAAATGTTAAGACATCCTGTTCTGAACTAACAGGTATGCAGTTTGGTTAATTCTGAGTTTTTTCAGGAAAATGACTCAGTCTTTCCAGAACAGAATCCTGTGTTTTCTTTGGGTTAACCTAGCTCAACCCCAACCTGGTTGATATATTCCTGTGACCTAGTCTTAAGGACAAATGGAATTAACCCTAGCTTTTTGTGGAAACCCTAACTGAAGATGCAGCTGCTATATATTCAACAGGGCTGCTGTTTTAAATGTATCCCTTTTTGACAGAAGATCATTTAGAAGCTGTATAGTTTTAACTATTGTAATCCAAGCAATTATCATTGTGATAAGTGACTTGGAATAGGTTTTAATTGTAAGGGTTGTGTATCACTCAAAGCTTTGAAGCAAGAGTGTTTGTATGTCTCTTGACTAAAGCTTTGAAGCAAAGTCAAGTTAGGTTTGTGTATCACTCAAAGCTGTGAAGCAAGAGTGTTTGTGTTGCTTGATTAAAAAGCTGTGAAGCATAATCAAGTGTATGTTTTGAAGAGTGTCTTCATCAATTCATTAGTCAAATTGTTTTATGTATCACTGCTGTGATTGAGGGGGAGTGAGTAGGAACTCAGGTTTAAGTTGTACTTAGATTGAAGTTGCATTGGGTAGGTCTTAAGTGAAGGAGATAAACTGGTTGGTTTATTCCTGAATTAATATCTCTTATAGTGGATTTCCTCCTTGGCTTGGTAGCCCCCAGAGTAGGTGTTGTTGCACACTGAACTGGGTAAACAATTGACTGTGTTCTTTACTGTTTTTGTATTTACTGTCTTATAGAAAGTCAGATACGGTGTCATAACATTGAACGTGACATTGAGTATCTGCAGCCAGAATTTCAATTGGCATCAGAGCAGGCACCCTGCCTGTATTACTGGGTGAGATCTAGGGATATCACTTTCTGGCACTATGGACAAAGAAGGAGTTTTTGGAAATAGACCACCCATTCTGGATGGAACAAATTATGACTACTGGAAACCTCGTATGATAGCCTTCTTAAAATCTCTGGACAAAAAGGCTTGGAGAGCTGCTGACAAAGGATGGAACCATCCCACCATAACTGAGAAAGATGGGACAATCAGTCTGAAGCCTGAGGAAGATTGGAGTAAAGAAGAAGATGAGTTAGCCCTGGGAAATTCCAAAGCTTTAAATGCCTTGTTCAATGGAATTGATTGAAACATTTTCAGACTAGTACATCAATATGAACTGGCCAAGGAAGTTTGGGACACTCTCAAAACTACTCATGAGGGCACTTCCAAAGTAAAAATGTCAAGGCTTCAGATGTTGACTACCAAGTTTGAGAATCTAAAAATGATGGAAGATGAAACCATTCATGAGTTTCACATGAACATCTTGGAGATTGCCAACACCTCAGGAGCACTGGGAGAAAAGATGTCAGAAGAAAAATTGGTGAGACAGATTCTCAGATCCTTGCCTAAAAGATTTGCAATGAAGGTAACTGCCATAGAGGAAGCCCAGGACATCAGCAAGTTGAAAGTGGATGAACTTATTGGGTCTCTTCAGACTTTTGAGATGGGGATCACTGATAATGGTGACAAGAAGAACAAGAGCATAGCACTTGTATTCAACACTGATGTTGAAAACAAGGAGGATGAAGAAGAAAATATTTCAGAAGCTATAGCCATGCTTGGAAGACAGTTCAACAAACTCATCAAAAGAATAGATCCAAAGTCAAGGTCTAATGTTCATAACATTCCCTCTGACATTGACAGTTCCAGCAAAAGACCAAGGTCAGAAGAGAAGGGATACCAAGGCAGAGGAATTCAATGCCATGGTTGTGAAGGATATGGGCATATTCGAGCTGAATGTCCAACCTTTCTTAAGAAACAAAAGAAAGGAATGACTGTTACTTGGTCTGACTGTGATTCAGAAAGTAATTCTGAAGAAGAATCTGCCAAACTAGTTACTGCTCTAACTGGTGTTTGTACTTCTGAAAGTGACTCTAGTGATGAAGAAGTGACATTTGAAGAACTGGCTGATACTTACAAGAAATTGTGTATCAGAAGTGCTGAAGTCTGTGTGCAGAATGAGAAACAATCAAAACTCATCATAAAGCTGGAGGCTGAAAAAAGGGCAAACCTTGAAACTATAAGTCATCTAGAAGGAGAAGTTCAATTGCTAAACTCACAACTAAATCAAATGACCAAATCTGTCAAGATGCTGACTAATGGAACAGACAAATTGGAAGAGATCCTTCAGGTTGGACAAAATGTGGGAAACAAATTTGAACTAGGATTTGTGGAAGCAAAGAACTCTGGTACAGATAAGAAGATCAGGCCTGATAAGCAAATGTCAAAACAGATGTCTCAACACAACTCTCAACATCAGAAACAGAGACATATGAAGAAAAGGTACCAAAGATGGAGATGTCATCATTGTGGGAGATATGGCCACATAAAGCCTTTCTGGTTCAGATTGCATGGATACCCTAATCAGAACTCAGGTGTCAAACCTAAGTCTAAAAAGGTACCACATGCTCCTAAATGGAAGAAAAAGGCTACTGCCCTGATAACCCACACTTCCCTGAGGGTCTCTGCAAAGGAAGACTGGTACTTTGACAGTGGGTGTTCCATACACATGACTGGAATCAAGAACCTCCTCAATAATGTTAAACCTCACACCACCAGTTTTGTGACCTTTGGAGATGGTGCTAAAGGTGAAATCAAAGGAGTTGGTAATTTGGACTGCCCTGGAGTTCCAAGTCTGAGTGAAGTACTGCTGGTAAAAGGGCTGACTGCTAATCTCATTAGTATCAGTCAATTGTGTGATCTAGGATTCAAGGTCAATTTCTCTAAATCTGAATGTCTTGTAATTAATGAAAAACAAGAAATTGTAATAAAAGGAGTCAGATCTAAAGACAACTGTTACTTGTGGGAGCCTGAGAACACTAATTTCTCCACTATGTGTCCAATTACCAAAGAAGAAAAAGAGATGAAACTGTGGCACCATAAGCTTGGTCATCTTCATCTAAGAAGAATGAAAAGAGCTATCTCTATGGAAGCAGTCAGAAGGACTCCAAGACTACAAATTGATAAAAGAAGGGTTTGTGGTGAACTTAAAATTGAAAGGCTTGGTAAAAAGAAACGTGTCTATGATGTGGTGAATAAACTTGAAGAAGGATGTGTTGTCAGAACCAGAAGTAATCATGACAAGGATTTTGGAAACAACAAGTCTAATAAATTCTGTTTCCCAGAAGAAATGAGTCGTGAAGTCTCTTCTCCTATAACTCACCATCAAAATGGAGTTGACAAAAAGAAAAATAAGATCATTCAAGAATCAACCAGAACTATGATTCATGTCAAAAGAATGCCTTCCCAACTCTGTGCTGAAATGGTTGCAGCTAGTAGTAACTGTTCTCAAAATATCTGGACAAAACAGATGCTCACTGAGTATAATGTCTCACAAGATGTTGTGACATTGTATTGTGAGAATCTGAATAAAATCAATATTTCCATGAACCCTATTCAGCATAGCAGGACCAAGCACATTGACTTTGTAGAGAAGAAGTCAATTAAACTGGAACATGGTATCATTAAGCTTTAGCTGGCTGATTCTTCTACCAAGGCTCTTGTTGGAAATAAACTTGAAAACTTGAGGGGCAGGTTGGATATTTGCCAACATGAGAAATTATAGCAATTAATTTTGCTTAAAACAAGGGTTGAAGGAGTTAATTTTGTTAAGTCTATTTTTAGTGGGTTAATCATATGTTTTCCCAATTCTTTCAAAATCTTTAAGAAGTTGAAAAGACTCTCTTTTGCCTCCTACCTCTCTCGACTTTGCAACCTGTTCCCTTCTCTCAATCAAAGTTTTCTCTCAAATTGCTACTGGTGCTCTAAGTCAATCAAAATGTCTCAAACATCATCTTTAACCAAGGCGACCTCTTCATCTTCATCATCTGACCAAGACTCTCGAGCAATCACCACATGCATAGAATCTGAAGTCCTTGAGATCACTCCTCTCAGAGAGATGGCAACTGACCCCGCCAAAGTCAAAAAGCTGAGAACTAGACATGCAGGAAGAGCTCAAACTGCTGCCTCTGGTAATCCTTCTCATCCTTCTTCTTCTGTACCAAATAGAGAAGGATCAGTTCAAGTTCATCAAGCTATTTCTAGGCTTGTTACTAGTATACTAAGAGGAAACCAACCTGTACCGGGGATTTCTGTCCCATTAAATCAAGAATCAGCAAGCCCAAATGTAGATGTCTCTGAGAATGTTGTGACACAAAATGACAACATTCAGAACCCTTCAGAGAAGACTGTTGATCCACCTATCATTGATGTGGATGAGGAATACTCAGACAATGATCTGATTGCCAATGTAAACCCTAGCATAGCTAGGAGAATGATGAAAAGGAAGGATAATCAAAATGCTGGAAAATGTATGACAAAAGATAAACCTGCTAATAAGAAATCCAAGGCTGAAGGCATGGCTGGGGTAGAATCTGTGAAAACTGTTCAGTCCAAAGGGAAGGTGAAAGCCCAGGTGCATACTGGTAGACAACCAATTACAAAGAAGAGAAAAGAACCCGAATCTTCTGATTTTGATGAGGAATCAGAGTTTGAGATTGATGCTGAAGAAATTCCTATCAGAAGGAAGCTCCCCTCCAGCAAAATTGCTAGAGTTCCTGAAGTCCCAACAGACAACATCTCTTTTCATCATCCTGACAATGCAAACAGATGGAAGTATGTTTGCTTGAAGAGAATAGCTTTAGAAAGAGAGCTAAACAATGATGCCATGGAGTGCAAGGATATCATGGACCTGATTAAGAATGCTGGAGTGATGAAGACAGTGGTAAAATTTACCAAGTGTTATGAAAATCTGGTCAAGGAGTTCATAGTTAACTTGTCTAATGAGTGTGCTGATGGAAGGTCAGCTGACTTTGAAAGTGTTTATGTTAGAGGAAGAAGGGTTAATTTCTCTCCATCAGAAATTAACAAAGTTCTTGGAAGATCAAATGAGGATTGTCCTGAACTGGAAGTCTCTGACAATGATGTTTGTCAAACCATCACAGTAAAACAAGTGAAGTGCTGGCCCTTGAAAGGCAAGCTGAATGCCAGCAAACTTAGCATGAAATTTGCCATCCTGCACAAGATTGGTGCAGCCAACTGGGTCCCTACAAACCATAAATCAACTATCTCCACAGGATTGGGGAGATTTATTTATGATGTGGGAACCAAGACTGCTTTTGACTATGGCATGTATGTCTTTGAACAAACTTTAAAACATGCTGGTAGTTATGCTGTCAAAGGACCAATTGCCTTTCCCTCCCTCCTTTGTGGAATTATCCTTGCATAATACCCTGATATCCTGGTGGCAAGAAATACTGCTTGCAAAAGAGCTCCTGCTCTTGGGTTACACTACAAGCTGTTTCAGGGATCTCATGCTCCTGATATTGTCATAACATCAGCTGAGACATCATCTGTAAAGACTCAGTCCAAAACATCTGATGTTATAGCTGTATTAAAAGAGACCTGCAAAGAGCTGGAAGCTAGGAAAAAGACCCTAGAAAACCTAATTGCCAGGTTAGAAAAGGAGGAAGCTGAAGGAAACAGAAGGGAAGAGGGTGCAGAAGCTGAAGATCAACTCAATACTGAAGAAACTAGCTCCTCTGATGATGACAGTGCTTAAAGGTTGGTGGAGTTGCTGGTTGGTGGTGTTGCTGGTCCCTGGTGGAGTTTGCAAAGTGTGTTCAGTTTTTTGTCTTGTTGTGTTACTTTTTCTGGATGACTGTATAATCTTTAAGAACATGTATCTTTGGCCCATTTGTGACTAAAGAGGGGGAGATATATTTTGGTAGACTTTATTTGACATTCCATTTTTTTGCAGTCATATTTATTCTGCTGCTATCTATCTCTGATTGCTTAGGGGCTTTAGCCAAAAATCTGCCAAAATGGGGAGTTTGTAGTTGAATAGGTATTGGCATGCATTTTTGGTAAAACCAGGTGTATGAATGTCATGACTGATGTCATAACATTCTAGTTTATTAGGTACAGATTTATTAGGTACCTTTGCAGAAAAATATTGTCATACAGGTACTGATGTTTATGAGTGTGTATCTGAGCATTTTGCAAAATGATCACATTTACCTAAATCAGTAGACAGGTTTTCAGATGTCATAACAAATGTTAAGACATCCTGTTCTGAACTAACAGGTATGCAGTTTGGTTAATTCTGAGTTTTTTCAGGAAAATGACTCAGTCTTTCCAGAACAGAATCCTGCGTTTTCTTTGGGTTAACCTAGCTCAACCCCAACCTGGTTGATATATTCCTGTGACCTAGTCTTAAGGACAAACGGAATTAACCCTAGCTTTTTGTGGAAACCCTAACTGAAGATGCAGCTGCTATATATTCAACAGGGCTGCTGTTTTGAATGTATCCCTTTTTGACAGAAGATCATTTAGAAGCTGTATAGTTTTAACTATTGTAATCCAAGCAATTATCATTGTGATAAGTGACTTGGAATAGGTTTTAATTGTAAGGGTTGTGTATCACTCAAAGCTTTGAAGCAAGAGTGTTTGTATGTCTCTTGACTAAAGCTTTGAAGCAAAGTCAAGTTAGGTTTGTGTATCACTCAAAGTTGTGAAGCAAGAGTGTTTGTGTTGCTTGATTAAAAAGCTGTGAAGCATAATCAAGTGTATGTTTTGAAGAGTGTCTTCATTAATTCATTAGTTAAATTGTTTTATGTATCACTGCTGTGATTGAGGGGGAGTGAGTAGGAACTCAGGTTTAAGTTGTACTTAGATTGAAGTTGCATTGGGTAGGTCTTAAGTGAAGGAGATAAACTGGTTGGTTTATTCCTGAATTAATATCTCTTATAGTGGATTTCCTCCCTGGCTTGGTAGCCCCCAGAGTAGGTGTTGTTGCACACTGAACTGGGTAAAGAATTGACTGTGTTCTTTACTGTTTTTGTATTTACTGTCTTATAGAAAGTCAGATACGGTGTCATAACATTGAACGTGACATTGAGTATCTGCAGCCAGAATTTCACACTTGACATGGTGAGCTTGATTCTCGTGGAAAGACATCCACCATTACAAAGTTCTCCAATCAAAGATGTTGATCAAAGTTCAACCTCTAACATTTTTCTTGTGTTTACCCCGAGAGATTCTTGAAAACATGCATCCACATATCATGCATTGTATCATAACAGGTTTTCCTTTTCAGGTTTCCTTATTCTCTTACTGTTTATTTCAGTAGAGATGGCTCTAGAGAGGACTGTCAAAGATATCCAGGATAAAAATGCTCAACTTCAAGAAATGTTCTTAAACCTGTCCTAGGGGAACGAAGAAGTGAAAGCTCTCCTCACAAGGGGCATGGTCTTGGGGAATTCAGGCAGTGTCAGGAATGATCAGTTGGAAGAACTTCAGATTGAGCTGGCAACAATGAAGATCCAGATGATGGGACAACTGGTGGGCCGAACGACTCTCATTCAAAACCTAGCTCAAAGACAAGAAGAGCTCAGGGTTCTCGTCAACAAACTGCTTCGAGACAACCAAGTGGGGAAAACAACTAGGGTTGAAGATCAAGTCATCATTCAACCTCCTTTGAGACAAGAATAATAGGGAAAGGCTCCCCAATTTGCTTCAGGGTCACAAGCCCAACAACAACCTCGTCAGCGTCAACGGGGTAATCAGCGTAAGGAGGTCGAGCCTAAAAGACAATTCACTAAGATCAACATGTCACTGACTCAAGTGCTATAACACATGTTGAAGGCAGAGCTGATTACATTAAAGGCTCCTCTCCGGAACCCAAATACTTCTGCTCCTACCTATCATCCTAATGAAAGGTGTACATACCACTCTGACAGTCCGGGACATGACACAAACAACTGTTGGGCTCTGGAGAACAAGGTCCAAGACATGATTGATGCCAAGGAGATCAAGTTTAACCCTCCGAAGACCCCAAATGTGATCACTGCTCCTACGCCAAATCATTGAGAATGTCTTTGTTTCATTTGAATTTTCAAGTTGTAATCTCTTTGTTATTCAAACAATTATCTATTAATGTCAAACTCTATTTCATTAATGCATTGCATATGTTTGTCTTGAATTCATCCTTTCATTTTCATTACATTTAAACTATACTTTTTACTCTCCTTATGACATTCAACTCTTGCTAAAAGTTACAAGCCTTTAAAGGGAGGATGACGAAACAATGCCATAATCTCATACAGTATGCTTTTGGACAGACCTTGCTGACGATGTACAGGCGTTTCTTTCAAATCCTAAACACTGGAGTTATAAGGAAGATAATCCCTAGTCAACCCCTTCGAGCCAAAGAAGTAGGAGTTTTCTGTTTTAAACACAAATTGAAACCTTTAATTTAAACCTGGGGCAGGGTAGTCTCTCAGTTAATTCAAAAGATGCGCATTGAAGTCGCAAACTCTCAGTTCATAATACAACGAACGACATCAAAAGCATTCCTCTGGAATCAAAAGACAGTGGTGGTTCCTTACCTCATAGGCAGTCAATCTCTCAAAAGAGAAAAGCCCACTGAGCCAAAACCTATAAAGGAGGCTTAAGAAATTTGGGGCATCCCGCTGACTGTAATCTCGAAAACAGGAACAGTCAGGCAAAAATTAGGGATAATAAATCAAAAGAACGAGGTCATTACAAATCCTTGATAACTTGAAAAATGTTGCAAAAATGATGACTGCCTTCCAAAATCCAACTTGTGTGAACCATCACCAAAACGTCGTTCCAAATTCGAATAGAGTTCGACGCACAATTAACTGAGTTTAGGATTGAAGAACATCACAAAGAGCGGGTGGGTACAAATATACTTTGAGCCTTTATCCTTTGTTTCTTAAACCGTGAGCCAAGCCATGTTACAACCCTTCAAAAGTCCTAATTTAAGCATGGGTTAGTTCAAAATCATACTGTTACAAAAGGTATCCTGACTCTTGTAAGGCTTTGCCCTAAATCTTGTGTTGAATTTGTCTTATAAAAAGTTTTCTGCTAAAAAACGCATTTTTTAAAACTTCGAGACAAGCATAAACTTTGCATCACTTGAATATAACTGTTTTCATTTGGCTATTTGTTTGACAGCGGAGAAATTCACATAGCGAATATCCGATGAACGAAAGCCCTCTCAGTGAACAAAATCACTTCAAAAAGGATGACACTTCCATTGACGAATCTCCTATCAACATGGGGACTTAACATGCCACTATCCAGCACACCTGGGGCAGTCCAGTCAAGATTTCAAGAAATCTCTGAAGAAGTGCAGAGTAACCAGGGGCAAGTCTCCATCTTCGTCACTTGGTGCATTGAACGTCAACCCCGACAAAGGGTTACATACAATCAAACTTTTTGGCAATGCCACAAACATTCACTACTAGGGGAAATAACAAGTCTCCCCAAAGTCCTTCTCATAGGATGATTCCCCAGCAAGAGTATAATCTCTGACCCCTTTCCCCAGCTAAATCAACCTCAAGAATCCTTGAGGACTTCCCCCAACGAAGATGTCACCTCTCTAGCAGACTGACGACAAGGTTTATTTCCCCAACAACACCAGGATTCCCCAGCTTGAGTTTGCCTCTCCGACTACTACAAATCAAAGGACCACAACTCCTCTTCCCCAGTAGACTACTCTACAATCCCCAACAAGTTACTACGAAACCTGGACCCGACCAGATATCAATTCAACTTCGACTCCCCAGTAGAGCAACGAACGACTAAGACTCCTAAACTCTTTTCCCAAGCAGAAATAAACATACTCCCCGCAGAGTAATCTCTTCATCAACTTATTCCCCAACGAAGTTCTCTTCTCTTGCAGGCTTCTTCTCACAATCATCTTCGTTCATCATCCCCAGCGGAAACGAAGAACTCAACTCTATTCTCCAGCGGTTCCGGGATTTATTTTCCCCAGCTGAAATATCATGTTTCCATACATCATGATACATGCATGTACGTATCATACCATACAATCTCATTTATGTTGAGAACATCATTGCTTGATTCATATCATGCATTGCATGTGACTGACCTTTACCTTTCAGGAAAAATGCAGTTAAGTTCTCAACTTAGTCGAAGATCTGACCAGTTCTTAAACCTCAATTGAATTATCCTCGGTTGAATTTCAGATAAGGTTCCCAATCTCGACAGTTTCCCTATGTCATAGTGTGGACGAGTACTATAACCTCAACGGTATACTCCCGGTGAGCACGAGTCAGTTCCTAGATCTTGATGTTTTCCTCCGTCATAGTGTGGACGAGTTCTATAACCTCAACGGTATACTCCCGGTGAGCACGAGACAGTTCCTAGATCTTGATGAAGATGCTTCCCTACATCATATTATGGATGAGTACTATAACCTCAACGGTATACTCCCGGTGAGCACGAGTCAGTTCCTAGATCTTGATGTTTTCCTCCGTCATAGTGTGGACGAGTTCTATAACCTCAACGGTATACTCCCGGTGAGCACGAGACAGTTCCTAGATCTTGATGAAGATGCTGTCCTACATCATAGTGTGGACGAGTACTATAACCTCAACGGTATACTCCCGGTGAGCACGAGTCAGTTCCTAGATCTTGATGTTTTCCTCTGTCATAGTGTGGACGAGTTCTATAACCTCAACGGTATACTCCCGATGAGCACGAGACATCTCCTAGATCTTGATGAAGATGCTTCCCTACGTCATAGTGTGGACGAGTACTATAACCTCAACGGTATACTCCCGGTGAGCACGAGTCAGTTCCTAGATCTTGATGTTTTCCTCCGTCATAGTGTGGACGAGTTCTATAAACTCAACGGTATTCTCCCGGTGAGCACGAGACAGTTCCTAGATCTTGATGAAGATGCTTCCCTACGTCATAGTGTGGACGAGTACTATAACCTCAATGGTATACTCCCGGTGAGCACGAGTCAGTTCCTAGATCTTGATGTTTTCCTCCGTCATAGTGTGGACGAGTACTATAACCTCAACGGTATACTCTCGGTGAGCACGAGTCAGTTCCTAGATCTTGATGTTTTCCTCCGTTATAGTGTGGACAAGTTCTATAACCTCAACGGTATACTCCCGGTGAGCACGAGTCAGTTCCTAGATCTTGATGTTTTCCTCCGTCATAGTGTGGACGAGTTCTATAACCTCAACGGTATACTCCTGGTGAGCACGAGACAGTTCCTAGATCTTGATGAAGATGCTTCCCTACGTCATAGTGTGGACGAGTTCTATAACCTCAACGATATACTCTCGATGAGCACAAGACAGTTCCTAGATCTTGATGAAGATGTTTCCCTATGTCATAGTGTAGACAAGTACTATAACCTCAACGGTATACTCCCGGTGAGCTCGAGTCAGTTCCTAAATCTTGATGTTTTCCTCCGTCATAGTATGGACAAGTTCTATAACCTCAACGGTATACTCCCGGTGAGCACGAGACAGTTCCTAGATCTTGATGAATATGTTTCCCTACGTCATAGTGTGGACGTGTACTATAACCTCAACGGTATACTCCCGGTGAGCACGATTCAGTTCCTAGATCTTGATGTTTTCCTCCGTCATAGTGTGGACAAGTTCTATAACCTCAACGGTATACTCCCGGTGAGCACGAGACAGTTCCTAGATCTTGATGAAGATGCTTCCCTACGTCATAGTGTGGACGAGTACTATAACCTCAACGGTATACTCCCGGTGAGCACGATTCAGTTCCTAGATCTTGATGTTTTCCTCCTTCATAGTGTGGACGAGTTCTATAACCTCAACAGTATACTCCCGGTGAGCACGAGACAGTTCCTAGATCTTGATGAAGATGCTTCCCTACATCATAGTGTGGACGAGTTCTATAACCTCAACGGTATACTCCCGGTGAGCACGAGACAGTTCCTAGATCTTCATGAAGATTCCCCCCCAGTTGAATTATGGACAAGTTCTTAATACCCAGCCGATGCATTCTCTCAGTTGAAGTACAGGCAAGTTCCTAAATCTCAACAAAAGTTAGACTTCCCCAGCGGAATCTTCTACAAACAACAAGTATGCAAGTTCTCGCTAAGGAATCTCTTATGCGATCGACACTCCTGCAGATGGCATCTATAAGCCCATCCTCCTACCAACAATCTCCAAATGGCATTTGTAAGCCCATTCCCGACATCACAATGCTGATACTACACCATGCGAGTGCAAATTTTTGGGCACTCTAGTGTTCAATTATCTTCCACCTTCGGATCACGAAAGGATCGAAAGCCAATCTATATCCTCAGGTTTAAGAAGATTTAACAGGGGCAGCTGTTGTACCCCAAAATTTGCCCTCTCAATTCTCAAGGCTTTTCTCATAAAGATTCTCAGGATTTTAGCTTGCACAAGTGCATTGGGATTTTCCAGTACCAAAATTAAAAGGAAACTGTCAAAAAGGGAGAAAATAGATAAAAATAAAATTTTGACAAATTTGGAGGAAAACAGGTCTCCTTCGATTCTACATCCTTCGATTGACTCTTGGCCTCCTTTGATTTCTCAAAGTGGCTGCTAGCGTGCCTCTTTCGCCTGGGCATGTGACTTCTTGTTGCAGGTTTCGTTTGTGTCTTTTGCTACCTGCATGCTTGCAATCGAAAGCCATGACCTACTGGTCACATGTACCCCCTACAAGGCAAGTCTTCGTTTGGGCACTCACCTTCTGTGTGCCTGGATGAAAACTTCAGTTGAGCAAGAGCCTCCTTCGAATGCAACTTGGATTACATCCTTCGTTTTTAGCAAAATCCTCTTTCGAATGCAACTTGGATATGTCCTTCATGTTGAACTCTAAGCCTCCTTCGAATGCAAGTTTAGGTACATCCTTCGTTTTTAGCAGGAGCCTCCTTCGAATGCAACTTGGGAATACCCTTCGACTCAGAAGCCAAGAACCTCCCTCACGCTAAAAGGAAATGACTCCCTTTATGTTTGTTTCGATCCACATGCTTCGATTGGGAAACATTTCTTCCTTCGAACACGGACTTTCGATTAGGAAATATGTTTGCTTCGATCTAGGCTTCGATTGGGCAATATGCTTCCTTCGAGCATAAGCTTTCGATTTGGCAATATGCTTCCTTCGAGCATGAGCTTTCGATTGGGCAATAGCTTCCTTCGAGTTAGCTTGTTTAGACCACAAGCTTCGACTGAGGCAAAGGCTTCCTTCAAACAGGTGTGCTTCGATCTCACTCTTGCATTCGACTCAAGACCAAATCTCGTTTGCCAGGATATGTTACGTCCAAATCTTTACATAATCAGAAGTTTGTACAAGGGTTTTAAACTTTGTCTTTTAGATACTACTATTCTTGGTTAAAGGCTACATACTCTTTCTTTTCATAGAGAGTACTTTATCACAAAAGCAGCTTTCAACCTGAATTTGGTCCGAGCACAAGCAACGTCAGAGGCCTAAGTCACATCTTCTGCACCCCAACTGCCAAGAGGCCCCCCACATGTACTTTCACGTTACCTATTATTTTATTATTTTGCAAGGCTGGCTGTTGAAAACATGTCAATTCTTTTTCTCTATAAATAGAGGAATTTATGCAAAGCTAAGGGAGGATCTTTGGACCAGAGGAACGAATCTCCCAAATTTTCTCAAACACAACAAAACTCTCAAGTTCATCAACACTTGAGAAATCAAAACCCAGAATCCCAAACACTCACCTCTTTCGATTCCGAAGAACACCCCACGCATAGAAGTTTGTTCAAACTCAAAGACAACCTTTTGTGACAACTCTTCGAACCAAAAGCAAACCCCCTGTGACTACTCTTCGAATTCTAGAAACGTCCAGGTAGCAGTTCAAGTTCGAATCCCACATCCATTCAAGGCCTGAAGCAAGGTAAGTTATTCTTACCTTTGAACTTTTCGTTCATGGCATAATAATTTTCCCTTTCGTTTGAAACATGTACATACCATTGTTCATTTCGTTTCCACCCTTTTAACATATTTTTCAGAGCTAACCCTTTCGTTTTGCTATCTGTTTACCTGAAATTGCTTTAACTATTAAACTGTTTACCAAACAAATACTAGCATGGCCTCGGGCCATATTGCCATTTAATGCTTTAAATGAAAGAAACAGGAAACAGGAAATAGGAAACGAAGCTTCTGGCTTCTATCCTCTTTCTCCAGGTCGAACGAAAGAGACAACCAGGAGGAAAACCATACACTGACTTCCAGGCCCAGCCAGAGACACGCTCACACTGATTTCACTGGCCCAATTGAAGAAGGCAACAAGGCAGATAGGCCCAGCCAGAGGCACACTTGCACTAAGTCCAGGCTCAGACGAAAGGCACTCCCATGCTGGTGCCAGCCTCCAATCGAAGTACATGACCTGACTGGTGCCAAAGCCCAATCGAAGGCCATGACCTCACTGGTGCGAAGTCCCAATCGAAGGAGGTCAGCAGAATGAAAATTGAAGGGTGCTCCTGCCTGGGTCGAAAGACACTCATTTTTCTTACTTTTATCTTATTTTTTTCATATTTTTTATGCCTTTCGATATGGTTGTAATAACGTAGGATTTTATCTTTCTGCATTTTATTTACCTTGTACAAATACTAGTAATTAGATGTGTATGGAAAGATAAAACCAACAAGTAGGAAACCCCTAATAAAGATAAAATGCATGCAAATCAAACACACTATTCACACATGCACCCTTAGGGTAATTCCACTTGTTGCCTCGGAAAATACAATCATGTCCCTCGAGTATGAGACACTCTAGCAATTGTCCCTTCGATAAACAAAGATCGTAGTCCCTCGATGACCCTCGATGTTGCCTTCGATAAAACAATCTCATCCCTTACGAAATTGCTACAGCGTCTCACAAGTTGCCTTCAATGATTGCATACGATGACCCGCGCCCGTCCCGCTTAACATCCTAACACAAGGTTGTTCACCAAATACAATGGTGAAACAACACTGTTAAAATGGTTAAAAACATGAGAAAGATCTTTGAGTAAAATTAGGGTAGATAGCTCTTAGTTACTTGATCAAACTTGCAAAACATCTTTGCCATTTTTCAAAAACACACTCCACAACACAACTTTCAAAAACATTGAAACATCTTTTCAAAAAGACAAACACCTTTGTAAAACATTCAAACAAGAATTGTTACAAAGGTTGCCTAGACAAGGCATCTTTTTCAAAACATTTTCAAAACCACACACACAAAGCACCATTTCAAGCAATTGAAAAATAAAGGCAAGTGATCTAAAAACAAGTAACTAAGAGCCCATGGATAACCATGGATGAAAAAGGTGCTATCACCTTCCCTTTTCATAATCTACCCCCCGAACCCACGAAAACATCTCAAAGGTCTTTCCTGTGCTTTTTGACCTTTCCTTAGGATAAAGTAAAAAGTCGGTGGCGACTCTTGCTAAACCGAATGTGATACGGTGGGAGAACTGACTTGAGGTTTTGCGTTTGTTTTCGCAAATGTTTCGGTTGAGCAAGAGTCGCCACCGACTTTTTATTTTATCCTAAGGAAAGGTTAAAAAGCACAGGAAAAACCTTTGAGATGTTTTCTTTGGTTCGGGGAGTAGATTATAGAAAGGGAAGGTATTAGCACCCTTTCTATCCATGGTTATCCATGGGCTCTTAGTTACTTGCTTAGATCACTTTCCTTTGCTTTTCAATTGTTTGAAATGGTGCTTTGTGTGTGTGGTTTTGAAAATGTTTTGAAAAAGATGCCTTGTCTAGGCAACCATTGTAACAATTCTTTACTCGAATGTTTTACAAAGGTGTTTGTCTTTTTGAAAAGATGTTTCAATGTTTTTGAAGGTTGTTTTGAAAGTTGTGTTGTGGAGTGTGTTTTGAAAAATGGCAAGGATTTGTTTTGCAAGTTTGATCAAGTAACCAAGAGCTATCTACCCTAAATTTCTCAAAGATCTTTCCTATGTTTTAACCCTTTTAACAGTATTGTTCCACCATTGTATTTGGTGGACAATCTTGTGTTAGGATGTTAACGGGACGGGCGCGGGTCATCGTTTAGACCATGAATGCAATAGTGCCAAGTGTCTTTGGAAATTTTTTTCTTTAAGGGACTTGATCATTTTTGTTTAGGCAACTTTGAAAGCGTCATCGAGGGACTATGATCATTTGATTTGTTTTTGTTTTGCCAAAGACACTTAACATGCAACATGGCCCATTTTTGAAGGCAACAAGTGGAGTAACCCTAAGGGGCAAGTGTGCATTGTGTTGTCCATTTTCATGCTTTTTTGTCTTTGTATTAGTCAAGCTATTTGTTATTTGATTTGTATACAAACCCTAGGTCTATCATGGCATAATTTGAAAGCTTTTAAATGCGGAAATTTAAAGTCCTAAATTATTACAACATGATTATGGGGATGGGGGTACAAATGTTTGAATGGGGGGATACTTGACAAGAAATTAAATTCTAAGCTTATTACATCCATATCGAATATACAAATATCAAATTGTACAATATTTAAACAAATATAATAAATATGCAAAATGTATTATGCACAAAAAGGATTTTTTATGTATGAGAAAGTATTTTTCAATATGAAATATAAACAAAAATAAAAAAGGTCAAATTTTGAATATTTTTATGGTTTAGGGCAAAAACCCTAGTTTTTAAATAAATAGTGTTTATTTATTGATTATGTACAATATTTGTTAATTAATTTATACAAAAATAAAAAAGGAAGTATATTGTAAAAAAAGTATTTTTTAATGTCATATATTAATAAAAATAAAAATGTATTATTTCTATATTTTTGTCCTAAATATCTAATAAAATATACAAGTATTTATATTATATATTAAATATACTAAATATATATACCAAAATAAAATATTAATTATTTACAAAAAATGTATATTTTTAGAAAATGTTTTCAAAATGTAAACAAAAAATAATAACTAAAAAATATTTTTTGTATTATTTTCTAGGGTTTTAAATAATAAGTATATATATTTATTTACATGTATATGTTAAATAAAACAAATAAATGCCAAATAAATGCAAAAAAGGGTGGAAAAATATTTTTTATATTTTTTATATTTGAGCAAAAAATAATAAGTCAAAATCAAAAAAGAAAAAAGAAAAAATGATCAATATATCACGCAATGGGCCAAGGGAGTGTAAACTGAAAAAAGGGGGTGCAAAAAGCAGGACTGACTCAGGCCCAACCCAAGCCAGTCATCTTCAACCTTCATCATTGTTTGAACATCAAAAATGCGCGCTTCTTGTACAACAGCTAACTCCCGATTCTTTGACTTTTAACAAAAACTCATAACACAAACATTATAGAGCATCAAGAGACGAATTCATACATATAAAACACTTGACCTAACTCTAAGAAACGAGGGAGAATTTCTTCATCCCCAATTTCTGACCTAAATTTTCTTCAATGTTCATGGCCAAAATTCTCACATCACGCATAATATAAATGAAAAGTAAATACATGGATGGCTTCAGGGCTATGAGTAGAACATGTTTTCTTCACAAACCTAAGCTTAATCATGCCTGGATAAAGAGATAGAAGTTCATGTTTTTACCTGTTTCAGTTTGACTTGAACAAAACAATGTAGCAACTTCCAATGGATTTTGAGCTTTTGTACAGCTTGCCTGAAGTCTAAGGATGCTTCTCCAACTCCTAGCTTGCTTTAAAATCAACTGAATCGTGCTATGGAAGTCAACCTGCACAGCTTGAAAATAAAAATGGCAAACGTGGTTATGGGTGTTACAGCTTGAGTTCAATGCTTGGGATAACTTAAGTGGATGATATGGAACATGTTTGAACTCTTTTTGGCCAAAGTGCACGAGTGGAATGGATTGTGGAAGTCAAACTGCAACAAATGTCCTGTTTCTGCAGCAAGAGGGTGTTTTTGTGAATGAGGAGGTTTGGGAGGTGGTTCAGTCGTGCTTTAGGCTTACTTGGATGTATGAAAGATGTTTGCAAAGTTTGTGTTTGGCTGTGTTGACAGGAATGAGAGATTGAGAGTTTTGGCAAGCTTTCTTCTTTTTGAAGTAAGAAGGTTCAAGTGGGGTTATAGGCATGTACAAGGCTCTAAAGCATGCTGCAGCACTCTCTCTTGATCAGTGGGATTTGTCTACAAACTTGTGCCTCAAAGATCTGGCTTGTACCTCTTGGATATGGTATTTGACATAAAGTGCATCTTTTCCAAAATGGCAAATTTACTTTTTCCATTTAAAGATTAATTCTTTGTGTAATGACTAAATGCATAAAACAATGATTGAACACAAAGGTTAGGCATTTAATTATTGAGTGTGAAGAGGTTTAGAGGCCTGCAAACTATCACAAACCCTGCTGACTTGAAAATGCCAATGTTATGAACAAGCTTTGGCCATGAACAAAAGTGAATTTTGCCCAACTTTGCAAATTCGATTCTCCCTAACCACAAGGGTGTTTGATGAGTTCTTGGACAATTTGGAAAGCTTGGAATGTGTACTACAATCCATCTTTGTAATGAAAATTGAAAATCCAAGTGGAAGCATGTGAAAAATGGCCAAGAAGTTGGACAAAAATCCTGCCTAGAATAGGTCAAAAATTTTCTAAGTTAAAAATGTTTTGCACCCTTGTTCCAAAAATCATAACTTGAGCTATAAGCTTCATTCGATAAAACTTTGTGAATCAAAGTTGTAGATTTTTCAATATACTACAACTTTCATGTTTTGAGTTTTGTTTGAATCCATTTGCATCTTGGTGAAAAAATGGGACAAAGTTAGGAAAAAATAAGGAAGTTTCATAACTTAGAAAAATTCTAAGTTATGAAATTTCTCACTTTAAACCCTAATTTGCAAATTTGGATTTCTTGATGAACAAGTTTCATAATTTGACATGTCTTGATGAAAAATGAATCTTGGCACTTGATTTTGACCAAAAAGTCAAAGTTTGACTTTTCAGTATACAGTCAAATTTTGATCAGTTGACTGGAAAATTCATCTGTCAATCCTGTGCATTTGAGATTTTTTGAACTTGTTGAATGTGTCAAGACAATGCCATTGAGTCCTTGAGTCCATGTGTGAGCTTGGTTTGCCATTGGTTAGGTCAAACAGTCAAAAATTGCCTTTGTGCAGTCAAAACCCTAAAAATGACCATTTTGCCCTTTTGGTGATCTGATCAAATTTCTTGTGAGATTGTGATCCAAACTTGACCAAATGGTTCATATGAGTTCATTATGTTTATGTTGGTCAAAAATCATGAGGTTTGACTGTCAATTGGCCACAGTTGACTTTTTCCCCAATTCAGCTGATTTCTAGGTCAACTGTCCAATTGACTGGGCAAAGATTGGAATCAAGGCTTGAAACTTGGCATGGATAAAATTGTAAGTCCAACATGAATCATGAAAGTCACTTTGGGAATTTTAGGTCAAAACATCTTTGTGCAAACTCAAACCCTAATTTGGGTCAACAATGCCAGAAGGGGTCTTGAGCAGAGCAAACCCTAACTTGATCTTGAGCTCCAAGAGTCTTGTGGTGAGAAAATGTTGATGAAAAGGGAGGGAAAATTTTGGGATACAACAGTTGCCCCTGTTCAATCTTCTTGCACCTGAAGAGTTAGATTGGCAGGTTTGCCTTTCGCGTCTCGAAGGTAAAAGGAGATTGGACACTAGAGTGCCCTAAATTTGCACTCATCAAAGCATGGATGCGGGAATGGGCTTAAAGATGCCATTTGGAGATGGGCTTAGAGATGCCATCTGGAGATGTGACTTACAATCTTGTCAGGGGATGGGCTTAAATATGCCATCTGGAATGCTTGTTAAACTGTATGTCGTTGATGAGTGAGCGAGTATCAGAAAGGTATCCATGTTTGGAATATCTCTGAACTGGGGATCTTGACTAAGCAATGGATTGACATCCGTGTTTGGAGAATCCGTAAACTGTTTTCAAAAGTTGAGTCTGAACAAGCGATAGATTAACATCCGTGTTCGGAGAATCCGTAAACTGTTTTCAGAAGCTGAAGAATCTGAACAAGCGATAGGTTAACATCCGTGTCTGGAGAACCCGTAAACTGTTTTCAGAAGCCTTTAAGTTGAATAAGCAATAGATCAGCATCCATGTTGGGAAGCGTCCGTAAACTGTTTTCAGAAGTCGAAGCTTATTAATCTTATCCTGAAAAGGGTAAAATATTAGCTGAAACACAAAGTTATGTTGCATGAAATGTATGATGCAATGTATGTTATATCAATGTTTATGATATGAATGTAATGGACGACCATGTAAGCTGATGAGCTGTCTTGCTGAGGAAGGCAGATCCTGGATAACAAAATCTTTGAATGCTGTCGGGGGAAAGTAAATCCTTGACTGCTGCAGGGGATTGAGAATCCTTTGATCGTTGAAAATGAGAAGTCCTGGGACTGCTGTTGGGGAATCAGGAGCTTGGGTTGTATGCCAATCTACTGGGCATTCCAGGACCAGAGTCTTCATTCTGTTAAGGGTCAGAAATTGGGAGTATACCAATCTTCTGAGGCTTCAAGGATGAGAATCTTCATTCCGATAACGCTTAACTATTATCTGGTCGATCTCCAGGCTTTCACAGAAACTTGTATTGTCATCTGGTCGTAGTCCAGGCTTCACAATAGCTTGTTGAGCTGCTATCCGGTCAAATCCGGGCTTCACGGCTTGTGTTAAAGATGTACCACTATCTGGTCAACTCTAGGCTTCGTAGTATTCTTGGCTGCTGTCTGGTCGTAATCCAGGTTTCATAGAAATTTGTATTGCTATCTGGTCGAAATCCAGGCTTCACAATAGCTTGTTGAGCTGCTATCCGGTCAAATCCGGGCTTCACGGCTTGTGTTAAAGATATACCACTTATCTGGTCGACTCCAGGCTTCGTAGTATTCTTGGCTGCTGTCTGGTTGTAATCCAGGTTTCACAGAAAATTTTTGGGGATTAAACTATTATCCGGTCGAATCCGGGCTTCATAGCTTGCTCAGAGGGGGTACCACTATCTGGTCGCAATCTAGGCTCGGCGGTAGTTTGGCATTGTTATCCGGTCGTACTCCAGGCTTCACAATATGCTGTATAGATCAAGATACTATCCGGTCAAATCTGGGCTTCATAACTTGAATTTTGTGAGAATTTGATCTTTGGCGACTGTAACTTCCAACAGGTGATGAAGGAACTTTTCAACGACCAATCAATTTGAAATGAAATTTGTTTTGGAGAATAAATCCTTGACAAATGTTGGGGAAATAAACCCATAACCGAAGCTGGGGATAGAAAAATCCTTTGGTTACTGAGGGTGGGAAATCCTTGTTGACTGTTGATTGCTTGGGGAGCAAGATCTTTAGTTGTTGAGGGATCCTAGGACCACTGCTGGGGATTGAAAATCCTTGGTGACTTGTGGGAAATGAGAATTCTGATGACCTCTACTGGGGAGTCCAGAACCTGGGAGACTCATGCTGGAGGAGTAATAGATTGAGAATTTTCAATCTGATGGGAAGCATCTCTGTGGGAGAATGTTCACTAATCTGGTTCCGCTGGGGATTGATAGTTGGAAGCTTTAGCTCCGCTGGGGATAGGATTTTCAGGTTTTTAGGGCTCCACTTGGGGATGCTGAAACTTAACTATGAGGGGAACTAAGTTCTTGGAAGGCTCTCTTAGCTGGGGAAGTCAGTTTTGAGAAAGCTTTTGCTCTGTTGAGGATTCTGAAGTTTAACTCTTGTTTGGAGAATTAAGTTCTGGATTGAGGAATTTGGAGTTTAAATCCGCTGGGGATTCCTTCTGAAAGGGCATCAAGATATCTATCCGTACCTTCAACCTATCAGTAATCATCTTTTCTTGGTTTCGTAAGGAAAATGATTATGTTCAAATGCATATGCCTATTTAACAAAACATTGGACGTTTCTCAAATAAAACATAAGTGCAAAAGAGAAAAAGGAAGACAAAGCAAATTTCTGTATTTGGAAAAGTATTTGTATTAACTTTTTATGAGTATCTTTGTACAAAGGAGACAAGCATCCTAGTAAGAGGATATTGTCGTAAAAATTGAAAAATTTATACAAAAGAAAGATGGCTATGTGAAACAATTCCATGGGATCCCTATTCTGCTATAGCCTTCACAACTCTGAATATCTTGTCCATTCAATGCTTCGTCCGCCGATGATTGGATTGATCAGAAGTTTGAAGCTTGTTGATGAAGAGATTGTCCTTTAAAGTGATCCGACGAGACATAGTCATACGCCTTAATTCCCTAACTTTTGCCTGGACCGCCCTTTCGGGTTTTCAATCCACCGGGAAACCCCTTTTTGCCCAAGCCGCCCTTTCGGGTTTTCGACTTGCCGAGTGTACAGATTTTTTATTTTATCCCTAATTTTTGCCTGAACCGCCATTTCGAGTTTTCGGTTCACCGGGATGCCCATTTTTGCCCAAGTCGCCCTTTCGGGTTTTCAACTTGTCGGGTTATTTCATGCGTAGTATTTTTTGACTATGTCTGCGTTCGCAGGGTGCGGCAAATCGTCGCCGTCCATGGTGGTCAGAATCATTGCACCACTAGAAAATATGTTCTTGATTACAAATGGTCCTTCGTAAGTAGGAGTCCATTTTCCCCTGGGATCACTTTGCGGCAAGATAATCCGCTTGATTACGAGATCTCCGACTTGATATTCTTGACGTCTGACTTTCTTGTTGAAAGCCTTGATCATCCGTTTTTGGTACGTCTGACCATGGCAAACAGCAGTGAGTCGCTTCTCGTCGATCAAATTGAGTTGATCAAGCCGAGTCTGAATCCAATCGTCTTCACTCAAACCAGAGTCCTTCATAATCCTTAAAGAAGGAATCTGGACTTCCATCGGAAGGACAGCTTCCATGTCATATACCAAAGAAAATGGGGTTGCCCCTGTTGAAGTACGTGCCGTGGTACGGTATCCATGCAGAGCAAACGGTAACATCTCATGCCAGTCCTTGTAGGTGACTGTCCTTTTCTGAATGATCTTCTTGATGTTTTTGTTCGCAGCTTCAACATCACCGTTCATCTTTGGCCGATAGGGAGATGAATTGTGATGATAAATCTTGAACTGTTCGCATAGAGCGGTGATCATAGTATTGTTCAGATTGGTTCCGTTGTCCGTGATGATCCTGTCGGGGACACCATACCGGCATATGAGGTTATGCTTGATGAAGCAGGCAACCACATTCTTTGTAACAGAGGCGAAGGAAGCTGCTTCGACCCATTTGGTAAAATAGTCAATGGAGACCAGGATGAAGCGATGTCCATTGGACGTCGTGGGCTTAATCTCTCCAATCATGTCAATGCCCCTCATTGCGAATGACTAAGGAGCTGTTAGAACGTTGAGAGGAACAGGAGGAATATGAATCTTGTCAGCGTAGACTTGACATTTGTGGCAAGTACGGGAATGTTGATGGCAATCAGCTTCCATGGTAGACCAGTAATAGCCTGCCCTTAGAATCTTCTTAGCCATCGTATGTCCGCTTAGGTGGGTGCCAAATGTGCCGCTGTGTATCTCAGTCATGATTAATTCCGCTTCAGCTTTGTCTACACATCGGAGTAAAACACAATCATGGATGCGTTTGTAAAGGATGCCATTGCTTAGGAAGAACTTGGCAGCAAATTTCCTTAAGAACTTCTTGTCATTTATGGAAGCTCCTTCGGGATATTCTCTAGCCTGGAGATACCTTTTGATTTCTTGAAACCAGGGTTGTTCCACTACTTCTTCGGTATTAATCTCATGACAATGCGCAGGTTCATCCATTCGCTCGATGGTGATTTGGGGAGCCTCGTTATCCCAGTTAAGTTTAAACATGGAGGACATTGTTGCCAGAGCATCTGCTAGCTGATTTTCTTCTCGCGGGAAATGCTCGAAGGTGATCTGCTCGAAATGAGGCAATAATGTCAGGACATGTTCTTTGTATGGGATAAGATTAGGATGCTTGGTATCCCACTCTCCTTTGATTTGACTGATAACCAAAGCCGAGTCCCCAAATACGATCAAAGATTTGATCCCCAGGTCTATAGCAGCCTTGAGACCAAAAATGCAAGCTTCATATTCGGCCATGTTGTTGGTACAGCTGAAGCAGAGTCGGGCCGTGAAAGGTGTATGACAACCTTCCGGGGAAATGAGTACCGCACCGATACCGTTTCCAAGTGCATTTGAAGCACCATCAAAGTACAGGGTCCATCGGGATCCATTTTCAGGTCCGTCATACGGTCCGTTACCTTCAATGTTGCCCAAATTCATGATGTCGTCGTCCGGGAAGTCGAATCTCATGGATTGATAATCTTCGATAGCTTGATGAGCTAGATGGTCAGCTAGTACACTCCCCTTTATAGCTTTTTGGGTAGTATACTGGATGTCATACTCAGTCAGGATCATTTGCCATCTAGCGATTCTTCCAGATAAAGCAGGCTTCTCGAAGATATACTTGATAGGATCCATTTTGGAAATCAACAGAGTGGTATGAGTCAACATATACTACCTTAGTCGGCGAGCAGCCCATACCAAAGCGCAACAAGTTTTCTTGAGCAGTGAGTAGCGAGTCTCATAGTCGGTAAACTTTTTGCTAAGGTAATAAATGGCATGCTCTTTTCGACCAGACTCGTCATGCTGGCCCAATACGCACCCCATTGAGTTATCCAAAACTGTCAGATACATGCTCAGCGGCCTTCCTTCGACGGGTGGCATCAGAATATGAGGTTCTAGCAAATACTCCTTGATCTTATCAAAAGAAGCTTGGCAATCGTCGTTCCATTCGACTACCTGATCTTTCTTCAATAGTTTGAAAATTGGCTCACAGGTAGACGTCAGATGAGAGATGAATCTGGCAATGTAGTTCAAGCGCCCCAAGAACCCTCTAACCTCCTTTTCAGTACGGGGGGCATGCATTTATTGTATAGCCTTTACTTTTGCTGGATCGACCTCAATGCCTTTGTTGCTGACAATAAATCCTAGAAGTTTACCAGACCTAACTCCAAAAGTGCACTTACTAGGATTCAGCATGAGTTTGTACTCCTTCAACCTGGCAAACAGCTTCAACAAATGTTCAAGGTGTTCCTCCTCTGTTTGTGATCGAGCTATCATGTCGTCTACGTATACTTCGATCTCATGATGTATCATATCATGAAACAAAGCCACCATGGCGCGCTGATAAGTTGCCCCTGCGTTCATCAGTCCGAACGGCATCACCTTGTAGCAGAAGGTACCCCATTGTGTAAAAAAGGTTGTTTTCTCCATGTCCCCGGGGGCCATCTTGATCTGGTTGTAGCCCGAGAATCCATCCATGAAGGAAAAAACCTTGTGCTGAGCCGTGTTGTCAATCAAAATGTCGATATGCGGTAGCGGAAAATCATCTTTAGGGCTAGCCCTATTCAAATCCCGGTAGTCCACACACATTCTGACCTTGCCGTCTTTTTTAGGTACTGGCACAATGTTAGCAACCCATTGTGGATAGGATGTAATAGCCAGAAAGCCAGCGTTGAATTGCTTCATTACTTCAGCTTTAATCTTCTCAGACATGTCGGGCCTCATTCGGCGGACTTTTTGCTTGATCGGTGGACAATTCTCTCTTGTAGGGAGACGGTGAACCACAATATCTGTGTCTAAACCCGGCATGTCTTCATAAGACCAGGTGGAGATTTTAACATATTCATTCAACATCTGTATTAAGCGCTCCTTGACACTTGGTTCCAGATTGGCACCCACTTGTATTTCTTTCCTGTCTTCCTCTATTCCTAAGTTGACCGTTTCCAACAACTCTTCATGAGGCAAGATGGCCCTTTCTTCTTGTTGTAGAAGTCTGGCTAGCTCTCCTGGTACTTCACAATCTTCTTCATCTTCGTATTCAGCCTGGTTGACCAAATCTTCAGAGTTATTAAAGGATACAGCAGAATAGTCACCCATAGAATCCAGAGTGGATGGTGTGATCGGTGGAAATAAGAACTGGTTGTTTTAAAGCTGGTTTTGCGAAATGTCGCGGTAAGCAAGAGTCGTCACCGTCTTTTATGTTCTCCAACATGGAAAGGACAAAAGCACAGCAAAATTCCTTTTCGAGATGTTTCTCGGGTTCGGGAGGTAGATTATAGAAAGGGAAGGTGTTAGCACCCTTTCTATATGTGGTTATCCACGGGCTCTTAGGTACTTGCTCTTATGTTTTCAAAATTGTTTGCTTTTCAAGTGTGTGTGGGTTTTGAAAAAAGTTTGTTTGAAAATTTCATTTTAACTCTTGTATCTGTCCTCAAGAGTGTATGAAGTGTTGTTTGAAAACTTTTGTTTGAAAAGTGTAAGTGTGAAAAAGATGTTTTTGTTTGTTTGAGAGAGAGCAAGTACCCAGGAGAAATCTACCTACTCTAAGGAATTAGGCTGTGTAAGAGTCCTTTAGATAGTACTATCCCACTATTGAGAAGTAGGTAGCACCGTCGTTGGAGGTATTCGGGTCAATTCGATTATAGGGACATGTGTGGTCACCAAAGCAATAGTAGGACGCCTTAGCGGTAACCCTAATGTCCTAGATCCTTTTTATCCGAGGAAACCGTTTCGAGGCAACTGGATCTTTAGACAGGAGGGCGACCTCTAAAACACCCTATAATTGATGACCACCTTCGAGGCAACCAAGTGAGGCGTACCCTAGGAGTGGCATGTGCACGTGTGTTGTTTTTCAGTTAATGTTTATCTTTGAACATGCATTTGTGAGCTACGGATTGATTTTATTTGTCATACAAGTCTTTCATGCATTTTTAACAGTTAAGAGTGCGGAAAATAAATTGCGGAAATATGAACCTACGCTATTACAAGGCGCGGGTCTATACATCGCCAAAAACAAAACCCGTTTGGAAAATAAATGCGAGAAAGTAAAGAAAGCGGTAAAAGCCTAATTAACTATTACATCCTTGGAAACAGATACATAAATAATCAAAAATAAGAATTAAAGCGCGAAAGAAATTAAATCGGGAACGTCCTTAGGGTTTTGACCCTTTTGAGAAATAAAGAAATTTTGGTCCTTTGCATTAAATATTAACCCTAAACTAATTAATTAATTAATTAAAAGAAAAATGTTTTTTTTTTGTGTTTTTTAAGTCTTTAATAAAAATAATAAAAAAAGGGAAATTAAGATTATTAAAAGAAAAAACCCTAAGTCTAAATTGATTTTATTTATTATGAAAAAGATTTAAAATTTACCTAATTAAACAACTAAATTAATTAATTAGAATTTATTTACAAAAATAATAATTAAGGTGAAATTTAATAATAATAATAATAATAAAAATATTTACTGGATTTATTATGAAAATAGTATTAATTTATTGATTAAATAATAATAATAGTAATTAAGAATAATTAAAATAGAAAATATGAAAAGAAAAAAACAATAAACCAGGGGGGTATGCTGGACCCATGTGGAGGTGAATTTGGAAAGTGTTGGCCCATTAACTCAAGCCTGCGTTGACTTCTGGGATTTGCTGAGCGTTCATTGACTAGGTAGCATGGTGGTCAGCACCTCAGGGCCATTGGATTTGTGGTTGTGGACACATGGCAAGCTGAAGCGTGAGGTATATGGTGTTCACTATTTGGAAGCCTGCATAGGAACGCATTAGAAAAAATATTATTGAGTTTTGGGGGGACCTGGGAATCGAACCCAGGTCCCAATGATGAACGTCCACCTCACTGACCACTAGGCCATCATGCTGCATTTGATATAATATTGACAATTGAAAATAATATAAAAACAATCATATGTTGGAGAGAGAAAAAAAAATAGCGCGCGCGTTTGAATGATCCAGTGGTGTGCTTACACGTCTCGTCTTCTTCACCTGGCCTGTAAAATAGAAATCAAATAACGGGGGTTTTTAACCCCCACAATATGGCATGACCAAAAATAGCGAACAAGCGTGTGATGATCAGAAATTGTTCGCGAGGGTTGGGTTGGATTCGTCTGGTGCTCACGAATACAACCATGGGCACCACGAAGCTTAATTTTTCTTGGGCTATAAAGCCCCAATTTGAGAGCTTCAAAACCCTAAATTTCATCAATGGTGGTTTGGGATTCTGGGCATCATAAGGCAATTAACCAATACCAAAAGCTTCAGAAAGGTTAGAGCAATGCAAAGCAATGATTATAACATGATAATGATGCATAAAATGTGAGTTACGATTATGGCAAAATTATTCAAACCGTGAAACTGTTCTGGACGTTTCCTTGAGGTTAAACGCTTGGTTTCGATTGCAAATTGTTTCTGAGTATGCTAGCAACGTGTTTGAATCCTTAAATTGCCTTGAGAGGGCCTGGAAGTGAGAAAACAGTTTTGACTTTGTTCTTGATTTTTTGGAATTTGGTTATGGTGTTTTGCAGCAGTT
This sequence comes from Vicia faba, assembly GCA_948472305.1. NCBI lineage: Eukaryota > Viridiplantae > Streptophyta > Magnoliopsida > Fabales > Fabaceae > Vicia > Vicia faba. The sequence continues at coordinate 347,304,806 of OX451741.1, forward strand.
CTCACGTTAATGGCATTAGGTTTTGCTTCAGTATATGTAGTAGAATGGAATTAGGGTTCAATCTTGGCCAAGAATCCATTGCATTCATGTTTTCAATATTTGATTTCCAATCAAATCTTTTTGCATATTTTTGATTGATAAAGCTTGCCAAACATGGAGATTTTTGCCTCTTTGATGGATGCACAAAATTGCCAGCTTTCCCTGAGCCTATTTGCTTCATAAAAAGATTTGAAAACCATATCTTTATATTTTCTACATTTTAAATCAATTAAATGAATTAATATTAATAAAAAATTCAATTAATTAATTAAAAATAAGAAAATAAATCAATTTGAGCTCAATGGGTCGTGCATAGGCCTTGGACAAAGTTTCAAGAAGGAATTTGAGGCCCATTAGCAAAAATGATGTGTTTTAGGCAAAGTTGACTTTTGCAAATTCTCAAAAATTTCCCAACTTCTCCAATGCATATCTTGCTCAATTTTGATCATATGAACATGTTCTTGGACATTTTGGAAAGGTCTTGAATTCCTCTAACCAATGCCTTTGGTCCCATGTCATTTGGATTTACCAATCTCAAGTTATGGTCTTTGACTTAAAATGCCTTTTTGTTGACTTTTGAAATTGACCTATAATGTAGAAATTGATAACTTTTTGTGAGAGCATTTCTTGGACTTGTAATGTGAAGATGAGTTGTAGGAAATGTCATCCCCTTCAAAATGAGCATTGGATTGGATTTTTCTGATGAACCATGAAAAAGTTATGCTCTGGTCAAGTTACAGTTGACTTTTCTACTGTCCAAAAATAGTAACTTTTGCATCTTTGATGATTTTTGAACCATGCTTGAGGAATCATGATCAAGACTTGATCAAATGATGATTGTGAGCTCAAAATAATATGTTGACAAATTTTTTTGACTTTTGACTTTTGACTGCAAAATGACCATTTTGCCCCTGTAGTTGATTGTGAAGCAAATAGGGCTTTTGACTGTGCAATTTGCCTCTGTGAGTCTTGAGACTTGGCATGTGGATGCTTGACAATGTATATAGGCCTATGGGACTTGATTGAGCCATTGAAAACCTCAAATTCTTTGAAAGAACCAAAACCCTAACTTGGACTGGCTTAAGAGCCATTTGGACTGTGCAACCCTTGAGGAATCTTGAACCTTTTGAAGATGATTCTTGATAAACCTTGAAGAATATGGGAGGGCAAATTTTGGGGTACAACAGTTGCCCCTGTTCAATCTTCTTAGACCTGAGGATGTAGATTGGCTTGCGTGCCTTTCGTGATCCGAAGGTGGAAGATGATTGAACACTAGAGTGCCCAGAAATTTGCACTCGCATAGTATGGTATCAGCAATGTGATGTCGGGAATGGGCTTATAGATGACATTTGGAAAGATGGTGGATAGGAGGATGGGATTATAGATGCCATCTTAAGGTGTGACAGAACCTTGTCGAGAATGGGCTTATAGATGCCATTTGGAAATGTGTGTCGATCGCGTAAGAGATTCCTTAGCGAGAACTTGCGTACCTGAGAAAGAAAGATAATTTCCTGGCCTGTTACAGGTGTTGATCTTCAAACTCTTCATGCAGATATGCCCTGTCTAGACACAGGTATCGAATCTACAATCAATTGTTCACCGATATGCCAGGGCTAGATACAGGTATCGAATCAGGAACTTCAGAAGGTTGATGGGTTGTCTCTACTGACAGGTTATCTCGGAAAATCTTTAGAAGTCGATTTAACTGAACCAGGGGATGTTTTTTCTTCTCTGACGAGTTGTCTCTTTTAACGGGTTGTCTGCATGGACGGGTTGTCTCCAATGACGGGATGTCTTCAATGACGGGTTGTCTTCAATGACAGGTTGTCTTTAACGACGAATGTCTATAATGACGGATGTCTATAATGACGAGTGTCTATAACGACGGGTGTCTATAATGACGGATGTCTATAATGACGGGTGTCTATAATGACGGGTGTCTATAATGACGGGTGTCTATAATGAAGGGTGTCTATAATGACGGGTGTCTATAATGACGGGTGTCTATAATGACGGGTGTCTATAATGACGGGTGTTGTACCCCAAAATTTTCCCTCCCATAATCTTCAAAGTTTTGACAAGAATCATCCACAAATGGTTCAACTCTACTCAAGGGCTACACAGTCAACCATCCTCCTAAGTCAGTCAAATTAGGGTTTTGGTTCTTGCAAGGAAGTTGAGGTTTTCAAGGGCTCAATCAAGTCCCATATGCTCATAAACATTGTCAAGCACCTACATGTCAAGTTTCAAGGCTTACAAGGTCAAGTTGCACATTCAAAAGTCCCATTTGCTCAACAGTCAACTGTAGGGGCAAAATGGTCATTTGGCAGTCAAAATTCAAAATTTTTTGGTCAACATCTTATTTTGAAGCCACAATCATCATTTGGTCAAGTCTTGACCATGATTTCACAAGAATGGCTCAAAAATCATCAAGGTGTCAAAAGTTTCTATTTTTGGACAATTGAAAAGTCAACTGTAACTTGACCAAGGCATAACTTTTTCATGGTTCATCAGAAAAATTCCATCCAATGCTCATCTTGAAGGGGAAGACATTTCCTACAATTAATCTTCACACTCCAAGTCCAAGAAATGCTCTCACAAAAAGTTATCAATTTCAACATTATAGGTCATTTTCAAAAGTCAACAAAGAGGCACTTTAAGTCAAAGACCATAACTTGAGATTGGTAAATCAAAATGACATGGGACCAAAGACATTGGTTAGAGGACTTCAAGACCTTTCCAAAATGTCCAAGAACATGATCAAATATTAAAAATTGAGTAAGATATGCATTGGAGAAGTTGGGAAATTTTTGTGAAATGGCCAAAATCATTTGTCCTTGAAACTTCATTTTTGACAAAAGGGGCCCACTTTTTCCACTTGAATCAGCTTGGCCATGCTTCCCACGTGTCCCACTTTTCATTTCAATATTTAAAATTAATTTTTTTCATTTTTATTTTATTTTATTGGATTTAATTAATTTTAAATCTTGAAAATTCTGGCTACAGATACTTAATGTCACGTCTGATGTTATGACACCGTATCTGACTTACTATATGACAGTAAATACAAAAGCAGTAAACAACACAGTCAATTGTTTACCCAGTTCAGTGTGCAACAACACCTACTCTGGGGGCTACCAAGCCAGGGAGAGAATCCACTATAAGAGATGTTAATTCAGGAATAAACCAACCAGTTTATCTCCTTCACTTAAGACCTACCCAATGCAATTCTAATCTAAGTACAACTTAAACCTGAGTTCCTACTCACTCCCCCTCAATCACAGCAGTGATACATAAACCAATTTGACTTGAGAATTGATGAAGACACTCTTCAAAACACACTCTTGATTAAGCTTCACAGTTTTTTTAATCAAGTAACACAATCACTCGTGCTTCACAGCTTTGAGTGATGTACACAACTAACTTGACTCTGCTTCACAACTTTAGTCAAGTAACATTCAAACACTCTTGCTTCAAAGCTTTGAGTGCTACACAACCCTTACAATTGAAACCTATTCCAAGACACTTATCACAATGATAATTGCTTGGAGTACAATAAACAAATCTATACAGATTACAAACTTGATCTTCTAATCAATCAGCAGGGATGACTTCAAAAACCGCAGCTCTGTTGAATATATAGCAGCTGCAACTTCAGTTAGGGTTTCCAAAAACCTAGGGTTGATTCCGTTTGACCTAAAGACCAGGTCACAGTACTTTGTTGATCAGGTTAGGATTGAGCGAGGTTACTCCTCAGAAAACGCAGGATTCTGTTTAGGAAGGACTGAGTTATTTCCTGAAAAAACTCAGACTTATCCAATCCTGTAATCCTGCTAGTTCAGAACAGGATGTCATAACATCTGTTATGACATCTGAGAAAACCTGTCTACTGATTAGCTAAATGTGATCATTTTGCAAACATGCTCAGATACACACTTATAAACATCAGTATTTGAGTTACAATATTTTTCTGCATATGTACCTAAAGAGTTAGTACAACCTGAACTAGAATGTTATGACATCAGTCATGACATTCATACATACACTTGGAGTTTACCAAAAATGCAAGCCAATACCTAAACACCTACAAATCTTTTAAAATCAAATGAAAATCAAAAAGGTTAATTAAGGGACATATTTGGCTTGATTAACTTTGAATCACCATTATACAACATCCCAAATTCGTACCAAGGCCTAATCAAGCAAGAATTCAAATTTTGGTACAAAGATGGAAGGTGTGTTAATGGGGGTTTATGGAAAATCTTAAGCATGAATGCAAGGCATTATGGGCCATAATTCTTATCAAAACATATTACATAAGGCATATACAAGTCAACACAAGCAAAAAACAGAACCTAAGCTGCGCTGAAACCTTAAAACAAACTTTGCATTTTTTTCAAAAAAAGGTGGAAACTGTTTTCATAGTTCCAGGGTGATTCAGAACCTACAATCCATTCCAAAAGCTTGTTGGGACCTTCCTGAACATAACCCAATACTTTTCCACTCTCCATACACAAAGAACTGGTAGAACACAGTCGCCCTGTTCATGAGATTTTTCTTAATCGTATTTAAATTTACATGCCATATCAATGCATTTTCATTATTGTTTTATACTAATATGTTGATTCTGAAGCTAATGGCATAATTTAATTGAAGAATGCTTGCATGTATGGAAAGTTACCATGAACGATGCATAGGGTTTCAAAGCTCCAGATTTGGGGTTTTACGCATAAGGCAAAATTAGGCAACGAGACCTATACCACTGGATTCAGAATGTCCAAACGAAGCAATTCCCCCCATCGCGCCTTTTTTATATTTACATGTGAGCTAATCGCAATTTTTATGTTCTACATTTAGTGGGGGTTTAAAACCCCCGCTATCCAGTCTTATTTTTCAGGCAAAACGAAAGACCAAGGAAGAAGATGCTAGCGTGTTGGACTGTGGTTGGCTGATTCAAACATTGGCGCTTTTTTTTTATTGTTCCACTAACACTTGTTTTCTCTCTCTTATTGATCATTGCCCACTAAATGAACAAAGAAACGCGTTTGGCTGGGTGGAAAGTGTGTTGTCCTTCAAGCATTGGGACCTGGGTTCGATTCCCAGGTCCCCCATATTCCTTTCATATATTTTTTCTCAAAGTGTTTCCATGCAACATGTTCTCAAGGGAGTACCATATGCCTTCACCATCTGGCTTGCCACGCGCCTGGAGATTCCAATCTGAAGGCCACCAAAGGGGCTCATCATACATGCCAGTTAATGGGTCCACATGCAATCAGAGAAGTCAAACAGGGCCTCACCCTTATTGGGCCAAATTGCTGTGAATTTACCTCCAAATTGGGACAACCATCCCCCATATGTTTGTATTTTCTTTCCTTTTTTTTTATTCTCTTTTATTTATTTTAATTTATCTTGATTATTTTAATTATTTCTCATAATACAAAAAATACAAAAAAATCATAAAAATAAAAAAATATGTTTTATTTAATATTATTTTGTAAATAAATTTTCAATAATCAATTTAGTTTAATTTTAGGTTCAATTTTAATGTTTTTTTCCTTAATAATTAAAATACATAGAATTTAGGGTTTCTAACATGTTTGTTATCTTTTTTTCAATAAATAATTTCTCCTTATTATTGTTATTAACTATTAATTAATTTTGCAAATAAATGTGTCATTTAATCAATTAGTAAATTAGGTTTAAATTTAAATATTTTCTTTAATAATTAAAAACAATTTAGAACTAGGTTTTTTTTTATTTAATTTCAAAATCCAATTAATTTTCTTCATGTCCATTAAATACAAAAACAACAAAAAAAAAACTTCTTTTCTTATTAAGTCAATTAATTAATTCATAATTTTAATTTAATCTTTAAAGGGTCCAACACCCTCGCACTTTCGCTTCTACTTTCTTTTCGCGCGTTTATTTACATTTTTCTTTTAAATATTATGTAATTGCCCCAAGGCCTTGTAATAATAATTAGAGACTTATTTACTTTCCGTACTTTTATTCAAATCGGGTCTTGGTTTAATTTGGCGATGTAGACCCGCGCCTTGTAATAGCGTAGGACCTTTATTTTTTCCGCATTTTAATTTCCGCACCCTTTAAACTGCTAATCACATGAAAGAATGAATGCCCAAATAAAATCAAAGCGTAGCTCACCCAATGCATGACAAGACAAATAATAACTGAAAATGACTCACAATTCACACACCACTCCTAGGGTACGCCTCACTGTTGCCTTACCCCTCGAAACGTGGTCGTCGAGTATAGGACGTTTTAGTAAGTCCTTATGTCCATGAACATGGCATAAGGGTAGCTTCTAAGGTGTCCTACTGTTGCTATGGTGATCACACTGTTGCTTTGCCCCTCGAAACGTGGTCGTCGAGTATAGGACGTCTTAGTGAGTCCTTATGTTCCATTGATCTAGTTGCCTCGAAACGGTTGCCTCGGAATAAAAAGATCAATGGCATAAGGGTAGCTTCTAAGGTATCTTACTATTGCCCGGTGACCACACTGTCCCTAACCCTCGAATTGACCCGAACACCTCCAACGGTGGTGCTACTTACCTCTCAATGGTGGGATGGCATTACCTTAAGGACATTTACACAGACTAATTCCTTAGGGTAGGTAGATGACTCGTAGATACTTGCTCTGATTCAAAACAAAACAAAATACTTTTCACACCTTACACTTTCAAAAGCTTTCAAAACAAATTTTTCAAACACTCTTGAGGACAGACACAAGAGTTATTCAGAAATCTTTCAAAGAAACTTTTTCAAAACCCACTCACACTTGAAAAGCAAACAAACATTTTGAAAACACATAAGAGAAAGTATCTAAGAGCCCGTGGATAACCACGGATAGAAAGGGTGCTAACACCTTCCCTTTCTATAAATCTACCTCCCGAACCGAGAGCTAATCTCAAAGAGGAATTTTTCTGTGCTTTTGTCCTTTCCATGTTGGATAAAATAAAAGACGGTGGTGACTCTTGCTTCCGTGACATTTCGCGAAACCAGCTAAAAAACAGTCAGTTCCAGATCCACCGATCACAGAACTGGCGACTCTGCTGGGGAATACTTTTAAAGTGAGGTGTACCTTAGGACTAAGATCACTGTGTTTTCAATTGCTTTGACTTGTTTGCTTTAAATTGTGGGACTGTCTTGGGAGTTCTATAGATCCTAACCCAGATCTGGGGATACCTTCTTAGAAAGTTGCAACAAGGCTGTGAGGGAACTGTGTGGGGTATACCGACATGGTTGAAACAATCTACTACATTGATGTGGCACTTTGGTGTGTACCGGTAACCCTTGAGTTCAGTCAAGGAGAGTACGGGGCCTCCATGTGGTGTCGTGAAGCATCAACTGACCTTAGGAACCTTAATTGAACCATCTTGGCCTCTTTAGGGTAGTGAGATAACTGACTTTGGTGCAGTCCGAGGTTGGTTGATACTCGATACTACACTCAATTGAGGGTTGCTTTCCTGGGATATTTCGGTCGCCAGTTCAGTGGCTAAATCGAAACGATGAACAATGAAAGCAATCCAGTGATATTGGGACCCTTAGAACCCGATTACTTCTAATAGGATAGGTTGAGCCCACCAACTTCAAGAGGGTAATACCCAGACCCCATGCTGGCCTAAACTCTAAGGGCTGTGGTGTGACTTGTGTGCCTTATCATGTTTGCCTTTGTAAATATTTGTGGTGTGTTTAATCATAGCATCATGACATCATCCAGCATCATATGCATTGACTAACCATTTCAGGGGTTCGAATCTTCATCTTTGTTCTTGTTTTGTAGGACATGGAAACTGTTCGCAGAAAGACAATTCAGATCAGCCTTGTAAGGATCCCCCCTCAGCTTAAGGAGCTTATATCCAGGATTCCCTAGAGCTCTTCATTCAGTGAGAGACATGGAAGAATCATCAGCTTGGTCAACACCAACATTGAGGAAGACATGATAAAGGTCCTATTCCAGTTCTTTGACCCTCTGCATCACTGTTTCACTTTCCTGGATTATCAACTGGTGCCTACATTGGAAGAGTTCTCCCGGCTTCTGAAGATCCCTATCCTTGATCAACGGTACGGAAAAGGAACCCAAACTTGAAGAGATTGCTAAGGCCTTACACCTACAACCATCTGACCTCAAGGGACATTGGGAAGCTAGAAGTGGTATCAAAGGGTTCTTAGCCAGGTTTCTGTTTGAAAAGGCCCAAGAATGTTGGAACTCCCTTGACCTACAAGCTTTTGAAGAAGTTGTGGCCCTCCTTGTCTATGGTTTGGTGTTGTTCCCTAACCCAGATCAGCTTATAGATATCAGTGTTGTCCAGATCTTCATGTCCAGAAATCCTATACCTACGTTGCTTGGGGACATCCTTCACTCATGTTACACTCGAACCATGAGAAAAAGAGGTGTTCTTATGTGCTGCACTCCTCTCCTGGGAAGGTGGTTTATTTCGCACCTTCCACAATCAGTTTTGAAGAACGAGCGGGGTTTGAGGTGGTCACAGCGATTGATGACCCTTACACATGCAGATATACATTGGTGCTCTCGGTCCAGAGAGGATGTCACTATCATTGATCGTTGCGGGGAGTACCCTAATGTTCCTTTACTTGGAATCAGAGGGGACATTACTTACAACCCATGCTTGGCTTGGAGACAGTTTGGATATGCTCGGAGGGACGGCCCTCATGACATGTTAATTCCTGACAGTTTTTGACTTCGACAACGATGCACAAGGACTTCGCCAGAGATTTATCAGAGCTTGGAGGATGCCCAGTAAGATAGACAGCAAGACACTGGGGCACAGGAACTCCATCCCGTTGGAACCTTATCTCAAGTGGATACGCGCCCGCTCCCAGAAGTTAGAGATGCCTTATCCTCATGTTCTCCCTGTGATCAAAGAGCCAGTATTGGAAGGAGAGGTGTCCTACACCATTCAACATCCTGACATGCCCACATCCTGGGAAGAAATGTAGAAGAGCTGGGTCCAGCTTAAGGAAGAACGAAATTCTCTTGAGACCAGTCTACATGCTAGTGAAAAGAAGATCCTGGAACTCACCAGCCTACTGCACGAGGAGAAGAATCTCAACACCTACATTGCTCCAAAGAGGATGCGTAGTGTCTTTTGGGATTAAGTTTCTTTGTAATATTTTGCCCATGAGGCCTTGATGTACCAAACAATTATTTCCTTAATGTTAACGTGTGTTCTTTTTTTGTCTACAACAAATTTGAACTTTCGAACCCTTGAATGCATTGCATAAACACATATCATTCATCATGTGCATAGCAGGTACTCTTCTTTTCAGGTTGCTTACTGTTCTTCGCTGTTTATTTCAGCATCATGAACCCTGAATCATCTACCGAGCTGTCTATCAAGACCCTTCAGGCGCAGAACGCACAATTTCAGGAGCTGATCATGGGTTTGGCTCAAGGTCAACAAGAGCTGAAGGCTATGCTCCTGAAGAAGAGTAAGAAGAAGAAGAGGACTGTGCTATTCAACACTGGGCGCAGGCTCGGGAACACTTTGCAAAATGAAGCTGAGAGGACTACTCCATCTGTGGGGGAAGGTAGTCACCAAGGGAGAGAGGTCCCTAGTCCTGTGGTCTCTGACACTGAGACAGACTTCAATGACGAACAATACCCTCCTGCTGAGGACCGATACAAGCAGCTGGAGGACAGGTTGAATGCCATGGAGATCCAGCGTGTGCCTGGAATGGATTTCGGAGACTTGGGGTTATCTTCCGGGGTGGTAATTCCACACAAGTTCAAGGCGCCTGCCTTTGTGAAGTATGACGGGGCTTCCTGTCCTAAGATGCACCTTCGTTCTTATGTAAGGAAGATCCAGCCTTACACAGCAGACAAGAACTTATGGATCCACTTCTTCCAGGAGAGTCTTTCAGGGACTCACCTCGAATGGTTCTATCAGCTGGATGGAACCAACATTCGTAACTGGGAGGATCTGGCCACTGCTTTTTACAAGCAGTATCAATATAATTCCGACCTCGCTCCTACGCGTACCCAACTCTAGGGTATGTCGCTAGGATCGGGTGAAGGTTTTAAGGAGTACGCACAGAAATGGAGAGATCTGGCTGACAGGGTGCAGCCACCATTGACGGACCGCGAGCTCGTCGACATGTTCTTGGGGACCCTATCTGGTCCATTTTTCAATCATCTCATTGGTAATTCCTCTGCTGGGTTTACTGATCTGATCCTGACTGGTGAGAGGATCGAGGCTGGTATAAAATCAGGGAAGATACAGAAGGTTGCCTCCTCAAGCACTAAAAAGAAGCCCTTCAAGAAAGAGGAAAGTGTTGTGTATGGTCTAAGAAGGCAAGACAAACCTGAACGCCGCCAAGCTGTCAACGCGGTGGTTATTTCTAAGCCTGCTGCTGCTCCTCAACAGTACAACCAACCCAGAGCTGAGAGGCCCAAACGGCAGTATACTCGACTCAGAATGACTCTCTCTCAGATCCTGCCGCAACTACTGTCAACTAGCCTGGTAACTGTCAAAGAGGCTCCGAAGATGGTAAACACATCATCTCCGAAATACAACCCCAACGTCCGTTGTGCGTATCACTCGGATAGCCCGGGACATAATACAGATGATTGTTGGGCACTGAGGAATAAGGTTCAAGACCTTATTGATGCTAAAGAGGTTCAGTTTGAGGCACCCGAGAAGCCTAATGTGGTGACTGCTCCCATGCCTAACCATGGAATAAATGCTATTGGGGTTGAAGACGAAGTGGAAGAATCTGAGTTTGACAGCTGGATCTACCCGGCAACCAATGGTGGACTTAGCAACTGGACCACCAAGGACTCCTTACTTGTTACTTTTGTCACCCAGTAATGCATTTCTTTGTTTTGGATTTGTAATAAACAGTAATTTGAAACTTTATGGCCCGGTGTCTTACCCGGGGCACCGTGGGTTTATTTGTGAGGGCTTTTGTTTGTCACTTTCATATTTCATGAATAAAAGCATTGGACGTTTTTCACATTTCAAATCTTGCGCTCCCTTTTCTTTCTTTTCTTTCTTTATATATATTGCAAAGCAGCTGTATTTACACACACTCACTCATACAGGTTTCAATCCACTCTGGATCTCACTGGTAACGACTCTGCTACTGCCAGTTATGACTTCGAAAATCCGATCAACTTAGCCGAAGACGAAGGTGAAGATGATTGCGAAGTGCCTGGTAAGCTTGCAAGACTGTTACTCCAGGAGGAGAGGGCCATTCAACCACATGAAGAGCCAGTGGAAACGGTGAATCTGGGTACTGAGACAGATAGAAAGGAAGTCAAGATTGGTGCCAATCTCGAGCTCAGCGTGAAACAACGGCTGATTCAGATGCTGCATAACTACATGGAAATCTTTGCCTGGTCTTACGAAGACATGCCTTGGTTGGACACCGACATTGTGGTCCATCATTTGCCTACCAAGGAAGACTGCCCTCCAGTTAAGCAAAAGGTCCGCCGTATGCGTCCAGAGATGTCCGAGAAGATCAAAGCTGAGGTTATGAAGTAGTTTGATGCCGGGTTTCTTGCAGTGACTTCTTACCCTCAGTGGGTTGCCAATGTGGTGCCGGTACCGAAGAAAGACGGTAAGGTCAGAATGTGTGTCGATTACAGGGATCTGAACAGGGCCAGCCCCAAAGATGACTTTCCCCTACCTCACATTGACGTCCTGGTTGACAATACTGCTCAGCACAAGGTGTTCTCTTTCATGGATGGCTTTTCAGGTTATAATCAGATCAAGATGGCTCCTGAAGACATGGAAAAGACTACCTTTGTTACTCAGTGGGGCACCTTCTGCTACAAGGTCATGCCATTTGGACTGAAAAACGCTGAGGCAACTTACCAACGTGCCATGGTTGCTTTATTTCATGACATGATCCATCATGAGATTGAAGTGTATGTCGACGACATGATTGCAAAGTCTCAAACTGAGGAGGAACACCTTGACCATCTGCAGAAGTTGTTTGACCGTCTGAAACTGTACAAGCTGAGGTTGAATCCAAACAAGTGCACCTTCGGGGTTAGATCTGGAAAATTGCTAGGCTTCGTTGTAAGTGATAAGGGTATTCAAGTGAACCCTGCCAAGGTTAAAGCCATTCAAGAGATGCCGGTTCCTAAGACAGAGAAAGAGGTCAGAGGCTTTTTAGGACGCTTGAATTACATTGCTCGATTCATCTCGCACCTAACTGCTACCTGTGAGCCAATCTTCAAGCTGCTGAAGAAAGATCAGGTAGTACGTTGGAATGATGAATGTCAGGCCGCTTTTGACAGAATCAAAGAGTATCTCCAAGAACCACCCATCCTTATGCCACCGGTTGAAGGGAGACCTCTGATATTATACCTGACAGTACTTGACAACTCAATGGGGTGTGTGCTGGGGCAGCATGACGAGTCTGGCCGAAAAGAGCATGCCATTTATTACCTTAGCAAAAAGTTTACCGACTGTGAGACCCGATACTCACTGCTCGAGAAAACTTGCTGCGCTTTGGTATGGGCTGCTCGCCGGCTGAGACAGTATATGCTGACTCACACTACCTTGTTGATCTCAAAGATGGATCCAATAAAGTACATATTTGAAAAGCATGCTCTGTTTGGGAGAATAGCAAGATGGCAAATGATCTTGACAGAATACGACATCCAGTACACAACTCAGAAAGCCATCAAAGGAAGTGTATTGGCAGACCACTTGGCACATCAGGCAGTAGACGACTATCAGTCAATGAACTTTGAATTTCCTGACGAGAGTATCATGATAGTGACTGATTGTGAAGTACCTGGACCGGATGAAGGACCTGAGAAAGGATCCCGATGGTCTATGCACTTTGACGGAGCCTCCAACGCTTTGGGTAACGGTATCGGCGCTGTGATCATATCCCCTCAAGGCACTCATACTCCACTCACTGCCCGGCTATGTTTCAACTGCACCAACAACATGGCGGAGTATGAGGCATGCATCATGGGTCTTCAAGCTGCGATTGACTTAAGGATCAAGTTTCTGAGTGTCTTCGGAGATTCCACTCTCGTGATCAATCAGATCAAAGGCGAGTGGGATACCAAACATCCGAATCTTATTCCTTACAGAGAATGTGTGTTGACCTTGATCCCCCACTTCACAGAGATAACCTTTGAACATTTCCCAAGAGAGGAGAATCAGCTGGCGGACGCGTTAGCTACGATGTCTTCCATGTTCAAAGTCAAATGGGACAATGAGGCTCCCCGGGTCATCATTTGGAAACTGGACGAACCGGCATACTGTTGTGATCTTGAGGCTGAGGTAGTGACTGAGAAACCTTGGTACCATGAGGTGAAGAGATACTTAGAAGCTCAGGAATACCCTGAAGGTGCATTTGTCAATGATAAAAAGTTTCTGAGAAGGTTCGCAGCAAAGTTCTTCCTCAGCAATGGTATCCTGTACAAGCGAAACCATGATTCGACCTTACTGCGTTGTGTGGATAAAACTGAAGCAGAAAGGATCATGGCAGAACTACATGAAGGGACCTTCAGAACGCATTCCAGTGGACATACCATGGCAAAGAAGATCCTTCGGGCAGGGTATTTCTGGTCCACAATGGAAGCCGACTGTTACCAACATTCTCGGACATGCCATAAATGCCAGATATATGCAGACAAGGTGCACGTTCCTCCGGTTCCCCTGAATGTCTTGACAACATCTTAGCCGTTTGCAATGTAGGGTATAGATATGATCGGCGAGATTAAACCTACAGCGTCCAATGGGCATCGCTTCATCCTGGTAGCGATCGATTACTTCACGAAGTGGGTTGAAGCAGCTTCCTACGCTACAGTAACCAAGAACGTGGTGGCACGGTTCATTCGGCACAATCTGATCTGTCGATACGGCGTCCCTGAAAGGATCATTACAGACAACGGTACCAATCTCAATAACAAGATGATCACTGAGCTCTGCGAGCAATTCAAGATACAGCACCACAACTCTTCTCCTTACCGACCGAAGATGAATGGGGCTGTAGAAGCAGCGAATAAGAATATCAAGAAAATTGTGCAGAAGATGACAGTGACCTATAAAGATTGGCACGAGATGTTACCGTTCGCTCTTCATGGGTACCGAACCTCAGCAAGGACGTCAACCGGGGCAACTCCGTTCTCCTTGGTCTACGGTATGGAGGCAGTCTTACCGATCGAAGTGCAGATACCCTCTCTCCGGATAATGAAGGATGCAGACCTGAGTGAAGATGATTGGATCCAGACACGACTTGATCAGCTAAATCTAATTGACGAAAAGAGACTTACTGCTATTTGTCATGGTCAGACGTACCAAAAACGAATGATCAGGGCATTTAACAAGAAGGTTAGACCACAAGAATATCAAGTTGGGGATCTGGTAATCAAACGCATCATCCTTCCTCAGAGTGATCCAAGGGGCAAGTGGACCCCCATGTACGAAGGGCCATTTGCGGTTAAACATGTGTTCTCAGGAGGAGCCATGATTCTAACTACCATGGATGGTGACGACTGTAACACCCCTTCTAATTTCCCCAAATAAAAGGCAAGAATTAAAATCAGAGAAAATAAATTGCACGGAAGGGATGTCACAACACAATTCACATTCCAAAATTTTAAAGAAAAACGGACAGGGTACGTTTGAAATTTTAAGCATATCAACACAAAACAAACATACATAAATATTTAACTTCTTTCTCTCGTGCAAACGCAACGGAGTTTCAATATTTAACTTCATCTCCATTCATGGAGGAATCAAAACATAATTCAAGGCAACAAGCCATGATAATTCACATAAAGCATATGTTATAAAGTCTCACATACACAAAATAATATACCCAAAGTAAGGATTATATACATCATAATCCGAATACAAAATAGACGAGTTCGACACTAAATATACCCCCCCAGGTGTTACTACCAGAGCATCGACTCAACTCTAATCAAAATAAAACAGATTGCAATCCAATGCATCCGCTAACTAGCGCCTCGCGCTACCATCCTCGGTACCTGAACAATGCCATCAAAAGCATTTTCAAACAGAAGGGTAAGAATTCCAATAATCATATAACATGTAATTAAGGTAAAGCAATGGCAATAAATAAAGCAATACATCATGATCATATTCATTTTATCACATATAGTATCCGTACTCAAGGAAGTCATTTCCAACACATTAACCATATAAACCAATTATCCGAATACTCACATCACTGGCACATAACCATAATTCAAACAACAACAATATTGGCACATAACCAAACACATCAACACACATACACAATTATGCATGTGACTCACAACACGACTCAACATATGCGAATGCGGTACCGACTTGTGGACCCAAAGTTCCACCGCTTATTTTTCCACATAAGATCAAAGCCACTACGTCTATTTCCACTATAGGATCAACGTCTATTTTTGTGAACCCATGTTTCACCGCCTATGTTCCCTTTCCGGGTCAAAGCCACTACGTCTATTTCCATTCAAGGATCAACGTCTATAAAATATGAACCCACTGTTTCACCGTCTCCATTTCAAGACCAACCATGCCATGCAATGTACAACCAATAACTCGTATGCAATTAAGACCACTTCCGACCTTAACATACACATACCACATATTCCAACACAATGAAATACCAACAATTGTACATGCATTGCAAATATAATTCACAAATCAAGTAATGTACAAGTTTAAACAATGTTACTTCCATGATTTATTCAAATCAAACACAATTTCATAAACCGGAAGCATTCAACTTAATTCGCCTTCACCTTCAAAATTCACATTTTTCAACAAAAATGTCACCCAACTGATCAACCAAAATTACTACCATAAACCGCATAATAATTCGGACTATTTAGGCTAAAATCAACTAATTAATTATCGGTCAAAAACTCTATTATTTCTATTTATAAATTCCTACAAAATTATTTATTAAAGATATTAAATTATTATTATTATTATTATTATTAATAATTAGTATAATATATTGTTATAACAATAAAATATTATATAAATAGTGTATGGGCAAGTAATGTTACTAAAACTAGAATTCTAAAATGCCGCTACGGTACTGCTAGTTATATGCCAACACCACTTGCCATTAATTGAAATTTCATTGCGTGCTACACGTTCCTCTTCTTGCGCTACTGTACCATATTTTGCTAAAGCAATTAGTAAAACCTCCATGTGCCTTAAGTATTGGGCTATAGTGCTCAAGCAAGTACCCACCTAATTACTACTTTACAACAATGCCATTTAATATATCACACATTCTGCTACAGCAAGGGCAGAGCGCTATTCATGTTATTTAGTTCCTATCGCCACTACATGCTAAAGCCATTGGATAATTTCAATTCACGCTACAGTAACAGAACCAACATGTGCATTCTATATGCTACTTCTTAAATTAGTTACAGTAGCAAGCAACGTTCCTCCTACATACTAATTCATTAAACGCTACTCAGCAAACGCCTATTGGGTATCACTTCAATATGCCATTAAACATTGCTTCTTGAAAAAAAATCAATTCATCTAATGCTATAGGAACAGAACAAATGGAATCTTTTCGAGGAAAAATATTAAGTCACTTATTTGTGTGTATAACTAATTATATTGGGTCCTAAATCATCTCTTAATTTCATCAATACACCAATTTTTTTTTATCATAGCATAGTAGTGAAACTAATACCCTAAACCCCTAATTTATTCCAAAATCAAAACTATAAAATCACACACTAAAATGATTGGTGGAAGTCAAACCCTTACCTCTAATGTTGATTTTCTTGGAACAAGATGATGATTTTGTAGAACAAACCCTAGCCTTCTCCTTCTCTTCTCTTCTTCTTCTCTCTTTTCTTTCTTCTTTCTCCTCTTACCAACTACTCTTACTAACTCTACTTTTCTATTTTATAAAACTATTCTTCTACTACTAACTTTCCTCCCTCTATCTTTCTAAAATTATAATTTGGCCCCAACAATTATTTAATTCAAATTATAATATATAACTCTACTAAAACCATATTACACTAAATAATATTTATTCTATATAAACCTAATCATGCCAATTAATCAAACAAAGTCAAATATTACTACACACCAAATTAATATTATTCAAAATAATATTTCGATATAATAAATATTTTTATTTCATATTACCCAATTAATATCTCAATCGATCTCAATTGAATATATTTCTCAAATAGATATAATTTAATAGTTTTGGAAAATAATTAATGAAATAACATTTAAATATAAACGGCGTGTTACAACTCTCCCCCACTTAAAAGATTTTCGGCCTCGAAAATTACCTCTAAACGAACAATTCGGGATAGGAATCCCGCATCCGACTTTCAAGCTCCCACGTCACATTACCATTCGCCGAACCACCCCATGCAACTTTAACCAAAGCAATCTCTCTTCCTCTTAGTTGTTTCACCTTTCTATCTTCAATCCTCACCGGTAAAACCTCAACCGTCAAATTGTCTCTTACTTCCAAATCATCCGCTTGAATAACATGAGACGGATCCGCAATATACTTTCGCAATTGCGAAACGTGAAACACATCATGCAAATTTGAAAGTGATGGCGGCAATGCAATCCGATAAGCCATACTTCCAATCCGCTCTGAAATCTGATAAGGACCAATAAACCGAGGTGTTAACTTCCGCGATTTAAGCGCCCTTCCGACACCCGTAGTTGGATTCACCCTCAAAAACACATGTTCATCCTTCTTGAACTCAAGAGGTTTCCTCCTCTTGTCATAGTAACTCTTTTGGCGATTCTGAGACACTTTCATCTTCTCTCTTATCAATTTGATCTTATCCGTAGCCTCTTGAACCAATTCCGGGCCAACTATAGCACTTTCTCCCGTCTCGTACCAACACAAAGGTGTCCTACACCATCTTCCATACAATGCCTCAAAAGGAGCCATGCCAATGCTAGAATGAAAACTATTATTATAAGTAAACTCAATCAAAGGCAAATGACTCTCCCATGAACCTCCTTGATCCAAAACACAAGCACGCAACAAATCCTCAAGTGACTGAATTGTTCTCTCCGTTTGACCATCCGTCTGAGGATGATAAGCGGAACTCAATCTCAGCTTAGTACCCAAGGCTCTTTGTAAACCTTCCCAAAATCTTGAAGTGAAACGCGGATCTCTATCTGAAACAATACATGTAGGAATACCATGTAAACAAACAATTCGTTCCACATACAACTTAGCAAGCTTCTCCATAGTGTAATCCATCCTAATCGGAATAAAGTGTGCAGATTTAGTCAATCTATCCACTATGACCCAAATAGCCTCATGGTTACTCGGAGTCCTCGGCAAACCAGAAACAAAATCCATCGAGATACTATCCCACTTCCACTCGGGAATAGACAACGGTTGCAACAAACCCGAAGGCTTCTGATGTTCAATCTTAGACTTTTGGCAAACCAAACAAGCATACACAAACTCAGCAATTTCTTTCTTCATACAAGGCCACCAAAATAGCTTCTTTAAATCTTGATACATCTTCTTAGCACCAGGGTGAATACTTAACCCACTTCTATGACCTTCCTCAAGAATCCTCTTTTTCACATCCCCCACATCGGGAACGCAAACTCTATCATGACATCTCAAAATTCCATTCTCATCAATTCTGAACTCTCCACCTTGACCTTGATTCACCAAAGTAAACTTGTCAACCAAAACCAAATCTGACTTTTGCCCATCTCTAATCTCTTCCAAGACACCACTAGTAAGCTTCATCATACCAAGCTTTACGCCAAAATAAGTCTCTTCACACACCAAACTCAAATCTCGAAATTGCTCCAACAATTCCCATTCTTTAACCATCAACATAGACATGTGTAAAGACTTTCTGCTCAAAGCATCTGCAACCACGTTTGCCTTACCAGGATGGTAATTCAAACTGAAGTCATAATCTTTAAGAAACTCTAGCCACCTTCTTTGCCTCATATTCAACTCTTTTTGATCAAACAGATATTTCAAACTCTTATGATCGCTAAAGACGTCGAATCTCGACCCAAACAAATAATGCCTCCAAATCTTTAACACAAAAACCACCGCTGCCAACTCCAAGTCATGAGTTGGATAATTCCTCTCATGCACCTTGAGTTGCCTCGAAGCATACGCCACAACCTGCCCATTTTGCATTAACACACCTCCTAAACCCATCAAAGAAGCATCGCAATAGACCGTAAACGGTTCAGATGGTTTAGGCAAAATCAAAACTGGCGCAGTTGTCAACCTTCTCTTCAATTCTTGGAAACTATCTTCACACTGCGGAGTCCACACGAACGCTTGACTCTTCCTAGTCAATTGTGTCAACGGTAAAGCTAGCTTGGAAAAGCCTTCAATGAACTTACGGTAATAACCCGCTAAACCAAGAAAGCTTCGAATCTCAAAAACTGACCTTGGAGATTCCCATTCTGACACGGCTTCTATCTTCGAAGGATCCACAGCAATACCTCCACGAGATATCACGTGACCAAGGAAACTCACTTGTTCTAACCAGAATTCATTCGAAAGTTTAGCAAACAAGTGATTTTCCTTCAGAATTGACAAAACAATTCCCAAGTGTTCGGCATGCTCTGCTTCACTCTTGGAATAAATCAAAATGTCATCGATGAACACCACCACAAACTTATCCAGAAACTCATGAAAGATTCTGTTCATATACTCCATGAACACACCAGGTGCATTCGTAACACCAAAAGGCATCACCGAATACTCATAGTGTCCATAACGAGTTCTGAACGCAGTTTTCTGAATATCACCCGCTTTCACGCGAATCTGATGATAGCCTGACCTCAAGTCAATCTTGCTAAACACACACGCACCCACCAGCTGATCCATTAAATCATCAATCCTTGGCAAAGGATACTTGTTCTTAATGGTCACTTTGTTTAGCTGCCTATAATCCACACAAAGTCTCATTGTTCCGTCTTTCTTCTTCACAAGTAAAACTGGAGCACCCCACGGACTCACACTAGGACGAATAAACCTTTTGTCAAGCAACTCTTCCAGCTGACTCTTCAGTTCCACTAGTTCCGACGGTGACATCCTATAAGGAGCCATCGAAACAGGACTAGTACCAGGAATTAAGTCGATGGAAAACTCTACCCCACGCTCAGGAGGTAAATCCGTAATCTCTCCAGGAAACACTTCAGGAAATTCGCATACCACAGGATAATCCTTTCTTACTCTACCATCTTCCAAAACCATACACGCCATAAGCATAAACAACCCATCTCCATTCTTCACACTCTTCTCAACTTGCTGTGTAGACAAGAAAACCACACCATCTTTCTCGGACTCGAGAAAAAGAACAGCCTTAGTAAAACAGTTGATATAGACATGGTTGGCTTTCAACCAGTCCATACCCAGAATCACATCTATCTGATGCAAAGGAAGACACACGAGATCAACTTCGAAATCTCTTCCGCACATGCGCAAAGGACACTTCAAACAAACAACTGAAGTAGAAACTGAACCCATTGCAGGTGTATCTACCTCCATACTTCGATCCAAAGTAGACAAGACAAGGCCCAATCTCTTGGCACAATCTAAAGCAACAAACGAATGCGTCGCACCCGTATCAATAATAGCAACCAAAGACACATTAGAGATAAAGCATGTACCTCTGATTAGACGTTCCTCAGCAGAAGTCTCTGCTCCAGATAAAGCGAATACTTTTCCAACTTCTTTCTTTGGCTTTGGACATTTGGTACTTATGTGGCCTCGCTCACCACAATTAAAGCAAGTTACACTCACACCAACTCTACAATCCACCGCTTTGTGACCCACCCTGTCACACTTGAAACACTTAACTATCCCCTGGCGACATTCCATAGCACGATGTCCCTCTTTACCACATTTAAAACATTTGATTGGAGTAGTCACTCCCCCACTCGGACTCTTTCCACCACTTATTGGTCTCTTTCCTCTTCCATCATAAGGCTTAGGACGCATCTGTCCCTTACCTCTTTTCTCACTCAAGCTCTTGTAATAAGCAGTGCTATCCCGACTATCTTCGTCGTAGATACGACTCTTATTAACCAACTCAGAGAATCTTGTAATCTGCTGATACCCAATCGCCTTCTTTATGTCCGGCCTCAAACCATTAACAAACTTAAGGCACTTCGACCTCTCAGCATTAACAGTGTTGTAGTGAGGACAGTATTTGATCAAATCTTGAAATTTAGCCGCATAGTCAGCTACCGAACCACTACCTTGTTTCAATTCCAGGAACTCAACTTCCTTTTTACCACGAACATCCTCCGGAAAATAATTCTCCAAGAATGCATCTCGGAAAATTTCCCAAGTCACCACAACATGCTCCTCCTCATACCTCTGACTAGCGTTGATCCACCAGTCTTCAGCCTCTTTAATCAGCATGTGTGTTCCGAATTGCACTTTCTGAGCGTCGGTGCAATTCATCACACGAAAGATTTTCTCAATTGCTTTTAACCATTCTTGAGCTTCCACCGGAGCATGCTCTCCCTTGAAAGTAGGCGGGTTGTTCTTTTGGAACTTCCCAAGAGCACGGAAAGCATCTTCAGTACCATCATGTGGCGCTTGATTCGTTTGCGGCATCTGATTTATTGACCCCGCAAGCAACCTCAATGCCTCAGCTAAAGCATTATCATTCCTTCTACCAGCCATCTTCTCTCTACAACACAAAATATTGATCGCGTCAGCCACACGATCAAATACAAGGGATTAACAAAATAAGACCTGACAACTGACCGACTATGCTCTGATACCACTATTGTAACACCCCTTCTAATTTCCCCAAATAAAAGGCAAGAATTAAAATCAGAGAAAATAAATTGCACGGAAGGGATGTCACAACACAATTCACATTCCAAAATTTTAAAGAAAAACGGACAGGGTACGTTTGAAATTTTAAGCATATCAACACAAAACAAACATACATAAATATTTAACTTCTTTCTCTCGTGCAAACGCAACGGAGTTTCAATATTTAACTTCATCTCCATTCATGGAGGAATCAAAACATAATTCAAGGCAACAAGCCATGATAATTCACATAAAGCATATGTTATAAAGTCTCACATACACAAAATAATATACCCAAAGTAAGGATTATATACATCATAATCCGAATACAAAATAGACGAGTTCGACACTAAATATACCCCCCAGGTGTTACTACCAGAGCATCGACTCAACTCTAATCAAAATAAAACAGATTGCAATCCAATGCATCCGCTAACTAGCGCCTCGCGCTACCATCCTCGGTACCTGAACAATGCCATCAAAAGCATTTTCAAACAGAAGGGTAAGAATTCCAATAATCATATAACATGTAATTAAGGTAAAGCAATGGCAATAAATAAAGCAATACATCATGATCATATTCATTTTATCACATATAGTATCCGTACTCAAGGAAGTCATTTCCAACACATTAACCATATAAACCAATTATCCGAATACTCACATCACTGGCACATAACCATAATTCAAACAACAACAATATTGGCACATAACCAAACACATCAACACACATACACAATTATGCATGTGACTCACAACACGACTCAACATATGCGAATGCGGTACCGACTTGTGGACCCAAAGTTCCACCGCTTATTTTTCCACATAAGATCAAAGCCACTACGTCTATTTCCACTATAGGATCAACGTCTATTTTTGTGAACCCATGTTTCACCGCCTATGTTCCCTTTCCGGGTCAAAGCCACTACGTCTATTTCCATTCAAGGATCAACGTCTATAAAATATGAACCCACTGTTTCACCGTCTCCATTTCAAGACCAACCATGCCATGCAATGTACAACCAATAACTCGTATGCAATTAAGACCACTTCCGACCTTAACATACACATACCACATATTCCAACACAATGAAATACCAACAATTGTACATGCATTGCAAATATAATTCACAAATCAAGTAATGTACAAGTTTAAACAATGTTACTTCCATGATTTATTCAAATCAAACACAATTTCATAAACCGGAAGCATTCAACTTAATTCGCCTTCACCTTCAAAATTCACATTTTTCAACAAAAATGTCACCCAACTGATCAACCAAAATTACTACCATAAACCGCATAATAATTCGGACTATTTAGGCTAAAATCAACTAATTAATTATCGGTCAAAAACTCTATTATTTCTATTTATAAATTCCTACAAAATTATTTATTAAAGATATTAAATTATTATTATTATTATTATTATTAATAATTAGTATAATATATTGTTATAACAATAAAATATTATATAAATAGTGTATGGGCAAGTAATGTTACTAAAACTAGAATTCTAAAATGCCGCTACGGTACTGCTAGTTATATGCCAACACCACTTGCCATTAATTGAAATTTCATTGCGTGCTACACGTTCCTCTTCTTGCGCTACTGTACCATATTTTGCTAAAGCAATTAGTAAAACCTCCATGTGCCTTAAGTATTGGGCTATAGTGCTCAAGCAAGTACCCACCTAATTACTACTTTACAACAATGCCATTTAATATATCACACATTCTGCTACAGCAAGGGCAGAGCGCTATTCATGTTATTTAGTTCCTATCGCCACTACATGCTAAAGCCATTGGATAATTTCAATTCACGCTACAGTAACAGAACCAACATGTGCATTCTATATGCTACTTCTTAAATTAGTTACAGTAGCAAGCAACGTTCCTCCTACATACTAATTCATTAAACGCTACTCAGCAAACGCCTATTGGGTATCACTTCAATATGCCATTAAACATTGCTTCTTGAAAAAAAATCAATTCATCTAATGCTATAGGAACAGAACAAATGGAATCTTTTCGAGGAAAAATATTAAGTCACTTATTTGTGTGTATAACTAATTATATTGGGTCCTAAATCATCTCTTAATTTCATCAATACACCAATTTTTTTTTATCATAGCATAGTAGTGAAACTAATACCCTAAACCCCTAATTTATTCCAAAATCAAAACTATAAAATCACACACTAAAATGATTGGTGGAAGTCAAACCCTTACCTCTAATGTTGATTTTCTTGGAACAAGATGATGATTTTGTAGAACAAACCCTAGCCTTCTCCTTCTCTTCTCTTCTTCTTCTCTCTTTTCTTTCTTCTTTCTCCTCTTACCAACTACTCTTACTAACTCTACTTTTCTATTTTATAAAACTATTCTTCTACTACTAACTTTCCTCCCTCTATCTTTCTAAAATTATAATTTGGCCCCAACAATTATTTAATTCAAATTATAATATATAACTCTACTAAAACCATATTACACTAAATAATATTTATTCTATATAAACCTAATCATGCCAATTAATCAAACAAAGTCAAATATTACTACACACCAAATTAATATTATTCAAAATAATATTTCGATATAATAAATATTTTTATTTCATATTACCCAATTAATATCTCAATCGATCTCAATTGAATATATTTCTCAAATAGATATAATTTAATAGTTTTGGAAAATAATTAATGAAATAACATTTAAATATAAACGGCGTGTTACAACGACCTCCCTCACCCAGCCAATGCAGACATAGTAAAATGATACTACGCATAATAAAAGACCCTCTAGGTTGACATACCTAGGCAAAAATTAGGGCTTCCCGGTGAACCAAAAGGGTTCGGGAAAAATGAGGGATGAAATAAAAAATCTGTACACCCGGCAAGTCAAAAACCTGAAAAGGCGGCTTGGGCAAAAATGGGTATCCCGGTGGACTGAAAACCCGAAAGGGCGGTCCAGGCAGAAGTTAGGGATAAAGCGTAATACTATGTCTCATTGGATCACCTTGAATCCAGAATCCGGTATTAACATCAAGTTCAAACAGCATCGATCAATCAGCTTCATCTTCAGCTAGGCCATCAAGTGATGAGACGCTCGAAGATATAAAGGCGATAGCAGAGTTGGAACCCAGTGGGATCATTCTTTTCACATAGCTGTTTTGTTTTCCCCTTGTACAAATTGTATAAACTCTCTTGTTCGGCGGCGTTCTCTTACTAGGACGTCAGCCTCTTGTACATAAAACGCCTATTTACAGGCAAATTCAAAAATCAATACAAAAATCACTTTTCAGTTAAAATTGCCAATTGTTTTTCCTTTTCTGTTTTGTTTTGCGAAGAACGTCCAAGGTTCAATTTGTGATATATGCATTTGACACTAATTGCTGACTCATAAATATTTGCTTACGAAACAAAGGATTAATTACATGTGACATTAGAAACAGGGGCAATAATGAGTTGTCTAAAGCGATCTAATTGCTATATCCACCAAGGTACCAAGGTAAGTTCAGCTGAAGAACAGAACCAAGATATCTTAATTCCCCAGAGAGTGAGCCAGCAAGTCAATACACTCTCCCCAAGCAGAGTTAGCCTACTCTATCAAACCTTAAGGAAGTTGGGTATCCCCAGCAGATCTCAACATTCCCCAACAATATACGAACATTCTTAACAAGCATCCCCGGTAGTCTTAGTCTAAGATTGTTCCCCGGTGGTATACTAGACATTCAGTGGAGCCACTTCCCCAGTATATCTCAAAAATTTCCCCAGGAGAGTCCAGTTTGAAGGTTTCCCCAGGAAAGTGCAATCCATCTCCCCAGCAGGAAGCTTATCCCCAGTAGATTCTGGAAGCTCCCCCCCTGCAGAGCACGAACGCGTCTCCCCGGACTTTTTTATTCAAAGGTTATGCTCCACCAGAGCTTATAACTGGGTTATCCTCAGCTAAAAACCATGGAAGGATCGTCCCCGGCGAAGTCTTCCCATCCCCAGCGGAGTTCATCCAATCTTCTAACAAAGCTCAATGATGGTATCCCCAATGGAGTTATCATCAACATCTCAACAAAGTACCTCTCTTCCCATAGAGTATTGTTCCCCAGCAAGGTCGCTAGAATAATTTTCCCCCGCAGAGTAATCTCCAAGTTTATTCCCCAACGGAGTCACCATCTCCTACCGGTATTCTTGCAACCATCACTCCCCAGCGGAAACAGCGAAATACTATTCACATCAGCCCAGGATTTAACTTCCCGGCATCCGTCAAGGATTTATTTTCCTAAGACGAAAACATACATTCATAAACATCGCATCTTCCATACCTTATAGCATGCATATACACATCATAACCATACAGTCTCATTCATTCTGAAAACATCCCGCATGTCATACATCATGGCATCACACACAACATTTTGTCTTTTCAGGACAAAGATCAATACAAAGATAATTGCTATCAACAGTCGTGATTCCAGATCCGATTCCTGTATCCTGCCAGGGTGTATCTGTTGACGACTACATTACCAGACTCGATTCCTGTATCCTGCCAGGGCACGTCTGAAGAGTTTGAGAATCCGATTCCTGTATCTTGCCAGGGTGTATCCGTTGACGACTAGCATTACCACACTCGATTCCTGTATCCTGCCAGGGCACGTCTGAAGAGTTCGAAGATCCGATTCCTGTATCCTGCCAGGGTGTATCTGTTGACGACTACATTACCAGACTCGATTCCTGTATCCTGCCAGGGCACGTCTGAAGAGTTCGAAGATCCGATTCCTGTATCTTTCTAGGGTGTATCTGTTGACGACTACATTACCAGACTCGATTCATGTATCCTTCCAGGGCACATCTGAAGAGTTCGAAGATCCAATTCTTGTATCTTGCCAGGGTATATCTGTTGACGACTACAGTACCAGACTCGATTCCTGTATCCTTCCAGGGCACGTCTGAAGAGTTCGAAGATCCGATTCCTGTATCTTGCCAGGGTGTATCTGTTGACGACTACATTACCAGACTCGATTCCTGTATCCTGCCAGGGCACGTCTGAAGAGTTCGAAGATCCGATTCCTGTATCTTGCCAGGGTGTATCTGTTGACGACTACATTACCAGACTCGATTCCTGTATCCTGCCAGGGCACGTCTGAAGAGTTCGAAGATCCGATTCCTGTATCTTGCCAGGGTGTATCTGTTGACGACTACATTACCAGACTCGATTCCTGTATCCTGCCAGGGCACGTCTGAAGAGTTCGAAGATCCGATTCCTGTATCCTGCCAGGGTGTATCTGTTGACGACTACATTACCAGACTCGATTCCTGTATCCTGCCAGGGCACGTCTGAAGAGTTCGAAGATCCAATTCCTGTATCTTGCCAGGGTGTATCTGTTGAAGACTACAGTACCAGACTCGATTCTTGTATCCTGCCAGGACACGTCTGAAGAGTTCGAAGATCCGATTCCTGTATCTTGCTAGGGTGTATCTGTTGACGACTACAGTACCAGACTTGATTCCTGTATCCTGCCAGGGCACGTCTGAAGAGTTCGAAGATCCGATTCCTGTATCTTGCCAGGGTGTATCTATTGACGACTACAGTACCAGACTCGATTCCTGTATCCTGCCAGGGCACGTCTGAAGAGTTCGAAGATCCGATTCCTGTATCTTGCCAGGGTGTATCTGTTGACGACTACGGTACCAGACTCGATTCCTGTATCCTGCCAGGGCACGTCTGAAGAGTTCGAAGATCCGATTCCTGTATCCTGCCAGGGCACGTCTGAAGAGTTTAAAGATTCGATTCTTGTATCCAGCCAGGGCACATCTACATAAGGAGTTCGAAGATCAACGCCTGTAACAGGCCAGGTAATTATCTTTCTTTCTCAAGTACGTGAGTTCTCGCTAAGTAATCTCTTACGCGATCGATACCTAGATGGCATCTATAAGCCCATCCACTTACCAACAGTTCTAAATGGCATCTATAAGCCCATTCCCGACAAGGTTTTGTCACACCTTCAGATGGCATCTATAAGCCCATCCTCCTATCCACCATCTCTCCAAATGGCATCTGTAAGCCCATTCCCGCTATCACACTGCTGATACTCAACTATGTGAGTGCAAATTTCTGGGCACTCTAGTGTTCAATCATCTTCCACCCTCGGATCACGAAAGGCACACAAGCCAATCTACATCCTCAGGTCTAAGAAGATTGAACAGGGGCAACTGTTGTACCCCAAAATTTGCCCTCCCATAATCTTCAAAGTTTTGACAAGAATCATCCACAAATGGTTCAAGTCTACTCAAGGGCTACACAGTCAACCATCCTCCTAAGCCAGTCAAATTAGGGTTTTGGTTCTTGCAAGGAAGTTGAGGTTTTCAAGGGCTCAATCAAGTCCCATATGCTCATAAACATTGTCAAGCACCTACATGTCAAGTTTCAAGGCTTACAAGGTCAAGTTGCACAGTCAAAAGTCCCATTTGCTCAACAGTCAACTGTAGGAGCAAAATGGTCATTTGGCAGTCAAAAGTCAAAATTTTTTGGTTAACATCTTATTTTGAAGCCACAATCATCATTTGGTCAAGTCTTGACCATGATTTCACAAGAATGGCTCAAAAATCATCAAGGTGTCAAAAGTTTCTATTTTTGGACAACTGAAAAGTCAACTGTAACTTGACCAAGGCATAACTTTTTCATGGTTCATCAGAAAAATTCCATCCAATTCTCATCTTGAAGGGGAAGACATTTCCTACAATTCATATTCACACTCCAAGTCCAAGAAATTCTCTCACAAAAAGTTATCAATTTCAACATTATAGGTCATTTTCAAAAGTCAACAAAAAGGCACTTTAAGTCAAAGACCATAACTTGAGATTGGTAAATCAAAATGACATGGGACCAAAGACATTGGTTATAGGACTTCAAGACCTTTCCAAAATGTCCAAGAACATGATCAAAGCTTAAATATTGAGCAAGATATGCATTGGAGAAGTTGGGAAATTTTTGTGAAATGGCCAAAATCATTTGTCCTTGAAACTTCATTTTTGACAAAAGGGCCCCACTTTTTCCACTTGAATCAACTTGGCCATGCTTCCCACGTGTCCCACTTTTCATTTCAATATTTAAAATTAATTTTTTCATTTTTATTTGATTTTATTGGATTTAATTAATTTTAAATCTTTTAAAATCAAATGAAAATCAAAAAGGTTAATTAAGGGACATATTTGGCTTTGATTAACTTTGAATCACCATTATACAACATCCCAAATTCGTACCAAGGCCTAATCAAGCAAGAATTCAAATTTTGGTACAAAGATGGAAGGTGTGTTAATGGAGGTTTATGGAAAATCTTAAGCATGAATGCAAGGCATTATGGGCCATAATTCTTATCAAAACATATTACATAAGGCATATACAAGTCAACACAAGCAAAAAACAGAACCTAAGCTGCGCTGAAACCTTAAAACAAACTTTGCATTTTTTTCAAAAAAAGGTGGAAACTGTTTTCATAGTTCCAGGGTGATTCAGAACCTATAATCCATTCCAAAAGCTTGTTGGGACCTTCCTGAACATAACCCAATACTTTTCCACTCTCCATACACAAAGAACTGGTAGAACACAGTCGCCCTGTTCATGATATTTTTCTTAATCGTATTTAAATTTACATGCCATATCAATGCATTTTCATTATTGTTTTATACTAATATGTTGATTCTGAAGCTAATGGCATAATTTAATTGAAGAATGCTTGCATGTATGGAAAGTTACCATGAATGATGCTTAGGGTTTCAAAGCTCCAGATTTGGGGTTTTACGCATAAGGCAAAATTAGGCAACGAGACCTATACCACTGGATTCAGAATGTCCAAACGAAGCAATTCCCCCCATCACGCCTTTTTTATATTTACATGTGAGCTAATCACTATTTTTATGTTCTGCATTTAGTGGGGGTTTAAAACCCCCGCTATCCAGTCTTATTTTTCAGGCAAAACGAAAGACCAAGGAAGAAGATGCTAGCGTGTTGGACTGTGGTTGGCTGATTCAAACATTGGCGCTTTTTTTTTATTGTTCCACTAACACTTGTTTTCTCTCTCTTATTGATCATTGCCCACTAAATGAACAAAGAAACGCGTTTGGCTGGGTGGAAAGTGTGTTGTCCTTCAAGCATTGGGACCTGGGTTCGATTCCCAGGTCCCCCATATTCCTTTCATATATTTTTTCTCAAAGTGTTTCCATGCAGCATGTTCTCAAGGGAGTACCATATGCCTTCACCATCTGGCTTGCCACGCGCCTGGAGATTCCAATCTGAAGGCCACCAAAGGGGCTCATCATACATGCCAGTCAATGGGTCCACATGCAATCAGAGAAGTCAAACAGGGCCTCACCCTTATTGGGCCAAATTGCTGTGAATTTACCTCCAAATTGGGACAACCATCCCCCATATGTTTGTATTTTCTTTCCTTTTTTTTTATTCTCTTTTATTTATTTTAATTTATCTTGATTATTTTAATTATTTCTCATAATACAAAAAATACAAAAAAAATCAGAAATCATAAAAAAAAATGTTTTATTTAATATTATTTTGTAAATAAATTTTCAATAATCAATTTAGTTTAATTTTAGGTTCAATTTTAATGTTTTTTTCCTTAATAATTAAAATACATAGAATTTAGGGTTTCTAACATGTTTGTTATCTTTTTTTCAATAAATAATTTCTCCTTATTATTGTTATTAACTATTAATTAATTTTGCAAATAAATGTGTCATTTAATCAATTAGTAAATTAGGTTTAAATTTAAATATTTTCTTTAATAATTAAAAACAATTTAGAACTAGGTTTTTTTTTTATTTAATTTCAAAATCCAATTAATTTTCTTCATGTCCATTAAATACAAAAACAACAAAAAAAAAACTTCTTTTCTTATTAAGTCAATTAATTAATTCATAATTTTAATTTAATCTTTAAAGGGTCCAACGCCCTGGCACTTTCGCTTCTACTTTCTTTTCGCGCGTTTATTTACATTTTTCTTTTAAATATTATGTAATTGCCCCAAGGCCTTGTAATAATAATTAGAGACTTATTTACTTTCCGTGCTTTTATTCAAATTGGGTCTTGGTTTAATTTGGCAATGTAGACCCGCGCCTTGTAATAGCGTAGGACCTTTATTTTTTCCGCATTTTAATTTCCGCACCCTTTAAACTGCTAATCACATGAAAGAATGAATGCCCAAATAAAATCAAAGCGTAGCTCACCCAATGCATGACAAGACAAATAATAACTGAAAATGACTCACAATTCACACACCACTCCTAGGGTACGCCTCACTGCTGCCTTACCCCTCGAAACGTGGTCGTCAAGTATAGGACGTTTTAGTAAGTCCTTATGTCCATGAACATGGCATAAGGGTAGCTTCTAAGATGTCCTACTGTTGCTCTGGTGATCACACTGTTGCTTTGCCCCTCGAAACGTGGTCGTCGAGTATAGGACGTCTTAGTGAGTCCTTATGTTCCATTGATCTAGTTGCCTCGAAACGGTTGCCTCGGAATAAAAAGATCAATGGCATAAGGGTAGCTTCTAAGGTATCTTACTATTGCCCGGTGACCACACTGTCCCTAACCCTCGAATTGACCCGAACACCTCCAACGGTGGTGCTACTTACCTCTCAATGGTGGGATGGCATTACCTTAAGGACATTTACACAGACTAATTCCTTAGGGTAGGTAGATGACTCGTAGATACTTGCTCTGATTCAAAACAAAACAAAATACTTTTCACACCTTACACTTTCAAAATCTTTCAAAACAAATTTTTCAAACACTCTTGAGGACAGACACAAGAGTTATTCAGAAATCTTTCAAAGAAACTTTTTCAAAACCCACTCACACTTGAAAAGCAAACAAACATTTTGAAAACACATAAGAGCAAGTATCTAAGAGCCCGTGGATAACCACGGATAGAAAGGGTGCTAACACCTTCCCTTTCTATAAATCTACCTCCCGAACCAAGAGCTAATCTCAAAGAGGAATTTTTCTGTGCTTTTGTCCTTTCCATGTTGGATAAAATAAAAGACGGTGGCGACTCTTGCTTCCGCGACATTTCGCGAAACCAGCTAAAAAACAGTCAGTTCCAGATCCACCGATCACAACGGGTGTCTATAATGACGGGTGTCTATAATGACGGGTGTCTATAATGACGGGTGTCTATAACGACAGGTTGTCTTTAATGACGGGTGTCTATAATGACGGGTGTCTATAATGACGGGTGTCTATAATGACGGGTGTCTATAATGACGGGTGCCTATAATGACGGGTGTCTATAATGACGGGTGTCTATAACGACGGATGTCTATAACGACGGGTGTCTATAACGACGGGTGTCTATAACGACGGGTGTCTATAACGACGGGTTGTCTTTAACGACGGGTTGTCTTCAACGACGGGTTTGCATCATAAAACCTTTTAAGAATTGATTTAAATGGATTTGTCTTCTTTGACTGGATTTGTCTTATTCGACTGGATTTGTCTTCTTTGACTGAACTTTTTCCTGAAAAGGCGAAACATTATTTGCATGCAATGTCATGATATATGAAATGCATGATGCTCCCAAAAATAAATGAGATTGGGTGATATGATGCGTATATGCATGTGTCATGATGTATGACAATATGATGTTTATGAATAAATCCTCGTCTGGGAGAATAAATCCTTGAAGGATGCCGGGAAGTTAACTCTTGGGCTGATGTTGAAGAGTAGAGTTCTTCATTTCCGCTGGGGATGATGACTGCAAGAATAAACCGGTAGGAGAAGATGACTCCGTTGGGGAATAAACCTGATGAAGATTACTCTGTGGGGAATTACTCTGTGGGAAGAGATACTTCGTTGAGAATTTGATGATAACTCCGCTGGGGATTCCTGTTGATAAGTTTTGTTGGGGAATTTGATGAACTCCGCTGGGGATAGGACGAACTTCGCCGAGAACGATCTTTCCGTGGTAATTAGCTGAGGATAACCCAGTTAGACCCTGGTGGGGAATAACCTTTGGACATAGTCGAGGAGAGAGATTTGTACTCTGCAAGGTACAAGCTTCCAGAATCTACTGGGGATAAGCTTCAACTCTCCTGGGGAAACTTTTTGACTGTACCGGGGAAGTGGCTCCACTGGGGTGTCTGTATTCCGCCAGGGAACAATCTTATATTAAGACTGCCGGGGATGCTTGTTGAGGAATATCTGTATACTCTACTGGAGAATATTGAGATCTTCTGGGGATACCCAACTTCCTTAAGGCTGACAGTAGACTAACTCTGCTTGGGGAGAGTATCGCTGACTTGCTAGGGATACTGTGCCTTTCGGGGCTGATGGGAGACCAACTCTGCTCGGGGGAGTATTGTTGATTCTGGCCTTACCCTGCGGGGAGTGAAGGTATCCTGGTTACGTTCTTCAGCTGAACTTACCTCGGTACCTTGATGGACAGAGCAGTTAGATCGTTTGGACAATTTTTATTGCCCCTGTTTCTGTGAGGCGCTTGATGACTGCCGATTGACAAATCTTCTTCTGGTAGGCAAGTGCCGAGATGATGGGAGATAGTCGTACGCTTTGATCCCTAATTTTTGCCTGGACCGCCTTTTCGGGTTTTCAGTCCACCGGGATACCCATTTTTGCCCAAGCCGCCTTTTCAGGTTTTCGACTTGCCGGGTGTACAAATTTTTTCATTTTCATCCCTTATTTTTGCCCGAACCCTTTTGGTTCGCCGGGAAGCCCTTATTTTTGCCTAGGTGTGTCAACCTAGCGGGTCTTTGATTACGCGTAGTATTTTTCGACTATGTCCACGTTCTCAGTAGTGTAGTGTTGCCATACTACCAAAAGATCTTCGTTTGATCGTGCGGTGCCCCAAGTGATCCAGATG
The DNA here is from genome assembly GCA_948472305.1 of Vicia faba. Lineage (NCBI taxonomy): Eukaryota > Viridiplantae > Streptophyta > Magnoliopsida > Fabales > Fabaceae > Vicia > Vicia faba. The sequence goes on from OX451741.1 coordinate 347,338,538, forward strand.
GAGATTTGTCCCAAGCTGGTTGGCCTTTTGAGAGATTCTCCGAATCTTGACTTAACTGCCCCAGATTATGGACAATGATCATGCCATGCCCCTTGATTGGAGGTGCTTTTGTTCATTAGACATTCGTCGTGCGAACTTCTATGTTTTTCAAACAAATAGTCATATGCAAGCAATGTCATATTAAAAATGCAAAGCTTATGTCTGTCTTGAAGTTTTTGAAAATGCATTTTTTCATAAAAATAAGTGAACTTTTTGTAAACTGTGATGTCAACTCGTTATTTTACCGCAAGCCTTAAGGAGTCAGGATACCTTTCGTAACAGTATGCTTTCGAACTAACCCATGCTTCAGCTAGGACTTTTAAAGGTTGTAGCGTGGCCTGGTTCATGGTTTAAGAAACAAAAGATAAAGGCTCAAATTATTTGTACCCACCCGCTCTTCGTGATGTTCTTCAAACCTAAACTCAGCTAATCGGGCATTAGACCTTGTTTGAGTCTTTGTCCTGATATTATGGTGATGGTTCGGATATTGACAGTTTATTTTGAATAGGCAGTCGTTTCCTTTTGTGTTGAGGGTTTGTAGGACCTCTTTCTTTTTTTTGATTTTGTTATCCCTGTTTTTTGCCTGAACTGTTTCTTTTGTGATTACAGTCAGCGGGATGCCCCAGTTTTGTAAGTCTCCTTCATAGGTTTTGACTTATTGGGCTTTTTATTTTAAGATATAACGACTGCCTGTCCTTATGATTATTCGGAACCATCACTGTCTTTTGTTTTGTGAGGACTTCTTTGGTGCCACTCGTTGTGCACTTGGATTAACTGAGAGAACTACCCTGCCCCAGGTTATGATTAAGGGTTTTTAATTTTTGCGAAAAGAAAAACTCCTACTTCTTTGGCTCGAAGGGGCTGACGAGGGATTATCTTCCTTATAACTCCAGTGTTTAGGAATTGAAACAATGCCTGTACCTCATCAGCGTGGTCTGTTTAAAAGCATATTGTAGATTGTGGTATCGTTTTCGTCATCCTCCCTCAAGAGGCTTAGAATTATTAATCGAGCGTTGAACATCATAAAAAATGAAAGCAATTTTGAATATAATGAATACGAATAGATTAATTCAAACAGACATATGCGATGCATTAATGGAATAAACAAGTTTGCTATGACATTAATTGTTTGTATAAGCAAAGAAAAATACAACTCAGAAATTCAAATACAACAAAAGCCTTCAGTGATTTGGCAAAGGAGCAGTGATTATGTTTGGAGTCTCTGGTGCTTCAAACTGGACTTCTTTAGCATCAATCATGTCTTGGACCTTGTTCTTCAGAGACCAACAGTCGTTTGTGTCATGTCCCGGACCATCAGAGTGGTATGCACATATTCTATTGGGATGATAAGTAGGAGCAGAGATGTTGGGATTCCGGGGAGGAGCCCTTAGAGTTACCAAATTCAACCTCAACAGGTGTTGTAAAGCTTGAGACATCAACGTGTTGAGCTTGGTAAATTGCCTTCGGGGCTTACTCTGATCAACCCGTTGCTCTGGGCGAGGTTTTGGTTGGACCTGTGAAGTGGTAGCTATTTGGAGAGGTCTATTCTTCACCATACCAGACTCTTGTCCTCTTGGAAGCTGATCAATGACCTGGTCCCTAACTTGGACTGTTTGCTTCATGTTGTATCTCTCTTGGTGAAGCTGGTTGACCCTGGTTCTCAGCTCTTCTTGCTCCTAAGCCAAGCCTTGGATAAGGGCCATCTGCCCCAGCATCTGGGCCCTCATTGCTTCTACCTCATCTTGTAGATGTTTCAGCCGTTCGTCCTTATCGTCTTCTGGACTGTTCCTGACCAAAGTCCCCATGAGGAGTGTTCTCAGCTCTTCCTGCCCCTTGGATAGATTTAGGAGGATCTCCCCGAACCGAGTCTCTTGAGCATGAAGATCCTGGTTGTCTTGTTGGGAAGCCATTGCTGAAATAAACAGCGGAGAAGGTAAGTGACCCGTAAAAGGGTACCTGTAATGCAATGATATGTATGTATATGTATGCAATGTTTTCAAGGATCTCGCAGGGTAAACAAGAAATTGTTAGAACTTGAATTTTGGAGCTTGATTGAAGGAACTTCATGTTGTTTGAGAGTCCTTCTTCAAGAGTCAAGGCTCACCATATCGAGTGGGTCATAGCCCCTGACTCAAGTTATCAACCTTGGCTAGGGGATAATAAATCCCCTTTGCCCCTTGCTAGACATGTTGGTTCATCATGACCTGCATCACAGACCCTTGAGATCCTTGAAATTGGTTAGTCCTTATGCAGGATGTATGCAATGGTATGATGGTATGATGTTATGTTATGCGCGGAGTGATGTAAGTGAACCCTGTTATGAGTCCAGATTGAGGACTGTAAACAACACCTGCAAGGAACTCATGTTGTTAGATAACAAGTATGCAAGTAGTTCAAGTATGAAGGCACACAAGTCACACATAAGAGCCCTTAGAGTTTAGGCCAGCATGCAGTTTAGGTACTACCCTCTTTCAGTTTCGTTGGTTAAGACCTGTCCTATCAAAAGTAATTGGGTTCTAGAGGATCTCAATATCATCGACTACCCTCAATCGGTCATAACTCCAGCATCGCAATCTTTTCTTGCGGCCAGAACCATCGCGAGAGTTTAGCCTCAATGAGTGTAGCATACTGCTACTGTTCTATGGCCAAGTTGGGTCAATTTAGGGTTCTAAGGTCGGTTGGTGCTTAATGACTCCTCAGAAGACCCATATTCTCCTCGTTGCAACACAAGGGATATCGGTACAGACCAAGGTGTCACACCAACGTAGCCACTGCTTCACCCGTGTTGGTCTACGCCGGACAGGTCCCTCACAGCTTATGCTACCTAAAAGGGTATTCCCCAGATCCGGGTTAGGATCTATGAAACTCCGATGCAAACCCACAAATATAAAAGCAATCAAGACAAGCAATTGAAAACATAAGAGTGGTCTAATCCTAAGGTACACCTCACTAAAAAATGTCCCCAACAGAGTCGCCAGTTCTGTGATCGGTGCAAATAAGAACTGACTGTTTTAAAGTTGGTTTTGCGAAATGTCGCGGTAAGCAAGAGTCGCCACCGTCTTTTATGTTCTCCAACATGGAAAGGATAAAAGCACAGCAAAATTCCTTTTCGAGATGTTTCTCGGGTTCGGGAGGTAGATTATAGAAAGGGAAGGTGTTAGCACCCTTTCTATCCGTGGTTATCCACAGGATCTTAGGTACTTGCTCTTATGTTTTCAAAATTGTTTGCTTTTCAAGTGTGTGTGGGTTTTGAAAAAAGTTTGTTTGAAAATTTCATTTTAACTCTTGTATCTGTCCTCAAGAGTGTATGAAGTGTTGTTTGAAAACTTTTGTTTGAAAAGTGTAAGTGTGAAAAAGATGTTTTTGTTTGTTTGAGAGAGAGCAAGTACCCAGGAGAAATCTACCCACTCTAAGGAATTAGGCTGTGTAAGAGTCCTTTAGACAGTACTATCCCACTATTGAGAAGTAGGTAGCACCGTCGTTGGAGGTATTCGGGTCAATTCGATTATAGGGACATGTGTGGTCACCAAAGCAATAGTAGGACGCCTTAGCGGTAACCCTAATGTCCTAGATCCTTTTTATCCGAGGCAACCGTTTCGAGGCAACTGGATCTTTAGACAGGAGGGCGACCTCTAAAACACCCTATACTTGATGACCACCTTCGAGGCAACCAAGTGAGGCGTACCCTAGGAGTGGCATGTGCACGTGTGTTGTTTTTCAGTTAATGTTTATCTTTGAACATGCATTTGTGAGCTACAGATTGATTTTATTTATCATACAAGTCTTTCATGCATTTTTAACAGTTAAGAGTGCGGAAAATAAATTGCGGAAATATGAATCTACGCTATTACAAGGCGCGGGTCTATACATCACCAAAAACAAAACCCGTTTGGAAAATAAATGCGAGAAAGTAAAGAAAGCGGTAAAAGCCTAATTAACTATTACATCCTTGGAAACAGATACATAAATAATCAAAAATAAGAATTAAAGCGCGAAAGAAATTAAATCGGGAACGTCCTTAGGGTTTTGACCCTTTTGAGAAATAAAGAAATTTTGGTCCTTTGCATTAAATATTAACCCTAAACTAATTAATTAATTAAAAGAAAAATGTTTTTTGTGTTTTTTAAGTCTTTAATAAAAATAATAAAAAAAGGGAAATTAAGATTATTAAAAGAAAAAACCCTAAGTCTAAATTGATTTTATTTATTATGAAAAAGATTTAAAATTTACCTAATTAAACAACTAAATTAATTAATTAGAATTTATTTACAAAAATAATAATTAAGGTGAAATTTAATAATAATAATAATAATAATAATATTTACTGGATTTATTATGAAAATAATATTAATTTATTGATTAAATAATAATAATAGTAATTAAGAATAATTAAAATAGAAAATATGAAAAGAAAAAAACAATAAACCAGGGGGGTATGCTGGACCTATGTAGAGGTGAATTTGGAAATTGTTGGCCCATTAACTCAAGCCTGCATTGACTTCTGGGATTTGCCGAGCGTTCATTGACTAGGTAGCATGGTGGTCAGCACCTCAGGGCCATTGGATTTGTGGTTGTGGACACATGGCAAGCTGAAGCGTGAGGTATATGGTGTTCACTATTTGGAAGCCTGCATAGGAACGCATTAGAAAAAATATTATTGAGTTTTGGGGGGACCTGGGAATTGAACCCAGGTCCCAATGATGAATGTCCACCTCACTGACCACTAGGCCATCATGCTGCATTTGATATAATATTGACAATTGAAAATAATATAAAAACAATCATATGCTGGAGAGAGAAAACAAAATAGCGCGCGCGTTTGAATGATCCAGTGGTGTGCTTACACGTCTCGTCTTCTTCACCTGGCCTGTAAAACAGAAATCAAATAACGGGGGTTTTTAACCCCCACAATATGGCATGACCAAAAATAGCGAACAAGCGTGTGATGATCAGAAATTGTTCGCGAGGGTTGGGTTGGATTCGTCTGGTGCTCACGAATACAACCATGGGCACCATGAAGCTTAATTTTTCTTGGGCTGTAAAGCCCCAATTTGAGAGCTTCAAAACCCTAAATTTCATCAATGGTGGTTTGGGATTCTGGGCATCATAAGGCAATTAACCAATACCAAAAGCTTCAGAAAGGTTAGAGCAATGCAAAGCAATGATTATAACATGATAATGATGCATAAAATGTGAGTTACGATTATGGCAAAATTATTCAAACCGTGAAACTGTTCTGGACGTTTCCTTGAGGTTAAACGCTTGGTTTCGATTGCAAATTGTTTCTGAGTATGCTAGCAACGTGTTTGAATCCTTAAATTGCCTTGAGAGGGCCTGGAAGTGAGAAAACAGTTTTGACTTTGTTCTTGATTTTTTGGAATTTGGTTATGGTGTTTTGCAGCAGTTCTCACGTTAATGGCATTAGGTTTTGCTTCAGTATATGTAGTAGAATGGAATTAGGGTTCAATCTTGGCCAAGAATCCATTGCATTCATGTTTTCAATATTTGATTTCCAATCAAATCTTTTTGCATATTTTTGATTGATAAAGCTTTCCAAACATGGAGATTTTTGCCTCTTTGATGGATGCACGAAATTGCCAGCTTGCCCTGAGCCTATTTGCTTCATAAAAAGATTTGAAAACCATATCTTTATATTTTCTACATTTTAAATCAATTAAATGAATTAATATTAATAAAAAATTCAATTAATTAATTAAAAATAAGAAAATAAATCAATTTGAGCTCAATGGGTCGTGCATAGGCCTTGGACAAAGTTTCAAGAAGGAATTTGAGGCCCATTAGCAAAAATGATGTGTTTTAGGCATAGTTGATTTTTGCAAATTCCCAAAAATTTCCCAACTTCTCCAATGCATATCTTGCTCAATTTTGATCATATGAACATGTTCTTGGACATTTTGGAAAGGTCTTGAAGTCCTCTAACCAATGCCTTTAGTCCCATGTCACTTGGATTTACCAATCTCAAGTTATGGTCTTTGACTTAAAATGCCTTTTTGTTGACTTTTGAAATTGACCTATAATGTAGAAATTGATAACTTTTTGTGAGAGCATTTCTTGGACTTGGAATGTGAATATGAGTTGTAGGAAATGTCATCCCCTTCAAAATGAGCATTTGATGGGATTTTTCTGATGAACCATGAAAAAGTTATGCCATGGTCAAGTTACAGTTGACTTTTCAGCTGTCCAAAAATAGTAACTTTTGCATCTTTGATGATTTTTAAACCATGCTTGAGGAATCATGATCAAGACTTGATCAAATGATGATTGTGAGCTCAAAATAATATGTTGACCAAATTTTTTGACTTTTGACTGCAAAATGACCATTTTGCCCCTGCAGTTGATTGTGAAGCAAATAGGGCTTTTGACTGTGCAATTTGCCTCTGTGAGTCTTGAGACTTGGCATGTGGATGCTTGACAATGTATATAGGCCTATGGGACTTGATTGAGCCATTGAAAACCTCAAATTCTTTGAAAGAACCAAAACCCTAATTTGGACTGGCTTATGAGGCATTTGGACTGTGCAACCCTTGAGGAATCTTGAACCATTTGAAGATGATTCTTGATAAACCTTGAAGAATATGGGAGGGAAAATTTTGGGGTACAACAGATGGGTACCTGCATTTGTGAGTGTGGGTGTGTGTAAGGGATAGCCATCCTTAAACAAACAAAATGCAAAAGGAAAGAAAATGAACACAATAGTTTATAAATGAAAAACGTCCAATGAATCATTAAACATGGCATATGAATATGAAGAGAATCAAAACCCTTACAAATGGACCTACATGCCCCGGGCAAGGCATGAGGTGAAAAATAGTGTGCAGATTGTTTTAAAAGAAATTATTACAGACCAACAGGAAATGTTCGAAAGATAAATTACTGATTAATGAAAGTAATGGGGACGAAGTCTTTCGCCTCCCAGTTGTGTAGTCCCCCTACGATGGTTGGGAAGATCCAGTCTTCAATGTTACCCTCTTCGTCTTCTAAAGAATTGATTCCATGAGGAGAAATCTTGATGGGTGTCCTTTCAATTTTAGAGCGACGCATAGCCCTTTGCCCCGCAGCGGTAAATCCCAACCCAAACTTGTCTGTATTGTGAGGAAAGTCAGGCAACTGACCCCATGTTGAGATCTTTCCCTCCTTCATTGCAGCCTTTGCGTCTTTTAGAGATGCCATCCTGGCCACCTGTTTGGGTACCTCAGCTACTGCTTTTGCTACTGCAACCTCGGGAGCAATTTCCTCGAAGTGTTGGAACGGTGTTTCAATGAATTCTCCCTCTACTTCCACATACCTAAAGGAGTTCAGATGACTGATCATGTACTCCTCTTCAACGTGTACAATTATGATTTTTCCTTTGACAGGATATTTCAGCATCTGATGCAGGGAGGAAGTGACTGCCCCAGCATTATGTATCCATGGTCTCCCTAGCAAGCAAGAGTATGATGGACGGATGTCCATCACATAGAAAGTTGAGTGGAAAACTTCAGTTCCTACCTTGATGGGAATGTCGACCTCCCCACGCACCATTCTTTTAGACCCGTCAAAGGCCGTGACAATGATATTACTTGGTTTCAGCTCCAAGCCTTCACAGTCCAATCGGTCCAGAGCTTTCTTAGGCAACACGTTTAGGGAAGAACCAATGTCGACCATGACATGGGCGAGAGTAGTTCCTCGGCATTCAACTGACACATGCAGTGCGTCATTATGCTTTCTTCCTTTTGGAGTCAGGTCAGCATCAGAGAAACCCAGGCCGTTGTCTGCGGTAAGGCTGGCTACACAATCCTGGAATTGATCGGCTGAGGTTTCTTGGGGCACATGGGCTGTCTTTAAAAACCTTATCAAAGCTTTGGCATGAGCCTCCGAACAAAGCAGCAAAGCTAGCATGGAGATCTTCGAGGGGGTTTGCCCCAGTTGCTCTACAACGTCATAATCACTTTTCTTTATTATTTTCAGAATCTCCTCCATTTCTTTTTTAGAGGTTTCGGGGATGACCAATGGTTGAGCCCTCGTCCTGACGAGCTCATCTTGGATCCCTTTCCCCTTATCAGCAGAAGTAGGAGGGACAACCACAGGAGTAACAGCTTCTTCAATTAACGACATTCTTGCAGATAGTTTTATCGGTGCAGGGGTAACCTTGGGAACAACTGAGGGTCAAAAGATTGCCTTTGGAGGGGCAATCTCTGGAGAGAAAATTCTCCCACTTCGGGTAATCTTGCTCGTACCGACAATGTTTCCAATGTCGGTAGCTTCTTCGTCAGAGCTCTCTTCAGTTATCTCAATTTGTTTAACACCGTGGTAGTAGATTTCTCCACCATAATTCCACGGTATCGATTTGTCAGATTTGTAGGAGACTGGCCCAGGGATGGTTATTTTCAGAGGAACAATCCTCGTAGCTGATGTAATCTTAACAGGATTTTTAGGGACCTTGGAAATATTGGTGGAAATGGTGATTATTGAAACATCTTCGATAGGGGTTGGAGTAGCAGGAATCTTTTCGAAAAGAATTTGTTGGCTTTCCATTAGGCCTTGGATGCCTATCTTCAGCAATGGACAGTCGATTGGTAGGGAGGAACAACAGTAGCAGTCTTCTTTACATCCTGGGAAAATCCCAGCTTTCAATAGATTCAACTTGATTGTTAGTAGTGGAGTTACCAGATCATCAACAGCAACAACATACAGATCTTCTTCAATAGCATGGACATTGCGACCATGCTTTGGCATCGGAGCGGATATTACATTCGGCTTCTCTGGAGCATCGAACTCAACCTCTTTTTCATCTATCAAGTCTTGAATTTTATTCTTAAGCGCCCAGCAATCGTTGGTGTCGTGCCCGGCGCTGTCAGAATGATAGGCACATTTAGCATTGGGATGATAGTGTGGGGAGGCGGTATTCACAATCTTTGGCGCTTCTCTAATAGTGGTGAGATTCAGCTTCAACAAATGGGGAAGAACTTGTGCAGGCGTCATGTTGATACAGGTGAACTGCCGTTGTGGCCGTTTTATCTGTTGCTGGCTAAGTCTAGACTGATTGGTACGAGGCTGATCATTTGACGAATTTTGAATCATCACGGCCCCTACAGTCGGCCGACGCTCAGTTCTTCCCAATCTTTTCTGAGAGTATATAACAGCCGCATCCTTCTTGGCTAGAAATGGATTTTTAACCGCTGTGGATGCAGAGGCATCCCTTTGAATCTTCCCACTCTTAATACCAGCTTCCACCCGTTCGCCAGTCAGAATCAATTCAGTAAGCCCTGCGAAAGAGCTCCCGATCAAATGGTTGAAGAACGGGCCAGATAGGGTCCCCAAGAACATATAAACTAGTTCCCTATCTGAAAGAGGTGGCTGCACTCTTCCAGCCAAGTCGCGCCATTTCTGGGCGTATTCTTTGAATCCCTCATTTGAGGCCATTCCCATACTTTGTAGCTGAGTACGGGTTGGCGCCAAGTCAGCGTTATATTGATACTGGCGATAAAAGGCAGCTGCCAAGTCTTCCCAGTTATGTACTTCTGACCTCTCAAGCTGGTAAAACCAGTCTAGCTGTGTACCGGACAAGCTGCCCTGAAAGAAGTGTACCCAAAGATTTCTGTCGGATGTATGAGGTTGAATTCTTTTGACATATGACCTCAGGTGCATCTTCAGGCAAGACAACCCGTCATATTTTGCAAAAATTGGCACCTTAAACTTTGGAGGGATCACAATCCCAGCAATTAATCCCAATTCTTCAAAATCTAACCCAGGAACCCTTTGCAGCTCCATAGCTGCCAGTCTATCCTCTAGGTTTTTGTATTTGTCGTTCGCTGGCGGGTATTGCTGCTCTGAGTAGTCTTCATCTTCCTCTACCTCTTCCTCTTCAGCCTCAGACTCAGAAGGTAATGCAACCCCTTTTCCTTTATCGGTCCCCTCATCAGATGTGGAGGGGAATTCAAGAACTCTCCTAGCTTCATTCTCAAATCTTCTTCCCAGTGTAGCTACCCCAACTCTTTTCTTCTTCTTTTTCCCTTTTTCTTGCTCTTTATTCCCTAACAGTGCTTTAAGATCCTCCTGACCCTTCGCTAAGGTCATTAGGAGCTGTTGAAACTGCGAGTTTTGTGACTGCAAATCTTTGACCGTCTGTTCAAGATCAATCTTACTGAAATAAACAGCAGAAAGATAAGGAAACCTGGAGTGAAGACCTATTTATGCATATGATGAATGATATGTTTATTCATGCAATGCATTCAAGGATTTAGAAATTCAAAATTGTTGCAGACAAAAAGAACACACGTCATATTAATAAGAAGAAATTTTGTCAGTACATAAATGCCCCATGGGCCAAATATTACAAAAAACTTCTTAAGGTAAAAAGACGTTGCGCATCCTCTTTGGTGCGATGTAAGTGTTGAGGGTCTCCTCCTCGTGAAGTCGGCGGGTAAGCTCCAAAACCTTCTTCTCACTGGCGTAGAAGCTGGCTTCAAAAGTATCCCTTTCTTCCTTGAGTTGGATCCAACTCTTCTGCATTTCCTCCCATGATGTTGGCATGTCAGGATGTAGGATGGTGTAGGGAACCTCTCCTTCCTTAACAGGCTCTTTAATCAAAGGGAGAATGTGAGGGTAAGGCATCATAAGACTCTGGGCGCGGGTTCGTACCCACTTGAGGTAAGGCTCAAGAGGGATGGAGTTCTTGTGCCCCAGTGTCTTGCTATCTACCTTGTTAGGCATCCTCCAAGATCTGATGAATCTTTGGCGAAGTCCTTGTGCATCATTGTCGAAGTCAAAAACTAGGTCAGGAATCAGCATGTCATGAGGGCCATCCCTCTGTGCATATCCAAATTGTCTCAAAGCTAGACAAGGGTTGTAGGTAATGCCTCCTCTAATGCCAAGTAATGGAACATTAGGGAACTCACCACAACGATCAACGATGATGACATTTTCTCTGGACCGAGAACACCAATGTACATCAGAATGTGTGAGGGTCATCAATTGTTGTGACCACCTTAAGCCTTGCTCATTCTTCAAAACAAATTGTGGAAGGTGATAAATAAACCACCTTGCAAGGAGAGGAGTACAACACATGAGAACACCTCTCTTTCTCATTGTTCGTGTGTAAAATGAGTGGAGGATGTCCCCAAGCAATGTAGGTATGGGATTCCTGGACAGGAAAATCTTGACAGCATTTACATCTATAAGTTGGCCAGCATTGGGGAACAAAACCAACCCATAAATGAGGAGTGCCACAATCTCTTCAAAGGCTTGTAGATCCAAGGAATTCCAACACTCTTGTGCCTTCTCGAACAAGAATTTTTCCAAGAAGCCTTTGACACCACTTCTAGTCTCCCAATGCCCCTTGATGTCAGATGGTTGCAAGTGTAGTGCTTGAGCAACATCTTCAGGCTTTGGTTCTTTTTCCGTACCGTTGAAAGGTAGTTTATTAAGAATAGGAATTCTCAGGAGTTGAGAAAATTCCTCCAAAGTAGGCACCAATTGATAGTCGGGGAATGTGAAACAGTGGTGAAGGGGGTCAAAGAACTGGAACAACACTTTCACCATGTCTTCTTCAATGTTGGTGTTGACTAGGCTGAGCAATCTACCATGTCTTTCACTGAAGAGAGAGCTTTCTGGAATTCTGGATGTAAGCTCCTTGAGTTGAGGAGGGATTCTCACAAGGTTGACTTGGATGGTTTTCCTGCGAAGAATTTCCATGACCTACAAAACAAGAACAAAGATGAAGATCCAAATCCTTGAAATGGTTAGTGGATGCATATGATGCTTTATGATGTATGCACAAACATATGTACAAGCAAGTCACACAAAACCCTAGTTTCAGGCTTGCATGAGGTTTCATAGGTAAGTACCCTCTTGAGTGTAGTTGGCTTAAAAACCTGTCCTATAAATAGTAATCGGGTTCTAAGGAGCTCAATATCATTGGATTGTTTTCCATGTTCATTTTTTTGGTTTAGCCACTTAACTAGCGACCAAAATATTCCAAGAAAACGACCCTCAATGAGTGTAGTATCGAGTATCCACCAACTTCGGACTGTACCAAAGCCGGTCATCTCACTACCCCTAATAAAAGGCCAAGATGGTCAAGTAAGGTTCTAGGTCATTAGTGCTTAGTGTTGTACCCCAAAATTTGCCCTCCCATTTCTCATTGATTTCTTATCACAAAGCCCTTGGAGATCAAGATCAAGTTAGGGTTAGCTCTGCTCAAGACTTCTCCTTGCACTGTTGACCCAAATTAGGGTTTGTGGTTGCACAGAGATGTTTTGACCTAAATTGCCTAAGATGACTTTCATGCTTCATATTGGACTCCCAAGTTTATCCACACCAAGTTTCAAGTCTTGATTCCAAGTTTTGCCCAGTCAATTGGACAGTTGACCTAGAAATCAGCTGTATTGGGGAAAAAGTCAACTGTGGCCAATTGACAGTCAAATCTCATAAAAATTGACCCACATCAACATTATAAACTCACATGGACCATTGGGTCAAGTTTGGATCACAATTCCACAAGAAATTTGATCAGATCACCAAAAGGGCAAAATGGTCATTTTTAGGGTTTTTGACTGCACAAAGGCAATTCTTGACTGTTTGACCTAACCAATGGCAATTCAAGCTCACATATGGACTCAAGAACACCATGGAATTATCTTGACATGCTCAACAAGCTCAAAAGATCCCAAATGCACAAAATTGACAGTTGAATTTCCCAGTCAATTGATCAATTTTGACTGTATACTGAAAAGTCAAACTTTGACTTTTTGGTCAAAATCAAGAGTCAAGATTCATTTTTCATCAAAACATGCCAAATCATGAAACTTGTTCATCAAGAAATCAAAAAATGCAAATTAGGGTTAGAAATGAGAATTTTTCATAACTTAGAATTTTTCTAAGTTATGAAAAACCCTAATTTTTTCCCAACTTTGCCCCACTTTCTCACCAAGATTCATTTGGATTCAAGCAAAAGTCAAAACATGAAAGTTGTAGCTTGTTGTATAATCTACAACTTTGATTCACAAAGTTTTCCCAAAAGAGGCTTGTGTCTCAAGTTACAATTTTTGGAATAAGGGTACTAAACCATTCTTAACTTAGTGAAAATTTGACCTATTTTGGCAAGGTTTTCTACCTAACTTCAAGACCATTTTCCATACACTTCCACTTGGAATTTCAATTTGCATTTCAAAGATGGATTGTATTACACATTCCAAGCTTTCCAAAATGTCCAAGAACTCATCAAACAACCTCATAACTTGAGAGAATCGAATTTTGCAATATGGCAAAAACTCACTTTTGAATTGGTCATGTACATGTTCATAACTTATGCCATTTTCAAGTCAGCTTGGTTTGTGCTACATTACAGGCCTCTAAACCATCCAACACTCAATAATTTAATGCATGTTCATTGTGATAAGGCCTTGTTTCATGAGTTTATGCATTACATGTTGGATTAGGCCATAAATGGAAAAAGTGAAATAGCCATTTTTGCAAAAGCAAGCTTTATGTCAAAATTGCAAATCCACAAGTACAGATCAAATCACTTTGGCACAAGATTATGAGCAAAACACACTGATCAAGACAAGGTTAGCAGCATGTTTAGGGGGCCTCTACCTGCCTAGAAACTCAAGTGGCCTTTGTTTGCTTAAGTGTTAAGAAACTTAGCATAACACAACATAACTTTGATCTCAGCATTAGAACACTTAAGCAATTATTTTGTACACTTTCTAATCATCAAGCACAAGCTAGTACACGAGCAAACAAGGTCTCAAATACTCCCATTCCCAGAATCACTCTCAAACTGCAGAAACAGGGCAGGGTCTGCAGATTGGATCCCATCTCTCATTCCTTTCATGATTTCTTGCCCAAAGCTCATCAAACACATTCCCTAGCATCACTTGAAGCTAACCAAAACACAAAACACGACCTGTAACTCCTCTAACCAGTTCCACCATTTTCATTTTCTTGTTTTGCAGTTGAAGGTCCATAGCTCGATTCAAGGTGTTTCAAAGCAAAGTAAGCATTGGAATAACATCACCACACTTCAGGCAAGCTATACAGATCATCATCTCACCCTGAAAGCTCCCCCATTGCCAGATAGAACTTCAACTGAACAGGTATCTTTTTGAACTTCTAACTCTTAGTATAGGCATCATTAGCTCTAGGTTTGTGAATAAGAAGTGTTCTACTCATGCCCCTGAATCTGTACATGCTTTTACTTTTCATTTATTTTGCTTGAGCTGTGAGAATTTAAGGTTTGAATATGGAAGAAAAGTTAGGTCAGGATTTGGGAATGTCAAAATTCTCTCTCATTTCTGAGAGTTAGGATGAGTTCTTTATATATTTAGAATCGTGATTCAATGCTTAACATTTCTTATGTTGAAAGTTTGTGCAAAAAGTCAAAGAATCCAGATGTTTGAACTTGGATACAGGCGCGCGTTTTTGACATCTTTTTGTCTGAAGGTTGAAGAAGAAGTCACATGGGCTGGGCCTGCTTTGTCTTTTCTTTTCACACCCTATTTTCATTTTCATACCCCCTGAGCCCATTATGTTTATTTTCTTGATTTTTTGACTTTTCTTTTTTCATTTTGACTTATTTATTTTTGCTAATAATATTAGAAACATGAAAAATATTTTTTACACTATTTTTCTATTTTTTTAGGTATTTATTTGTTTATATATATATATATATATATATATATATATATATATATATATATATATATATATATATATATATATATATATATATATATATATATATATATATATATATATATATATATATATATATATATATATATATATATATATATATATATATATATATATATATATATATATATACTATTATTTAGAAAAAAACTAGAAAACAATGCAAATATAGTTTATTTCTGATTTTTATTTCATTTTTCTCTTTTGAAAATATTTTGTATCAAAAATACTTTTTTTTATAAACATTAAATATTATTGTTTTGTATATATAATATTTATTTAGTAAATAATAAAGATATTTATATATATTAATATACTTAGGGCAAAAATACCAAAATACATACATTTTTTTATTTTTTATTAATATTTGACATGAAAGATACTTTTATGAATATACTCCATTTTATTTTATTTTTTGTATATAATTATTAAATATTATACATATTAAATAATATATATATTTACTTAATGAAATTAGGGTTTTACCCTTAAAACACAAAAACTCCAAAAAATATTACTTTTTTTTTATTTATTCATTTTGTTTATTGGACAAAAAAAATATCCTTTTTCCATACATATGAAAAACCTTTTTTTTGCATTTTGCATCTTTATTTTTATTTTCCATTTAATTTATGCAATTAATTGTTTTGTAAATATTCCAAAATTGATGTAATAGCTAGGTTTAAATTCCTTGTCTAAATATCCCCCCATTTGAACATTTGTACCCCCCTTCCCATATTGTGTTGTAATAGTTTAGGAAATTTAAATTTCGCACTTTAACGCTTTCTAAATATACCATGCTAGAACTAGGGTTTGTATGCAAATAAAAAGAACAAAGTTAGTTTGACCTAATTTCAAGATAATCAAGCATGAAAATGGACAACACATATCACACTTGCACCCCTAGGGTATTCCACTTGTTGCCTTCAAATAAATGGGCCATATTGCATGTTAGGTTTCTTTGGGCAAAACAAATACAAATCAATTGATCATAGTCCCTCGATGACGCTTTCGAAAAGTTGCCTAAAATGATCAAAGTCCCTTTCAAAGAAAAATTGCCCAAAGATACTTAGCACTATTGCAATTATGGTCTAAACGATGACCCGCGCCCGTCCCTTTCACCTCCTAAACACAAGATTGTCCACCGAATGCAATGGTGGAACAAAATTGTTAAAAGGATTAAAACATAACAAAAATCTTTGAGAACTTTAGGGTAGATAGCTCTTAAGTACTTGTCAACTTGCAAAATAAAACACTTGCCTATTTTCAAACCACACTTTCAAAACAAACTTTCAAAAAAACTTTGAAACATCTTTTCAAAAAGACAAACACCTTTTGTAAAACATTCGAGTAAAGAATTGTTACAAGGGTAGCCTAGACAATGCATCTTTTTCAAAACCTTTTCAAAACCTTTTCAAAACCACACACAAAGCACCATTTCAAACAATTGAAAACCAAGGCAAGTTGATCTAAGCAAGTACCTAAGAGCCCATGGATAACCATGGATAGAAAGGGTGCTAATACCTTCCCTTTCTATAATCTACTCCCCGAACCCAAGAAAAATCTCAAAGGTTTTTGCTGTGCTTTTTAAACCTTTCCTTAAGATAAAATAAAAAGTCGGTGGCGACTCTTGCTTAACCGAAACATTTGCGAAAACAAACGCAAAACCATAGTCAGTTCTCCCACCGTATCACACTTAGTGACATCACTCAGCGGCCCCGTACTCTCCTTGATTGAACTCAAGGGTTACCGGTACTCACAAATATGTCGCACTAATATAGTTGTTGCTTCAACCGTGTCGGTATACCCCGCACAGTTTCCACAATGTATTGCTATCTATGAATGTTTCCCAAATCCGGGTGTAGGATTTCAAGCCCAAACAAGAGAACCAAAATATAAAGCAATCAAAGCAAACAATTAGTCATGCAAAAGGGTGATCTAAGCCCTAAGGTTACTCCACTTTTAATTGAATCCCCAGCAGAGTCGCCAGTTCTGTGATACGGTGGGAGAACTGACTTGAGGTTTTGCGTTTGTTTTCGCAAATGTTTCAGTTAAGCAAGAGTCACCACCGACTTTTTATTTTATCCTAAGGAAAGGTTAAAAAGCACAGGAAAAACCTTTGAGATGTTTTCTTAGGTTCGGGGAGTAGATTATAGAAAGGGAAGGTATTAGCACCCTTTCTATCCATGGTTATCCATGGGCTCTTAGTTACTTGCTTATATCACTTGCCTTTGCTTTTCAATTGTTTGAAATGGTGCTTTGTGTGTGTGGTTTTGAAAATGTTTTGAAAAAGATGCCTTGTCTAGGCAACCATTGTAACAATTCTTTACTCGAATGTTTTACAAAGGTGTTTGTCTTTTTGAAAAGATGTTTCAATGTTTTTGAAGGTTGTTTTGAAAGTTGTGTTGTGGAGTGTGTTTTGAAAAATGGCAAGGATTTGTTTTGCAAGTTTGATCAAGTAACCAAGAGCTATCTACCCTAAATTTCTCAAAGATCTTTCCTATGTTTTAACCCTTTTAACAGTATTGTTCCACCATTGTATTTGGTGGACAATCTTGTGTTAGGATGTTAACGGGACGGGCGCGGGTCATCGTTTAGACCATGAATGCAATAGTGCCAAGTGTCTTTGGAATTTTTTTTCTTTAAGGGACTTGATCATTTTTGTTTAGGCAACTTCGAAAGCGTCATCGAGGGACTATGATCATTTGATTTATTTTTGTTTTGCCAAAGACACTTAACATGCAACATGGCCCATTTTTGAAGGCAACAAGTGGAGTAACCCTAAGGGGCAAGTGTGCATTGTGTTGTCCATTTTCATGCTTTTTTGTCTTTGTATTAGTCAAGCTATTTGTTATTTGATTTGCATACAAACCCTAGGTCTATCATGGCATAATTTAAAAGCTTTTAAATGCGGAAATTTAAAGTCCTAAATTATTACAACATGATTATGGGGATGGGGGTACAAATGTTTGAATGGGGGGATACTTGACAAGAAATTAAATTCTAAGCTTATTACATCCATATCGAATATACAAATATCAAATTGTACAATATTTAAACAAATATAATAAATATGCAAAATGTATTATGCACAAAAAGGATTTTTTATGTATGAGAAAGTATTTTTCAATATGAAATATAAACAAAAATAAAAAAGGTCAAGTTTTGAATATTTTTATGGTTTAGGGCAAAAACCCTAGTTTTTAAATAAATAGTGTTTATTTATTGATTATGTACAATATTTGTTAATTAATTTATACAAAAATAAAAAAGGAAGTATATTGTAAAAAAAGTATTTTTTAATGTCATATATTAATAAAAATAAAAATGTATTATTTCTATATTTTTGTCCTAAATATCTAATAAAATATACAAGTATTTATATTATATATTAAATATACTAAATATATATACCAAAATAAAATATTAATTATTTACAAAAAATGTATATTTTTAGAAAATGTTTTCAAAATGTAAAAAAAAAATAATAACTAAAAAATATTTTTTGTATTATTTTCTAGGGTTTTAAATAAAAAGTATATATATTTATTTACATGTATATGTTAAATAAAACAAATAAATGGCAAATAAATGCAAAAAAGGGTGGAAAAATATATTTGATATTTTTGATATTTGAGCAAAAAATAATAAGTCAGAATCAAAAAAGAAAAAAGAAAAAATGATCAATATATCACACAATGGGCCAAGGGGGTGTAAACTGAAAAAAGGGGGTGTAAAAAGCAGGACTGACTCAGGCCCGGCCCAAGCCAGTCATCTTCAACCTTCAGCATTGTTTGAACATCAAAAACGCGCGCTTCTTGTACAACAGCTAACTCCTGATTCTTTGACTTTTAATAAAAACTCATAACACAAACATTATAGAGCATCAAGAGACGAATTCATACATATAAAACACTTGACCTAACTCTAAGAAACGAGGGAGAATTTCTTCATCTCCAATTTCTGACCTAAATTTTCTTCAATGTTCATGGCCAAAATTCTCACAGCACACATAATATAAATGAAAAGTAAATACATGGATGGCTTCAGGGCTATGAGTAGAACATGTTTTCTTCACAAACCTAAGCTTAATCATGCCTGGATAGAGAGATAGAAGTTCATGTTTTTACCTGTTTCAGTTTGACTTGAACAGAACAATGTAGCAACTTCCAACGGATTTTGAGCTTTTGTACAGCTTGCCTGAAGTCCAAGGATGCTTCTCCAACTCCTAGCTTGCTTTAAAATCAACTGAATCGTGATATGGAAGTCAACCTGCACAGCTTGAAAATAAAAATGGCAAACGTGGTTATGGGTGTTACAACTTGAGTTCAATTCTTGGGATAGCTTCAGTGGATGATATGGAACATGTTTGAACTCTTTTTGACCAAAGTGCACGAGTGGAATGGATTGTGGAAGTCAAACTGCAACAAATGCCCTGTTTCTGCAGCAAGAGGGTGTTTTTGTGAATGAGGAGGTTTGGGAGATGGTTCAGTCGTGCTTTAGGCTTTCTTGGATGTATGAAAGATGTTTGCAAAGTTCGTGTTTGGCTGTGTTGACAGGAATGAGTGATTGAGAGTTTTGGCAAGCTTTCTTCTTTTTGAAGTAAGAAGGTTCAAGTGGGGTTATAGGCATGTACAAGGCTCTAAAGCATGTTGCAGCACTCTCTCTTGATCAGTGGGATTTGTCTACAAACTTGTGCCTCAAATATCTGGCTTGTACCTCTTGGATATGGTATTTGACATAAAGTGCATCTTTTCCAAAATGGCAAATTTACTTTTTCCATTTAAAGATTAATTCTTTGTGTAATGACTAAATGCATAAAACAATGCTTGAACACAAAGGTTAGGCATTTAATTATTGAGTGTGAAGAGGTTTAGAGGCCTGCAAACTATCACAAACCCTGCTGACTTGAAAATGCCAATGTTATGAACAAGCTTTGGCCATGAACAAAAGTGAATTTTGCCCAACTTTGCAAATTCGATTCTCCCTAACCACAAGGGTGTTTGATGAGTTCTTGGACAATTTGGAAATCTTGGAATGTGTACTACAATCCATCTTTGTAATTAAAATTGAAACTCCAAGTGGAAGCATGTGAAAAATGGCCAAGAAGTTGGACAAAAGTCCTGCCTAGAATAGGTCAAAATTTTTCTAAGTTAAAAATGTTTTGCACCATTGTTCCAAAAATCATAACTTGAGCTATAAGCTTCCTTTGAGAAAACTTTGTGTATAAAAGTTGTAGATTTTGCAATGGACTACAACTTTCATGTTTTGAGTTTTGTTTGAATCCATTTTCATCTTGGTGAAAATATGGGACAAAGTTAGGAAAAAATAAGGAAGTTTCATAACTTACAAAAATTCTAAGTTATGAAATTTCTCATTTTAAACCCTAATTTGCAAATTTGGATTTACTGATGAACAAGTTTCAAAATTTGACATATCTTGATGAAAAATGAATCTTGGCACTTGATTTTTACCAAAAAGTCAAAGTTTGACTTTTCAGTATACAGTCAAATTTTGATCAGTTGACTAGAAAATTCATCTGTCAATCCTGTGCATTTGAGATTTTTTGAACTTGTTGAATGTGTCAAGACAATGCCATTGAGTCCTTGAGTCCATGTGTGAGCTTGGTTTGCCATTGGTTAGGTCAAACAGTCAAAAATTGCCTTTGTGCAATCAAAACCCTAAAAATGACCATTTTGCCCTTTTGGTGATCTGATCAAATTTCTTGAGGGATTGTGATCCAAACTTGACCAAATGGTTCATATGAGTTCATTATGTTGATGTTGGTCAAAAATCATGAGGTTTGACTGTCAATTGGCCATAATTGACTTTTTCCCCAATACAGCTGATTTCTAGGTCAACTGTCCAATTGATTGGGCAAAGATTGGAATCAAGGCTTGAAACTTGGCATGGATAAACTTGTAAGTCCAACATGAAGCATGAAAGTCACTTTGGGCATTTTAGGTCAAACCATCTTTGTGCAAACTCAAACCCTAATTTGGGTCAACAATGCCAAGAGGGGTCTTGAGCAGAGCAAACCCTAACCTGATCTTGAGCTCCAAGAGTCTTGTGGTGAGAAAATGTTGATGAAAAGGGAGGGCAAATTTTGGGGTACAACACCGAACATTTGCGCACACAAACGCAAATCCCAAGTCAGTTCTCCCACCGTATCACAGAACTGGCGACTCTGCTGGGGAAATTTCTAAAAGTGGGGTTACCTTAGGGTTTTAGATCACCTTTACATGCTTATATTGTTTGCTTTGATTGCTTTACATTTTGGTTCTCTTGTTTGGGCTTGAAATCCTCTATCCGGATTTGGGGAAACATTCATAGGTAAATAGCAATACGTTGTGGAAACTGTGCGGGGTATACCGACACGGTTGAAGCAATAACTATATTAGTGCGACATATTTGTGAGTACCGGTAGCCTTTGAGTCAATCAAAGAGAATACGGGGCCGCTGAGTGATGTCACTAAGCACTAATGAATTAGAACCTTACTTGACCATCTTGGCCTTTTTAGGGGTAGTGAGATGACCGACTTTGGTGCAGTCCGAAGTTGGTAGATACTCGATACTACACTCATTGAGGATTGTTTTCTTGGGATATTTTGGTCGCCAGTTAAGTGGCTAAACCAAAACAATGAACATAGAAAATAATCCAGTGATATTGAGCTCCTTAGAACCCGGTTTCTATTTTAGGATAGGTTGAGCCAACTAACTTCAAGAGGGTACTTACCTACAAACCCCATGCAAGCCTAAACCTAAGGACTTGTTTGCTTTGTGTGAATATGACTGTCTGTATATACTTGCTTACTTCTGCATACATGTACATAACATCATAACATCATACCATAGTGTGATCGGTGGATCTGGAACTGACTGTTTAACGCTGGTTCGCGAAATGTCGCGGTAAGCAAGAGTCGCCACCGTCTTTTATTTTCTCCAAATGGAAAGGACAAAAGCACAGAAAAATTCCTTATAGAGATTGCTCTCGGTTCGGGAGGTAGGTTATAGAAAGGGAAGGTGTTAGCACCCTTTCTATCCATGGTTATCCATGGGCTCTTAGATACTTGCTCACTTGTGTTTTCAAAAATGGTTTGTTTTCTTTTCAACTGTGGGTTTAAAAAAGTTTCTTTGAAAATTTCAGTTCGACTCTTGTGTCAGTCCTCAAGAGTGTTTGAAAAATTGCTTTCGAAAGCTTTTTGAAAAGGTGTTGGTGTGAAAAGTATTTTTTTTTTATTTGTTTTGAAATTAGAGCAAGTATCTAGAGTCGTCTACCTACCCTAAGGAATTCGTCTGTGTAAATATCCTTTAAAGTAGTACCATCCCACCATTGAGAGGTAGGTAGCACCACCGTTGGAGGTGTTCGGGTCAATTCGAGGTTCGGGACATGGTGATCACCAGAGCAATAGGAAGACACCTTAGAAGCTACCCTCATGCCAGGTTCCCGGATCATGAGGACTTACTAAGACATCCTCTACTCGACGATCACCTTTCGAGGCAAGGCAACAGTGAGGCGTACCCTAGGGGTGGTGTGTGAATTTGTGTGTCATGTTCATTTATTTGTCTTGTCATGTTAAAATGATCTACGTTTGATTTTATTTAAGGCCATACATTCTTTCATGCTTTTTGTTAACAGCTAAAATATTTGCGGGAAAAGTAAATCTAAAACTATTACAAATGGCGCGGGTCCACATCGCCAAAATTAAACCGGACCCGATTTGACGGAAAGTAAAGCAAATAAAGTAAAAGTGCGAAAAGTAAATGTTACAAAGCTTCGGGAGAGATACATAATTAATTAAGCGAAATAAAATAAACATGCGAATTTAAACAATTAAAAACATGGGCGTTGGACCCTTTTGCAAAATATTAAAATTAACGAGGAATTAAAATTAAAAATTAAAAGAGAATGTTTTTGGTATTTTTAGTGTTTTTAGGATTTAATAGAAAAAGAATTAATTAAAACTGAATACTAAACCTAATTCTAATGGTTTTTAAATTTATTATGAAAGTATCAAAATTTAACCTAAATTAAACCTAAGTTTTTATGTACAATTTAATTATAAAAATAAATAAATAAATATTATGGTAAAAAAGGAAACAAATTAAAGGGATAAAAATTAAACCTAATTCTATATTTTTGTATTTTTGTCATGAAAAGAATTTAAGTTAAACCTAATTTAAAACTAAATTTATTATATACAATTTATTTACAAGAAAATGTTAAAATAAAAATATTTATTACATTTTTTATCTTTTTCTGATTTTTTGGGGTATTTTTTATATTTATGAAAAAATAGTTAATTAATTAAATCAAAGCAATAAAATAAATAACAATAATTAAAAAAATAAAATATAAGAAAAAAATATAGAGAATGCAAACCAGGGGGGGTTCAGTCCCCAAAGAGGAGGTTTTAATCCAAGAGTTCTGGCCCAATAAGCTTGAAATCTGTTGACTTTTCCAGGCCACGTATGGGACTTTTGACTAGGGCGTATGGTACACCTCTGATCATGGCTCTCTGATTAATTCTCTTAGGCACGTGGATGTTGGATTCAGTGGGTGTATGGTAGTCTTGACTTTGGGCACTGCATGGGAATTTTCATAGAAAAATAATATTGGCAATTATACAGACCTGGGACTCGAACCCAGGTCTTGGATGTTGAAGCAATGAGAGTTTGCCAGCTGAGCCACTGAACGCATTTGATTAATAAATAAACAATGAACATTATAAAAGAAAAGCAAATGGTTAGTGGTGCAACGCACGAAATATTCAAACGCGCCAATCAGTGTGTGACACGGCTTCTTCTTCCTCACCATCCCTGTAAAACAAAACACGAAGGCAACGGTTTTCATAGCGTGGTTTTAGGCCATTTTATAGAAAATAGCGATTAACTCCTCAACGCTCATAAATTGAGCGCGAGGGTAGATTCTTCTTCGTCTCCATGTGCTGAGTCTAATGGTCATGATTTTGAGGCTTAATTTTTCCTCTTTGCAAAAGCCCTAAATTCAAGCTCTGAAAACCCTAGAAAATAAACATGGTAAAATCGTGTGTATAGCATAAAAATACAATTAAACGCATTGGTCAGTATCAGAACATCATAAGGAATACAAATCCATGATTAGAATGCCATGAGAATGCCTCAAATTAAAAACACGATTGTGACTTTTTCTCTGTACAGGAGAGGTTCTCATTACCAATTCTTGAAGTTTGAGTTGATGTTTTGGATTGGAATGTGTTCAGTAGTCTCGAAGGAAGCTATTGGAATGAATTTCGTGCCTTGACTCGCCCTCTAACAATGGTTTCAGAATTGAGTTTTTAAGTGAAAATTCCAAGTTTGTATATTGGTCTCTAGCGCAGCTTTTTAGTCCTCTAACATTAGGTTTTTGATCAGGCATATGTAGTGAAGCAATTAGGTTAAAAAATTCAATCAAATCTCTTTCATTCAATGGTTTTGCAAATTTATTTTCCAAGATCTTTTTCATATCTTTTTCATGCTACTTTGTATCAATTAAGATCAATTCCATCCAAATCTTTCTATATTGGGATATGCACGAAATATTGAGCTCAAAACATGTATAAAAAGATTGAAAAAAATTAGGTTAGATATTTTTCACATATTTAATTTGATTTAAATGAATTAATATGAATAAAAATTCAAATAAATAAATAAAAATGAGAAAATACTTCCCTTTGGGCCAAGTGGTCGTGCATATGCTTGGAATGATGAATCATGGAAGAAAAATGGGCCCATTAGCAATTTTAGGTCATTTGAAATAATGTTGACTTTTCAAAATATCCAAATATTTCCCAACTTCTACAAGGCATAACTTGCTCAATTTTTAAGCTTTTCTCATGTTCTTGGACATTTTGGAAAGGTCTTTGAGTCCTCTAACCAATGCCTTTGGTCCCATGTCATTTTGATTTACCAATATCAAGTTATGGCCTTTGACTTAAAGTCCCTTTTTGTTGACTTTTGAAAATGACCTATAATGTTGAAATTGATAACTTTTTGTGAGAGCATTTCTTGGACTTGAAGTATGAAGATGAGTTGTAGGAAATGTCTTTCTATTCAAAATGAGCTTTGGATGGAATTTTTCTGATAATCCATGTGAAAGTTATGCCCTGGTCAATTTCAGTTGACTTTTTCAGCTGTCCAAATATAGTAACTTTTGCATCTTGATGATTTTCTGAGCCAAATTTTGAGAATCATGATCAAGCATTGATCAAATGATGTTTGTGGCTTCAAAATGATATGTTGACCAAAAATTTGAACTTTTGACTGCCAAATGACCATTTTGCCCCTACAGTTGACTGTAGTGCAATTTAGGGTTTTGACTGTGCAATTTTGAGCTGAATGCCTTGAAACTTGATATGAGGATACTTGACCATCTTTGTAAGCATATGAGACTTGATTGGGCCTTTGAAAACTTCATTTTCTTGATCAGAACCCAAACCCTAGTTTTGACTGTATAGGAGACCTTTGCACTGTGCAACCCTTGGGGAATTTTGTGACTTGGCTTGGCAATTTCTTGAGGAATATGGGAGGGCAAATTTTGGGGTACAACAGTTGCCCCTGTTCAATCTTCTTAGACCTGAGGATGCAGATTGGCTGACGTGCCTTTCGTAATCCGAAGGTGGAAGATGATTGAACACTAAAGTGCCCAGAAATTTGCGCTCACATAGTAGCAGTGTGATGATGGGAATGGGCTTATAGATGCCATTTGGAGGTTGTAGGATAGGATGATGGGCTTATAGATGCCATCTGGATGTTGATTGCGTAGGGGATTCCTTAGCGAGAACCTGCATACCTGCAAAAGAACAAATGAGTACCTGACACGTTGCAGGAGTTGATTTCAGATGCTTGGCATAGACATGTCCTGACTGGTCACAGGAGTTGAATATGGAGCTTTACAAGATGATAAATGAACCAGGGATGGTTACTGCCTTAGCATGAATGGTAAGAGAACCTTGGGTGATTTTAACTTCAACAACGCTCGTTGAGAAAATCTTGGTGGGAAATTACCATCTTTGCAGTATCGGGAAGAAAACCATAGGCAATTATAATCTGAAAGGAATGATCACCTCACTCACCGTTGGAGAGGGAAACATCTGAAAGGACTTACCACCTCACACACCGTCGGAGAGGGAACCATAAGAGACTATCACCTCACACTCATCGTCGGAGAGGGAAACATCTGAAAAGGACTTACCACCTCACACACCGTCGGAGAGGGAACCATAGGAGACTATCACCTCACACTCATCGTCGGAGAGGGAAACATATGAAAAAGGACTTACCACCTCACACACCGTCGGAGAGGGAACCATAGGAGACTGTCACCTCACACTCATCGTCGGAGAGGGAAACATCTGAAAAGGACTTACCACCTCACACACCGTCAGAGAGGGAACCATAAGAGACTATCACCTCACACTCATCGTCGGAGAGGGAAACATCTGAAAAGGACTTACCACCTCACACACCGTCGGAGAGGGAACCATAGGAGACTATCACCTCACACTCATCGTCGGAGAGGGAAACATCTGAAAAAGAACTTACCACCTCACACACCGTCGGAGAGGGAACCATAAGAGACTATCACCTCACACTCATCGTCGGAGAGGGAACCATAGGAGACTATCACCTCACACTCACCGTCGGAGAGGGAAACATCTTGAAAAAGACTTACCACCTCACACACCGTCGGAGAGGGAACCATAGGAGACTATCACCTCACACTCATCGTCGGAGAGGGAAACATCTGAAAAAGGACTTACCACCTCACACACCGTCGGAGAGGGAACCATAGGAGACTATCACCTCACACTCATCGTCGGAGAGGGAACCATAGGAGACTATCACCTCACACTCACCGTCGGAGAGGGAAACATCTTGAAAAAGGAATTACCACCTCACACACCGTCGGAGAGGGAACCATAGGAGACTATCACCTCACACTCATCGTCGGAGAGGGAAACATCTGAAAAAGGACTTACCACCTCACACACCGTCGGAGAGGGAACCATAGGAGACTATCACCTCACACTCATCGTCGGAGAGGGAAACATCTGAAAAAGGACTTACCACCTCACACACCGTCGGAGAGGGAACCATAGGAGACTATCACCTCACACTCATCGTCGGAGAGGGAAACATCTGAAAAAGGACTTACCACCTCACACACCGTCGGAGAGGGAACCATAGGAGACTATCACCTCACACTCATCGTCGGAGAGGGAAACATCTGAAAAAGGACTTACCACCTCACACACCGTCGGAGAGGGAACCATCACTTCTGCTGAGTCTTTATCAGAAAAATCTGTTGGGAGTCGATTTAGCTAGACTAGAGAAGGCCTTGAAATATGTTTTGAGAATTTAACTGCATCTTTCCTGAAAGGTAAAGGTCAGTCATATGCAATGCATGATATGGATCAAGCAATAATGTTCTCAATATAAATGAGATTTGTATGATACGATGCGTTATGCATGCTATAATGATGTATGTGATGTTTTATGAATGTATTTTTCGTCTAGGAAAGTAAATCCTTGACGGGTGCCGGGAAGTCATATCCTGGGCTGATGTTGAAGAATAAACTTTTACTTCCGCTGGGGATGATAGTTGCAAGAATACTGGTAGGAGAAGATGACTCCGTTGAGGAATAAACTTGGCAAATGGAGGATTTTGCGGGGAGAAAAGATACCCTAACGACCATGCTGGGAAGCAATACTATGTGGGGATAGAGATGCTTTGCTGAATGTTGATAGTTTGCTGAGGATATCCTTGTTGTTGGAAGTGTTGATGGACTTCGCTGGGGTAAGAAGACTTCGTCGAGGACGCTCTTTCTGTGGCTTTTGGCTGAGGATAACCCAGTTATATCCTGTTAAGGAAATAACTCTTTGAATAAAGCCGGACGACGCGTTCGTGCTTTGCGAGGATAAACTTCCAGAATCTACTGGGGATAAGCTTACTGCTTGGGGGAGATGAGTTCCAATTTTCCTGGGGGAATTGGATTGGACTCTCTTGGGGAAGTTTTGAATTATATCGGGGAAGTGATTCCTTTGAATGTTGTTATGCCGCCGGGGAACAATCTTTAGGCCAAGACTGTCGGGGATGCTTGTTAAGAATACACATGCTGCTGGGGAAGGTTGAGATCTGCTGGAGTATACCCAACTTCTTTAAGGTTGATAACTTTGCTTGGAGCAGAATGCACTGACTGCTGACTTATTCTCTGGGGAATTAAGATGTAATTGGTCATATTCTTTAGATGAACCTACCTTGGTACCTTGGAAGATAGAACAATTAGACTGCTCGGACCACTCTTTATTGCCCCTGTTTCTGATGTGGGAGAGGAAGACCTGTGAGGTGCTGATAGTTGTTGAGGGTCAAACCTTCTTCAGGTAGGCAGGTGACAAGATGACAGGACATAGTCATACGCTTTGATCCCTAACTTTTTCCTGGACCGCCCTTTCGGGTTTTCAGTCCACCGGGATACCCATTTTTGCCCAAGCCGCCTTTTCAGGTTTTCGACTTGCCGGGTGTACATTTTTCCATTTCATCCCTTCATTTTGCCCGAACCCTTTTGGTTCGCCGGGAAGCCCTTATTTTTGCCTAGGTGTGTCAACCTAGCGGGTCTTTGATTTTGCGTAGTATTCTTTTCGACTATGTCCGTTCTCTTAGAATGTAGGGAGTTGCCCCTGGCTGTTTGTGTTGCCATATTACCAGAAGATATCTGATCGTGCAAAATTTGTTGCTGGAATGCCCCAAGTGACTCAGGCGGAGATTTGCCCCAGGCTATTTGTCCTTTGAGAGATTCTCCGAATCTTGATTGGATTGCCCCAGATGACGGACCATGATTAGGTCGTGCCCCTTGATTGGAGATACTCTTGTTCATTAGACTTTCGTTATGTGAATTTCTATGCTGTTCAAACAAAAAGTCATATGCAAACAAAGTTATGTCAAAAATGCAAAGCTTATGTCTGTCTTGAAGATTTTGAAAATGCATTCTTTTTTCATAAAACAAGCGAATGTTTGTAAAACATGATGTCAACTCCGTATTTACCGTAAGCCTTAAGGAGTCAGGGTACCTTTCGTAACAGTATGCTTTCGGACTAACCCATGCTTTAGCTAGGACTTTTAAGGGTTATAACGTGGCTTGGTTCACGGTTTAAGAAACAAAGGATAAAGGCTCAAATTTTATTTGTACCCACCCGCTCTTCGTGATGTTCTCCACACCTAAACTCAGTTGATCATACGTTAGACCTTGCTTGAGTCTTTGCTTTGATGTTCCAATAATGGTTCAGATGTTGATGATTTCTTTTGAATAGGCAGTCATTCTTGTCGAGGATTTGTAAGACCTCTTTTCCTTTTTTTTTTTTTGATTTCGTTATCCCTTTCGTTTTTTGCCTGAACTGTTTCCTTTTTCGGAATTACAGTCAGCGGGATGCCCCAGTTTCGTAAGTCCCCTTTATAGGTTTTGACTTTTTGGGTTTTCATTTTTTGAGATATAATGACTGCCTATTTGTATGATTGTTCGGAACCAACACTGTCTTTTGTTGTTTTGTAAGGACCTCTTTGGTGCCATTCGTTGTGCACTTGGATCAACTGAGAAGCCTACCCTGCCCCAGGTTATGATTAAGGGTTTCAATTTTCGAAAATAAAACTCCTACTTCTTTGGCTCAGATGGGTGGACGAGGGATTATCTTCCTTATAACTCCAGTGTTTAGGATTTGAAACAATGCCTGTACCTCATCAGCGGGGTCTGTTCAAAAGCATACTGTAAAGATGGCGGTATCGTTTTCGTCATCCTCCCTCAAGAGGCTTAGAATTAACGAGAGTTGACATCAGAAAAAAATATGAAAACAATTTGCATATAGTGAATGCGAATATATTGATTCAAAATAGACATAAGCGATGCATTAATGGAATAACAATGTTTTAACATGAATAAATGTTTGAACGGTCAAAAGAAAAACACAACTTGAACATTCGAATGAACAAAAGTTTCCTAGTCTCGGAGCTTGTCACTTCAACTGGTGAGCCTTGGAGGAATGGTAGAAAAATTCAGCCTGTCCATCTTGTGTGAACTCCAATGCCCCTTCATCGATCAGGTCCTGGATTTTGTTCCTCAGATCCCAACATTCATTGGTATCATGTCCTGGGCTAGCAGAGTGGTAGGCACACCTCTTATTGGGATCATAGGCAGGAGATGCTGTGTTGGGGTTCCGGGGATGAGCCCTTAATGTGATCAGATTCAACCTCAATAGGCGTTGCAAAGCTTGATACAGCGACATGTTGAGCGGGGTGAATTGTCTTCTGGGCTTGTCTGGCTGAAGCTGGTGAGGTTGACGCTGAATTTGTGGCACTGGAGCCATTTGAGGAGCTTTCCCCTTATCCTCTTGTCTCGAGGATGATTGGATAATGAATGGCTTTTTACCCTTAGATGTTTGCCCCAGTTGGTTACCCTGAAGCAGTTGGTTGACGAGAAACCGGAGCTCATCTTGTCTTCGAGCTAAACCTTGAATGGCATTCCTCTGCCCCAGCATCTGGGCTTTCATTGCATCCATCTCCGCTTGTAGGTGTTTCAGCCCTTCATCCTCAGCACTGTTCCTGACTAGAGTCTCCATGAGAAGTGTCCTTAGCTCCTCCCGCCCCTTGGATAGATTCAGGAGGATTTCCCCGAACCGAGTCTCTTGAGCAAGAAGGCCCTGGTTGTCTGGTTGGGAAGCCATTGCTGAAATAAACAGCGGGAAAGGTAAGTAACCTGCAACAAGGGTACCTGTTATGCGATGATATGTATGATATGCATGCAATGTTTTCAAGGACCTCGCGGGGTAAACAAGAAATTTGTTAGAGCTTGAATTCGGTGGCTTGATTGAAGGAACTTCCTGTTGTTGAGAGTCCTTCTTCAAGGGTCAAAGGCTCACCATATCTAGTGGGTCATAGCCCCTGACAACCTTGGCTAGAGGAAAATAAATCCTCTTTGCCCCTTGCTAGATGTTTGATTCATCATGACCTGCATCACAAGCCCTTGAGATCCTTGAAATGGGTTAGGATGTATGCAATGGTATGATGTCATGCTATGCATAAGGTGATGTAGGTAAACCCTGTTATGAGTCCCAATTAAGGACTATAAACAGACCCTGCGAGAAACTCAGTATACTTTGTTATGAGTCCCAATTAAGGGCTATAAACAAAACCTGCAAGAGATCTAATAAACCCTGTTATGAGTCCCAGTTAAGGACTATAAACAAAACCTGCAAGAAATTTGGTAAACCCTGTCATGAGTCCTAGTTAAGGACTATAAACAAAACCTGCAAGAAATTTGGTAAACCTTGTCATGAGTCCTAGTTAAGGACTATAAACAAAACCTGCAAGAAATTTGGTAAACCTTGTCATGAGTCCTAGTTAAGGACTATAAACAAAACCTGCAAGTAGTTCATGTGTCAGCTAACAAGCATGCAAGTAGGCAAATACAAAGGCACACAAGTCACACAAGAGAAACCCTTAGGGTTTAAGCCAGCATGGGGTCTGGGTAGTACCCTCTTGAAGTTGGTTGGTTCATACCTGTCCTATCAAAGTAACCGGGTTCTTAGAGGATCCCAATATCATTGACTACCCTCAATCGGTCATAACTCCAGCATCGCAATCTTTTCTTGCGGCCAGAACCATCACGAGAGTTTAGCCTCAATGGGCGTAGCATACTGCTACTGTTCTAATGGCCAAGTTGTGTCATTTAAGGTTCTAAGGTTGTTGGTGCTTAATGACTCCTTGGAAGACCCATATTCTCCCCGTTTCAACACGAGGGATATCGGTACAGACCAAGGCGCCACACCAACGTAGCCACTGCTTCACCCATGTCGGTATACGCCGGACAGGTCCCTCACAGCTTATGCTACCTAAACAGGGTATCCCCAGATCCGGGTTAGGATCTATGTATCTCCGATGCAACCCACAATAGTAAAGCAAGCAAATCAATACAAGTGAAAACACAGTTATGACCTAGCCCTAAGGTACACCTCACTTTATAAGATGTCCCCAGCAGAGTCGCCAGTTCTGTGATCGGTGGATCTGGAACTGACTGTTTAACGCTGGTTCGCGAAATGTCGTGGTAAGCAAGAGTCGCCACCGTCTTTTATTTTCTCCAAATGGAAAGGACAAAAGCACAGAAAAATTCCTTATAGAGATTGCTCTCGGTTCGGGATGTAGGTTATAGAAAGGGAAGGTGTTAGCACCCTTTCTATCCATGGTTATCCATGGGCTCTTAGATACTTGCTCACTTGTGTTTTCAAAAATGGTTTGTTTGCTTTTCAACTGTGGGTTTAAAAAAGTTTCTTTGAAAATTTCAGTTCGACTCTTGTGTCAGTCCTCAAGAGTGTTTGAAAAATTGCTTTCGAAAGCTTTTTGAAAAGGTGTTGGTGTGAAAAGTATTTTTTTTTTTGATTTGTTTTGAAATTAGAGCAAGTATCTAGAGTCGTCTACCTACCCTAAGGAATTCGTCTGTGTAAATGTCCTTTAAAGTAGTACCATCCCACCATTGAGAGGTAGGTAGCACCACCGTTGGAGGTGTTCGGGTCAATTCGAGGTTCGGGACATGGTGATCACCAGAGCAATAGGAAGACACCTTAGAAGCTACCCTCATGCCAGGTTCCCGGATCATGAGGACTTACTAAGACATCCTCTACTCGACGATCACCTTTCGAGGCAAGGCAACAGTGAGGCGTACCCTAGGGGTGGTGTGTGAATTTGTGTGTCATGTTCATTTATTTGTCTTGTCATGTTAAAATGATCTACGTTTGATTTTATTTAAGGCCATACATTCTTTCATGCTTTTTGTTAACAGCTAAAATATTTGCGGGAAAAGTAAATCTAAAACTATTACAAATGGCGCGGGTCCACATCGCCAAAATTAAACCGGACCCGATTTGACGGAAAGTAAAGCAAATAAAGTAAAAGTGCGAAAAGTAAATGTTACAAAGCTTCGGGAGAGATACATAATTAATTAAGCGAAATAAAATAAACATGCGAATTTAAACAATTAAAAACATGGGCGTTGGACCCTTTTGCAAAATATTAAAATTAACGAGGAATTAAAATTAAAAATTAAAAGAGAATGTTTTTGGTATTTTTAGTGTTTTTAGGATTTAATAGAAAAAGAATTAATTAAAACTGAATACTAAACCTAATTCTAATGGTTTTTAAATTTATTATGAAAGTATCAAAATTTAACCTAAATTAAACCTAAGTTTTTATGTACAATTTAATTATAAAAATAAATAAATAAATATTATGGTAAAAAAGGAAACAAATTAAAGAGATAAAAATTAAACCTAATTCTATATTTTTGTATTTTTGTCATGAAAAGAATTTAAGTTAAACCTAATTTAAAACTAAATTTATTATATACAATTTATTTACAAGAAAATGTTAAAATAAAAATATTTATTACATTTTTTATCTTTTTCTGATTTTTTGGGGTATTTTTTATATTTATGAAAAAATAGTTAATTAATTAAATCAAAGCAATAAAATAAATAACAATAATTAAAAAAATAAAATATAAGAAAAAAATATAGAGAATGCAAACCAGGGGGGGTTCAGTCCCCAAAGAGGAGGTTTTGATCCAAGAGTTCTGGCCCAATAAGCTTGAAATCTGTTGACTTTTCCAGGCCACGTATGGGACTTTTGACTAGGGCGTATGGTACACCTCTGATCATGGCTCTCTGATTAATTCTCTTAGGCACGTGGATGTTGGATTCAGTGGGTGTATGGTAGTCTTGACTTTGGGCACTGCATGGGAATTTTCATAGAAAAATAATATTGGCAATTATACAGACCTGGGACTCGAACCCAGGTCTTGGATGTTGAAGCAATGAGAGTTTGCCAGCTGAGCCACTGAACGCATTTGATTAATAAATAAACAATGAACATTGTAAAAGAAAAGCAAATGGTTAGTGGTGCAACGCGCGAAATATTCAAACGCGCCAATCAGTGTGTGACACGGCTTCTTCTTCCTCACCATCCCTGTAAAACAAAACACGAAGGCAACGGTTTTCATAGCGTGGTTTTAGGCCATTTTATAGAAAATAGCGATTAACTCCTCAACGCTCATAAATCGAGCGCGAGGGTAGATTCTTCTTCGTCTCCATGTGCTGAGTCTAATGGTCATGATTTTGAGGCTTAATTTTTCCTCTTTGCAAAAGCCCTAAATTCAAGCTCTGAAAACCCTAGAAAATAAACATGGTAAAATCGTGTGTATAGCATAAAAATACAATTAAACGCATTGGTCAGTATCAGAACATCATAAGGAATACAAATCCATGATTAGAATGCCATGAGAATGCCTCAAATTAAAAACACGATTGTGACTTTTTCTCTGTACAGGAGAGGTTCTCATTACCAATTCTTGAAGTTTGAGTTGATGTTTTGGATTGGAATGTGTTCAGTAGTCTCCAAGGAAGCTATTGGAATGAATTTCGTGCCTTGGCTCGCCCTCTAACAATGGTTTCAGAATTGAGTTTTTAAGTGAAAATTCCAAGTTTGTATATTGGTCTCTAGCGCAGCTTTTTAGTCCTCTAGCATTAGGTTTTTGATCAGGCATATGTAGTGAAGCAATTAGGTTAAAAAATTCAATCAAATCTCTTTCATTCAATGGTTTTGCAAATTGATTTTCCAAGATCTTTTTCATATCTTTTTCATGCTACTTTGTATCAATTAAGATCAATTCCATCCAAATCTTTCTATATTGGGATATGCACGAAATATTGAGCTCAAAACATGTATAAAAAGATTGAAAAAATTAGGTTAGATATTTTTCACATATTTAATTTGATTTAAATGAATTAATATGAATAAAAATTCAAATAAATAAATAAAAATGAGAAAATACTTCCCTTTGGGCCAAGTGGTCGTGCATATGCTTGGAATGATGAATCATGGAAGAAAAATGGGCCCATTAGCAATTTTAGGTCATTTGAAATAATGTTGACTTTTCAAAATATCCAAAAATTTCCCAACTTCTACAAGGCATAACTTGCTCAATTTTTAAGATTTTCTCATTTTCTTGGACATTTTGGAAAGGTCTTTGAGTCCTCTAACCAATGCCTTTGGTCCCATGTCATTTTGATTTACGAATCTCAAGTTATGGCCTTTGACTTAAAGTCCCTTTTTGTTGACTTTTGAAAATGACCTATAATGTTGAAATTGATAACTTTTTGTGAGAGCATTTCTTGGACTTGAAGTATGAAGATGAGTTGTAGGAAATGTCTTTCTCTTCAAAATGAGATTTGGATGGAATTTTTCTGATAATCCATGTGAAAGTTATGCCCTGGTCAATTTCAGTTGACTTTTTCAACTGTCCAAATATAGTAACTTTTGCATCTTGATGATTTTCTGAGCCAAATTTTGAGAATCATGATCAAGCATTGATCAAATGATGTTTGTGGCTTCAAAATGATATGTTGACCAAAAATTTGAACTTTTGACTGCCAAATGACCATTTTGCCCCTACAGTTGACTGTAGTGCAATTTAGGGTTTTGACTGTGCAATTTTGAGCTGAATGCCTTGAAACTTGATATGAGGATACTTGACCATCTTTGTAAGCATATGAGACTTGATTGGGCCTTTGAAAACTTCATTTTCTTGATCAGAACCCAAACCCTAGTTTTGACTGTATAGGAGACCTTTGCACTGTGCAACCCTTGGGGAATTTTGTGACTTGGCTTGGCAATTTCTTGAGGAATATGGGAGGGCAAATTTTGGGGTACAACACATAGCATTTTCAATAACCATTTCAAGGATCTCGAGGGTCTTTTGATACAGGGTCACGTTGAACCAGACGTCTACCAAAAGGCAAGAGGTTTCATTTTCCTCTAAACAAACACCGTCAAAGATCAAGTGCAACAACTTGAATCGGGGGCTATGACCCACTTGACATGGTGAGCTTGATTCTCGTGGAAAGACATCCATCATTACAAAGTTCTCCAATCAAAGATGTTGATCAAAGTTCAACCTCTAACATTTTTCTTGTGTTTACCCCGAGAGATTCTTGAAAACATGCATCCACATATCATGCATTGTATCATAACAGGTTTTCCTTTTCAGGTTTCCTTATTCTCCTACTGTTTATTTCAGTAGAGATGGCTCTAGAGAGGACTGTCAAAGATATCCAGGATAAAAATGCTCAACTTCAAGAAATGTTCTTAAACCTGTCCTAGGGGAAAGAAGAAGTGAAAGCTCTCCTCACAAGGGGCATGGTCTTGGGGAATTCAGGCAGTGTCAGGAATGATCAGTTTGAAGAACTTCAGATTGAGCTGGAAACAATGAAGATCCAGATGATGGGACAACTGGTGGGCCGAACGGCTCTCATTCAAAACCTAGCTCAAAGACAAGAAGAGCTCAGGGTTCTCGTCAACAAACTGCTTCGAGACAACCAAGTGGGGAAAACAACTAGGGTTGAAGATCAAGTCATCATTCAACCTCCTTTGAGACAAGAAGAATAGGGAAAGGCTCCCCAATTTGCTTCAGGGTCACAAGCCCAACAATAACCTCGTCAGCGTCAACGGGGTAATCAGCGTAAGGAGGCCGCGCCTAAAAGACAATTCACTAAGATCAACATGTCACTGACTCAAGCGCTACAACACATGTTGAAGGCAGAGCTGATTACATTAAAGGCTCCTCTCCGGAACCCAAATACTTCCGCTCCTACCTATCTTCCCAATGAAAGGTGTGCATACCACTCTGACAGTCCGGGACATGACACAAACAACTGTTGGGCTCTGAAGAACAAGGTCCAAGACATGATTGATGCTAAGGAGATCAAGTTTGACCCTCCGAAGACCCCAAATGTGATCACTGCTCCTACGCCAAATCATTGAGAATGTCTTTGTTTCATTTGAATTTTCAAGTTGTAATCTCTTTGTTATTCAAACAATTATCTATTAATGTCAAACTCTGTTTCATTAATGCATTGCATATGTTTGTATTGAATTCATCCTTTCATTTTCATTACATTTAAACTATACTTTTTACTCTCCTTATGACATTCAACTCTTGCTAAAAGTTACAAGCCTTTAGAGGGAGGATGACGAAACAATGCCATAATCTCATACAATATGCTTTTGGACAGACCTTGCTGACGATGTACAGGCGTTTCTTTCAAATCCTAAACACTGGAGTTATAAGGAAGATAATCCCTAGTCAACCCCTTCGAGCCAAAGAAGTAGGAGTTTTCTGTTTTAAATACAAATTGAAACCTTTAATTTAAACCTGGGGCAGGGTAGTCTCTCAGTTAATTCAAAAGATGCGCATTGAAGTCGCAAACTCTCAGTTCATAATACAACGAACGACATCAAAAGCATTCCTCTGGAATCAAAAGACAGTGGTGCTTCCTCACCTCATAGGCAGTTGTGATACGGTGGGAGAACTGACTTGGGTTTTGCGTTTGTTTTCGCAAATGTTTCGGTTTAGCAAGAGTCGCCACCGACTTTTTATTTTATCCTAAGGAAAGGTTAAACAGCACAGCAAAAACCTTTGAGATGTTTTCTTGGGTTCGGGGAGTAGATTATAGAAAGGGAAGGTATTAGCAGCCTTTCTATCCATGGTTATCCATGGGCTCTTAGTTACTTGCTTAGATCACTTGCCTTGCATTTTCAATTGTTTGAAATGGTGCTTTGTGTGTGTGGGTTTGAAAAATGTTTTGAAAAGAAGCCATTGTTGTGGCAACCTTTGTAATGATTCATGTTTGAATGTATACAAAGGTGTATTTGTCTTTTGAAAAGTTTTCAATGTTTTTGAAAGTTGTTTTGAAAGTGTGTTGTGATGTGTGGTTTTGAAAAATGGCAAGGACTGTTTTGCAAGATTGGTCAAGTAACCAAAAGCTATCTACCCTAAATTTCTCAAAGATCTTTCCTATGTTTTAACCCTTTTAACAATTTTGTTTCACCATTGTATTTGGTGGACAATCTTGTGTTAGGATGTTAACGGGACAGGCGCGGGTCATCGTTTAGACCAAGATTGCAATAGTGCCAAGTGTCTTTGGCAATTTTTCCTTTAAGGGACTTGATCATTTTTTAGGCAACTTTCGAAAGCGTCATCGAGGGACTATGATCATTTGAATTGTTTTGTTTTTCCAAAGAAGCTCAACATGCAACATGGCCCATTATTGAAGGCAACAAGTGGAGTAACCCTAAGGGGTGCAAGTGTGATTGGTGTTGTCCATTTTCATGCTTTTTGTCTTTTTGTTTAGTCAAGCTATTTGTTGTTTGATTTTTGCATACAAAACCCTAAGTCTATCATGGTATAATTAGAAAGCTTTAAAATGCGGAATTTAAAGTCCTAAATTATTACAACATAATTATGGGATGGGGGTATAAATGTTCAAATGGGGATTTTTAGCAAGAAATTTAAATCTAAGCTATTACAATCCAAATTGAATATACAAGTATTAGAATTGTACAATAATTGAATAAGTACAAATAAAAATGTAAAATGTATTATGCACAAAAATGTTTTTATGTGTATGTAAAAAGTATTTTTCATGTGACCTATAAAAAATAATAAAAAAGTTAATTTTTGGACATTTTCATGGTTTAGGGCAAAACCCTAATTTTGTGAATAAATAGTATTTATTATTTATTATATACAATATTTATTAATTATACACAAAAAATAAATAAAAAGGAAGTATATTGGTAAAAAAGTAATTTTTGAGGTCAAATATTAATAAAAATAAAAATGTATTATTTTTGTATTTTTTATCCTAAATATTCTAATAAGTATATAAGTATTTATATTATATATTAACCATACTAAATATATACAAAAAATAAAATATTAATTATTTATCAAAAAAAAGTATATTTTTTAGAAAATATTTTCAGAAAATGCAAATAAAAATAATAACTAAAAGTATATATTTTCACATTATTTTTTAGGTTTTAAATATAAGTATTATATTTATTTATATGTACAAGTGTAAACAAAACAAATAAATTCAAAATAAATGCAAAAATGGTTGAAAAAATATTTTTAATATTTTTTATGTTTTGACAAAAAATAAAAAGTCAGAGGAAAAAATAAAAAGTCAAAAATAATTAAAAAAACACACAATGGGCCAAGGGGGTGTATGTGGGAAATAGTGGTGCAAACAGAAAAATAAGTCAGGCCCAGCCCAAAGGGAGTTGTCTTCAACCTCCAGCCATTTAAACAGAACAAACACGCGCGTTTTTCCTTGTCCAATACAGATCCTGATTCCTTGACTTTTAACAAAAACTTACAACATCAAAAGTGTAGAGTATCTTGTCACGATTCCAAATATATAAAAAAGTTGTTCTAACTCTCAGAAATGAGAGAGAATTTCTTCTCCCCCAATTTTTAACCTAAGTTTTTTTCAATGTTCACGTTCAAAATTCGTGCAGCACACACAATATAAATGAAAAGTGAGGATATGGGTAGCTTCAGGGCCATGAATAGAACATAACTTCTTCACAAACCTAAGCCTAGATATGCCTGAATTGAGAGATAGAAGTTCAAACTTTTACCTGTTCAGCTTGAGTCGTGCACGACAATGGAGGTGCTTTCAATGGAATTTGAGGATTTGCACAGCTTGCCTGAGGTCCAAGGATGCTCTTCAAACCTCTAGCTTGCTTTGAAACTAACTGAATCAAGCTATGTAACAGAAAAAATGAAAATGGAAAACTTGGTTAGGGGTGTTACAGTCTGTTTCCAAGGCTTGGGATAGTTTGTATGAATGATGTAGGATGTGTTTGAACTGGTTTGGATGAAAACGCACGAGGGAAATGAACTGGCCAAGTCAATCTGCAACAGGGACTCTGTTTTGCAGAAAAAATGGGCTTTGATGGATGAGGGAGTTTTGGGGATGGTTTGGTCGTGTTTCAGGTTAGTTAGAGAGTATGAAGTGTGTTCACAAAGTTTGCTTGAGTTGGTTCTTGCAGTAAGGTGTGTTATGGTACAAAATGCAAGTTTTCTTCTTATCTAAGCAAACAAAATGCAAGTTGGAATATAGGCTCCTACAAGCCCCTCAAGCATGCTGCAAATTTGGTTCTTGATCAGTGGGATATGTCCATAATCTTGTGCCCAAAAGATCTGGCTTGTACCTCTTTGATTTGTGTTTTGACATAAAGTGTACCTTTTCAAAAATGGCTAAAATGCTTTTTCTATTTTAAGATTAATCCTTTGTGTAATGACTTAATGAACAAGATAATGCTAGGACACAAAGGTTTTGCATTAAATTATTGAGTGAGAATGGGATTAGAGGCCTGTAATCTAGCTTGTGTAAGCTGAGTTTGAAAATGCATAGTGTATGAACATGTACTTGGCCATGAACAAAGTGACTTTTGCCTAACTTCACAAATTCGATTCTCCCTAACCACAAGGGTGTTTGATGAGTTCTTGGACAATTTGGAAAGCTTGGAATGAGTACTACAATCCATATTTGTAATGAAAATTGAAATTCCAAGTGGAAGAATGTGAAAAGTGGCCATGAAGTTAGGCAAAAATCCTGCCTAAAATAGGTCAAAAAATTTCTAAGTTAAGAATGTTTTGCACCCCTATTCCAAAAATCATAACTTGAGCTACAAGCTTATTTTGAGGAAACTTTGTGAATCAAAGTTGTAGATTTTGAAATGGACTACAACTTTCATGTTTTGAGTTTTGTTTGAATCCAAATATATCTTGATGAAAAATTGGGACAAAGTTAGGAAAAAATTAGGGAATTTCATAACTTAGAAAATTTCTAAGTTATGAAATTTCTTCATTTCAAACCCTAATTTGTAATTTTTGGTTTCTTGATGAACAAGTTTCACAATTTGGCATGTTTTGATGAAAAATGAATCTTGACACTTGATTTTGACCAAAAGGTCAAAGTTTGACTTTTCAGTATACAGTCAAATTTGGATCAGTTGACTGGAAAATTCATCTGTCAATCTTGTGCATTTGGGACTTTTTGAACTTGTTGAATGTGTCAAGACCATGCCATTGAGTCCTTGAGTTCATATGTGAGCTTGATTTGCCATTGGTTAGGTCAAACAGTCAAAAATTGTCTTTGTGCAGTCAAAACCCTAAAAATGACCATTTTGCCCTTTTGGTGATCTGATCAAATTTCTTGTGGAATTGTGATCCAAACTTGACCAAATGGTTCATATGAGTTCATAATATTGGTGTAGGTCAAAAATCATGAAGTTTGACTGTCAATTGACCACAGTTGACTTTTTCCCCAATACAGCTGATTTATAGGTCAACTGTCCAATTGACTGGGCAAAGATTGGAATCAAGGCTTGAAACTTGGCATGGATAAACTTATGGGTCCAACATGAAGCATGAAAGTCATCTTGGGCATTTAAGGTCAAAACATCTTTGTGCAAACTCAAACCCTAATTTGGGTCAACAGTGCAAGGAGGAGTCTTGAGCAGAGCAAACCCTAACTTGATCTTGAGCTCCAAGGGTCTTGTGATGAGAAAATATTGATGAAAAGAGAGGGCAAATTTTGGGGTACAACAGCAGTCAATCTCTCAAAAGAGAAAAGCCCACTGAGCCAAAACCTATAAAGGAGGCTTAAGAAATTTGGGGCATCCCGCTGACTGTAATCTCGAAAACAGGAACAGTCAGGCAAAAATTAGGGATAATAAATCAAAAGAACGAGCAACAACTCTTGTGTACAAACAACTTACGTGAAGATTCTTAAGAAATAACACAATCTGAGCAACAATTCTTGTGTTTTACATTCTTTCTACATAGATGAATATAATCTAAATTGAGTGCAGCATCTTGTAGTCTTCCTGTCTTCATCTTCTTTGTTGAGCAAGCTATGAGCAACAACTCCTTGATTCTTCATAATTCTTCCAAGATGTATATAATTGATAGTTTGAATAACATCTTGTAGAATTCTTCATCTCATCTTCTTTCTTCATTAAGCAAGATATGAGCAACAACTCATTGCTTATTCATTTCATCTCTTCATTTTATCTCTCTTTTTTCGAGGTGGCTGTGTTTATCAAAAACAGCAACTCCATATCTTTTATGTTTTGAGATAGCGGACTCTTTATCAATTTGAATTTGAAGCTTTAGTCCTCTTATATAATGTTCATACATAGATCCATTGTCCGGGTTAGGAGAGATAAAAAGGCCAAGAAGGACAAATAAATGCTGAGTCGGGTTGTGTTTGGTCGGGATGTGCCAGGTCGGATTAATTACCATTGCAGAACCCAATATGTAGCGGTTACGAACATTACGAGCCATTATGGGCGATTACAGTCGTTATAGTACTTATGGATAGTTACAAACATGTTAATGACCATTAAGCCAAAGACTTGCCTATATAAGGAGTCCTTGGAGAGTGGAATGGGGATCCCTGGCTAAACCCCTCTCTCTCTCTCTCTCTCCCTCTCTTTCTCACTACTAACTCTCTATGACACAATTCAGAGAGATACTACATATCATATAATAGGGCTCCCAACTGAAGGGTAAGCAAGACACATCACTTGAAGCTTACGCATACTCGTGTAAACCTTTGAATCCCTCAATATCATAAATAACATCCTCTCACTCTCTTAAGGCTCTTTCTGTCATCCTCCGAATAGCAGAAAAATATCATATTTGATA
Organism: Vicia faba; assembly: GCA_948472305.1. Classification (NCBI taxonomy): domain Eukaryota; kingdom Viridiplantae; phylum Streptophyta; class Magnoliopsida; order Fabales; family Fabaceae; genus Vicia; species Vicia faba. The sequence goes on from OX451741.1 coordinate 347,380,894, forward strand.
TTTAGAAAAAACATTTAACATTCATTGTGAGATCCAGTAAAACTTTCGAGGCCTGAAGTTCCATACCTATACAATCCTGAGAGTGATGAAAGTGGCGTAAAAAATCACGATTTGTGCACAACTTCATGCTTGTGATGGGCAAATTAAAAAACTGACTAATAGAGATATTATCGCCTACTTCATAAACCTGTTTCAAAAGGTCACTATAGTCGCAACGACCATGAGTCTCTGACGATCAACCGGTACAGCACAACGCATCACTATCGATTGAAGGTCAATGTTACCTGTGGTAGGATCCCTCGCAAATTCATCATAGGGTAATTGGATCGAGACATCTGTAAATCCTCATTGGGATCTCAGAATCTTCGAATGATGCAGGTACGATGCTCCCCACTCCGATACTTCATCAGTCGCGAACAAAACAAGTTTGCTATTATCAAATCGGGTCAAGGTTTGGGTCCCTCGCCAAACTGAGGTGAATATTCCGCCCTCACTGCAGCAACGGCCGCCAAGTTGTTGATGAAAAGATAAGTTATTCCGACTTACTGCTATTCTGCTACAATTGACGAGTTTAATATCTAATTAGTAAATATGTTACGTTGTAATTATGCTTTTTGGGAAAATTCGTAGCGTATTGAATATAGGACGTTATGCGCAGACAGGGAAATACATTACTAACTGATATGTATTATCTTCATATTTTATATTGACTATAGAAAGCAGAAAGAAGCAATTGTGCCCAAATTCTCGTATGAAAGAAATGGTGGCTCCATCCGAATTGGCGTATCAGTAAAAGCCACTCAATGCTCATCAAGAGGCCAGTTGAATGAATGTTACTTTCGACAGTTCGAATGCCTAGTCACCACTTAAAAAGGAAAACGATTAAAGCTGTGTTGAAGTCACTGTTGAAGATGATAACAAACCGTTATGTTCTGAGGAGTAACTACGAGACCGTTACGAAAATAGAGTTTGTTACTAGCTCTGGTGAACAGTTGCCGCACTGTTACGAAAGTCGGAGAATATCATTGACAATCAGGACCTAGTAAATTAATGGTGGAAGAATAAAAAAATGTGTGAGTGAAAATAAAACATACTTAAAAAACCTGTATTAATTTGTAGGGTCAGTCGATAATCTTAAAATCAATCTAGAATATTACATGAACAACTCTTTGTTTTTTTTTTCTTTTCACAACATTTCATAATATCTCAAACATGATTTCATAAAATTTGGATAATTATATAAAATGAAAGTATAAACTGTCATACATATCACGTAATTAATCTTAATAAATGAAACATGAAGATTCACTCTAATACCGCTTATTGAAATAAATATAACAAGTAATCTATATAAGGTATTTAAATACAAAAATTAAAATTATAATAATAATTTAAGGTGGGAGCAAAACATACATTTGAGTATACATACTTATACAACCTTTACAATCTACGATATTATTGATTTATATAGTATTATATGAATATTTAGAAAGATCCAAAACAAAAAGAGACATGGATAATGAACACTCATTGATTTGTAATTTTTCCTCAATCAAAACTCTTAATGCTTTGAATATTTATACGAGACCAAAAAACAAAAATGTTTGTATGTATATTAGGGACCATAATTTATATATATAGAATAATGATCAATTAAAATTTTATTATTTCAAAGCAAGTCATTCATTTATATTTGATCTTATATTTAACTAATTAATTATTTTTTTAAAGAGAATCAGTAAAAAATTTAATTTAATAAATATTTAATATAATTAATATAAATATACGTGCTCATGATAATTGTTGATTTTATTATACTATTAAAATTAAGACTATTTTTTGCAGTTATTTAATTAATTCATGGTTTATTATAAAACAAGATATATGTTTTGAAATAAATATTGAAAATATACTTAAATTTTTTTTTATAGATTTAACTTTATCTAAGAATATTCATGTTAATTTTGCAATTATATTTCTTTATTTTATATAAATTAATTAAAAGAGAAATATGAATATTTTAATAATAATTTTGTGTTAATGCGTCTTTATATAGTTGTGACACTCATATGAAATTTTTATTTACTCAAGTTGTTTTTTTATAGTATTAAAACTAAGATTAAAATAAAATAAAAATAAGGATATTTATATAATTTATTTTGTTGAAAATATTCAATGGTAAGGATTTTCAATTTATTCCATCCAATGAATTTTTTACTAGAGACAATCCTAATTCGAAATTAGGGATTAGTTTGTCTTCAATCACATTATCATATCGTGAAATTTGGAGTATTCACTTTTTTCAATTAAATAATATAATTTTTTTTGAAAATATTCAATGGTAAGGATTTCTAATTTATTTCATCCAGTTCACTGGAGACAATCCTAATTCGAAATTAGGGAGTAGTTTGTCTCCAATCACATTATCATAGAATAAATTTTGGGTCATCCACTTTTCTCAATTAAATAATAATTTTTTTGAAAATATTCATTGGTAAGGATTTCCAATTTATTTCATCCACTGAATTTGCCACTGGAGACAATTCTAATCCGAAACTAGGGAGTAGTTTGTCTCCAGTCACATTATCAAAACTAGGGAGTAGTTTGTCTCCAGTCACATTATCATACAGTGAAATCTGGATCATTCACTTTTCTTAATTAAATAATATAATTTTTTTGAAAATATTCAATGGTAATGATTTTCGATTTATTCCATCCGGTGAATTTTCCACAGGAGACAATCCTAATAAAAAACTAGGGAGTAGTTTGTCTCCAGTCACATTATTATACAGTGAAATCTGGATCATTCACTTTTTTTAATTAAATAATATAATTTTTTTTTTAAATATTCAATGGTAAGGATTTCCAATTTATTCCATCCAGTAAATTTTCCACGAGACACGATCCTAATTCGTGAAACTATCATTAACGTGTAGGATATCGTGGTCCACATGCCACAATCTCCAACATATATATTTTCAAGTAACCCCAACAATTTCCACTTTGGTTGAAAATAATACATAAGTTTCCACTGTCTTCACCAACAATCATACTCCATCATAAAGAGTATAGTCACTTGAAGATACACCACTCCAAAAAAATTCACATTATCTTCACCGACTGTTGTACCCCAAAATTTGCCCTCTCAATTCTCAAGGCTTTTCTCATAAAGATTCTCAGGATTTTAGCTTGCACAAGTGCATTGGGATTTTCCAGTACCAAAATTAAAAGGAAACTGTCAAAAAGGGAGAAAATAGATAAAAATAACATTTTGAAAAATTTGGAGGAAAACAGGTCTCCTTCGATTCTACATCCTTCGATTGACTCTTGGCCTCCTTCGATTTCTCAAAGTGGCTGCTAGCGTGCCTCTTTCGCATGGGCATGTGACTTCTTGTTGCAGGTTTCGTTTGTGTCTTTTGCTGCCTGCATGCTTGCAATCGAAGACCATGACCTACTGGTCACATGTACCCCCTGCAAGGCAAGTCTTCATTTGGGCACTCACCTTCTGTGTGCCTGGATGAAAACTTCAGTTGAGCAAGAGCCTCCTTCGAATGCAACTTGGATTACATCCTTCATTTTTAGCAAAAGCCTCTTTCGAATGCAACTTGGATATGTCCTTCATGTTGAACTCTAAGCCTCCTTCGAATGCAAGTTTAGGTACATCCTTCGTTTTGAGAAGGAGCTTCCTTCGAATGCAACTTGGGAATACCCTTCGACTCAGAAGCCAAGAACCTCCCTCACGCTAAAAGGCAATGACTCCCTTTATGTTTGTTTCGATCCACATGCTTCGATTGGGCAACATTGCTTCCTTCGAATACGAACTTTCGATTGGGAAATATGTTTGCTTCGACCCAGGCTTCGATTGGGCAATATGCTTCCTTCGAGCATGAGCTTTCGATTGGGCAATATGCTTCCTTCGAGCATAAGCTTTCGATTAGGCAATAGCTTCCTTCGAGTTAGATTGTTTCGACCACAAGCTTCGACTGAGGCAAAGGCTTCCTTCAAACAGGTATGCTTCGATCTCACTCTTGAATTCGACTCAAGACCAAATCTCGTTTGCCAAGCTATGTTGCGTCCAAATCTTTACATAATCAGAAGTTTGTACAAGGGTTTTAAACTTTGTCTTTTAGATACTACTATTCTTGGTTAAAGGCTACATAATATTTCTTTTCATAGAGAGTACTTTATCACAAAAGCAGCTTTCAACCTGAATTTGGTCTGAGCACAAGCAACGTCAGAGGCCTAAGTCACATCTTCTGCACCCCAACTGCCAAGAGGCCTCCCACATGTACTTTCACGTTACCTATTATTTTATTATTTTGCAAGGCTGGTTGTTGAAAACATGTTGTTGTACCCCAAAATTTGCCCTCCCATATTCTTCAAGATTTGCCAAGATCAAGCTTCAAAATCCCTCAAGGGTTGCACAGTCCAATTGCCTCCTAACACAGTCAAAATTAGGGTTTTGGTTCTTGCAAAGAAAATGAGATTTTCAAGGGTCCAATCAAGTCCCATATGCCTATATACATTGCCAAACATCCATATGTAAAGTTTCAAGACTCACAATATCAAGTTGCACAGTCAAAAACCCTAAATGCTCCACAGTCAACTGCAGGGGCAAAATGGTCATTTGACAGTCAAAAGTCAAAAATTTTGGTCAACATCTTATTTTGAAGCCACAATCATCATTTGATCAATTCTTGATCATGATTCCACAAGCATGGCTCAAAAAGTCTCAAGATGCAAAAGTTTCTATTTTTGGACAGCTGAAAAGTCAACTGCAAATTGACCAAGGCATAACTTCGTCATGGTTTATCAGAAAAATCCCATCTAAAGCTCATTTTGAATGGAAGGACATTTCCTACAACTCATCTTCACACTCCAAGTCCAAGAAATGCTCTCACAAAAAGTTATCAATTTCAACATTATAGGTCATTTTCAAAAGTCAACAAAAAAGCACTTTAAGTCAAAGACCATAACTTGAGATTGGTAAATCAAAATGACATGGGACCAAAGGCATTGGTTAGAGGACTTCAAGACCTTTCCAAAATGTCAAAGAACATGTTCATAGCTTCAAAATTGAGCAAGATATGCATTGGAGAAGTTGGGAAATGTTTGGAAACTTTTAAAAGTCAACTTTGCCTAAAAAGCTCCAAATTTGCTAATGGGCCTCAAATTCTTCCTTGAATCATTACCCAAAGCCTATGCACGACCCATTGAGCTCAAAATGATTTATTTTCTTATTTTTAATTAATTAATTGAATTTTTATTTTATTAATTCATTTAATTGGTTTTAATTGTAGAAAAATATCAAATAATGGTTGTCAAATCTTCTTATGCATCAAATATACTCCACACATGCTAAGGATTTCGTGCATCACTCAAGGGGACAAGATCTTCCATAATTGGCAAAGTTTTCATGGCAAAAGATTGAAAATCACATAATTGAAAATCAAATATTCAAGTCATTAATTCATGGACTTGTGGGCTTATTTTTGACCTAGAATCATTCACATACATATGCTGAGTGAAACCCTACTCATACATACACGAAAAAGCTGCTCATACGCCATAACCAATTTGCAAATTTTCAAGAGAAACTTGAAAACTGAAATCATACTTGCAGTACAATTCAAGGCCTAAAAACGTTCCTAATACATTGCTGACATTGCTAGGAGTCTATTGGCATCAAGAATCAATCCTAACGCGCAAGGAATCAGAGAATACAAGCCCTACGGTTTGCCATATTTTCTAGAATTCCATATCATGATTCATGCGCATTTGATACATATTATTGGTTGTTTTGTATTCACAGGAACCTTCTGAAGCTAATAACATAGTTTAATTGCATTATAGGGCTCTGAATCATGATTTGCCATTGATACGTTTTAGGGTTTCAGAGCTCCCATATTGGGGCTTTCCTTGCACTGTAAAATTGGACCTCAAGACCAATATGGACGAACTCGTTGCAACAAGCCTGATTCATTGAGATACTCGCGCTCAATTTATATAATCTGTGGGGCGTAATTGCTATTTTTCACTATTACACTTAGTGGGGGTTTAAAACCCCTGTTATCTTATTCATGTTTACAGGTACAAACGAAGAAGAAGCATAGGTGGCATCCTGTGGTTGGGACATTCAAATCTGGCGCGTTTTTGTTTTGTTTGATGCCATAATATTTGTTTTTTTTATATAATTATTGTTTTCCACTTGTATTACAAACGCGTTGCCTAGCTCAGTTAGTGGAGGACGTGCCTTGCAAACATTGGGGCCTGGGTTCGATTCCCAGGTCCCCCCATATAATTCTTGATTTTTGTCTTAATGCTTTCACATGCAGCACTCCTTCAACGCTCTACCATGAGCCCCACGCCTGTGCTTGCCAAGTGGCCTTGATGAGCAATCTGAAGGCCAGAAGGTGAATTCCATGGTGTACCTCAGTCAGCCAACACACACGTGATCCCTAAAAGTCAATGAGGCCTTGTGCTAATGGGCTAGAATTCTTCAATCTTACCTCCCCTTTGGGCCTGATACCCCCCTTGGTTTGCATATTTGTTTTCTTTTCTTTTCTAATTATAATTCTTTTCAATTGTTTTTAATTGTTTTTATTAATTCACCATTAATTAATTTTCATAATAAAAAAATCAGAAACCAAAAAAAATGTTTTATATTTAATTATTATTAATTTCACCACTAACCTATTTTTTGTCAATAAATAACTAACAATTAACTTTAGTTTAATTTAGGTTTATATTTTAATCTTTTTTCTTAATAAATAAAAAATACATAGAATTAGGTTTTTGACATTTTTTATCTTTTCTTAATTAATTATTTTCATCATTACTTATTATTATTAATTACTATTATTTTTGTAAATAAACATGTAAATTAAATAATTTAGTTAATTAGCCTATGTTGCACCCCAAAATTTTCCCTCCCATATTCTCCAAGATCACACCAAGTCAAAGCTTCAAGATTCCCCAGGGGTTGCACAGTTCAAGGGCCTCCTAACAGTCAAAATTAGGGTTTTGGTTCTGATCAAGAAAATGAAGTTTCCAAAGGTCCAATCAAGTCTCATATGCCTACAAAGATGGTCAAGTATCCTCATATCAAGTTTCAAGGCATTCAGCTCAAAATTGCACAGTCAAAACCCTAGATTGCACTACAGTCAACTGTAGGGGCAAAATGGTCATTTGACAGTCAAAAGTTCAAATTTTTGGTCAATATATCATTTTGAAGCCACAAACATCATTTTATCAATGCTTGATCATGATTCTCAAAATTTGGCTCAGAAAATCATCAAGATGCAAAAGTTGCTATATTTGGACAGCTGAAAAAGTCAACTGAAATTGACCAGGGCATAACTTTCACATGGATTATCAGAAAAATTCCATCCAAAGCTCATTTTGAATAGAAAGACATTTCCTACAATTCATCTTCATATTACAAGTCCAAGAAATGCTCTCACAAAAAGTTATCAATTTCAACATTATAGGTCATTTTCAAAAGTCAACAAAAAGGGACTTTAAGTCAAAGGCCATAACTTGAGATTGGTAAATCAAAATGACATGGGACCAAAGGCATTGGTTAGAGGACTCAAAGACCTTTCCAAAATGTCCAAGAACATGTGAAAAGCTTAAAAATTGACCAAGTTATGCCTTGTGGAAGTTGGGAAATTTTTAGGAATTTTGAAAAGTCAACATTGATGCAAAAGGCCTAAATTTGCTATTGGGCCCATTTTTCTTCCAAGTTTCTTCATGCCAAGCCTATGCACGACCATTAGGCCCAAAGGGAAGTATTTTCTCATTTTTTAATTATTTATTTGAATTTATATTAATATTAATTCATTTAAATTAATTAAATACATGAAAAATATCAAACTTGACCTAAAAAAATATTTTCATGCATGTTTATTCTCAATATCACGTGCATATCCCAATTAGGCAAGTTTTGATGAGATTTGAGCTGATTGAACACAAAATGCACATGGAAAAGATTTGGAAAAGATTTCATGAAATCAAAGATTGAAAACATTGAATACCATGGATTTTGTGCAATATTTTTAACCTAATAGCTTCACTATATGATCAGAATCAAAGACCTAATGCTTTTACACACAAAGCTGCGCCCCAAGAACACTTTGCAAATTGAAAATTTTTCATAAAACACCAAAACTGAAAATTAGTTTTTAGGTCGATTCAAGCTCCAATTCTTGTCCTATCATCATCCTGAGACATCATTGAACGATTCTCAATCACTAACATCAACCAAAACGCCCTGAATTGGTACCCCTAAGTCAAACTGTACCTCAAAACTTCTGAAATCGTATAGCATGATTCAAGCATATTTTTGCATTTTTATTTATGTATTCATATTCATAATGATGTTTCTAAGCTGACCAATGCGTTTGATTGCATTTTTGTGCCATATATATGAATCTGCCATGCGAGAATTCTAGGGTTGCAGGTTTCTGAAATTAGGGCTTTTGCGTAGAGGAAAAATTAGGACTCATGAATGCCATGGTTGGATTCAGTACCTCAAGACGAAGAGATTGACCTACTCGCGATGAATTTATGATCATCCTAGCGCTAGTCGCTATTTTCTATAAACCTGCCTAATGCTACGTTTCAAAAACCGTTGCCAATATGTTTTGTGTTTCAGGAAAACGAAGAAGAAGAAGCCGTGTCAAAACGTGATAGGTCCATTCAAATTTCGCGCGAATTTCCAAAGTCATTAACGTTTTCTTCTTATAATATTTATTGTTTATTATTTGTTAAATGAAATACAAGTGGCTCAGTGGACAGGGATACGTGCATGTGACTCTCATGACCTGGGTTCAAGTCCCAGGTCTGGCAATTTCCATAATATTTTTCAATGCAGGTTCCTATGCAACGCTGGCGTTAGGGACTACCATGTTCCATCCAGATCAGGCCATACACGCGTCTAACACGTACAGATCAAGGGCTACAGAACCAAGGAACACCTACGCCTAGTCAACGTGTCGCACATGATCCAAAAAGTCAGCGAACTTCAAAGCTTAATGGGCCAAAATTCCAGGCCTGAACCTCACATTTGGGTCTACACCCCACCCTGGTTTGACAATTTTTATTTATTTTTCTTATATCTTTTAATTATTATTTTAATTGTTATGTTTATCTTAATTATTTTTTATTTAATTTTTAATCAAAATACAAAAACATCAAAAAATTAAAAAATGCCCAAATAAAAATATAATTTTTATTTTAAATAAATGCTTGTAATTACTTAGTTTTATTAGGTTTCTAAATTTAATCTTTTTTAATAAAAATCCAAAAATAGAATTTAGGTTTAATAACTTTTTATTTTCTTTTTAATTTTCCCTTTTTTTCAGAATAATAATATTAGTTATTTATTTTCATAAATTAAAAATTGTACATAAAAAAATTAGATTTAATTTAGATTTTAATTTAATTCTTTCATAATAAACTTAAAAAATATTAGAATTAGGGTTTGCCTTTTAATTTAATTTCAATTTTCCTTTTTCTCCTTAAATCTTAAAAAACATAAAATACTAAAAAACATTTAATTTTTCAGTTTTAATTGTGATGTCTTATTAAATTTAATCTTTTTGCAAGAAGGGTCCAACGCCCATTGTTTTAATTATTTAATTTGCGCATTTTATTTTATGTCATTTATTATAATTTTGTATCTCTCCCAAAGCCATGTAACTTTACTTTTCGCACTTTTATTTACTTCGCATTATTTACTTTTCCGTCAAATCGGGTCCGGTTTAATTTTGGCGATGTGGACCCGCGCCATTTGTAATAGCCTTAGATTTATTTTTCCGCAACTTTATAACTGTTAAATATGCATGCAAGAATGAATGTCTTAATTAAAATCAAGCGTAGAAAACCAATAAACATGACAAGACAAATAACTGAAACATGACACACAATTCGCACACACCACCCCTAGGGTACGCCTCACTGTTGCCTTTCGAAAGGTGGTCGTCGAGTAGAAAACGTCTTAGTAAGTCCTCATGATCCGGGAACCTGGCATGAGGGTAGCTTCTAAGGTGTCTTCCCATTGCTCCGGTGATCACCACGTCCCTAAAATTCGAATTGACCCGAACACCTCCAACGGTGGTGCTACCTACCTCTCAATGGTGGGATGGCACTACTTTAAAGGACTCTTACACAGACGAATTCCTTAGGGTAGGTAGGTTCTCAAGGATACTTGCTCTAATCTCAAAACGAACTCAAAAATACTTTTCACACTGACACTTTTCAAAAGCTTTCAAAGCAAACTTTTCAAACACTCTGACGTACGAGTCGAACTGAAATTTTTCAAAGAAACTTTTTTAAACCCACATTGAAAAGCAAACAAACATTTTTGAAAACACAATGAGCAAGTATCTAAGAGCCCATGGATAACCATGGATAGAAAGGGTGCTAACACCTTCCCTTTCTATAACCTACCTCCCGAACCGAGAGCAATCTCTATAAGGAATTTTTCTGTGCTTTTGTCCTTTCCATTTGGAGAAAATAAAAGACGGTGGCGACTCTTGCTTCCGCGACATTTCGCGAACCAGCTTTAAACAGTCAGTTCCAGATCCACCGATCACAGCCTAATTTTGACCTTTTTCTTTAATAATTTAAAATAATTTAGAACTAGGGTTTTCTTTAATTCTTTTTCTTTATTTTCATAAATACCAAAAAAAAACATAAAAACACTTTCTTTCCTTTAAATTAAATAATTAATTAGGTTTTAATTTCATTTAATTTCAAGCAAAGGGTCAAAACCCTCGGATGTTCATTTTAATTCTTTTCGCGCATTATTTTTCTTATTGATCATTATGTAACTGCTTTCCGGATGTAATAGTAATTAGGTATTTATTTACTTTCCGCATCTTTTATCAAAAACGGGTCTTTGTATTTTGGCGATGTATAGACCCGCGCCTTGTAATAGCGTAGCTTTTATCTTTCCGTCTTTTAACTTTCCGCGCTCTTAAATTCTAAATTGCATGAAAGAATGTATGGTAATTAAAAACAAGCGTAGCTCATAATGCCATGATCAAAGATAAAACATAACATGAAAACAACACACAAATACACACACCACTTCTAGGGTACGCCTCACTCATTGCCTTTAAAACGTGGTCGTCAAGTATAGGACGTTTTAGCGGTCGCTCTTATGTCCATGATCCAGTTGCCTCGAAACAGTTGCCTCGAAACAGTTGCCTCGAAACAGTCGCCTCGAAACGGTTGCCTCGGATTAAAAAAGGATCAAGGACATAAGGGTAGCTTCTAAGGTGTCCTACTGTTGCTTCGGTGACCACACTGTCCCTACAATCGAATTGACCCGAACACCTCCAACGGTGGTGCTACCTACCTCTCAATGGTGGGATGGCACTACCTTAAGGACTTTTACACAGCCTAATTCCTTAGGGTAGGTAGATGACTCATAGATACTTGCTCTTTTCAAAAACAAACAAAAATCTTTTCACACTGACACTTCCAAAACTTTCAAAACAAATTTTTCAAACACTCTTGAGGACAGATACAAGAGTCATTCAGAAATCTTTCAATGAAACTTTTTCAAACCCACTCACATTTTGAAAAGCAAACATTTTGAAAACATAAGAGCAAGTATCTAAGAGCCCATGGATAACCATGGATAGAAAGGATGCTAACACATTCCCTTTCTATAAATCTACCTCCCGAACCGAAAATTATTCTCAAAGAAGGAATTTTGCTGTGCTTTTGTCCTTTTCATGTTGGAGAACATAAAAGACGGTGGCGACTCTTGCTTACCGCGACATTTCACGAACCAGCTAAAAATAGTCAGTTCTATTTCCATCGATCACAGAACTGGCGACTCTGCTGGGGAAATTATAAAGTGAGGTGTACCTTAGGATTAGACCACTCTTATGTTTTCAATTGCTTGTTTTGTTTGCTTTAATATTTTGGGACCTGTTTTGGAGTTTCATAGATCCTAACCCGGATCTGGGGGATACCCTTTTAGAAGTAGCAACAAACTGTGAGGGAACTGCGGGGTATACCGACACGGTTGAAGCAATTGCTATGTTGATGTGGCACTTTGGTGAGTACCGGTAACCCTTGAGTCAAGTCAAGGAGAGTACGGGGCCGTCGTATGGTGTCGTGAAGCATCAACTGACCTAGAACCTTACTTGACCATCCTGGCCTCTTTAGGGGTAGTGAGATGACCGACTTTGGTGCAGTCCGAAGTTGGTAGATACTCGATACTACACTCATTGAGGGTTGTTTTCTTGGAATATTTTGATCGCCAGTTCAGTGGCTAAATCGAAACGATGAACACAGAAAACAATCCAATGATATTGAGCTCCTTAGAACCCGGTTACTTTTGATAGGACAGGTTTTTGAGCCCACCAACTTCAAGAGGGTAGTACCCCAAACTTCATGCTGGCCTAAACTCTAAGGACTATTTTGTGTGACTTGTGTGCCTTCAAACTTGAATTACTTGCACACTTGTTATCTAACAACACAAGTTCCTTGCAGGTTTTGTTTACAATCCTTAATTGGGACTCATTACAGGGCCTACTTACATCACTCCATGCATAGCATAACATCATACCATTGCATACATCCTACATAAGGACTAATCCATTTCAAGGATCTCAAGGGTTTGTGATGCAGGTCATGGTGAATCAAATGTCTAGCAAGGGGAAAAGGGGATTTATTTTCCCCTAGCCAAGGTTGATAACTTGAGTCAGGGGCTATGACCCACTCGATATGGTGAGCCTTGACTCTTAAAGAAGGACTCTCTACAATATGCAGGTCCTTCAATCAAGCTACCGGATCCCAACTCTAACAATTTTCTTGTTTACCCTGCGAGATCCTCGAAAACATTGCATGCATATCATATGTTGTACCCCAAAATTTTCCCTCCCATATTCTTCAAGTTTTGCCAAGTCAAGCTTCAAAAGTTCCCTAAGGGTTGCACAGTGCAAAGGCCTCCTAAGCAGTCAAGATTAGGGTTTGTGTTCTGATCAAGAAAAGGAAGTTTCCAAAGGTCCAATCAAGTCTCATATGACTACAAATATGGTCAAGCATCCTCATATCAAGTTTCAAGGCATTCAGCACAAAATTGCACAGTCAAAAACCCTAATTGCACTACAGTCAACTGTAGGGGCAAAATGGTCATTTGACAGTCAAAAGTTCAAATTTTTGGTCAACATATCATTTTGAAGCCACAAACATCATTTGATCAATGCTTGATCATGTTTCTCAAAATTTGGCTCAGAAATCATCAAGATGCAAAGGTTTCCTTATTTGGACAGCTGAAAAAGTCAACTGAAATTGACCAGGGCATAACTTTCACATGGATTATCAGAAAAATTCCATCCAAAGCTCATTTTGAAGAGAAAGACATTTCCTACAACTCATCTTCATACTTCAAGTCCAAGAAATGATCTCACAAAAAGTTATCAATTTCAACATTATAGGTCATTTTCAAAAGTCAACAAAAAGGGACTTTAAGTCAAAGGCCATAACTTGAGATTGGTAAATCAAAATGACATGGGACCAAAGATATTGGTTAGAGGACTCAAAGACCTTTCCAAAATGTCCAAGAACATGAGAAAAGCTTAAAAATTGAGCAAGTTATGCCTTGTAGAAGTTGGGAAATTTTTGGATATTTTGAAAAGTCAACATTGATGCAAATGACCTAAAATTGCTAATGGGCCCATTTTTCTTCCACAATTCATCATCCATGACATGTGAACGACCACTTGGCCCAAAGGGAAGTATTTTTTCATTTTTTATTTATTTATGTGAATTTTTATTTATATTAATTCATTTAAATCAAAATAAATATATGGAAAATACTTAACCTAAAGTTTTAAATCTTTTTGTGCATGTTTTATACTCAAGATTTCGTGTACAATTAAATAGGGAAAGATTTGGACTGATTGATCATGATTTGAACAAAAAGCACATGGAAAATATTTGGAAAATAATGATGGAAAATCAAATCTTCAAAACCATCATTGCAAGGGATTTGATTTGTTTTTCTTAACCTAATTGATTCATACATAAGCCAGGATCACAACCCTAATGCAAACACACACGCAGCTGCTCAAAAACTTGAAGAACAAACTTGAAAATTTGGCAAAGAGACTCAATTCTGGAAACCACTTTCTAGGGCGATTCAAGGCAGAATTTTTGTTTCATTAGCTTCCTCAAACGTCACTGAATGTATTCCAATCAAAAACCTTCATCAAAACTCAAGGAATCGGTATACAGAACTCCAAATATTTCATGAAAAATTCATAATCGTGTTTTCAAATCTATGCATTTTCATAACATTTTATTCACTGATTCATGTTCCTTATGAAATTCTGAAGCTAACCAATATATTTAATTGCATTTTTATGTGCTACAAGCGATTATGCCATGATTGATTTTTAGGGTTTGCAGAGCTTCAGATTAGGGGTTTTGTAACAAGGAAAAATTGGAACCCCTAACCACCACCATTCAACTCAGCACATGTGGACGAAGATAATGGAACTATCGCGCCTAATTTATGAGTGCCCTAGTGCTAATCGTTATTTTCTGTAAAGATACTTTCTGCAACGGTGTAAAAACCGTTGCTTATGTTTGTTTTATTTCAGGAAAAGATAATACAATGAAGAAGACGAACTCGTGGCCAGCAACCATTGGCTCTTTTAAATTTCGCGCGTTTTTGAACCACTAACCATTGTTTCTTATTATATTATTCTTCGTTTATTTTATATACAAAGCGCAACAATTGGTTCAGTGGCAAGGCATAGTGGTAGCAACAGTCCTGACCTGGGTTCGAGCCCCAGGTCTGTATTATTTCTCATATTATTATTTTGCAATCCACGTTCCCATGCAGTGCCAACATCAAGACGCACCATACACCCTCCAGATCAAATTGCCCACGTGCATATTGGAATCAAATCAAAGGCTCAGAATTGGGGAACACCATAAACTCTGGTCAACGCGCCAGCATACTCCCTGAAAAGTCAAAAGGGCCAGCAAGGTCATTGGGCCTGAATTACTAAGGCCAAACCTCCATATTGGGGTCTGAACCCCCAGGTTTGCACATTTTTTTTATTTTCTTTACCTTTTTTGTATTATTATTTTTTATTCCTTTTAATTATTATTTGTTTAGTTAATTAATTATTCTCATAAATATAAAATATCATAAAAATCAGAAAGGGATTAAAACAATAAATAATTTTTATTTTAGTATTTTCTTAAATAAATTTGCATGTAATTGAATTTAGTTTTAAATTAGGTTTGCAATTTTAATTCTTTTAATAAAAAAATCTAAAAAATGTAGAAATAGGTTTAATTAATAATTTTTCATCCTTTTATTTTTCTTTCCTAAATATATTAAATAATTAAATATTTTACTTTTTATAATTAAATTGCATGAAAATAACTTAGGGTTAATTTAGGTTAAATTCTAATGTTTTCTTAATAAATTAAAATAAAATAGAATTAGGGTTTTTAATTTCAATTAACTTTTTCTATTAATCTTAAAATTCTAAAAATACCAAAAACAAGTTCTTTCTTCTTTTCATTAATTAACTTCATCATTAATTTAATTTTTGCAAAAGGGTCCAACGCCCTCGCTTCGATTTAATTTCGCGTATTTATTTATTTTCTAAATATTATGTATCTCTCCCGAAGCCTTGTAACATTTTAATTATTTCTCGCACTTTTAATTCTTTATTTGCTGTTAATTCTTTATTTTCTGTCAAATCGGGTCCTGGTTAATTTTGGCGATGTGGACCCGCGCCTTTTGTAATAGCTTAGAATTTACCTTTCCCGCAAATATTTTAACTGTTAATCAAAGACATGAAAGACTGAATGGACAAAATAAAAATAAGCGTAGAACACCAATAAACATGACAAGATAAATGCAAATGAAAACGACACACAAATCGCACACACCACCCATAGGGTACGCCTCACTGTTGCCTTGCCTTGAAAGGTGATCGTCGAGTAGAAGATGTCTTAGTAAGTCCTCATGATCCGGGAACCTGGCATGAGGGTAGCTTCTAAGGTGTCTTCCCATTGCTCCGGTGATCACCATGTCCCGAACCTTCGAATTGACCCGAACACCTCCAACGGTGGTGCTACCTACCTCTCAATGGTGGGATGGCACTACTTTAAAGGACATTTACACAGACGAATTCCTTAGGGTAGGTAGGTTCTCGTAGATACTTGCTCTAAATTTCAAAACAAATCAAAAAATACTTTTCACACCGACACTTTTCAAAAAGCTTTCGAAAGCAACTTTTCAAACACTCTTGAGGACCGATACAAGAGTCGAACTGAAATTTTCAAAGAAACTTTTTTAAACCCACAGTTGAAAAGAAAACAAACAATTTTGAAAACACAAATGAGAAAGTATCTAAGAGCCCATGGATAACCATGGATAGAAAGGGTGCTAACACCTTCCCTTTCTATAATCTACCTCCCGAACCGAGAGCAATCTCTATAAGGAATTTTTCTGTGCTTTTGTCCTTTCCATTTGGAGAAAATAAAAGACGGTGGCGACTCTTGCTTCTGCGACATTTCGCGAACCAGCGTTAAACAGTCAGTTCCAGATCCACCGATCACAGAACTGGCGACTCTGCTGGGGACCAAACTTAAAGTGAGGTGTACCTTAGGGCTAGTTCATAACTGTGTTTTCAATTGTATTGATTTGCTTGCTTTACTATTGTGGGTTGCATCGGAGTTACATAGATCCTAACCCGGATCTGGGGATACCCTGTTTAGGTAGCATAAGCTGTGAGGGACCTGTCCGGCGTAGACCGACACAGGTGAAGCAGTGGCTACGTTGGTGTGGCACCTTGGTCTGTACCGATATCCCTTGTGTCGCAACGAGGAGAATATGGGTCTTCTAAGGAGTCATTAAGCACCAACAACCTTAGAACCTTAATTGACACAACTTGGCCTTTAGAATTGTAGCAGTATGCTACGCCCATTGAGGCTAAACTCTCGTGATGGTTCTGGCCGCAAGAAAAGATTGCGATGCTGGAGTTATGATCGATTGAGGGTAGTCAATGATATTGGGATCCTCTAAGAACCCGATTACTTTTGATTAGGACAGGTATGAACCAAAAAACTGAAAGAGGGTAGTACCTAGACCTCATGCTGGCCTAAACTTTAGGGGCTTGCCTTGTGTGACTTGTGTGCCTTACCATGTTTGCCTTTGTATCTATTTGTGGTGTGCTTTATCATAACATCATAGCATCATGAGCATTGCATGCATCCTGCATAAGGACTGACCATTTCAAAGACAAGAGGGTTTCACCTTTGCTCTGTTTTGTAGGACATTATGATGCCTGTGCGAAGGAATACTATCCGGTTCAACTTTGTTCGTTCACCTGAGTTGCTTGATGAGTTGGTTAGCAGAATTCCGAATACCACTTCCTTCATTCAGAGGCATGGTTCCCTTCTCGGTTTAGTCACTGCAAAGCGGGATCAACAGTTGATGAGTGTTCTGACCCAGTTCTATGACCCTCTGTACCAGTGCTTCACCTTTCAAGACTTCCAGCTGGTCCCTACCCTAGAAGAGTTCTCTGATTTGCTTGGTATCCCTATCTTGGATCAGACTCCCTTTACTGGTTGGGAAAAGACCCTCAAGCTTGAGGATGTTGCTGCAGCTCTTCCTTTGACCCATCAAGAGGTAACAGACAACTGGGTAACTAGAAGCGGAGTTAAGGGTTTCTTGGCCAAGTTTCTAATTGGTAAAGCTAACAGTTTCTGGAATGACTTGGACTTTAGGGCATATGAAGACATCTTGGCTCTCCTAATCTATGGGTTAGTCCTGTTTCCTAATCCTGAAAACTTCATCAATGTCATTGCCATAAGGATCTTTATGTCTCAGAATCTCGTACCCACTCTCTTGGGTGACATCTTGCAACAACTTCATGCTCGTACTACCCGAAGACGAGGAACCATGTGGTGTTGTATCCCTTTGTTAGTGAGGTGGTTTATTTCGCACCTCCCTAAGTTCGTACTGAAGAATCAAGAAGGAAGAGGTTGGGCTCACAGGTTAATGTCTCTCACCGACAAAGACATCATTTGGACTTGCAAAGGTTTGGATGAGATAGCTGTTATTGATCGATGCGGGGAATACCCTAATGTTCCTCTGATTGGTACCCAAGGAGGGATCTCTTACAATCCATGTCTAGCACTCCGTCAGTTTGGAAGAGCAAGAAGAGCAGGTCCCTATGAGATGTTGGTGCCTCACATCAGTTTTGAATTTCAGGTGGATAGTGACGAGCTACGTCGTAGGTTCATCAAGGCTTGGGACAAGGTTCATAAAGCTGACCCACAGGAGTTAGGGCCAAAGACTCCTTTACCTATGGAAGCCTACTACAAATGGGTTCGCATCCGTGCTCAGAAGTTAGGTATGCCGTATGAAGCTGTCAGACCCGTCATTCTTGAGTGTCCTGGCAAAGATGGTGTTCCTCCAACTGTCCTTCCTCCTCAGATACCTACTGATTATGAGACATTGAAGAGATCTTGGTCGCAACTGCGAGAAGAGCGGGATTCTTACCGAGAAAGGTTCAATGAGCAGGAATCAAAGATCCAGAAGCTGACAAAGCAGTTGGAGAATGAGAGAGCTCTGAATGCCTACATCCGTACTGAGAAGAGGAGACCATGGGATCAATAAGGAGCTTTTACAGTTTTATTTCCTTTTCAGTATTTCCTTTCATGTAAACGCCTAAGGGCAACCCGTTGAATAATTTCAGTTTCAAAGTTGAATCTAATGAAGTGTGTTCCTTTTTGTTTACAAAGTTGATTCCCGATTGTCTTTGAAAACATAATTCATACGCATTTCATACATCATGTGCATAGCAGGTTTTTCCTCTTTTCAGGTTGCTTACAGTTCTTCGCTGTTTATTTCAGCATCATGAATCCCGACTCTTCATCAACTGAGACCTCCATCAAGGCTCTTCAGGCGCAGAATGCGCAGTTTCAGGAATTAATCAAGGGTCTGGCTCAAGGCCAAGAAGAGCTGAAGGCTATGCTCCTGAAGAAGGAGAAGAAGAAGAAGAGAAGAACTGTTCTGTTCAACTCGGGCCGAAGGTTTGGCAATGCTCTGCAGCAGGAAGAGGCTGGTTCTTCTGTTGGCAAGAGTTCTCCTCAGGCAGAAGCAAGGGTTCCTAGTCCGGTGGTCTCTGATAACGAGACTGATTTTGATGAAGAGCAGTACCCTCCTGCAGAAGACAGATACAAGCAACTGGAGGATAGGCTGAAAGCTATGGAGATTCAACAGGTACCTGGGCTGGATTTCGGAGATCTGGGTTTGTCAACTGGTGTGATTATCCCTCGTAAGTTCAAAGCACCATCCTTCTCTAAGTATGACGGGGCGTCTTGTCCCAAGCTGCATCTAAGGTCCTATGTTCGGAAAATTCAACCGTACTCTGCGGATAAGAATTTATGGATCCACTTCTTCCAGGAGAGTCTTTCAGGGACTCATCTCGAATGGTTCTATCAGCTGGATGGGACCAAGGTTCGTAACTGGGAGGAGTTGGCTACTGCTTTCTACAAGCAGTATCAATATAATGCCGACCTTGCCCCCACACATACCCAACTCCAGGGTATGTCGTTAGGTGCAAGCGAAGGTTTTAAGGAGTACGCTCAGAAGTGGAGAGACCTGGCTGGCAGGGTGCAGCCTCCGTTGACTGATCGGGAGTTGGTAGACATGTTCTTGTGGACCCTATCTGGGCCATTTTTCAACCATCTCATTGGGAATTCTTCTGCTGGGTTCACTGATTTGATTCTGACTGGAGAGAGAATTGAGGCTGGGCTGAAGTCTGGAAAGATTCCGAAGGGGGCATCATCTAGTTCTGAGAAGAAACCCTTCAAGAAGGAGGCTAGTGCCGTGTATGGTTCCAAAAGATCAGAGAGACCTGAGCGCCGCCAATCTGTCAGTGCGGTAATGATTGCTAAGCCTGCTGCCGCTCCTCGGCCAACTAATCCTCAAAAGGTTGAAAGACCCCGGAGAGAGTTCACCCGCTTAAGCATGACCTTATCACAGATCCTACCACAGTTGCTATCCACTAACTTAGTGACTGTCAGAGAGGCGCCGAAGTTTCCAAATACTGCATCTCCTAAGTACAACCCGAATGCTCGTTGTGCTTACCATTCAGATAGCCCAGGGCACTCTACTGATGACTGTTGGGCGTTAAGGAGTAAGGTGCAAGACCTTATCGACGCGAAAGAGATACAGTTCGAAGCGCCTGAGAGGCCGAATGTAGTTACTGCTCTTATGCCTCAGCATGGGGTAAATGTTGTGGATGAAGATGTTTATGCTATTTCTGTGGATGATCTAGCCACTCCTCTGAAGACTGTCAAAAAGAACCTGCTGCTGGCCGGTTTATTTCCGGGTTGCAGTGAGGGTTGCCTGTTCTGTGCTGTGTCCCTATCTGGTTGTCCCTTGCTAAAGTTAGGCATCCAAAGCCTAATGGATAGCAAGGAGATTCTGTTTAAGAAGTCTGCTGTTCAATTGGTCCCGGTGGAAGAAGTTTCTGTGGTTACCATATTCAACAATCCGATCAAGGCTCTCTCGAAGAAGCCCATTCAAATCATGACTGTTGCACCTGTTGTTATCACTGTTCTGGGGCCCCTGCCCTATGTATCTGATAAAGCGGTCCCCTGGCATTATGGGGAAGATGTGTATGTGAATGGGATTAAACAAGAATTCAACGCTGGCGCCAGCATTTGTGACATCACTGGCCCAGCCAAGGTTACCCGCAGTGGCAGGCTCTTCTCGCCTGACATTGCCCCGCCTGATGCCCGAAGACCACTTCTCATAACCCCTGCAAGTGTACCTGTTCCTGCTGCTGATCCAATTATTTCTCCTGCTGCCGAGTCATCCAATGCTCGGGGCAAAGGAGTTGAAGATGAGCCTGCCCAGATGGAGGCACCTATACCTGTAACTGCTGAAGCCTCCCAACAAGAAATGGAGGAGATTCTAAAGATTATAAAGAAGAGTGACTTCAACGTTGTGGAAAAGCTGGGGCACACGCCCTCTAAAATCTCCATGCTCTCTTTATTGCTGTGCTCCGAGGCCCATGCTAAGGCCCTAATCTCATTCCTCAAGACGGCCCATGTGCCACATGAGACATCTGCAGTCCAATTCACTGATTGCGTAGCAAATCTGACAGCAGACAATGGCTTGGGTTTCTCAGATGCTGACTTGACCGCGAAGGGAAGAGACCATAATGATGCTCTGCATGTCTCTATCAAATGCAGGGGCACTACCTTAGCCCATGTGTTGGTGGATACGGTTTCATCTTTGAATGTGCTACCCAAGAAGGCTTTGGACCGTCTAGATTGTGAAGGCCTGGAATTAAAACCCAGCAGTATCATCGTCAGAGCCTTTGACGGTTCAAAAAGGATGGTTCACGGAGAGGTTGACATTCCAATTCGTGTAGGCTCTCAAGTGTTTGACTCTACATTTTATGTGATGGATATCCGTCCATCGTACTCTTGTCTACTGGGTCGACCTTGGATACATAAGGCTGGGGCAGTGACCTCTACCTTGCACCAGAAGCTGAAGTACCCTGTCAGAGGGAAGATCGTCACTGTGCAAGGAGAGGAAGAATATATGGTGAGCCACTTGAACTCCTTCAGATACATTGAGATGGATGGGGAGTTTATTGAAACCCCCTTTCAGCATTTCGAGGAGGTGCTTCCAATTACAGCAGCATCAGAAACAGCAGCAGAAGAAAGTGTTCCTTTGAAGATGGCCTCCCTGAAGGATGCCCGGGCTGTGGTTCAAAAGGGTGAATGTGCTAACTGGGGCAGGCTTCCAGACTTTACTCAGAAGACTGATAAATTTGGGCTGGGCTTTACTACAGAGGATCAGAAAGCTATGAGGAAAGCGAAGATCGGAAGACCTCCTGTATTCATTACAAATCCAGGAGTGAATGATGTTGGGGAAGACAACGAAGTGGATGAAGCGGAATTCAATAGCTGGATCTATCCGACGACCGAAGGCGGATTGAACAATTGGATTGCTAAGGACCATACCCCTGTTACCTTTGTGACGCAGTAATAAATTTCTTTGTTTCGTTATTTTGTAATAAACAATAAATAAACTCTACAGCCCGGTGTCTTACCCGAGGCACCGTGGTTTCATTTGTGAGGGCATATAAATTGTCATTTCATATATCATGAATGAAAATCTTGGACGTATTTTCGCATTGCAAATTTTATGCTCCTTTTCTGTCTTTATTTCCTTTACATATATTTCAAAACAGCTGTATTTACACACACACTCACTCATACAGGTTTCAATCCACTCTGGATCCCACTGACAACAACCCTGCTACTGCCAGTTATGACTTCGAAAATCCGATCAACTTAGCCGAAGACGAAGGTGAAGATGATTGTGAAGTTCCTGGCGAACTTGCAAGACTGCTGCTTCAGGAAGAGAGGGCAATTCAACCCCATGAGGAGCCAGTGGAAACAATAAACTTGGGTACTGAGGCAGACAGGAAAGAGGTAAAGATTGGTGCCAACCTAGAGCTCAGCGTGAAGCAACGGTTAACCAAGATGTTACATGATTATATGGAGATCTTTGCCTGGTCCTACGAAGACATGCCTGGGTTGGATACCGATATTGTGGTCCATCATTTGCCAACTAAGGAAGACTGCCCTCCAGTTAAGCAAAAGGTCCGTCGGATGCGTCCAGAGATGTCTGAGAAGATTAAAGCCGAGGTCATGAAACAGTTTGATGCCGGGTTTCTTGCAGTAACTTCTTACCCTCAGTGGGTTGCTAATGTGGTGCCGGTACCCAAGAAGGACGGTAAGGTCAGAATGTGTGTCGACTACAGGGATCTGAACAGGGCCAGCCCCAAGGATGACTTCCCCCTACCTCACATTGATGTCCTTGTCGATAATACAGCTCAACACAAGGTATTCTCTTTCATGGATGGCTTTTCAGGTTACAATCAGATCAAGATGGCACCTGAAGACATGGAAAAGACTACATTTGTTACTCAGTGGGGCACCTTCTGTTACAAGGTCATGCCATTCGGGTTGAAGAACGCTGGGGCAACCTACCAACGTGCCATGGTTGCTTTATTTCATGATATGATCCATCATGAGATAGAAGTGTATGTTGACGACATGATCGCAAGGTCCCAGACTGAGGAAGAGCATCTAGATCATCTACAAAAGTTGTTTGACCGGTTGAAACTGTACAAGCTGAGATTGAACCCGAACAAGTGTACCTTTGGGGTAAGATCTGGGAAGTTGCTAGGCTTCGTGGTCAGTGATAAGGGAATTCAAGTGGACCCTGCTAAGGTCAAAGCTATTCAAGAGATGCCAGTTCCTAAGACAGAGAAGGAAGTCAGAGGCTTTTTAGGACGCCTAAATTACATTGCTCGATTCATCTCACATCTGACTGCTACTTGTGAGCCAATCTTCAAGCTGCTTAAGAAGGATCAGGTAGTACGTTGGAACGATGAATGTCAGGCCGCTTTTGACAAAATCAAAGAGTATCTCCAAGAACCACCTATCCTTATGCCACCGGTTGAAGGGAGACCTCTGATACTATATCTAACAGTGCTTGACAACTCAATGGGGTGTGTGCTGGGGCAGCATGACGAGTCTGGCCGAAAAGAGCATGCCATTTATTACCTTAGAAAAAAGTTTACCGACTGTGAGACCCGATACTCACTGCTTGAGAAAACTTGCTGCGCTTTGGTATGGGCTGCTCGCCGGCTGAGACAGTATATGCTGACTCACACTACCTTGTTGATCTCAAAGATGGATCCTATAAAGTACATATTCGAAAAGCCTACTCTGTCTGGGAGAATTGCAAGATGGAAAATGATCTTGACGGAATACGACATTCAGTACACAACTCAGAAAGCCATCAAGGGAAGTGTATTGGCAGACCACTTGGCACATCAAGCTGTAGATGACTATCAGTCCATGAACTTCGAGTTTCCGGATGAAATCATCATGATAGTAACTGATTATGAGGTACCTGGACCGGATGAAGGACCTGAACCAGGATCCCGATGGTCTATGCACTTTGACGGAGCCTCCAATGCTTTGGGAAATGGTATCGGCGCCATAATCATATCACCTCAAGGTACTCATACTCCACTCACTGCCCGACTGTGTTTCAATTGTACCAACAACATGGCGGAGTATGAGGCGTGCATCATGGGTCTTCAAGCTGCGATCGACCTAAGGATTAAGTTTCTGAGTGTCTTCGGGGATTCCGCTCTTGTGATCAATCAGATCAAAGGAGAGTGGGATACGAAACATCCAAACCTGATTCCTTACAGAGAATGTGTATTGACCCTGATCCCCCACTTCACGAAGATAACCTTTGAGCACTTTCCGAGAGAAGAGAATCAGTTGGCGGACGCGTTAGCTACAATGTCTTCTATGTTTAAGGTCAAATGGGATAATGAGGCTCCCCGGATCATCATCTGGAAACTGGACGAACCGGCATACTGTTGCGACCTCGAGACTGAGTTGGTGACTGAGAAGCCTTGGTACCATGAAGTAAAGAGATATTTGGAAGCTCAGGAATACCCTGAAGGTGCCTCTGTCAATGATAAGAAGTTCCTGAGAAGGTTCGCAACCAAGTTCTTCCTTAGCAACGGCATCTTGTACAAGCGAAACCATGATTCAACCTTACTGCGTTGTGTGGATAAGACTGAAGCGGAAAGAATCATGGAAGAGCTACATGAAGGGACCTTTGGTACACATTCCAGTGGGCACACTATGGCTAAGAAAATCCTACGGGCAGGATATTACTGGTCCATAATGGAAGCTGACTGCTACCAACATTCCAGGACATGCCATAAGTGCCAGATTTATGCAGACAAGGTGCATGTTCCTCCAGTTCCCCTGAAGGTTCTGACTGCGCCTTGGCCGTTTGCAATGTGGGGCATATACATGATTGGTGAGATTAAACCTACGGCATCCAATGGTCATCGCTTCATCCTAGTGGCGATTGATTATTTTACGAAGTGGGTTGAGGCAGCATCCTATGCCACGGTAACCAAGACTGTTGTGGCACGGTTCATTCGGCACAACCTGATCTGTCGGTACGGCGTCCTTGAGCGGATTAACAGACAACGGTACCAATCTAAACAACAAGATGATCGCTGAGCTCTGCGAACAGTTCAAGATACAGCACCACAATTCTTCTCCTTACAGACCGAAGATGAATGGGGCTGTAGAAGCAGCTAATAAGAACATCAAGAAAATCGTGCAGAAGATGACAGTGACTTATAAGGATTGGCACGAGATGTTACCGTTCGCTCTACATGGGTACCGTACCTCAGCTAGGACGTCAACCGGGGCAACTCCTTTCTCTCTGGTTTATGGCATGGAGGCAGTCTTGCCGATCGAAGTGCAAATACCCTCTCTCCGGATAATGAAGGATGCAAATCTGAACGAGGATGATTGGATCCAGACACGACTTGATCAGCTCAACCTCATTGATGAAAAGAGACTTGCTGCTATCTGTCATGGTCAGACGTACCAAAAACGAATGATCAGGGCATTTAACAAAAAGGTCAGACCACAGGAATATCAAGTCGGGGATCTGGTAATCAAGAGAATTATCCTTCCTCAGAGTGATCCAAGGGGCAAATGGACCCCTACGTACGAAGGGCCATTTGTGGTTAAGCATGTGTTCTCAGGAGGAGCCATGATTCTAACCAACATGGATGGTGACGACCTTCCTCACCCCGCCAATGCAGACATAGTAAAAAGATACTACGCATGAAAAAAGACCCGCTAGGCTGACATGCCTAGGCAAAAATTAGGGCTTCCCGTCGAACCAAAAGGGTTCGGGTAAAATGAAGGGATGAAATAAAAAAAATCTGTACACCCGGCAAGTCGAAAACCTGAAAAGGCGGCTTGGGCAAAAATGGGTATCCCGGTGGACTGAAAACCTAAAAGGGCGGTCCAGGCAAAAATTAGGGATAAAAGCATAATACTATGTCTCATTGAATCACTTTGCATCCAGAATCCGGTATCTACATCAAGTTCAGACGGCATCGATCAGTCAGCTTCACCTTCAACCAAGGTCATCAAGTGATGAGACGCTCGGAGATATAACGGCAATAGCAGAGTTGAAACCCAGTGGGATCATTCATTTCACACAGCTGTTTTATTTTCTGTTGTACAAAATTTGTATAAACTCTCTTGTTCGGCGGCGTTCTCTTACTAGGACGTCAGCCTCTTGTACACAAAACGCCTATTTCCAGGCCATTCAAAATCAATACAAATATACTTTTCAGTTAAACGTGCCAAGTGTTTTCCTTTTTCTGTTTTGTTTTGCGAAGAACGTCCAAGGTTCAATTTGTGATATATGCATTGACAATAATTTGCTAACTCATAAATATTTGCATACGAAATAAAGGAATTAATTGCAGGTGACACTAGAAACATGGGCAATAAGGAGTTGTCTAAAGCAATCTAATTGTTCGGTCCTCCAAGATACCAAGGTAGGTTCAGCTAAAGAATATGACCAGTACATATTAATTCCCCAGAGAGTGATTCAGCAAAACAGTGCATTCTTCTTCAGGCAGAGTTATCAAGTCTCAAGGAAATTGGGTATCCTCCAGCAGATCCCAACATTCCCCGGCAGTATACATATATTCTTAATAAGCATCCCCGGCAGTCTTGGTCTAAAGATTGTTCCCCGGCGACAGACCAACATTCAAAGGAATCGCTTCCCCGACATAGTTCAAAACTTCCCCAG
Source organism: Vicia faba (assembly GCA_948472305.1). Classification (NCBI taxonomy): domain Eukaryota; kingdom Viridiplantae; phylum Streptophyta; class Magnoliopsida; order Fabales; family Fabaceae; genus Vicia; species Vicia faba. Next base: position 347,407,649 of record OX451741.1, read on the forward strand.
AAAATTCTAATCTAGTTCCCCCAGAAAGTTGGAATTCATCTCCCCAAGCAGTAAGCTTATCCCTAGTAAATTCTGGAGGCTTATCCTTCGCAGAGCACGAACGCGTCTCCCGGCTTTATTCAAAGGGTTATTTCCTTAACAGGATATAACTGGGTTATCCTCAGCCAAAAGCCACGGAAAGAGCGTCCTCGACGAAGTCTTCTTACCCCAGCGAAGTCCATCAACACTTCCAACAACAAGGGTATCCCCAGCAAATTATTATCAACACTCAGCAAGGTATCTTTATCCCCATAGAGTATCACTCCCCAGCATGGTCGCTAGAGTATTTTTCTCCCCGCAGAATCTTCCATTCGCCAAGTTTATTCCTCAACGGAGTTATCTTCTCCTACCGGTATTCTTGCAACTATCATCCCCAGCGGAAGCAAAATCAATACTTCAATATCAGCCCAGGAGTGACTTCCCGGCACCCGTCAAGGATTTACTTTCCTAGACGAAAACATATATTCATAAAACATCACATACATCATTATAGCATGCATAGACACATCATACCATACAAATCTCATTTATGTTGAGAGCATCATTGCTTGATCCATATCATGCGTTGCATATGACTGACTTTTACCTTTCAGGAAAGATGCAGTTAAATTCTCAATCATATTTCAAGACCTAGACCGGTTCAGTTAATCAACTCCAAAGATTTCTTATCCAGTCCAAGGCCTTCTCTAGTCCAGCCAAATCGACTCCCAACAGATTTTTCTGATGAAGACTCAGTAGAAGCTATCTGGATTATAATTTCCTATTGGTTCTCTCTCCGACGGTGCATGAGATTTCCATTTTGGGTTTTTCTTTGAGATTATAATGTCCTATTGGTTCTCTCTCCGACGGTGCATGAGATTTCCATTTTAGGTTTTTCTTTAAGATTATATTTTCCTATTGGTTCTCTCTCCGACGGTGCATGAGATTTCCATTTTGGGTTTTTCTTTGAGATTATAATGTCCTATTGGTTCTCTCTCCGACGGTGCATGAGATTTCCATTTTAGGTTTTTCTTTGAGATTATATTTTCCTATTGGTTCTCTCTCCGACGGTGCATGAGATTTCCATTTTGGGTTTTTCTTTGAGATTATAATGTCCTATTGGTTCTCTCTCCGACGGTGCATGAGATTTCCATTTTGGGTTTTTCTTTGAGATTATAATGTCATATTGGTTCTCTCTCCGACGGTGCATGAGATTTCCATTTTAGGTTTTTCTTTAAGATTATATTTTCCTATTGGTTCTCTCTCCGACGGTGCATGAGATTTCCATTTTAGGTTTTTCTTTGAGATCATATTGGTTCTCTCTCCGACGGTGCATGAGATTTCCATTTTGGGTTTTTCTTTGAGATTATATTTTCCTATTGGTTCTCTCTCCGACGGTGCATGAGATTTCCATTTTAGGTTTTTTCCCTTTCAGATTATAATTGCCTATGGTTCTCTTCCCGATCCTGCGAAGATGGTAATTCCCACCAAGATTTTCTCAACGAGCGTAGTTGAAGTTAAAGTCGCCCAAGGTTCTCTTACCGTTCATGCTAAGGTAGTAACCATCCCTGGTTCATTCATCATCTTGTGAAGATCCAGACTCAGCCCCTGTAACCACTCATGACATATCTATACCAAGCATCTGAGAACCAGCTCCTGCAACGTGCCAGGTACTCATTTTTCTTTTGCAGGTATGCAGGTTCTCGCTAAGGAATCTCCTATGCGATCAACATCCAGATGGCATCTATAAGCCCATCATCCGATTCATCAATCTCCAAATGGCATCTATAAGCCCATTCCTCCATCATCACACTGCTACTATGTGAGCGCAAATTTCTGGGCACTCTAGTGTTCAATCATCTTCCACCCTCGGATTACGAAAGGCACGTCAGCCAATCTGCATCCTCAGGTCTAAGAAAATTGAACAGGGGCAACTGTTGTACCCCAAAATTTGCCCTCCCATATTCTTCAAGTTTTTCCAAGTCAAGCTTCAAAAGTTCCCCAAGGGTTGCACAGTGCAAAGGCCTCCTAAGCAGTCAAGATTAGGGTTTGTGTTCTGATCAAGAAAAGGAAGTTTCCAAAGGTCCAATCAAGTCTCATATGCCTACAAATATGGTCAAGCATCCTCATATCAAGTTTCAAGGCATTCAGCACAAAATTGCACAGTCAAAAACCCTAATTGCACTACAGTCAACTGTAGGGGCAAAATGGTCATTTGACAGTCAAAAGTTCAAATTTTTGGTCAACATATCATTTTGAAGCCACAAACATCATTTGATCAATGCTTGATCATGATTCTCAAAATTTGGCTCAGAAATCATCAAGATGCAAAGGTTTCCTTATTTGGACAGCTGAAAAAGTCAACTGAAATTGACCAGGGCATAACTTTCACATGGATTATCAGAAAAATTCCATCCAAAGCTCATTTTGAATAGAAAGACATTTCCTACAACTCATCTTCATACTTCAAGTCCAAGAAATGCTCTCACAAAAAGTTATCTATTTCAACATTATAGGTCATTTTCAAAAGTCAACAAAAAGGGACTTTAAGTCAAAGGCCATAACTTGCGATTGGTAAATCAAAATGACACGGGACCAAAGACATTGGTTAGAGGACTCAAAGACCTTTCCAAAATGTCTAAGAACATGAGAAAAGCTTAAAAATTGAGCAAGTTATGCCTTGTAGAAGTTGGGAAATTTTTGGATATTTTGAAAAGTCAACATTGATGCAAATGACCTAAAATTGCTAATGGGCCCATTTTTCTTCCACAATTCATCATCCATGACATGTGCACGACCACTTGGCCCAAAGGGAAGTATTTTTTCATTTTTTATTTATTTATGTGAATTTTTATTTATATTAATTCATTTAAATCAAAATAAATATATGGAAAATACTTAACCTAAAGTTCTAAATCTTTTTGTGCATGTTTTATACTCAAGATTTCGTGTACAATTAAATAGGGAAAGATTTGGACTGATTGATCATGATTTGAACAAAAAGCACATGGAAAATATTTGGAAAATAATGATGGAAAATCAAATCTTCAAAACCATCATTGCAAGGGATTTGATTTGTTTTTCTTAACCTAATTGATTCATACATAAGCCAGGATCACAACCCTAATGCAAACACACACGCAGCTGCTCAAAAACTTGAAGAACAAACTTGAAAATTTGGCAAAGAGACTCAATTCTGGAAACCACTTTCTAGGGCGATTCAAGGCAGAATTTTTGTTTCATTAGCTTCCTCAAACGTCACTGAACGTATTCCAATCAAAAACCTTCATCAAAACTCAAGGAATCGGTATACAGAACTCCAAATATTTCATGAAAAATTCATAATCGTGTTTTCAAATCTATGCATTTTCATAACATTTTATTCACTGATTCATGTTCCTTATGAAATTCTGAAGCTAACCAATATATTTAATTGCATTTTTATGTGCTACACGCGATTATGCCATGATTGATTTTTAGGGTTTGCAGAGCTTCAGATTAGGGGTTTTGTAACAAGGAAAAATTGGAACCCCTAACCACCACCATTCAACTCAGCACATGTGGACGAAGATAATGGAACTATCGCGCCTAATTTATGAGTGCCCTAGTGCTAATCGTTATTTTCTGTAAAGATACTTTCTGCAACGGTGTAAAAACCGTTGCTTATGTTTGTTTTATTTCAGGAAAAGATAATACAATGAAGAAGACGAACTCGTGGCCAGCAACCATTGGCTCTTTTAAATTTCGCGCGTTTTTGAACCACTAACCATTGTTTCTTATTATATTATTCTTCGTTTATTTTATATACAAAGCGCAACAATTGGTTCAGTGGCAAGGCATAGTGGTAGCAACAGTCCTGACCTGGGTTCGAGCCCCAGGTCTGTATTATTTCTCATATTATTATTTTGCAATCCACGTTCCCATGCAGTGCCAACATCAAGACGCACCATACACCCTCCAGATCAAATTGCCCACGTGCATATTGGAATCAAATCAAAGGCTCAGAATTGGGGAACACCATAAACTCTGGTCAACGCGCCAGCATACTCCCTGAAAAGTCAAAAGGGCCAGCAAGGTCATTGGGCCTGAATTACTAAGGCCAAACCTCCATATTGGGGTCTGAACCCCCAGGTTTGCACATTTTTTTTATTTTCTTTACCTTTTTTGTATTATTATTTTTTATTCCTTTTAATTATTATTTGTTTAGTTAATTAATTATTCTCATAAATATAAAATATCATAAAAATCAGAAAGGGATTAAAACAATAAATAATTTTTATTTTAGTATTTTCTTAAATAAATTTGCATGTAATTGAATTTAGTTTTAAATTAGGTTTGCAATTTTAATTCTTTTAATAAAAAAATCTAAAAAATGTAGAAATAGGTTTAATTAATAATTTTTCATCCTTTTATTTTTCTTTCCTAAATATATTAAATAATTAAATATTTTACTTTTTATAATTAAATTGCATGAAAATAACTTAGGGTTAATTTAGGTTAAATTCTAATGTTTTCTTAATAAATTAAAATAAAATAGAATTAGGGTTTTTAATTTCAATTAACTTTTTCTATTAAATCTTAAAATTCTAAAAATACCAAAAACAAGTTCTTTCTTCTTTTCATTAATTAACTTCATCATTAATTTAATTTTTGCAAAAGGGTCCAACGCCCTCGCTTCGATTTAATTTCGCGTATTTATTTATTTTCTAAATATTATGTATCTCTCCCGAAGCCTTGTAACATTTTAATTATTTCTCGCACTTTTAATTCTTTATTTGCTGTTAATTCTTTATTTTCTGTCAAATCGGGTCCTGGTTAATTTTGGCGATGTGGACCCGCGCCTTTTGTAATAGCTTAGAATTTACCTTTCCCGCAAATATTTTAACTGTTAATCAAAGACATGAAAGACTGAATGGACAAAATAAAAATAAGCGTAGAACACCAATAAACATGACAAGATAAATGCAAATGAAAACGACACACAAATCGCACACACCACCCCTAGGGTACGCCTCACTGTTGCCTTGCCTCGAAAGGTGATCGTCGAGTAGAAGATGTCTTAGTAAGTCCTCATGATCCGGGAACCTGGCATGAGGGTAGCTTCTAAGGTGTCTTCCCATTGCTCCGGTGATCACCATGTCCCGAACCTTCGAATTGACCCGAACACCTCCAATGGTGGTGCTACCTACCTCTCAATGGTGGGATGACACTACTTTAAAGGACATTTACACAGACGAATTCCTTAGGGTAGGTAGGTTCTCGTAGATACTTGCTCTAAATTTCAAAAGAAATCAAAAAATACTTTTCACACCGACACTTTTCAAAAAGCTTTCGAAAGCAACTTTTCAAACACTCTTGAGGACCGATACAAGAGTCGAACTGAAATTTTCAAAGAAACTTTTTTAAACCCACAGTTGAAAAGCAAACAAACAATTTTGAAAACACAAATGAGCAAGTATCTAAGAGCCCATGGATAACCATGGATAGAAAGGGTGCTAACACCTTCCCTTTCTATAATCTACCTCCCGAACCGAGAGCAATCTCTATAAGGAATTTTTCTGTGCTTTTGTCCTTTCCATTTGGAGAAAATAAAAGACGGTGGCGACTCTTGCTTCCGCGACATTTCGCGAACCAGCGTTAAACAGTCAGTTCCAGATCCACCGATCACATCATACATATCATCGCATTACAGGTACTCCTTTTTTTGACAGATCACTTACCTTCGTCGCTGTTTATTTCAGCAATGGCTTCCCAACAAGATAATTTGCGTATAGTGAATACGAATATATTGCTTCAAAACAAACATATGCGATGCATTAATGGAATAACAATGTTTAACAATGAGTAAATGTTTGAACAACAGAAAACTGCAACTTGAACATTCGAATGAACAAAAACTTCTCAATCCTAGCCATGTTTTGGCAAGGGAGCAGTGATCACGTTGGGAGTCTCGGCGGGCTCGAACTCGATCTCTTTAGCATCGATCATATTCTGAATCTTGTACTTTAGTGCCCAACAGTCCTCAGTATCGTGCCCCAGACTACCAGAATGGTAAGCGCACCTTGCTTCTGGGTTGTAGTTTGGAGAGGAAGTCTTTGGATTTGCAGGAGGGTTGATCACCGCAATCAGGTTCATCCTTAACATGTGCTGCAAAGCTCGTGACCATGACATGTTGATGTAGGTGAATTGTCTCTTAGGCTCGTCCGACCTGTTCTGATCAACCCGCTGTTCTTGGCGAGGTCGTTGTTGGACCTGTGAAGTAGTAGTAACTCGGAGAGGTCTATTCATTGGACCCGACTTTTGCCTTCTTAGAAGCTGTTCCATGACCTGGTCCCTGATTTGGGCTGGTTGCTTCATGCCTTGAGGAAGCTGACTGATCGTGGCCCTCAGCTCTCCTTGCTCCTGAGCTAAACCTTGAATGAAGGCCCTTTGCCCCAGCATCTGGGTTTTCAATGTGTCTACCTCAGCTTGTAGATGTTTCAGCTGTTCGTCCTGGTCATCTTCAGGACTCTTTCTGATCAGATTCCCCATGAGGAGTGTCCTCAACTCTTCCTGCTCCTTGGATAGGCTTAGAAAGATCTCCTTGAACTGAGCCTCTTGAGCAAGAAGGTCTTGGTCATCTTGTTGGGAAGCCATTGCTGAAATAAACAGCGAGAAGGGTAAGTGACCTGCAACAAGGATACCTGCTATGCAATGATGTGTATGATATGCATGCAATGTTTTCAAGGATCTCGCGGGGTAAACAAGAAAATTGTTAGAATTTGAATCTGGTAGCTTGATTGAAGGAACTTCATGTTGTTGAGAGTCCTTCTTCAAGGGTCAAGGCTCACCATATCTAGTGGGTCATAGCCCCTGACTTTAGTCATCATGTCTGGTTTTGATTTCCAAACAACCTTGGTTAAGGGAACCTTCTTCAAGAGTCAAAGCTCACCATATCAAGTGGGTCATAGCCCCTGACAACCTTGGCTAGAGGAAAATAAATCCTCTTTGCCCCTTGCTAGATGTTTGATTCATCATGACCTGCATCACAAGCCCTTGAGATCCTTGAAATGGGTTAGGATGTATGCAATGGTATGATGTCATGATGCATGGGGTGATATGAATAAACCCTGTTATGAGTCCTTATTAAGGACTGCAAACCAAAACCTGCAAGAAAACTTGGTAAACCCTGTTATGAGTCCTAATTAAGGACTACAAACAAAACCTGCGAGAAAACCTGGTAAACCTTGTTATGAGTCCTAATTCAGGACTACAAACAAAACCTGCGAGAAACTCAAGCGTCAGATAACAAGCATGCAAGTAGGCAAGTACAAAGGCACACAAGTCACACAAAAGTGCCCTTAGAGTTTAGGCCAGCATGAGGTCTAGGTATTACCCTCTTTCAGTTCGTTGGTTCATACCTGTCCTAATCAAAAGTAACCGGGTTCTTAGAGGATCCCAATATCATTGACTAACTCAATCGGTCATAACTCCAGCATCGCAATCTTTTCTTGCGGCCAGAACCATCACGAGAGTTTAGCCTCAATGGGCGTAGCATACTGCTACTGTTCTAATGGCCAAGTTATGTCATTTAAGGTTCTAAGGTCTGTTGGTGCTTAATGACTCCTTGGAAGACCCATATTCTCCCCGTTTCAACACGAGGGATATCGGTACAGACCAAGGTGCCACACCAACGTAGCCACTGTTTCACCCGTGTCGGTCTACACCGGACAGGTCCCTCACAGCTTATGCTACCTAAACAGGGTATCCCCAGATCCGAGTTAGGATCTATGTAACTCCCATGCAACCCACAAATTTAAAGCAGACAAGTCAATACAATTGAAAACACAGTTATGAACTAACCCTAAGGTACACCTCACTTTAAGTTTAATTCCCCAGCAGAGTCGCCAGTTCTGTGATCGGTGGATCTGGAACTGACTGTTTAACGCTGGTTCGCGAAATGTCGCGGAAGCAAGAGTCGCCACCGTCTTTTATTTTCTCCAAATGGAAAGGACAAAAGCACAGAAAAATTCCTTATAGAGATTGCTCTCGGTTCGGGAGGTAGGTTATAGAAAGGGAAGGTGTTAGCACCCTTTCTATCCATGGTTATCCATGGGCTCTTAGGTACTTGCTCATTTGTGTTTTCAAAAATGGTTTGTTTGCTTTTCAACTGTGGGTTTTAAAAAGTTTCTTTGAAAATTCCAGTTCGACTCTTGTATCGGTCCTCAAGAGTGTTTGAAAAAATGCTTTCGAAAGCTTTTTGAAAAGGTGTTGGTGTGAAAAGTATTTTTTTGAATTGTTTTGAAATTAGAGCAAGTATCTATGAGAACCTACCTACCCTAAGGAATTCGTCTGTGTAAATGTCCTTTAAAGTAGTGCCATCCCACCATTGAGAGGTAGGTAGCACCACCGTTGGAGGTGTTCGGGTCAATTCGATGTTCGGGACATGGTGATCACCAGAGCAATGGGAAGACACCTTAGAAGCTACCCTCATGCCAGGTTCCCGGATCATGAGGACTTACTAAGACATCCTCTACTCGACGATCACCTTTCGAAGGCAAGGCAACAGTGAGGCGTACCCTAGGGGTGGTGTGTGTGAATTGTGTGTCGTTTTTCATTTGCATTTATCTTGTCATGTTAAAGTGTTCTACGCTTGTTTTTATTATGGCCATTCATTCTTGCATGCTTTTTTGTTAACAGTTAAAATATTTGCGAGGAAAGTAAATCTAAAACTATTACAAATGGCGCGGGTCCACATCGCCAAATTAAACCGGACCCGATTTGACGGAAAATAAATAAAGCAAATAAAGTCAAGTGCGAGAAGTAAATGTTACAAGGCTTTGGGAGAGGTACATAATTATTCAAGCGAAATAAAATAAATATGCGACATTAAACAATTAAAAATATGGGCGTTGGACCCTTTTGCAAAAATTAAATTAATGAGAAATTAAAATTAAAATTAAAGGAACTTATTTTTTGTGTTTTTAATATTTTAAGATTTAATAGAAAAAGAATTAATTAAAACTAAAATAAAATGTTAAACCTAGTTCTAATTATTTTTTAAGTTATTAAGAAAAATATTGGAGTTTTTTGACCTAAATTAAACCTAATCTTTTTTATGTACAATTTTAATTATGAAAATAAATAAATAGAAAATAAATATTATTATGGTGAAAAAAAAAAGAAAGAATAAAACATTGACTAAACCTAATTCTATATTTCTTAGATCTTATTGTGAAAAGAATTAATATTAAAACCCTAATTTAAAGTTAATTTATGTACATGCAATTTGTTTATTAAAATATTAGAAATAAAAATTATTTATTATATTTTTTGTCTTTTCTGATTTTTAGGCATTTTTTGTATTTTGTAAAAAAATAATTAATTAAATCAAGACAATAAAATAAATAAAACAATAATTGAAAAAATAAAATATGAGGAAAATTGCAAACCAGGGGGGGTTCAGGCCCCAATATGGAGGTGTATTTTAGGAATTCTGGCCCAATGAATTTGGCCCTTTTTGACCTTTTTTGAGTACTATGCTGGAGCGTGGACCAGGGCACAACATGTTCTTTGATTCTTGGCCTTTGATTAGATCTCCAGATGAACATGGCAAGGCTTGATCTGGGGCATATGATGCGTCTAGGTTACTGAAGCTGCATGGGAAACGTTATTGAAAAATAATATAGAAATTATTGAAGACCTGGGGTTCGAACCCAGGTCTTGAGCTTTGCCAATCCTTATGCTTGCCGTCTGTGCCAATTTCGCGTGTTGTACATATAATAACAATCAAATAATATAAAAGAAAAACAAGGTTAGTGGGAGTCAGCGCGCGAACTTTCAAAACGTCCAACCATTGATGGCCACGAGTTCGTCTTCTTCACTTTTCCTGAAACCTAAGCATTTAGACCACGGTTTTCTATGCGTTGCAGAATGGGTCCTTTGAGAAAATAGCGATTAGCCCCTCAACGCTCATAAATTGAGCGCGAGGGTTCCATCATCTTCGTCTTCATGCGCTGAATCCAATTATGGTCCTGAGAACGTCCAATTTTACCGTACCTGGAAACCCCTAATTCAAAAGCTGAAAAACCCTAATGCTCAATAATGGTGAAATCGTATTGAGTGCACAAAAACACAATTAAATGGCACAGTTAGCATCAGAATCCATCAATGAGTAATAATCCATAAAAAAAATGCAATGATTGTGCTTGAAAACCAAAATACGATTATGCTTATTTCATGAAAAATTTCAAGTTCTGTATACCAATCCTTGAGGTTCTGATGGAAGTTTGTGCTTGGAATGTGATCAGTAATCCTTGAGGAAGCTATTGGAATAAATTTCGTGCCTTGAATCAACCTCTAACAATGATTTCAGTTTTGAACTTTTTGGCCAAAATTTCAAGTTTGTAGAGAGCTTTTCTGCGCAGCTTTTTGTCTATGTGCATTAGGTTTTTCATCAGGCATATGTAGTGAGGCTATTAGGTTAACAAAAGTAGAACAAATCCAATGAATTAATGGTTTTTGAAAATTTGATTTCTTAAGATCTTTTCCATATCTTTTTCACATGTTTTTGTATCAATTAAGATCCAATTGCTCCAATTCTTTCCATATTGACTTAGGCACGAAATCTTGAGGCTGAAATGTGTACAAAAAGATTTGAAAACTTAGGTTAGTATTTTTCCTATATTTAATTTGATTTAAATGAATTAATATAAATAATAATTCAAATAAATAAATAAAAAATGAGAAAATACTTCCCTTTGGGCCAAGTGGTCGTGCACATGCTTGGAATGATGAATCATGGAAGAAAAATGGGCCCATTAGCAATTTTAGGTCATTTGAATCAATGTTGACTTTTCAAAATATCCAAAAATTTCCCAACTTCCACAAGGCATAACTTGCTCAATTTTTAAGCTTTTCTCATGTTCTTGGACATTTTGGAAAGGTCTTTGAGTCCTCTAACCGATGTCTTTGGTCCCATGTCATTTTGATTTACCAATCTCAAATTATGGCCTTTGACTTAAAGTCCCTTTTTGTTGACTTTTGAAAATGACCTCTAATGTTGAAATTGAGAACTATTTGTGAGAGCATTTCTTGGACTTGAAGTATGAAGATGAGTTGTAGGAAATGTCTTTCTCTTCAAAATGAGCTTTGGATTGAATTTTTCTGATAATCCATGTGAAAGTTATGCCCTGGTCAATTTCAGTTGACTTTTTCAGCTGTCCAAATAAGGAAACTTTTGCATCTTGATGATTTCTGAGCCCAAATTTTGAGAATCATGATCAAGCATTGATCAAATGATGTTTGTGGCTTCAAAATGATATTTTGACCAAAAATTTGAACTTTTGACTGTCAAATGACCATTTTACCCCTACAGTTGACTGTAGTGCAATTTAGGGTTTTGACTGTGCAATTTTGTGCTGAATGCCTTGAAACTTGATATGAGGATACTTGACCATATTTGTAAGCATGTGAGACTTGGTTGGGCCTTTGAAAACTTCATTTCTTTGATCAGAACACAAACCCTAGTTTTGACTGTATAGGAGACCTTTGCACTGTGCAGCCCTTGGGGAATTTTGTGACCTTGACTTGACAAATCTTGAAGAATATGGAGGGCAAATTTTGGGGTGCAACAGTTGCCCCTGTTCAATCTTCTTAGACCTGAGGATGCAGATTGGCTGACGTGCCTTTCGTAATCCGAGGGTAGAAGATGATTGAACACTAGAGTGCCCAGAAATTTGCGCTCACATGTTAGCAGTGTGATAGGAGGAATGGGCTTATAGATGCCATTTAGAGGTTGCTGGATAGGATGATGGGCTTATAGATGCCATCTGGATGTTGATCGCGTAGGAGATTCCTTAGCGAGAACCTGCATACCTGCAAAACAGAAAATGAGTACCTGACACGTTGCAGGAGCTGATTTTAGATGTTTGGTATAGATGTGTCCTGACTGGTTACAGGAGCTGAGTCTTGGAGCTTCAAACGGCGATGAATGAACCAGGGATGGTTACTGCCTTAGTATGAATGGTAAGAGAACCTTGGACGATTTTAACTTCAACAACGCTCGTTGAGAAAATTTTGGGTGTCTTCTACTGGGATAAGAATCAGGGAGATCTTAGGGTCGATCGGACTGAACCAGAGGAGGCCTTTGACTGGATAAGCATCAGGAAAATCTTAGGATCGATTTAACTGAACCGGACAAGGTCTTGAAATATCTTCAACTGGATAGGCATCAGGGAGATCTTAGGGTCGATCTGACTGAACCAGAGAAGGCCTTTGACTGGATAAGCATCAGGAAAATCTTAGGATCGATTTAACTGAACCGGACAAGGTCTTAAAATATCTTCAACTGGATAGGCATCAGGGAGATCTTAGGGTCGATCTGACTGAACCAGAGAAGGCCTTTGACTGGATAAGCATCAGGAAAATCTTAGGGTCGATTTAACTGAACCGGACAAGGTCTTGAAATATCTTCAACTGGATAGGCATCAGGGAGATCTTAGGGTCGATCTGACTGAACCAGAGAAGGCCTTTGACTGGATAAGCATCAGGAAAATCTTAGGATCGATTTAACTGAACCGGACAAGGTCTTGAAATATCTTCAACTGGATAGGCATCAGGGAGATCTTAGGGTCGATCTGACTGAACCAGAGAAGGCCTTTGACTGGATAAGCATCAGGAAAATCTTAGGATCGATTTAACTGAACCGGACAAGGTCTTAAAATATCTTCAACTGGATAGGCATCAGGGAGATCTTAGGGTCGATCTGACTGAACCAGAGAAGGCCTTTGACTGGATAAGCATCAGGAAAATCTTAGGGTCGATTTAACTGAACCGGACAAGGTCTTGAAATATCTTCAACTGGATAGGCATCAGGGAGATCTTAGGGTCGATCTGACTGAACCAGAGAAGGCCTTTGACTGGATAAGCATCAGGAAAATCTTAGGGTCGATTTAACTGAACCGGTCTAGGTCTTGAAATATCTTCAACTGGATAGGCATCAGGGAGATCTTAGGGTCGATCTGACTAAACCAGAGAAGGCCTTTGACTGGATAAGCATCAGGAAAATCTTAGGGTCGATTTAACTGAACCGGTCTAGGTCTTGAAATATCTTCAACTGGATAGGCATCAGGGAGATCTTAGGGTCGATCTGACTGAACCAGAGAAGGCCTTTGACTGGATAAGCATCAGGAAAATCTTAGGGTCGATTTAACTGAACCGGACAAGGTCTTGGAATATCTTCAACTGGATAAGCATCAGGGAGATCTTAGGGTCGATCTGAATGAACCAGAGAAGGCCTTTGACTGGATAAGCATCAGGAAAATCTTAGGGTCGATTTAACTGAACCGGACAAGGTCTTGAAATATCTTCAACTGGATAAGCATCAGGGAGATCTTAGGGTCGATCTGAATGAACCAGAGAAGGCCTTTGACTGGATAAGCATCAGGAAAATCTTAGGGTCGATTTAACTGAACCGGACAAGGTCTTGAAATATCTTCAACTGGATAAGCATCAGGGAGATCTTAGGGTCGATCTGACTGAACCAGAGAAGGCCTTGGACTGGATAAGCATCAGGAAAATCTTAGGGTCGATTTAACTGAACCGGTCTAGGTCTTGAAATATGTTTGAGAATTTCAACTGCATCTTTCCTGAAAGGTAAAGGTCAGTCATATGCAATGCATGATATGGATCAAGCAATGATGTTCTCAACATAAATGAGATTTGTATGATATAATGCGTCTATGCATGTTATAATGATGTATGTGATGTTTTATGTATGTTTTCGTCTAGGAAAGTAAATCCTTGACGGGTGCCGGGAAGTCGTATCCTGGGCTGATGTTGAGGCATAGATTTTGCTTCCGCTAGGGATGATAGTTGCAAGAATACCGGTAGGAGAAGATGACTCTGTTGCGGAATAAACTTGGCAAATGGAGGATTCTGCGGGGAGAAAAGATACTCTAGCGACCATGCTGGGAAGCAATACTCTGTGGGAAGAGGGATGCCTTGCTGAGTGTTGATAATAGTTTGTTGGGGATAGGAAGACTTTTTCGACGACGCTCTTTCCGTGGCTTTTGGATGAGGATAACCCAGTTATATCCTGTTAAGGAAATAACTCTTTAAATTAAGTCGGACGCCGCGTTCGTGCTCTGCGAGGGGATAAGCTTCCAGAATCTACTGGGGATAAGCTTACTGCCTGGGGATATGAATTCCAAATTTCCTGGGGAGACTGGATTGGACTCTTTTGAGGAGTTTTGAACTATGTCGGGGAAGTGATTCCTTTGAATATGGATATGTCGCCGGGGAACAATCTTTAGACCAAGACTGCCGGGGGTGCTTGTATTGCTGCTGGGGAAGGTTGAGATATGCGGGAGGATACCCATCTTCCTTAAGGTTGATAACTGTTTAGAGAAGAATGCATTGACTGTTGACTTATTCTCTGGGGAATTTAGATGTACTGGTTATGTTCTTTAGCTGAACTCACCTTGATACCTTGGAGGACAGAACAATTAGATTACTTAGACAACTCTTTATTGCCCCTGTTTCTGAGGTATGAGAGGAAGACCTGTGAGGTGCTGATAGTTGTTGATAGACCAAGCTTCTTCTGGAAGGCAGGTGATGCCAAGATGTAGTCGTACGCTTTGATCCCTAACTTTTGCCTGGACCTCCCTTTCGGGTTTTCAGTCCACCGGGATACCCATTTTTGCCCAAGCCGCCTTTTCAGTTTTTCGACTTGCCGGGTGTACAGATTTTTCATTTCATCCCTTATTTTTGCCCGAACCCTTTTGGTTCGCCGGGAAGCCCTTATTTTTGCCTAGGTGTGTCAACCTAACGGGTCTTTGATTGTGCGTAGCATTTTCCGACTATGTCCACGCTCTCAGAATGTAAGGAGTTGCCCCTGTTGGAAGTATTTTGTCATGCCCCAGATACTGGGCAATGCTCCTACTGTGCCCCTTGATTGGAGGTACTTCTGTTCAAAAGGTGTTCATCGTGCGAATTTCCCTGCTGTTCAAACAAATAGTCATATGCAAACAAGGTTATTTTAAGAATGCAAAAGCCTATGTCTGTCTTGAATTTTGAAAATGCATTTTTTGTAATATAATGCGGTGTCAACTCAAGATATTACCGCAAACCTTCAGGAGTCAGGATACCTTCGTAACAGTATGCTTTCGAACTAACCCATGCTTCAGCTAGGACTTTTAAGGGTTATAACGTGGCCTGGTTCATGGTTTAAGAAACAAAGGATAAATGCTCAAATTATTTGTACCCACCCGCTCTTCGTGATGTTCTCCAAACCTATACTCAGTTGATCATACGTTAGACCTTGTTTGAGTTTTCCGGTGATGGTTCGGATGTTGACAATTTATTTTGAATAGGCAGTCATCTCCCCCTTTTTTTTTTGTTGAGGTTTTGTAGGACCTCTTTCTTTTTGATTTAATTATCCCTTTCTTTTTTTTTTTTGCCTGAACTGTTTCTTTTGTGATTACAGTCAGCGGGATGCCCCAGTTTCGTAAGTCCCCTTTATAGGTTTTGACTCTTTGGGCTTTTTGATTTTGGTAATGACTGCCTGTCTTTATGATTATTCGGAACCATCAATGCCTTTCGTTTTGTAAGGATTTCTTTGGTGCCATTTGTCATGCACCTGGATCAACTGAGAGACTACCCTGCCCCAGGTTATGATTAAGGGTTTTAAATTTCGAAAAGAAAAAACTCCTACTTCTTTGGCTCGGATGGGTTGACGAGGGATTATCATCCTTATAACTCCAGTGTTTATGGATTGAAACAATGCATGTACCTCATCAGCGGGGTCTGTTCAAAAGCATACTGTAAAGATTGCGGTATCGTTTTCGTCATCCTCCCTCAAGAGGCTTAGAATTTTAGATCAAGAGTTGACATCAGAAAAAATATGAAAATAATTTGCGTATAGTGAATACGAATATATTGCTTCAAAACAAACATATGCGATGCATTAATGGAATAACAATGTTTAACAATGAGTAAATGTTTGAACAACAGAAAACTGCAACTTGAACATTCGAATGAACAAAAACTTCTCAATCCTAGCCATGTTTTGGCAAGGGAGCAGTGATCACGTTGGGAGTCTCGGCGGGCTCGAACTCGATCTCTTTAGCATCGATCATATTCTGAATCTTGTACTTTAGTGCCCAACAGTCCTCAGTATCGTGCCCCAGACTACCAGAATGGTAAGCGCACCTTGCTTCTGGGTTGTAGTTTGGAGAGGAAGTCTTTGGATTTGCAGGAGGGTTGATCACCGCAATCAGGTTCATCCTTAACATGTGCTGCAAAGCTCGTGACCATGACAT
This sequence comes from Vicia faba, assembly GCA_948472305.1. Classification (NCBI taxonomy): domain Eukaryota; kingdom Viridiplantae; phylum Streptophyta; class Magnoliopsida; order Fabales; family Fabaceae; genus Vicia; species Vicia faba. The sequence continues at coordinate 347,423,968 of OX451741.1, forward strand.
GTTGATGTAGGTGAATTGTCTCTTAGGCTCGTCCGACCTGTTCTGATCAACCCGCTGTTCTTGGCGAGGTCGTTGTTGGACCTGTGAAGTAGTAGTAACTCGGAGAGGTCTATTCATTGGACCCGACTTTTGCCTTCTTAGAAGCTGTTCCATGACCTGGTCCCTGATTTGGGCTGGTTGCTTCATGCCTTGAGGAAGCTGACTGATCGTGGCCCTCAGCTCTCCTTGCTCCTGAGCTAAACCTTGAATGAAGGCCCTTTGCCCCAGCATCTGGGTTTTCAATGTGTCTACCTCAGCTTGTAGATGTTTCAACTGTTCGTCCTGGTCATCTTCAGGACTCTTTCTGATCAGATTCCCCATGAGGAGTGTCCTCAACTCTTCCTGCTCCTTGGATAGGCTTAGAAAGATCTCCTTGAACTGAGCCTCTTGAGCAAGAAGGTCTTGGTCATCTTGTTGGGAAGCCATTGCTGAAATAAACAGCGAGAAGGGTAAGTGACCTGCAACAAGGATACCTGCTATGCAATGATGTGTATGATATGCATGCAATGTTTTCAAGGATCTCGCGGGGTAAACAAGAAAATTGTTAGAATTTGAATCTGGTAGCTTGATTGAAGGAACTTCATGTTGTTGAGAGTCCTTCTTCAAGGGTCAAGGCTCACCATATCTAGTGGGTCATAGCCCCTGACTTTAGTCATCATGTCTGGTTTTGATTTCCAAACAACCTTGGTTAAGGGAACCTTCTTCAAGAGTCAAAGCTCACCATATCAAGTGGGTCATAGCCCCTGACAACCTTGGCTAGAGAAAAATAAATCCTCTTTGCCCCTTGCTAGATGTTTGATTCATCATGACCTGCATCACAAGCCCTTGAGATCCTTGAAATGGGTTAGGATGTATGCAATGGTATGATGTCATGATGCATGGGGTGATATGAATAAACCCTGTTATGAGTCCTTATTAAGGACTGCAAACCAAAACCTGCAAAAAAACTTGGTAAACCCTGTTATGAGTCCTAATTAAGGACTACAAACAAAACCTGCGAGAAAACCTGGTAAACCTTGTTATGAGTCCTAATTCAGGACTACAAACAAAACCTGCGAGAAACTCAAGCGTCAGATAACAAGCATGCAAGTAGGCAAGTACAAAGGCACACAAGTCACACAAAAGTGCCCTTAGAGTTTAGGCCAGCATGAGGTCTAGGTATTACCCTCTTTCAGTTCGTTGGTTCATACCTGTCCTAATCAAAAGTAACCGGGTTCTTAGAGGATCCCAATATCATTGACTAACCTCAATCGGTCATAACTCCAGCATCGCAATCTTTTCTTGCGGCCAGAACCATCACGAGAGTTTAGCCTCAATGGGCGTAGCATACTGCTACTGTTCTAATGGCCAAGTTGTGTCATTTAAGGTTCTAAGGTCTGTTGGTGCTTAATGACTCCTTGGAAGACCCATATTCTCCCCGTTTCAACACGAGGGATATCGGTACAGACCAAGGTGCCACACCAACGTAGCCACTGTTTCACCCGTGTCGGTCTACACCGGACAGGTCCCTCACAGCTTATGCTACCTAAACAGGGTATCCCCAGATCCGAGTTAGGATCTATGTAACTCCCATGCAACCCACAAATTTAAAGCAGACAAGTCAATACAATTGAAAACACAGTTATGAACTAACCCTAAGGTACACCTCACTTTAAGTTTAATTCCCCAGCAGAGTCGCCAGTTCTGTGATCGGTGGATCTGGAACTGACTGTTTAACGCTGGTTCGCGAAATGTCGCGGAAGCAAGAGTCGCCACCGTCTTTTATTTTCTCCAAATGGAAAGGACAAAAGCACAGAAAAATTCCTTATAGAGATTGCTCTCGGTTCGGGAGGTAGGTTATAGAAAGGGAAGGTGTTAGCACCCTTTCTATCCATGGTTATCCATGGGCTCTTAGGTACTTGCTCATTTGTGTTTTCAAAAATGGTTTGTTTGCTTTTCAACTGTGGGTTTTAAAAAGTTTCTTTGAAAATTCCAGTTCGACTCTTGTATCGGTCCTCAAGAGTGTTTGAAAAAATGCTTTCGAAAGCTTTTTGAAAAGGTGTTGGTGTGAAAAGTATTTTTTTGAATTGTTTTGAAATTAGAGCAAGTATCTATGAGAACCTACCTACTCTAAGGAATTCGTCTGTGTAAATGTCCTTTAAAGTAGTGCCATCCCACCATTGAGAGGTAGGTAGCACCACCGTTGGAGGTGTTCGGGTCAATTCGATGTTCGGGACATGGTGATCACCAGAGCAATGGGAAGACACCTTAGAAGCTACCCTCATGCCAGGTTCCCGGATCATGAGGACTTACTAAGACATCCTCTACTCGACGATCACCTTTCGAAGGCAAGGCAATAGTGAGGCGTGCCCTAGGGGTGGTGTGTGCGAATTGTGTGTCGTTTTTCATTTGCATTTATCTTGTCATGTTAAAGTGTTCTACGCTTGTTTTTATTATGGCCATTCATTCTTGCATGCTTTTTTGTTAACAGTTAAAATATTTGCGAGGAAAGTAAATCTAAAACTATTACAAATGGCGCGGGTCCACATCGCCAAATTAAACCGGACCCGATTTGACGGAAAATAAATAAAGCAAATAAAGTCAAGTGCGAGAAGTAAATGTTACAAGGCATTGGGAGAGGTACATAATTATTCAAGCGAAATAAAATAAATATGCGACATTAAACAATTAAAAATATGGGCGTTGGACCCTTTTGCAAAAATTAAATTAATGAGAAATTAAAATTAAAATTAAAGGAACTTATTTTTTGTGTTTTTAATATTTTAAGATTTAATAGAAAAAGAATTAATTAAAACTAAAATAAAATGTTAAACCTAGTTCTAATTATTTTTTAAGTTATTAAGAAAAATATTGGAGTTTTTTGACCTAAATTAAACCTAATCTTTTTTATGTACAATTTTAATTATGAAAATAAATAAATAGAAAATAAATATTATTATGGTGAAAAAAAAAAAGAAAGAATAAAACATTGACTAAACCTAATTCTATATTTCTTAGATCTTATTGTGAAAAGAATTAATATTAAAACCCTAATTTAAAGTTAATTTATGTACATGCAATTTGTTTATTAAAATATTAGAAATAAAAATTATTTATTATATTTTTTGTCTTTTCTGATTTTTAGGCATTTTTTGTATTTTGTAAAAAAATAATTAATTAAATCAAGACAATAAAATAAATAAAACAATAATTGAAAAAATAAAATATGAGGAAAATTGCAAACCAGGGGGGGTTCAGGCCCCAATATGGAGGTGTATTTTAGGAATTCTGGCCCAATGAATTTGGCCCTTTTTGACCTTTTTTGAGTACTATGCTGGAGCGTGGACCAGGGCACAACATGTTCTTTGATTCTTGGCCTTTGATTAGATCTCCAGATGAACGTGGCAAGGCTTGATCTGGGGCATATGATGCGTCTAGGTTACTGAAGCTGCATGGGAAACGTTATTGAAAAATAATATAGAAATTATTGAAGACCTGGGGTTCGAACCCAGGTCTTGAGCTTTGCCAATCCTTATGCTTGCCGTCTGTGCCAATTTCGCGTGTTGTACATATAATAACAATCAAATAATATAAAAGAAAAACAAGGTTAGTGGGAGTCAGCGCGCGAACTTTCAAAACGTCCAACCATTGATGGCCACGAGTTCGTCTTCTTCACTTTTCCTGAAACCTAAGCATTTAGACCACGGTTTTCTATGCGTTGCAGAATGGGTCCTTTGAGAAAATAGCGATTAGCCCCTCAACGCTCATAAATTGAGCGCGAGGGTTCCATCATCTTCGTCTTCATGCGCTGAATCCAATTATGGTCCTGAGAACGTCCAATTTTACCGTACCTGGAAACCCCTAATTCAAAAGCTGAAAAACCCTAATGCTCAATAATGGTGAAATCGTATTGAGTGCACAAAAACACAATTAAATGGCACAGTTAGCATCAGAATCCATCAATGAGTAATAATCCATAAAAAAAATGCAATGATTGTGCTTGAAAACCAAAATACGATTATGCTTATTTCATGAAAAATTTCAAGTTCTGTATACCAATCCTTGAGGTTCTGATGGAAGTTTGTGCTTGGAATGTGATCAGTAATCCTTGAGGAAGCTATTGGAATAAATTTCGTGCCTTGAATCAACCTCTAACAATGATTTCAGTTTTGAACTTTTTGGCCAAAATTTCAAGTTTGTAGAGAGCTTTTCTGCGCAGCTTTTTGTCTATGTGCATTAGGTTTTTCATCAGGCATATGTAGTGAGGCTATTAGGTTAACAAAAGTAGAACAAATCCAATGAATTAATGGTTTTTGAAAATTTGATTTCTTAAGATCTTTTCCATATCTTTTTCACATGTTTTTGTATCAATTAAGATCCAATTGCTCCAATTCTTTCCATATTGACTTAGGCACGAAATCTTGAGGCTGAAATGTGTACAAAAAGATTTGAAAACTTAGGTTAGTATTTTTCCTATATTTAATTTGATTTAAATGAATTAATATAAATAATAATTCAAATAAATAAATAAAAAATGAGAAAATACTTCCCTTTGGGCCAAGTGGTCGTGCACATGCTTGGAATGATGAATCATGGAAGAAAAATGGGCCCATTAGCAATTTTAGGTCATTTGAATCAATGTTGACTTTTCAAAATATCCAAATATTTCCCAACTTCCACAAGGCATAACTTGCTCAATTTTTAAGCTTTTCTCATGTTCTTGGACATTTTGGAAAGGTCTTTGAGTCCTCTAACCGATGTCTTTGGTCCCATGTCATTTTGATTTACCAATCTCAAATTATGGCCTTTGACTTAAAGTCCCTTTTTGTTGACTTTTGAAAATGACCTCTAATGTTGAAATTGAGAACTATTTGTGAGAGCATTTCTTGGACTTGAAGTATGAAGATGAGTTGTAGGAAATGTCTTTCTCTTCAAAATGAGCTTTGGATGGAATTTTTCTGATAATCCATCTGAAAGTTATGCCCTGGTCAATTTCAGTTGACTTTTTCAGCTGTCCAAATAAGGAAACTTTTGCATCTTGATGATTTCTGAGCCCAAATTTTGAGAATCATGATCAAGCATTGATCAAATGATGTTTGTGGCTTCAAAATGATATGTTGACCAAAAATTTGAACTTTTGACTGTCAAATGACCATTTTACCCCTACAGTTGACTGTAGTGCAATTTAGGGTTTTGACTGTGCAATTTTGTGCTGAATGCCTTGAAACTTGATATGAGGATACTTGACCATATTTGTAAGCATGTGAGACTTGGTTGGGCCTTTGAAAACTTCATTTCTTTGATCAGAACACAAACCCTAGTTTTGACTGTATAGGAGACCTTTGCACTGTGCAACCCTTGGGGAATTTTGTGACCTTGACTTGACAAATCTTGAAGAATATGGGAGGGCAAATTTTGGGGTGCAACAACAGGCAGTCGTTATCTTTCAAAAACAAAATCCCAATAAGTCAAAACCTATGAAGGAGACTTACAAAAACTGGGGCATCCCGCTGACTGTAATCACAAAAGAAACATTTCAGGCAAAAAAAAAACAGGGGTAATGAAATCAAAAAAGAAAGAGGTTCTACAAACCCTCAACAACAACTAAAAATGACTGCCTATTCAAAATAAATTGTCAATATCCGAACCATCATTGGAACATCAGGACAAAGACTCAAACAAGGTCTAACGCACGATCAGCTGAGTTTAGGTTTGAAGAACATCACGAAGAGCGGGTGGGTACAGATAAATTTGAGCCTTTATCCTTTATTTCTTAAACCGTGAACCAGGCCACGTTATAACCCTCAAAATTCCTAGCTGAAGCACGGGTTAGTTCGAAAGCATACTGTTACAAAGGTATCCTGACTCCTTAAGGCTTGCGGTAAAATGACGAGTTGACATCACATTTTACAAAATTTGCTTGTTTTACCGAAAAATGCATTTTCAAAAAAAAAAACTTCAAGACAGACATAAGCTTTGCATTTTTAATATAACATTGCTTGCATATGACTATTTGTTTGAACAGCATAGAAGTTCGCACGAAGAATATCTAATGAACAAAAGCACTTCCAACCAAGGGGCATGGCATGATCATTGTCCGTCATCTGGGGCAGTCCAGTCAAGATTCGGAGAATCTCTCAAAAGGCCAACCAACTTGGGGCAAATCTCCATCTGGATCGCTTGGGGCATTGGACGATCAAACGAAGATCTTCTGGTAGTAGGGCAACGCAACGCTACTGATAGGGGCACCTCCCTACATCCTGAGAGCACGAACATAGTAAAAAAAAATACTACGCATAATCAAAGACCCGTTAGGTTGAGACACCTAGGCAAAAATAAGGGCCTCCCGGCGAACCAAAAGGGTTCGGGCAAAAGTAAGGGATGGAATGAAAAAATCTGTACACCCGGCAAGTCGAAAACCTGAAAAGGCGGCTTGGGCAAAAATGGGTATCCCGGTGGACTGAAAACCCGAGAGGGCGGTCCAGGCAAAAGTTAGGGATCACAGCGTACGACTATGTCCCGTCATCTCGTCACTTGCCTACCAGACGAAGATTCGTCTATTGGCAGTTATCAAGCACCTCCACAGGTACCTTCTCCCGCAGAAACAGGGGCAATAAGAAGTTGAAGAAGCAGTCTAATTGCTCTATCCACCAAGGTACCAAGGTAAATTCGGTTAAAGAATGTAACCCAGATACCTTCACTCCCCGCCGAGAGTAAGACCAGAATCAGCAATACTCTCCCCAAGCAGAGTTGGTCTCCCATCAATCCCGAAAAGGCACGGTATCTCCAGCAAGTCAGCGATACTCTCCCCAAGCAGAGTTAGTCTACCGTCAGCCTTGAGGAAGTTGGGTATCCCCAGAAGATCTCAATATTCCCCAAAGCGGTATACAAATATTCCTCTACAAGCATCCCCGGTAGTCTTGATCTAAGATTGTTCCCCGGAGGAATACCAGACATCTAGTGGAGCCACTTCCCCAGTCCAATCTGAAAAGTCTCCCCAGGAAAGTTCAATCAATCTCCCCAATAGATTCAGGAAGCTTATCCCCAGTAGATTCTGGAAGCTTATCACCTGCAGAGTACGAACGCGCCTCTTCCCGGTTTTATTCAAAGGTCATTTCCCCACCAGGATATAACTGGGTTATCCTCAGCCAATTGCCACGGAAAGATCGTCCCCGGCGAAGTCGCCCTATCCCCAGCGGAGTTCATCAAATCTTCCAACGGAGCTCAACAATGGTATCCCCAGCGGAGTTATCATCAACCTCAGCAAAGTACCTCTCTTTCCCCACAGAGTTCACTCCCCACAGAGTAATCTATTCGCTAAGCTTATTCCTCAACAGAGTCATCTTCTCCTACCGGTATTCTTGCAACCATCACCCCCAGCGGAAACAAAAAAGCTCTGCTCTTCAACATCAGCCCAGGAGTTAACTTCCCGACACCTGTCAAGGATTTACTTTCCTAGACGAAAATGCAGTCATAAACATCACATCTTCATACATTATAGCATGCACATACGCATCATGAACATACAATCTCATTTATTCTCTGAACATCGTGACATCACGCATGTCATACATCATGACATCGCATACAACTAACGTTTTGTCTTTTCAGGACAAAGGTCAGTACAAAGATGATTACTATCAACTGTCGCAATTCCAGATTCGATACCTGTATCTAGCCAGGGCATGTCTGTGAGCGATCACTTCCAGACTCGATTCCTGTATCCTGCCAGGGCACGTCTGAAGAGTTTGAAGATCTGATTCCTGTATCTTGCCAGGGTGTATCTGTTGACGACTATATTCCAGACTCGATTCCTGTATCCTGCCAGGGCACGTCTGAATAATTTGAAGATCCAATTCCTGTATCTTGACAGGGTGTATCTGTTGACGACTATATTCCAGACTCGATTCCTGTATCCTTCCAGGGCACGTCTGAAGAGTTTGAAGATCCGATTCCTGTATCTTGCCAGGGTGCATCTGTTGACGACTATATTCCAGACTCGATTCCTGTATCCTTCCAGGGCACGTCTGAAGAGTTTGAAGATCCGATTCCTGTATATTGCCAGGGTGTATCTGTTGACGACTATATTCCAGACTCGATTCCTGTATCCTTCCAGGGCACGTCTGAAGAGTTTGAAGATCCGATTCCTGTATCTTGCCAGGGTGTATCTGTTGACGACTAATTCCAGACTCGATTCCTGTATCTTGCCAGGGCACGTCTGAAGAATTTGAAGATCCGATTCCTGTATCTTGCCAGGGTGTATCTGTTGACGACTATATTCCAGACACGATTCCTGTATCCTGCCAGGGCACGTCTGAAGAGTTTGAAGATCCGATTCCTGTCTATTGCCAGGGTGTATCTGTTGACGACTATATTCCAGACTCGATTCCTGTATCCTGCCAGGGCACGTCTGAAGAGTTTGAAGATCCGATTCCTGTATCTTGCCAGGGTGTATCTGTTGACGACTAATTCCAGACTCGATTCCTGTATCTTGCCAGGGCACGTCTGAAGAGTTTGAAGATCCGATTCCTGTATCTTTCCAGGGTGTATCTGTTGACGACTAATTCCAGACTCGATTACTATATCTTGCCAGGGCACGTCTGAAGAGTTTGAAGATCTGATTCCTGTATCTTCCCAGGGTGTATCTGTTGACGACTAATTCCAGACTCGATTCCTGTATCTTGCCAGGGCACGTCTGAAGAGTTTGAAGATCCGATTCCTGTATCTTGCCAGGGTGTATCTGTTGACGAGTAATTCCAGACTCAATTCCTGTATCCTGCCAGGGCACGTCTAAAGAGTTTGAAGATCTGATTCCTGTATCTTGCCAGGGTGCATCTGTTGACGACTATATTCCAGACTCGATTCCTGTATCCTGCCAGGGCACGTCTGAAGAGTTTGAAGATCTGATTCCTGTATCTTGCCAGGGTGTATCTGTTGACGAATAATTCCAGACTCGATTCCTGTATCCTGCCAGGGCACGTCTGAAGAGTTTGAAGATTCGATTCCTGTATCTTGCCAGGGTGTATCTGTTGACGACTATATTCCAGACTCGATTCCTGTATCCTGCCAGGGCACGTCTGAAGAGTTTGAATATCCTATTCTTGTATCTTGCCAGGGTGTATCTGTTGACAACTATATTCCAGACTCGATTCCTGTATCCTGCCAGGGCACGTATGAAGAGTTTGAAGATCCGATTCCTGTATCTTGCCAGGGTGTATCTGTTGACGACTAATTCCAGACTCGATTCATGTATCCTGCCAGGGCACGTCTGAAGAGTTTGAAGATCCGATTCCTGTATCTTGCCAGGGTGTATCTGTTGACGACTATATTCCAGACTCGATTCCTGTATCCTGCCAGGGCACGTCTGAAGAGTTTAAAATCCAATTCCTGTATCTTTCCAGGGTGTATCTGTTGACGACTATTTTCCAGACTCGATTCCTGTATCCTGCCAGGGCACGTCTGAAGAGTTTGAAGATCTGATTCCTGTATCTTGCCAGGGTATATCTGTTGACGACTATATTCCAGACTCGATTCCTGTATCCTGCCAGGGCACGTCTGAAGAGTTTGAAGATCCGATTCCTGTATCTTGCCAGGGTGTATCTGTTGACGACTATATTCCAGACTCTATTCCTGTATCCTGCCAGGGCACGTCTGAAGAGTTTGAAGATCCGATTCCTATATCTTGCCAGGGTGTATCTGTTGATGACTATATTCCAGACTCGATTCCTGTATCCTGCCAGGGCACGTCTGAAGAGTTTGAAGATCTGATTCCTGTATCTTGCCATGGTGTATCTGTTGACGACTAATTCCAGACTGGATTCCTTTATCCTGCCAGGGCACTTTTGAAGAGTTCGAAGATCCGATTCCTGTATCCTGCCAGGGTGTATCTGTTGACGGCTAATTCCAGACTCGATTCCTGTATCCTGCAACGGCACGTCTGAAGAGTTCGAAGATCCGATTCTTGTATCCTGCCAGGGTGTATCTGTTGACGACTATTTTCCAGATTCGATTCCTGTGTCTAGCCAGGGCACATCTGTGAGTAACTGATTGAAGATTCGATACCTGTATCCAGCCAGGGCACATCTACATGAAGAGTTTGAAGATCAACCCCTGTAATGGGCCAGGTAATTATTTTTCTTTCTCAGGTACGCAAGTTCTCGCTAAGGAATCTCTTACGCAATCGACAATCTCCCGATGGCATCTAAAAGCCCATCTCCATCCTCCCATTACAGTTCCAAATGGCGTCTATAAGCTGATTCCTGACAAGGTTCTGTCACACCTCCAGATGGCATCTATAAGCCCATCCTCCTATCCATCATCCCTCCAAATGGCATCTGTAAGCTCATTCCCGCCATCACACCGCTGACATTCTACTATGTGAGTGCAAATTTCTGGGCACTCTAGTGTTCAATCATCTTCCACCTTCGGATTACGAAAGGCACGCTAGCCAATCTACATCCTCAGGTCTAAGAAGATTGAACAGGGGCAACTGTTGTACCCCAAAATTTGCCCTCCCATATTCTTCAAGATTTGCCAAGATCAAGCTTCAAAATCCCTCAAGGGTTGCACAGTCCAATTGCCTTCTAACACAGTCAAAATTAGGGTTTTGGTTCTTGCAAAGAAAATGAGATTTTCAAGGGTCCAATCAAGTCCCATATGCCTATATACATTGTCAAGCATCCATATGTCAAGTTTCAAGACTCACAGCATCAAGTTGCAAAGTCAAAAACCCTAAATGCTCCACAGTCAACTGCAGGGGCAAAATGGTCATTTGACAGTCAAAAGTCAAAAATTTTGGTCAACATCTTATTTTGAAGCCACAATCATCATTTGATCAATTCTTGATCATGATTCCACAAGCATGGCTCAAAAAGTCTCAAGATGCAAAAGTTTCTATTTTTGGACAGTTGGAAAGTCAACTGCAAATTGACCAAGGCATAACTTCTTCATGGTTTATCAGAAAAATCCCATCCAAAGCTCATTTTGAAGGGAAGGACATTTCCTACAACTCATCTTCACACTCCAAGTCCAAGAAATTCTCTCACAAAAAGTTATCAATTTCAACATTATAGGTCATTTTCAAAAGTCAACAAAAAGGCACTTTAAGTCAAAGACCATAGCTTGAGATTGGTAAATCAAAATGACATGGGACCAAAGGCATTGGTTAGAGGACTTCAAGACCTTTCCAAAATGTCCAAGAACATGTTCATAGCTTCAAAATTGAGCAAGATATGCATTGGAGAAGTTGGGAAATTTTTGGAAACTTTCAAAAGTCAACTTTGCCTAAAAAGCTCCAAATTTGCTAATGGGCCTCAAATTCTTCCTTGAATCATTACCCAAAGCCTATGCACGACCCATTGAGCTCAAAATGATTTATTTTCTTATTTTTAATTAATTAATTGAATTTTTATTCTTATTAATTCATTTAATTGGTTTTAATTGTAGAAAAATATCAAATAATGGTTGTCAAATCTTTTTATGCAGCAAATATACTTCACACATGCTAAGGATTTCGTGCATCACTCAAGGGGACAAGATCTTCCATAATTGGCAAAGTTTTCATGGCAAAAGATTGAAAATCACATAATTGAAAATCAAATATTCAAGTCATTAATTCATGGACTTGTGGGCTTATTTTTGACCTAGAATCATTCACATACATATGCTGAGTGAAACCCTACTCATACATACACGAAAAAGCTGCTCATACGCCATAACCAATTTGCAAATTTTCAAGAGAAACTTGAAAACTGAAATCATACTTGCAGTACAATTCAAGGCCTAAAAATGTTCCTAATACGTTGCTGACATTGCTAGGAGTCTATTGGCATCAAGAATCAATCCTAACGCGCAAGGAATCAGAGAATACAAGCCCTACGGTTTGCCATATTTTCCAGAATTCCATATTATGATTCATGCGCATTTGATACATATTATTGGTTGTTTTGTATTCACATGAACCTTCTGAAGCTAATAACATAGTTTAATTGCATTATAGGGCTCTGAATCATGATTTGCCATTGATACGTTTTAGGGTTTCAGAGCTCCCATATTGGGGCTTTCCTTGCACTGTAAAATTGGACCTCAAGACCAATATGGATGAACTCGTTGCAACAAGCCTGATTCATTGAGATACTCGCGCTCAATTTATATAATATGTGGGCGTAATCGCTATTTTTCACTATTACACTTAGTGGGGGTTTAAAACCCCCGCTATCTTATTCATGTTTACAGGTACAAACGAAGAAGAAGCATAGGTGGCATCCTGTGGTTGGGACATTCAAATCGGGCGCGTTTTTGTTTTGTTTGATGCCATAATATTTGTTTTTTTTATATAATTATTGTTTTCCACTTGTATTACAAACGCGTTGCCTAGCTCAGTTAGTGGAGGACGTGCCTTGCAAATATTGGGGCCTGGGTTCGATTCCCAGGTCCCCCCATATAATTCTTGATTTTTGTCTTAATGCTTTCACATGCAGCACTCCTTCAACGCTCTACCATGAGCCCCACGCCTATGCTTGCCAGGTGGCCTTGATGAGCAATCTGAAGGCCAGAAGGTGAATTCCATGGTGTACCTCAGTCAGCCAACACGCACGTGATCCCTAAAAGTCAATGAGGCCTTGTGCTAATGGGCCAGAATTCTTCAATCTTACCTCCCCTTTGGGCCTGATACCCCCCTTGGTTTGCATATTTGTTTTCTTTTCTTTTCTAATTATAATTCTTTTCAATTGTTTTTAATTGTTTTTATTAATTCACCATTAATTAATTTTCATAATAAAAAAATCAGAAACCAAAAAAAATGTTTTATATTTAATTATTATTAATTTCACCACTAACCTATTTTTTGTCAATAAATAACTAACAATTAACTTTAGTTTAATTTAGGTATATATTTTAATCATTTTTCTTAATAAATAAAAAATACATAGAATTAGGGTTTTGACATTTTTTATCTTTTCTTAATTAATTATTTTCATCATTATTTATTATTATTAATTACTATTATTTTTGTAAATAAACATGTAAATTAAATAATTTAGTTAATTAGCCTAATTTTGACCTTTTTCTTTAATTATTTAAAATAATTTAGAACTAGGGTTTTCTTTAATTCTTTTTCTTTATTTTCATAAATACCAAAAAAAACATAAAAACACTTTCTTTCCTTTAAATTAAATAATTAATTAGGTTTTAATTTCATTTAATTTCAAGCAAAGGGTCAAAACCCTCGGACGTTCATTTTAATTCTTTTCGCGCATTATTTTTCTTATTGATCATTATGTAACTGCTTTCCGGATGTAATAGTAATTAGGTATTTATTTACTTTCTGCATCTTTTATCAAAAACGGGTCTTTATATTTTGGCGATGTATAGACCCGCGCCTTGTAATAGCGTAGCTTTTATCTTTCCGTCTTTTAACTTTCCACGCTCTTAAATTCTAAATTGCATGAAAGAATGTATGGTAATTAAAAACAAGCGTAGCTCATAATGCCATGATCAAAGATAAAACATAACATGAAAACAACACACAAATACACACACCACTTCTAGGGTACGCCTCACTCGTTGCCTTCAAAACGTGGTCGTCAAGTATAGGACGTTTTAGCGGTCGCTCTTATGTCCATGATCCAGTTGCCTCGAAACAGTTGCCTCGAAAAAGTTGCCTCGAAACAGTCGCCTCGAAACGGTTGCCTCGGATTAAAAAAGGATCAAGGACATAAGGGTAGCTTCTAAGGTGTCCTACTGTTGCTTCGGTGACCACACTGTCCCTACAATCGAATTGACCCGAACACCTCCAACGGTGGTACTACCTACCTCTCAATGGTGGGATGGCACTACCTTAAGGACTTTTACACAACCTAATTCCTTAGGGTAGGTAGATGACTCATAGATACTTGCTCTTTTCAAAAACAAACAAAAATATTTTCACACTGACACTTTCAAAACTTTCAAAACAAATTTTTCAAACACTCTTGAGGACAGATACAAGAGTCATTCAGAAATCTTTCAATGAAACTTTTTCAAACCCACTCACATTTTGAAAAGCAAACATTTTGAAAACATAAGAGCAAGTATCTAAGAGCCCATGGATAACCATGGATAAAAAGGGTGCTAACACCTTTCCTTTCTATAAATCTACCTCCCGAACCGAAAATTATTCTCAAAGAAGGAATTTTGCTGTGCTTTTGTCCTTTCCATGTTGGAGAACATTAAAGACGGTGGCGACTCTTGCTTACCGCGAAATTTCGCGAACCAGCTAAAAACAGTCAGTTCTATTTCCACCGATCACACATGTCCATTCTTTTTCTCTATAAATAAAGGAATTTATGCAAAGCTAAGGGAGGATCTTTGGACCAGAGGAACGAATATCCCAAATTTTCTCAAACACAATAAAACTCTCAAGTTCATCAACACTTGAGAAATCAAAACCCAGAATCCCAAACACTCACCTCTTTCGATTCTGAAGAACATCCCACACATAGAAGTTTGTTCAAACTCAAAGACAACCTTTTGTGACAACTCTTCGAACCAAAAGCAAAACCCCTATGACTACTCTTCGAATTCCAGAAACGTCCAGGTAGCAGTTCAAGTTCGAATCCCACATCCATTCAAGGCCCGAAGCAAGGTAAGTTATTCTTACCTTTGAACTTTTCGTTCATGGCATAATAATTTTCCCTTTCATTTGAAACATGTACATACCATTGTTCCTTTCGTTTCCACCCTTTTAACATATTTTTCAGAGCTAACCCTTTCGTTTTGCTTTCTGTTTACCTGAACTTGCTTTAACTGTTAAACTGTTTACCAAACAAATACTAGCATGGCCTCGGGCCATGTTGCCATTTAATGCTTTAAATGAAAGAAACAGGAAACAGGAAATAGGAAACGAAGCTTTTGGCTTCTATCCTCTTTCTCCAGGTCGAACGAAAGAGACAACCAGGAGGAAAACCATACACTGACTTCCAGGCCCAGCCAGAGACATGCTCACACTGATTTCACTGGCCCAATTGAAGAAGCCAACAAGGTAGAAAGGCCCAGCCAGAGGCACACTTGCACTAAGTCCAGGCTCAGACGAAAGGCACTCCCATGCTGGTGCCAGCCTCCAATCGAAGTACATGACCTGACTGGTGCCAAAGTCCAATCGAAGGCCATGACCTCACTGGTGCAAAGTCCCAATCGAAGGAGGTCAGCAGAATGCAAATCGAAGGGTGCTCCTGCCTGGGTCGAAAGACACTCATTTTTCTTACTTTTATCTTATTTTTTTCATATTTTTTATGCCTTTCGATATGGTTATAATAGCGTAGGATTTTATCTTTCTGCATTTTATTTACCTTGTACAAATACTAGTAATTAGATGTGTATGGAAAGATAAAACCAACAAGTAGGAAACCCCTAATCAAGACAAAATGCATGCAAATAAAACACACTATTCACACATGCACCCTTAGGGTAATTCCACTTGTTGCCTCGAAAAATGCAATCATGTCCCTCGAGTATGTTGTCCCTCGAGTATGAGACACTCTAGCAATTGTCCCTTCGATAAACAAAGATTGTAGTCACTCGATGACCCTCGATGTTGCCTTCAATAAAACGATCTCGTCCCTTACGAAATTGCTAGAGCGTCTCACATGTTGCCTTCAATGATTGCATACGATGACCCGCGCCCGTCCCGTTTAACATCCTAACACAAGGTTGTTCACCAAATACAATGGTGAAACAACACTGTTAAAAGGGTTAAAAACATGAGAAAGATCTTTGAGTAAAATTAGGGTAGATAGCTCTTAGTTACTTGATCAAACTTGCAAAACATCCTTTCCATTTTCCAAAAACACACTCCACAATACAACTTTCAAAACAACTTACAAAAACATTGAAACATCTTTTCAAAAAGACAATCACCTTTGTAAAACATTCAAACAAGAATTTTTACAAAGGTTGCCTAGACAAGGCATCTTTTTCAAAACATTTTCAAAACTACACACACAAAGCACCATTTCAAGCAATTGAAAAATAAAGGCAAGTGCTCTAAAAACAAGTAACTAAGAACCCATGGATAACCATGGATGAAAAGGGTACTATCACCTTCCCTTTTCATAATCTACCCCCCGAACCCACGAAAACATCTCAAAGGTCTTTCCTGTGCTTTTCGACCTTTCCTTAGGATAAAGTAAAAAGTCGGTGGCGACTCTTGCTAAACCGAACATTTGCGCACACAAACGCAAATCCCAAGTCAGTTCTCCCACCGTATCACAGAACTGGCGACTCTGCTGGGGAAATTTCTAAAAGTGGGGTTACCTTAGGGTTTTAGATCACCTTTACATGCTTATATTGTTTGCTTTGATTGCTTTACATTTTGGTTCTCTTGTTTGGGCTTGAAATCCTCTACCCGGATTTGGGGAAACATTCATAGGTAAATAGCAATACGTTGTGGAAACTGTGCGGGGTATACCGACACGGTTGAAGCAATAGCTATATTAGTGCGACATATTTGTGAGTACCGGTAGCCTTTGAGTCAATCAAAGAGAATACGGGGCCGCTGAGTGATGTCACTAAGCACTAATGAACTAGAACCTTACTTGACCATCTTGGCCTTTTTAGGGGTAGTGAGATGACTGACTTTGGTGCAGTCCGAAGTTGGTAGATACTTGATACTACACTCATTGAGGATTGTTTTCTTGGGATATTTTGGTCGCCAGTTAAGTGGCTAAACCAAAACAATGAACATAGAAAATAATCCAGTGATATTGAGCTCCTTAGAACCCGGTTTCTATTTTAGGACAGGTTGAGCCAACTAACTTCAAGAGGGTACTTACCTACAAACCCCATGCAAGCCTAAACCTAAGGACTTGTTTGCTTTGTGTGAATATGACTGTCTGTATATACTTGCTTACTTCTGCATACATGTACATAACATCATAACATCATACCATAGCATTTTCAATAACCATTTCAAGGATCTCGAGGGTCTTTTGATACAGGGTCACGTTGAACCAGACGTCTACCAAAGGGCAAGAGGTTTCATTTTCCTCTAAACAAACACCGTCAAAGATCAAGTACAACAACTTAAATCGGGGGCTATGACCCACTTGACATGGTGAGCTTGATTCTCGTGGAAAGACATCCACCATTACAAAGTTCTCCAATCAAAGATGTTGATCAAAGTTCAACCTCTAACATTTTTCTTGTGTTTACCCCGAGAGATTCTTGAAAACATGCATCCACATATCATGCATTGTACCATAACAGGTTTTCCTTTTCAGGTTTCCTTATTCTCCTACTGTTTATTTCAGTAGAGATGGCTCTAGAGAGGACTGTCAAAGATATCCAGGATAAAAATGCTCAACTTCAAGAAATGTTCTTAAACCTGTCCTAGGGGAAAGAAGAAGTGAAAGCTCTCCTCACAAGGGGCATGGTCTTGGGGAATTCAGGCAGTGTCAGGAATGATCAGTTGGAAGAACTTCAGATTGAGCTGGCAACAATGAAGATCCAGATGATGGGACAACTGGTGGGCCGAACGGCTCTCATTCAAAACCTAGCTCAAAGACAAGAAGAGCTCAGGGTTCTCGTCAACAAACTGCTTCGAGACAACCAAGTGGGGCAAACAACTAGGGTTGAAGATCAAGTCATCATTCAACCTCCTTTGAGACAAGAAGAATAGGGAAAGGCTCCCCAATTTGCTTCAGGGTCACAAGCCCAACAACAACCTCGTCAGCGTCAACGGGGTAATCAGCGTAAGGAGGTCGCGCCTAAAAGATAATTCACTAAGATCAACATGTCACTGACTCAAGTGCTAAAACATATGTTGAAGGCAGAGCTGATTACATTAAAGGCTCCTCTCCGGAACCCAAATACTTCCGCTCCTACCTATCATCCCAATGAAAGGTGTGCATACCACTCTGACAGTCCGGGACATGACACAAACAACTGTTAGGCTCTGAAGAACAAGGTCCAAGACATGATTGATGCCAAGGAGATCAAGTTTGACCCTCCGAAGACCCCAAATGTGATCACTGCTCCTACGCCAAATCATTGAGAATGTCTTTGTTTCATTTGAATTTTCAAGTTGTAATCTCTTTGTTATTCAAACAATTATCTATTAATGTCAAACTCTGTTTCATTAATGCATTGCATATGTTTGTCTTGAATTCATCCTTTCATTTTCATTACATTTAAACTATACTTTTTACTCTCCTTATGACATTCAACTCTTTCTAAAAGTTACAAGCCTTTAGAGGGAGGATGACGAAACAATGCCATAATCTCATACAGTATGCTTTTGGACAGACCTTGCTGACGATGTACAGGCGTTTCTTTCAAATCCTAAACACTGGAGTTATAAGGAAGATAATCCCTAGTCAACCCCTTCGAGCCAAAGAAGTAGGAGTTTTCTATTTTAAACACAAATTGAAACCTTTAATTTAAGCCTGGGGCAGGGTAGTCTCTCAGTTAATTCAAAAGATGCGCATTGAAGTCGCAAACTCTCAGTTTATAATAAAACGAACGACATCAAAAGCATTCCTCTGGAATCAAAAGACAGTGGTGGTTCCTTACCTCATAGGCAGTCAATCTCTCAAAAGAGAAAATCCCACTGAGCCAAAACCTATAAAGGAGGCTTAAGAAATTTGGGGCATCCCGCTGACTGTAATCTCGAAAACAGGAACAGTCAGGCAAAAATTAGGGATAATAAATCAAAAGAACGAGGTCATTACAAATCCTTGATAACATGAAAAATGTTGCAAAAATGATGACTGCCTTCCAAAATCCAACTTGTGTGAACCATCACTAAAACGTCGTTCCAAATTTGAATAGAGTTCGACGCACAATTAACTGAGTTTAGGATTGAAGAACATCACGAAGAGCGGGTGGGTACAAATATACTTTGAGCCTTTATCCTTTGTTTCTTAAACCGTGAGACAAGCCATGTTACAACCCTTCAAAAGTCCTAATTTAAGCATGGGTTAGTTCAAAATCATACTGTTACAAAAGGTATCCTGACTCTTGTAAGGCTTTGCCCTAAATCTTGTGTTGAATTTGTCTTATAAAAAGTTTTCTGCTAAAAAACGCATTTTTCAAAACTTCGAGACAAGCATAAACTTTGCATCACTTGAATATCACTGTTTGCATTTGGCTATTTGTTTGACAGCAGAGAAATTCACACAACGAATATCTGATGAACGAAAGCCCTCTCAGTGAACAAAATCACTTCAAAAAGGATGACACTTCCATTGACGAATCTCCTATCAACAGGGGGACTTAACATGTCACTATCCAGCACACCTGGGGAAGTCCAGTCAAGATTTCAAGAAATCTCTGAAGAAGTGCAGAGTAACCAGGGGCAAGTCTCCATCTTCGTCACTTGGGGCATTGAACGTCAACCCCGACAAAGGGTTACATACAATCAAACTTTTTGGCAATGCCACAAACATTCGCTACTAGGGGCAATAACAAGTCTCCCCAAAGTCCTTCTCATAGGATGATTCCCCAGCAAGAGTATAATCTCTGACCCCTTTCCCCAGCTGAATCAACCTCAAGAATCCTCGAGGACTTCCCCCAACGAAGATGTCACCTCTCTAGCAGACTGACGACAGGGTTTATTTCCCCAACAACACCAGGATTCCCCAGCTTGAGTTTACCTCTCCGACTACTACAAATCAAAGGACCACAACTCCTCTTCCCCAGTAGACTACTCTACAATCCCCAACAAGTTACTGCGAAACCTGGACCGGACCAGATATCAGTTCAAGTTCGACTCCCCAGTAGAGCAACGGACGACTAAGACTCCTAAACTCTTTTCCCAAGCAGAAATAAACATACTCCCCGCAAAGTAATCTCTTCATCAGCTTATTCCCCAACGAAGTTCTCTTCTCTTGCAGGCTTCTTCTCACAATCATCTCCGTTCATCATCCCCAGTGGAAACGAAGAACTCAACTCTATTCTCCAGTGGTTCCAGGATTTATTTTCCCCAGCTGAAACATCACGTTTCCTTACATCATGATACATGTATGTACGTATCATACCATACAATCTCATTTATGTTGAGAACATCATTGCTTGATTCATCTCATGCATTGCATGTGACTGGCCTTTACCTTTCAGGAAAAATGCAGTTAAGTTTTCAGCTTAGTCGAAGATCTGACCAGTTCTTAAACCTCAATTGAATTATCCTCAGTTGAATTTCAGATAAGGTTCCCAATCTCGACAGTTTCCCTACGTCATAGTATGGACGAGTACTATAACCTCAACGGTATACTCCCGGTGAGCACGAGTCAGTTCCTAGATCTTGATGTTTTCCTCCTTCATAGTATGGATGAGTTCTATAACCTCAACGGTATACTCCCGGTGAGCACGAGACAGTTCCTAGATCTTGATGAAGATTCTTCCCTACATCATATTGTGGACGAGTACTATAACCTCAACGGTAAACTCCCGGTGAGCATGAGTCAGTTCCTAGATCTTGATGTTTTCCTCCGTCATAGTGTGGATGAGTTCTATAACCTTAACGGTATACTCCCAGTGAGCACGAGACAGTTCCTAGATCTTGATGAAGATGCTTCCCTATGTCATAGTGTGGACGAGTACTATAACCTCAACGGTATACTCCCGGTGAGCACGAGTCAGTTCCTAGATCTTGATGTTTTCCTCCGTCATAGTGTGGACGAGTTCTATAACCTCAACGGTATACTCCCGATGAGCACGAGATAGTTCCTAGATCTTGATGAAGATGCTTCCCTACGTCATAGTGTGGACGAGTACTATAACCTCAACGGTATACTCCCGGTGAGCACGAGCCAGTTCCTAGATCTTGATGTTTTCCTCCGTCATAGTGTGGACGAGTTCTATAACCTCAACGGTATACTCCCGGTGAGCACGAGACAGTTCCTAGATCTTGATGAAGATGCTTCCCTACGTCATAGTGTGGACGAGTACTATAACCTCAACGGTATACTCCCGGTGAGCACGAGTCAGTTCCTAGATCTTGATGTTTTCCTCCTTCATAGTGTGGACGAGTACTATAACCTCAGCGGTATACTCTCGGTGAGCACGAGTCAGTTCCTAGATCTTGATGTTTTCCTCCATCATAGTGTGGACAAGTTCTATAACCTCAACGGTATACTCCCGGTGAGCACGAGTCAGTTCCTAGATCTTGATGTTTTCCTCCGTCATAGTGTGGACGAGTTCTATAACCTCAACGATATACTCCCGGTGAGCACGAGACAAATCCTAGATCTTGATGAAGATGCTTCCCTACGTCATAGTATGGACGAGTTCTATAACCTCAACGGTATAATCCCGGTGAGCACGAGACAGTTCCTAGATCTTGATGAAGATGTTTCCCTACGTCATAGTGTAGACAAGTACTATAACCTCAACGGTATACTCCCGGTGAGCACGAGTCAGTTCCTAGATCTTGATGTTTTCCTCTGTCATAGTGTGGACAAGTTCTATAACCTCAACGGTATACTCCCGGTGAGCACGAGACAGTTCCTAGATCTTGATGAAGATGTTTCCCTACGTCATAGTGTGGACGAGTACTATAACCTCAACGGTATACTCCCGGTGAGCACGATTCAGTTCCTAGATCTTGATGTTTTCCTCCGACATAGTATGGACAAGTTCTATAACCTCAACGGTATACTCCCGGTGAGCACGAGACAGTTCCTAGATCTTGATGAAGATGCTTCCCTACGTCATAGTGTGGACGAGTACTATAACCTCAACGGTATACTCCCGGTGAGCACGAGTCAGTTCCTAGATCTTGATGTTTTCCTCCATCATAGTGTGGACGAGTTCTATAACCTCAACGGTATACTCCCGGTGAGCACGAGACAGTTCCTAGATCTTGATGAAGATGCTTCCCTACATCATAGTGTGGACGAGTTCTATAACCTCAACGGTATACTCCCGGTGAGCACGAGATAGTTCCTAGATCTTGATGAAGATTCCCCCCCAGTTGAATTATGGACAAGTTCTTAATACTCAGCCGATGCATTCTCTCAGTTGAAGTACAGGGAAGTTCCTAAATCTCAACAAAAGTTAGACTTCCCCAGCGGAATCTTCTACAAACAACAAGTATGCAAGTTCTCGCTAAGGAATCTCTTATGCGATCGACACTCCTGCAGATGGCATCTATAAGCCCATCCTCCTACCAATAATCTCCAAATGGCATCTGTAAGCCCATTCCCGACATCACAATGATGATACTACACCATGCGAGTGCAAATTTTTGGGCACTCTAGTGTTCAATTATCTTCCACCTTCGGATCACGAAAGGCTCGAAAGCCAATCTATATCCTCAGGTTTAAGAAGATTGAACAGGGGCAGCTGTTGTACCCCAAAATTTGCCCTCTCAATTCTCAAGGCTTTTCTCATAAAGATTCTCAGGATTTTAGCTTGCACAAGTGCACTGGGATTTTCCAGTACCAAAAGTAAAAGGAAACTGTCAAAAAGGGAGAAAATAGATAAAAATAACATTTTGACAAATTTGGAGGAAAACAGGTCTCCTTCAATTCTACATCCTTCGATTGACTCTTTGCCTCCTTCGATTTCTCAAAGTGGCTGCTAGCGTGCCTCTTTCGCCTGGGCATGTGACTTCTTGTTGCAGGTTTCGTTTGTGTCTTTTGCTGCCTGCATGCTTGCAATCGAAGGCCATGACCTACTGGTCACATGTACCCCCTACAAGGCAAGTCTTCGTTTGGGCACTCACCTTCTGTGTGCCTGGATGAAAACTTCAGTTGAGCAAGAGCCTCCTTCGAATGCAACTTGGATTACATCCTTCATTTTTAGCAAAAGCCTCTTTCGAATGCAACTTGGATATGTCCTTCATGTTGAACTCTAAGCCTCCTTCGAATGCAAGTTTAGGTACATCCTTCGTTTTGAGCAGGAGCCTCCTTCGAATGCAACTTGGGAATACCCTTCGACTCAGAATCCAGGAACCTCCCTCACGCTAAAAGGCAATGACTCCCTTTATGTTTGTTTCGATCCACATGCTTTGATTGGGCAACATTGCTTCCTTCGAACACGGACTTTCGATTGGGAAATATGTTTGCTTCGACCCAGGCTTCGATTGGGCAATATGCTTCCTTCGAGCATGAGCTTTCGATTGGGCAATATGCTTCCTTCGAGCATGAGCTTTCGATTGGGCAATAGCTTCCTTCGAGTTAGCTTGTTTCGACCACAAGCTTCGACTGAGGCAAAGGCTTCCTTCAAACAGGTGTGCTTCGATCTCACTCTTGCATTCGTCTCAAGACCAAATCTCGTTTTCCAGGATATGTTGCGTCCAAATCTTTACATAATCAGAAGTTTGTACAAGGGTTTTAAACTTTGTCTTTTAGATACTACTATTCTTGGTTAAAGGCTACATACTCTTTCTTTTCACAGAGAGTACTTTATCACAAAAGCAGCTTTCAACCTGAATTTGGTCTGAGCACAAGCAACGTCAGAGGCCTAAGTCACATCTTCTGCACCCCAACTGCCAAGAGGCCCCCCACATGTACTTTCACGTTACCTATTATTTTATTATTTTGCAAGGCTGGCTGTTGAAAACATGTCCATTCTTTTTCTCTATAAATAGAGGAATTTATGCAAAGCTAAGGAAGAATCTTTAGACCAGAGGAACGAATCTCCCAAATTTTCTCAAACACAACAAAACTCTCAAGTTCATCAACACTTGAGAAATCAAAACCCAGAATCCCAAACACTCACCTCTTTCGATTCTGAAGAACACCCCACACATAGAAGTTTGTTCAAACTCAAAGACAACCTTCTGTGACAACTCTTCGAACCAAAAGCAAACCCCCTGTGACTACTCTTCGAATTCTAGAAACGTCCAGGTAGCAGTTCAAGTTCGAATCCCACATCCATTCAAGGCCTGAAGCAAGGTAAGTATTCTTACCTTTGAACTTTTCGTTCATGGCATAATAATTTTCCCTTTCGTTTAAAACATGTACATACCATTGTTCCTTTCGTTTCCACCCTTTTAACATATTTTTCAGAGCTAACCCTTTCGTTTTGCTTTCTGTTTACCTGAACTTGCTTTAACTATTAAACTGTTTACCAAACAAATACTAGCATGGCCTCGGGCCATGTTTCCATTTAATGCTTTAAATGAAAGAAACAGGAAACAGGAAATAGGAAACGAAGCTTCTGGCTTCTATCCTCTTTCTCCAGGTCGAACGAAAGAGACAACCATGAGGAAAACCATACACTGACTTCCAGGCCCAGCCAGAGACACGCTCACACTGATTTCACTGGCCCAATCGAAGAAGGAAACAAGGCAGAAAGGCCCAGCCAGAGGCACACTTGCACTAAGTCCAGGCTCAGACGAAAGGCACTCCCATGCTGGTGCCAGCCTCCAATCAAAGTACATGACCTGAATGGTGCCAAAGCCCAATCGAAGGCCATGACCTCACTGGTGCGAAGTCCCAATCGAAGGAGGTCAGCAGAATGCTAATCGAAGGGTGCTCCTGCCTGGGTCGAAAGACACTCATTTTTCTTACTTTTATCTTATTTTTTTCATATTTTTTATGCCTTTCGATATGGTTGTAATATCGTAGGATTTTATCTTTCTACATTTTATTTACCTTGTACAAATACTAGTAATTAGATGTGTATGGAAAGATAAAACCAACAAGTAGGAAACCCCTAATCAAGACAAAATGCATGCAAATCAAACACACTATTCACACATGCACCCTTAGGGTAATTCCACTTGTTGCCTCGGAAAATACAATCATGTCCCTCGAGTACGAGACACTCTAGAAATTATCCCTTCGATAAACAAAGATCGTAGTCCCTCGATGACCCTCGATGTTGCCTTTGATAAAACGATCTCATCCCTTACAAAATTGCTAGAGCGTCTCACAAGTTGCCTTCAATGATTGCATACGATGACCCGCGCCCGTCCCACTTAACATCCTAACACAAGGTTGTTCACCAAATACAATGGTGAAACAACACTGTTAAAAGGGTTAAAAACATGAGAAAGATCTTTGAGTAAAATTAGGGTAGATAGCTCTTAGTTACTTGATCAAACTTGCAAAACATCCTTGCTATTTTTCAAAAACACACTCCACAACACAACTTTCAAAACAACTTTCAAAAACATTGAAACATCTTTTCAAAAAGACAAACACCTTTGTAAAACATTCAAACAAGAATTGTTACAAAGGTTTCCTAGACAAGGCATCTTTTTCAAAACATTTTCAAAACCACACACACAAAGCACCATTTCAAGCAATTGAAAAATAAAGACAAGTGATCTAAAAACAAGTAACTAAGAGCCCATGGATAACCATGGATGAAAAGGGTGCTATCACCTTCCCTTTTCATAATCTACCCCCCGAACCCACGAAAACATCTCAAAGGTCTTTCCTGTGCTTTTTAACCTTTCCTTAGGATAAAGTAAAAAGTCGGTGGCGACTCTTGCTAAACCGAACATTTGCACACACAAACGCAAATCCCAAGTCAGTTCTCTCACCGTATCACACTGACAATCATAGTTTTAACAACTATCATACTTCATCTAAAGAAGAGTATACTTCACTTGAAGCTAAACCACTTCAAGAGTTTTCACATGCCGAAAATCAGGTTGAAACTTTATGGTGCAACTTTTATGTTGGTAGGAAGCTCTTCAACCATCAACATAATCTCACAACATACTTTGCATCAATGTCAATGTGTTAATTCGCTAGCAATAACACATCCCTTCCCGTGACAATGGAAATGTCATGAGGACACACTTCACAATTTTTAGATAAGACCATCCTCTCTCATAGCGAGAGAGAGACATTGCTAGCATTTGAGTCAGAGTCCTTCTTTGACGCTGGTCCATCAGGACACTTATATTTTATATGTGCAATCTTTCTATATTTCCAACATCTCACACTCGTTTCATTGTTTTTCTTCACATAAGGCCTTCCCCTAGCAACCAACACTGAATTTTATGAAGTATTATCCTTACCTTTCAATCTTCTTTCTTCAGAATAATTTTACTAGCAACTTCTTCAAAATTCAAAGTTTCCTTACCATATTTCAAAATCGGTTTAATATGCTCATAGGAAAATGGAAGAGACTATATGAGTCTCAAATCTTTATATTCATCATCAATCTTGACTCCAATAGTTTCTAATTCATAAACAATACCTTTTAGAACACCTAGATGATCATATACTTTTGTATATTCATCCATACGCAAGGTATGTAACTGCTCCTTCAACAATAAATGATTTGATATTACCCTTTGTGATACGGTGGGAGAACTGACTTGAGGTTTTGCGTTTGTTTTCGCAAATGTTTCGGTTGAGCAAGAGTGGCCACCGACTTTTTATTTTATCCTAAGGAAAGGTTAAAAAGCACAGCAAAAACCTTTGAGATGTTTTCTTGGGTTCGGGGAGTAGATTATAGAAAGGGAAGGTATTAGCACCCTTTCTATCCATGGTTATCCATGGGCTCTTAGTTACTTGCTTAGATTAACTTGCCTTGATTTTCAATTGTTTGAAATGGTGCTTTGTGTGTGTGGGTTTGAAAATGTTTTGAAAAGAGGCCCATGTGGTGGCAACCTTTGTAATGATCCATGTTGGGATGTATACAAAGATGTATGTCTTTTGAAAAGGTTTTCATTTGTTTTTGAAAGTTTTTTTGAAAGTGTAGTGATGTGTGGTTTGAAAATAGGCAAGTGTTTTGTTTTGCAAGTTTGATTCAAGTAACTAAGAGTTTGTCTACTCCTAAATTTCTCAAAGATTTCTCCTATGTTTTTAACCCTTTTAACAATTTTGTTCCACCATTGCATTTGGTGGACAATCTTGTGTTAGGATGTGAAAGGGACGGGCGCGGGTCATTGTTTAGACCATAATTGCAATGGTGCCAAGTATCTTTGGGAAATTTTCCTTGGAGGGACTTGATCATTTTTTAGGCAACTTTCGAAAGCGTCATCGAGGGACTATGATCATTGGAATTGTATTTGTTTTGCCCAAAGAGACCTAACATGCAATATGGCCCATTATTGAAGGCAACAAGTGGAATACCCTAGGGGTGCAAGTGTGATTAGTGTTGACCATTTTCATGCTTGTTTATCTTGAAATTAGGTCAAACTATTTTGGTTAATTGATTTGCATACAAACCCTAATTCTAACATGGCATAATTAGAAAGCATTAAAATGCGAAAAAATAAAGTTCCTAAGTTATTACAACACAATATATGGGAAGGGGGGTACAAATGTTCAAATGGGGGTATTTTGACAAGGAATTTAAACCTAGACTATTACATCAAATTGGGAATTATACAAATTATTTAATTGCACAAATTAAATAAAAATAAAATAAATATGTAAGATGCAAAAAGGGCCTTTTATATGTATGAAAAAAACATTTTTTATATGTCAAATAAACAAAATAAAAAGTATTAATTTTTGAGTTTTTATGTATTTAGGGCAAAACCCTAATTTATTAAATAAAAAGATATTAATTATTTAATATGTACAATATCTATTAGTTATGTATAAAAAATAAATAAAAGAGAAGTATATTTGTCAAAAAGGTATTTTTAATGTTAAATATTAACAAAAATAAAAATGTATATATTTTGTATTTTTTAACCTAAATATACTAATAAATATATGTGTATTTGTATTATTTATCAAATATATTAAATATATACAAAATAATAATATTTAATATTTATAAAAAAAAAAGTATATTTTATATAAAATATTTTCAGAAGATAAAATAAAATAAAAATGGAAAATAAAATGTGTTTGCATTATTTTAGTATTTTTAAATAAAGGTATATCTAGGTATTTATTTATGTACAAATATCTATTTAAGCCAATAAATGCTTAATAAATACAAAAATGGTTTAAAAAATATTTTTTATATTTTTAATATTATGAGAAAAAATAAATGAATCAGAAATAAAAAGAAAAAATAAAAAAATGATCAAAATAAGCATAATGGGCTTAGGGGGTGTAAAAGTAAAAATGGGGTGTAAACAGAAATAACAGATCAGGCCCAGCCCACGTGGAGCTTCTTCAACCTCCAGCCATTCTTGTCCAAAATGCGCGCTTCTCAGGCTTGTTCAAACATCCTGATTCTTTGATTTTTAACAAAAACTTACAACATCAAAAATGTTAAGCATCAAACAACGAATCCATACATACCAAAAACTTGATCTAACTCAGAAATGAGAGAGAATTTCTTCTCCCCCAATTCCTGACCTAGTTTTTGTTCCATGTTCAGACATCAAATTCTCACAGCACACATAACATAAATGAAAACTAATTACATGGGCATGTTCAGGGCTATGAATGTGACATATTTTCTTCACAAACCTAAAGCTAACAATGCCTGGATAGAGAGATATGAGTTCATGAACTTACCTGTTCAATTGGAATCGTATCTGGTGATGGAGGTGCTTTCAATGCAAGGTGATGATTGGTATAGCTTCCTTGATGTCCAGGGATGCTATTCCAAGTTTAGTTTGCTTTGAAACCAAGTGAATCGTGTTATGGAACTTCAACTGCAAAACAAGAAAATGAAAATGGTGATGTTGCTTGGGAGTGTTACAGGTCGTGTTTGAGGCTTGGAATAGTTTCAAGGGATGATGTGGGATATGTTTGAAGTGGTTTTAGTAAGAATGCATGAATGGATTGAGTTATGGAACTCAATCTGCAGCAGGTACCCTGTTTGGGCAGTTTTAGGGTGATTCTGTATTTGAGAAGGCAATGGAGATGGTTGGCTCGTGTTTCAGCTTAGGTTTGATGATTAGAAAGTGTTTGATAACTTTGCTTAAGCTCTGGTTTACAGGAATGAGAGTTGTGTCTTGTTATGCTATGTTTCTTCAACTTTAAGAAACAAATGTCAACTTGTGTTTCTAGCTTGTACAGGCCCCCAATCTATGCTGCATACCTTGGCCTTGATCAGTGTAATTAGTTCATAAACTTGTGCCAAAAGGATCTGCCTTGTACTTGCTTGGATTTGCATTTGACATAAAGTTTAACTTTTCTAAAATGGCAAAAATGCTTTATCTAAAAATGGCTTAATCTTGCATATAATGTTTAAACACACAAAATAAGGCCTTGGCACAATGAGTTAGCATTAAATTATTGAGTGCAAATAGGATATAGGACCTGTAATCAAGGAAAGCAAGCTGAATTCAAAATGGCACAAATGTATGAACATGTAAATTGGCCAAATCAAAAGTGAGTTTTTCCCAACTTGCCAAATTCGATTCTCCCTAACCATGAGGTTGTTTGATGAGTTCTTGGACATTTTGGAAATCTTGGAATGTGTACTACAATCCATATTTGAAATGCAAATTGAAATTCGAAGTGGAAGCTTGTGAAAAGTGGTCTTGAAGTTAGGCAAAAATCCTGCCTAAAATGGTTCAAAATTTCTCTAAGTTAAGAATGGTTTGGTACCCTTGTTCCAAAAATTGTACCTTGAGCTACAAGCTTCTTTTGAGGAAACTTTGTGAATCAAAGTTGTAGATTTTGCAATGGACTACAACTTTAATGTTTTGACTTTTCCTTGAATCCAAATGAATCTTGGTGAGAAAGTGGGACAAAGTTAGGAAAAAATTAGGGTTTTTCATAACTTAGAAAAATTCTAAGTTATGAAAAATCTTCATTTCAAACCCTAATTTGCAATTCTTGATTTCTTGATGAACAAGTTTCATTATTTGGCATGTTTTGATGAAAAATGAATCTTGACACTTGATTTTGACCAAAAAGTCAAAGTTTGACTTTTCAATATACAGTCAAAATTGATCAATTGACTGAGAAATTCAACTGTCAATCTTGTGCATTTGGGATCTTTTGAACTTGTTGAGTATGTCAAGACAATTCCATGGGGTCCTTGAGTCCATATGTGAGTTTGGCTTGCCATTGGCTAGGTCAAACAGTCAAAAATGGCCTTTGTGCAGTCAAAACCCTAAAAATGACCATTTTGCCCTTTTGATGATCTGATCAAATTTCTTGTGGAATTGTGATCCAAACTTGATCAAATGGTCCATGTGAGTTCATAATGTTGATGTGGGTCAATTTTCATGAGATTTGCCTGTCAATTGGCCACAGTTGACTTTTTCCCCAATACAATTGATTTCTAGGTCAACTGTCCAATTGACTGGGCAAAATTTGGAATCAAGACTTAAAACTTGGTATGGATAAACTTGGGAGTCCAACATGAAGAATGAAAGTCATCTTAGGCATTTTAGGTCAAAATATCTTTGTGCAAACACAAACTCTAATTTGGGTCAACAGTGCAAGGAGAAGTCTTGAGCAGAGGAAACCCTAACTGGATCTTGAGCTCCAAGGGTCTTGTGGTGAGAAAATATTGAGGAAATGGGAGGGCAAATTTTGGGGTACAACAGTTTCCCCTGTTCAATCTTCTTGAACCTGAAGAGTTAGATTGGCAAGTTTGCCTTTCGTGACTCGAGGGTAAAAGGAGATTGGACACTAGAGTGCCCGGAAATTTGCACTCGTATGTTGGAGTATCAGCAAATGTGATGTCGGGAATGGGCTTATAGATGCCATTTGGAGAGATGGTGGGTAGGGAGATGGGCTTATAGATGCCATCTGAAGTGTGACAGAATCTTGTCGGGAATGGGCTTATAGATGCCATTTGGAAGTGTTGATCGCATAAGAGATTCCTTAGCGAGAACTTGTGTACTTTGAGAAAGAAAAATGTTTTCCTGGCTTGTTACAGGTGTTGATCTTCAATCTCTTCATGCAGACATGCCCTGGCTAGATACAGGTGTCGAGTCTATAATCGGTTGCTCACAGATGTGCCCTGGCTGGATACAGGTATCGAATCTGGAAATAGTTGTCAACAGATATGCCCTGGCTGGATACAAGAATCGATTCTTCAAACTCTTCAGATGTGCCCTGGCTGGATACAGGAATCGAATCTGGAAATAGTTGTCAACAGATATGCCCTGGCTGGATACAGGAATCGAATCTGGAAATAGTCGTCAACAGATATGCCCTGGCTGGATACAGGAATCGAATCTTCAAACTCTTCAGACGTGCCCTGGCTAGATACAGGAATCGAGTCTGAAAATAGTTGTCAACAGATATGCCCTGGCTGGATACAGGAATCGAATCTGGAAACAGTCGTCAACAGATATGCCCTGGCTGGATACAGGAATCGAATCTTCAAACTCTTCAGACGTGCCCTGGCTAGATACAGGAATCGTGTCTGGAAATAGTCGTCAACAGATATGCCCTGGCTAGATACAGGAATCGAATCTTCAAACTCTTCAGATGTGCCCTGGCTAGATACAGGAATCGAATCTGGAAACTGATCACTCACAGATGTGCCCTGGCTAGATACAGGAATCGAATCTGGAATTGTGACAGTTGAAAGTAGTTGTCTTTTGGGTTGTCTTTTTTCCCTGAAAAGGCAAAACATCAGTTGTATGCAATGTCATGATGTATGAAATGCATGATGTCATGATGTTCAAAATGAGATAGTGTTGTATGCACTTTATTATGTATGTAAACAAGATGTGTGAAATGTTTATGAATGTATTTTCATCTTAGGAAAATAAATCCTTGACGACCGGCCGGGGAATTAAATCCTGGGCTGACGTTGAAGAGTAGAGTTCTTTGTTTCCGCTGGGGATGATGGTTGCAAGAATACACCGGTAGGAGAAGATGACTCCGTTGGGGAATAAACTTGTTGGAGAGATTACTCTGAGGGGAATTACTTTGTGGGAAGAGATATTTCGCTGAAGTTTGATGGGAGCTCCGCCGAGGATTTCAATGATGGACTCCGCTGGGGATAACAATGTTAAACTCCGCTGGGGATTGTGTTGATAAGTTATGTTGGGGAACTTTGATGAACTTCGCTGGGGATAGGAAGAACTTTGCCGAGTACGATCTTCCGTGGTAATTAGCTGAGGATAACCCAGTTATAAGCCTTTGTGAGGAATAACTTTGAATAAAGCTCGAGAGAGACGTCCGTACTCTACAGGGGATAAGCTTCCAGAATCTACTGGGGATAAGCTTCAAGACATGCTGGGGATATGAATTCCACTTTCCTGGGGAAACTTTCAGACTGTACTGGGGAACGGTTCCACTGGGGTGTCTGTATTCCGCCGGGGAACAATCTTAGATCAAGACTGCCGGGGATGCTTGCTGATGAATGCCTACACTCTGCTGGGGAATGTTGATATCTTCTGGGGCTACCCAACTTCCTTTAGGCTGACCTTAGACCAACTCTTCTGGAGGAGGGTATTGTTGACTTGCTAGGGGAACATGGTGCCTATTATAGGGCTGATGATAGACTAAATATTCCCTGAGAGGGTATTGCTGATTCTTGTCTCACTCTGTGGGGAGTTGAGATAACTTGGTCACATTCTTCAGTTGAATCTACCTTGGTACCCTGGCGGACAAAGCAACTAGACTGCCTGGACAACTCTAAATTTCCCCTACTTCTGATGTCACATGTAATTAGTCTTTTGTTTCATATGCAAGTATTTATGAATTAGCAATTTAATGTCAAATGCATATATCAAAAATGAACATTGGACGTTCTTCGCAAGACAAAACAGAAAAAGGAAAAGTAATTGGCAATTTGTTTGGGAAAAGTGAACTTGTATTGATTTTGAATTTTGCCTGTAAATAGGCGTTTTTTGTACAAGAGGCTGACGTCCTAGTAAGAGAACACCGCCGAAAATCATAAAGTTTATACAATTTTGAAAAGGAAACAAAACAGCTATGTGCACAATATTCCCACTGGGTTCCAACCCTGCTATCGCCTTTATGTCTTCAAGCGTCTCATCACTTTTGCTGC
This sequence comes from Vicia faba, assembly GCA_948472305.1. Taxonomy (NCBI): domain Eukaryota; kingdom Viridiplantae; phylum Streptophyta; class Magnoliopsida; order Fabales; family Fabaceae; genus Vicia; species Vicia faba. The sequence continues at coordinate 347,456,770 of OX451741.1, forward strand.
TTAGTTGAAGATGAAGCTGATTGATCGATGCCGAAGTCTGAGCCAGATAGTTGATGCCGAATTCTGGATGCAAGGTGATCCAATGAGACATAGTGTTACGCTTTATCCCTAACTTTTGCCTGGACCGCCCTTTCGGGTTTTCAGTCCACCGGGATACCCATTTTTGCCCAAGGCGCCTTTTCAGGTTTTCGACTTGCCGGGTGTACATATTTTTTTTTCATTTCATCCCTTATTTTTGCCCGAACCCTTTTGGTTCACCGGGAAGCCCTTATTTTTGCCTAGGTATGTCAACCTAGCGGGTCTTTTATTCATGCGTAGTATCTTTTTACTATGTCTGCATTGGCGGGGTGAGGAAGGTTGTCACCATCTATGGTGGTTAGAATCATGGCTCCTCCTGAGAACACATGTTTAACCACAAATGGCCCTTCGTACGTAGGGGTCCATTTGCCCCGGGGATCACTTTGAGGAAGGATGATGCGTTTGATTACCAGGTCCCCAACTTGATACTCTTGTGGTCTGACTTTCTTGTTAAATGCCTTGATCATCCGTTTTTGATACGTTTGACCATGACAAATAGCAGTGAGTCTCTTTTCGTCAATTAGGTTTAATTGATCAAGTCGAGTCTGGATCCAGTCATCTTCACTCAAGTTTGCATCCTTCATTATCCGGAGAGAGGGTATCTGGACTTCAATCGGAAAGACTGCCTCCATGCCATAGACCAAGGAAAAGGGTGTTGCCCTGGTTGACGTCCTTGCTGAGGTACGGTACCCATGAAGAGAAAATGGTAACATTTCGTGCCAATCTTTATAGGTCACTGTCATCTTCTGCACAATCTTTTTGATATTCTTATTAGCTGCTTCTACAGCCTCATTCATCTTCGGTCGGTAAGGAGAAGAGTTGTGCTGCTGTATCTTGAATTGCTCGCAGAGCTCAGTGATCATCTTGTTATTAAGATTGGTACCATTGTCTGTAATGATTCTTTCCGGGACGCCGCACCGACAGATCAGGTTATGCCGGATGAAACGTGCAACGACGCTCTTGGTTACGGTGGCATAGGAAGCTGCCTCAACCCACTTTGTGAAGTAATCAATCGCTACCAAGATGAAGCGATGCCCGTTGGATGCCGTCGGTCGGATCTCACCGATCATATCGATGTCCCACATTGCAAAAGGCCAAGGTGCCGTCAGGACGTTCAGAGGAACCGGAGGGATGTGCACCTTATCAGCATAGATCTGGCACTTATGACAAGTTCGAGAATGTTGGTAACAGTCGGCTTCCATTGTGGACCAGAAATATCCTGCCCGAAGGATTTTCTTTGCCATGGTATGTCCACTGGAATGTGTTCTGAATGCACCTTCGTGTAGTTCTACCATGATCTTCTCTGCTTCAGTTTTATCCACACAACGCAGTAGAGTTGAATCATGATTTCGTTTGTAGAGAATGCCGTTGCTGAGGAAGAATTTTGCCGCGAACCTTCTCAGAAACTTCTTTTCGTTGACAGACGCACCTTCAGGGTATTCCTGAGCTTCCAAGTATCTCTTCACCTCATGATATCAGGGTTTTTCATTCACCTCTTCGGCCTCAAGATCGCAGCAGTATGCAGGTTCGTCCAACTTCCAGATAATGATCCGGGGAGCCTCGTTGTCCCATTTGACTTTGAACATTGAAGACATCGTAGCTAGTGCATCCGCTAACTGATTCTCCTCTCTTGGGAAGTGTTCAAAAGTTATCTCCTCAAAGTGGGGAAGCAAAGTCAACACATACTCCTTGTAAGGAATAAGATTTGGGTGTTTCGTATCCCACTCGCCTTTGATCTGATTGATCACGAGAGCGGAATCTCCGAAGACACTCAGAAACTTGATCCTTAAGTCGACTGCAGCTTGAAGACCCATGATACACGCCTCATATTCTGCCATGTTGTTGGTGCAGTTGAAACACAGCCGGGCGGTGAGTGGAGTATGAGTACCTTTGGGGGATATGATCACAGCGCCGATGCCGTTGCCCAAAGCGTTCGAGGCTCCGTCGAAATGCATAAACCATCGAGATCCTTCCTCAGGTCCTTCATCCGGTCCAGGTACTTCGCAATCAGTTACTACCATGATATCTTCGTCCGGAAATTCAAAGTTCAATGATTGGTAATCGTCCACAGGTTGGTGTGCCAAATGGTCTGCCAATACACTTCCCTTGATTGCTTTTTGAGTGGTGTACTGGATATCATATTCTGTCAAGATCATTTGCCATCTTGCTATTCTTCCAGACAGAGCGGGCTTTTCGAATATGTACTTGATTGGATCCATTTTTGAAATCAACAGAGTAGTGTGAGTCAACATATACTGTCTCAGCCAGCGAGCAGCCCATACCAGAGCGCAGCAAGTTTTCTCGAGCAGTGAGTACCGAGACTCACAGTCGGTAAACTTTTTGCTCAGGTAATAAATAGCGTGCTCTTTTCGGCCAGACTCGTCATGCTGCCCCAACACACACCCCATTGAGTTGTCAAGTACTGTCAAGTATAGTATTAGAGGTCTCCCTTCCACTGGAGGCATAAGAATGGGTGGCTCTTGGAGATACTCCTTTATCTTTTCGAAAGCAGCCTGACATTCATCGTTCCAACGTACTACTTGATCTTTCTTCAGCAATTTGAAGATTGGCTCACAGGTAGCAGTTAGATGTGAGATGAATCGGGCAATGTAATTCAGTCGTCCCAGAAAGCCTCTGACTTCTTTCTCTATCTTGGGAACCGGCATCTCTTGTATGGCTTTCACCTTGGCAGGGTCCACCTGAATACCTTTATCGCTTACAATGAAACCTAGCAATTTTCCAGACCTCACCCCAAAGGTGCATTTGTTTGGGTTCAACCTCAGCTTGTACAACTTCAGTCGGTCAAACAGCTTCCGCAGATGGTCAAGGTGTTCTTCCTCAGTTTGGGACCTTGCAATCATATCATCGACATACACTTAAATCTCATGGTGGATCATGTCATGAAATAAAGCAACCATGGCACGTTGGTAGGTTGCCCCAGCATTTTTCAATCCGAATGGCATGACCTTGTAGCAGAAGGTGCCCCACTGAGTAACAAAGGTAGTCTTTTCCATATCTTCAGGAGCCATCTTGATCTGATTATACCCTGAAAAACCATCCATGAAGGAGAACACCTTGTGTTGAGCAGTATTGTCAACAAGAACGTCGATGTGAGGCAGAGGGAAATCATCCTTATGGCTGGCCCTGTTCAAATCCATGTAATCGACACACATCCTGACTTTACCATCTTTCTTTGGCACTGGCACCACGTTGGCAACCCACTGAGGGTAAGAAGTCACTGCTAGAAACCCGGCATCAAATTGCTTCATAACCTCAGCCTTGATCTTTTCGGACATCTCTGGACGCATACGGCGGACCTTTTGCTTTACCGGAGGGCAGTCTTCCTTGGTAGGCAGGTGATGAACCACAATGTCGGCATCCAAACCAGGCATGTCTTCGTAAGACCAAGAAAAGATCTCCATGTAATCATGTAGCATCTGGATCAATCGTTGCTTCATGCTGAGCTCTAGATTGGCACCAATCTTGACTTCTTTTCTATCTGTCTCAGTACCCAGGTTCACTGTTTCCACCGGCTCTTCATGCGGCTGAATGGCCCTCTCTTCCTGGAGTAGAAGTCTTGCGAGTTCACCAGGCACTTCACAATCATCTTCACCTTCGTCTTCGGCTAAGTTGATCGGATTTTCGAAGTCATAACTGGCAGTAGCAGAGCTGTTACCAGTGAGATCCAGAGTGGATTGGAACCTGTATAAGTGAGTGTGTGTGAATATAGCTGTTTTGCAATATATAACACAGAAAGAAAAAGAGCACAAGATTTGAAATGCAACAAACGTCCAATGTTTTGATTAATGATATATGGAAATGTCATACAAAAAGCCCTCACAAATGGAGCTACGATGCCCCGGGTAGGACACCGAGCCAATAAAAGTTCCAACATATTGTTTGTTACAAATTGAAAATCAAAAGAGTTCATTACTGCGTGACAAATGTAATAGGTGTAAAATCCTTTTCCGTCCAGTTGCTTGGTCCATTGTTGGTTGTTGGATAGATCCAACTGTCAAATTATGCTTCCTCTACGTCCTCCTCGATAGCATTCACCCTTGGATTGATTATGAACACCGGAGCCTTTCTGATCCTTTCTTTGCGAACAACCCTCTGAGCCTCTGCAGTGAAGCCCAACCCATACTTGTCGGTCTTTTGAGTGAAGTCGGGAAGTTGACCCCAGTTTGCGCATTTGCCTTTCTCGATTACAGCCCGGGCATCCTTCAAGGAAGCCATCTTTAGAGGAAAGTCTTCTTCAACCATTGTCTCAGCTGACGCCAATGTTGGAGGAACCTCCTCAAAATGTTGAAAGGGGGTTTCAATAAACTCCCCGTCCATCTCGATATACCGGAATGAATTCAAGTGACTAACCATGTATTCCTCCTCACCCTGCACAGTAACAATCTTCCCTTTGACAGGGTATTTGAGCTTTTGGTGTAGAGTGGATGTTACTGCCCCAGCCTTGTGAATCCAGGGTCGACCCAACAAGCAGGAATAAGATGGACGAATATCCATTACGTAGAACGTTGAGTCAAAGACTTCGGAACCCACACGGATAGGAACGTCTACCTCACCATGCACCATCCTCTTAGAACCGTTGAAGACTCTAACAATGATGTTACTAGGTTTCAGTTCTAGGCCCTCACAATCCAACCGATCTAAGGCCTTCTTGGGCAACACATTCAGGGAAGAACCGGTGTCCACCAACACGTGTGCGAGAGTAGTGCCCCTGCATTCTATAGAGACATGCAGGGCATCATTGTGATTTTTCCCTTTGGCGGTAAGGTCAGCATCCGAGAACCCCAAACCATTGTCAACTGTCAAATTAGCCACACAGTCAGTGAATTGATCTGCAGAGGTTTCTTGCGGCACATGGTCCGTTTTCAGAAATGAAATCAGGGCCTTGGCGTGGGCCTCTGAGCACAGTAGCAATGATAGCATAGAGATTTTAGAGGGGGTATGCCCCAGTTGGTCAACAACATTGAAGTCACTCTTTTTAATGATTTTAAGGATTTCCTCCATCTCTTGTTGGGAGGCTTCAACAGCGATCTTTTTTGGTGCCTCCGTCCGGGCAGGCAAATCGGTGGCAACTTCTTTGCCCCAGGCATCAGAGGACTCGGCGGCAGTAGTAGACACAGGAACTTGATTTGGAACATGCACACTTGCGGGTGTGATGATAAGAGGTTTTCGGATAACTGGTGGTGCAATGTCAGGCGAGAAAAGCCTGCCACTGCGAGTAATCTTGGAGGGACCAGTGATGTTACTGATACTGGTACCGGTGTTGAACTCCTGCTTCACTCCAAGCACATACACGTCTGCCCCATAGTGCCATGGGACAGCCTTGTCAGATTCATAGGGGAGAGGCCCCGAAACAGTAATGGTAATGGGTGCAACGGACATAATTTGGACTGGCTTCCTCGGGAGAGCCTTGGTAGGATTGTTGAAAATTGTGACGACAGATACTTCTTCAACGGAAACAAACGGAACAACAGTTTTCTTGAATAGAATTTCTTTGCTATCCATCAAGCTTTGGATGCTTGATTTCAGCAGCGGACAACCGGTAGGGATAACAGCACACAAGAGGCAACCCTTGCTACAACCCGGGAATAAACCGGCTAGTAGTAGGTTCCTCTTAACAGTCAATAAAGGGGTAGCAACATCATTCACCGAAACAGCATACAAATCTTCCTCGACGGCATTTACTCTATGCTGGGGCATAGGAGCAGTTACAACATTTGGCCTCTCAGGCGCCTCAAACTGAATTTCCTTCGCATCGATAAGGTCTTGAACCTTATTTCTCAGGCCCCAGCAATCATCAGTAGTATGCACGGGGCTATCAGAATGATAAGCACAACGGGCATTTGGGTTATACTTAGGAGATGCAGTATTCACGACCTTCGGAACCTCTTTGATGGTCACCAAGTTGGTTGATAATAGTTGCGGTAAGATTTGTGATAAGGTCATACTCAGCCGAGTATACTGCCTCTTGGGCCTTTCACCTCTTTGTTGATTGTACTGCTGAGGAGCAGCAACAGGTTTTGAAATTACCAAGGCATTGACGGCTTGGCGGTGTTCTGGCTTAACTTGTCTTCTAGGACCATAGACGGCACTAGCTTCCTTCTTGAAAGGTTTCTTCTCAATACTTGCGGAGGCGCCTTTCTGTATTTTTCCCGACCTGATGCCAGCTTCTATCCTTTCACCCATTAGGATCAAATCCGTAAACCCAGTGGAGGAATTACCAACCAGATGATTGAAGAATGGACCAGACAAGGTCCCTAGAAACATGTCAACCAGTTCACGATCAGTCAAAGGAGGCTGCACCCTGCCAGCCAAATCTCTCCATTTTTGCGCATATTCTTTGAACCCTTCGCCCGTTCCTAGAGACATACCCTGAAGTTGGGTACGCGTAGGAGCAAGGTCAGAATTGTATTGATATTGTCTATAAAATGCGGTCGCCAAATCTTCCTAATGTCGGATACTGGTTCCATCTAGCTGATAAAACCACTCAAGCTGTGACCCCGAAAGGCTATCTTGGAAGAAGTGGATCCAAAGATTTTTGTCTGCCGTGTAAGGTTGGATCTTCCTTATGTACGACCTAAGATGCAGCTTTGGACAGGAAGCCCCGTCGTATTTGGCAAAGGCAGGCGCCTTGAACTTGTGTGGGATTACCACCCCAAAAGATAACCCTAAATCTCCGAAATCCAGCCCCGGCACATTTTGAATCTCCATGGCACTCAAGCGGTCCTCTAATTGCTTGTATCTGTTAGCAGCGGGAGGGTATTGTTCGTCATTGTAATCTGTCTCGTTGTCAGAGACTGCAGGACTAGGAGCTCCTCCCCCTTGGGGACTGTCTTTCTCTACAGAGGAAGTAGTTGGGTCAGCCTCGTTATGGAGCGTGTTCCCAAACCTGCGTCCAGTGTTGAATAACGCAGTCCTCTTCTTCTTCTTCTTCTTTAAGAGCAAAGCCTTCAACTCTTGTTGACCTTGGGCCAAGCTCATGACCATTTCTTGAAACTGGGCACTCTGGGCCTGGAGGGCCTTGATTGCTTGCTCACTGGAGGATTCTGGATTCATGATGACTGTTCAAAATAAACAGCGAAGAAGATTAAGCAACCTGTAGAAAAAGGGGTACCTGTTATGCACATGATGCATGAGATGCTATCTATGCAATGCATTCAAGGATTTTAGAAATTCACAATTGTTGCAGACAAAAAGAACGCACGTCATATTAATAAGAAAAGATTTGTTAGTACATAAATGCCCCATGGGCCAAATATTACAAAAAACAACTTCTCAAGGTAAAAAGACGTTGCGCATCCTCTTTGGCGCAATGTAGGTGTTGAGGGCCTCTTGCTCATGGAGTCGGCGGGTGAGCTCTAAAACCTTTTTCTCGCTGGCGTAGAAGCTGGCTTCAAAAGTGTTCCGTTCCTCCTTCAGTTGGATCCAACTCTTCTGCATCTCCTCCCACGATATAGGCATGTCAGGATGTTGGATGGTGTAGGGAACCTCTCCTTCCTTGACGGGCTCTTTAATCACAGGGAGAACATGAGGATAAGGCATCATTAGACTCTGGGCTCGGGCTCGTACCCACTTGAGATAAGGTTCAAGAGGGATGGAGTTCTTGTGCCCCAGTGTCTTGCTATCAACCTTGTTGGGCATCCTCCAAGCTCTGATGAATCTTTGGCGAAGTCCTTGCGCATCATTGTCGAAGTCAAAAACTAGGTCAGGAATCAACATGTTGTGAGGGCCATCTCTTCGTGCATATCCAAATTGCCTCAAAGCTAGGCAAGGGTTGTAGGTGATACCTCCTCTGATGCCAAGTAATGGGACATTAGGGAACTCTCCACAATGATCGACGATGATGACATTTTCTCTGGACCGAGAACACCAATGTACATCAGAGTGAGTAAGAGTCATCAATCGTTGGGACCACCTTGAGCCTTGGTCATTCTTCAAGACAGATTGTGGAAGGTGCGAAATAAACCACCTTGCAAGGAGAGGAGTACAGCACATGAGAACACCCCTCTTTCTCATTGTTCGTGTGTAAAATGAGTGAAGGATGTCCCCAAGCAATATTGGTATTGGATTTCTGGACAAGAAGATTTTGACGGTGTTGACCTCTACAAGCTGGTCAGGATTTGGGAACAAGACCAACCCATAGATAAGGAGTGCCACAATTTTTTCAAAGGCTTGTAGGTCCAATGAATTCCAACATTCTTGTGCTTTCTCAAACAAGAATTTTGCTAAGAAACCTTTGACGCTGCTTCTAGTTTCCCAATGCCCCTTGATGTCAGAAGGCTGTAGATGTAATGCTCGAGCAACATCTTCCGGCTTTGGTTCCTTTTCCGTACCGTTGAAAAGTAGTTGATTGAGGATAGGAATTCTCAGGAGTTGAGAAAACTCCTCCAAAGTGGGTACCAACTGATAGTCAGGGAAAGTGAAACAGTGGTGAAGAGGGTCAAAGAACTGGAATAGCACTTTCATCATATCCTCTTCAATGTTGGTGTTGACTAAGCTGAGCAGTCTACCATGTCTTTCACTGAAGGATGAGCTTTCCAGAATTCTTGATGTGAGCTCCTTGAGTTGAGGAGGGATTCTCACAAGGTTGACTTGGATGGTTTTTCTGCGAGGAATTTCCATGACCTACAAAACAAGAACAAAGATGAAGATCTAAACCCTTGAAGTGGTTAGTAAATGCATATGATGTTTTATGATGTTCATGATGTATGCACAAACATATGTACAGGCAAGTCACACCAAACCCTAGTTTCAGGCTTGCATGGGGTTTCATAGGTAAGTACCCTCTTGAGTGTAGTTGGCTTAAAAACCTGTCCTATAAATAGTAACCGGGTTCTAAGGAGCTCAATATCACTGGATTGTTTTCATTGTTCATTGTTTTGGTTTAGCCACTTAACTAGCGACCAAAATATTCCAAGAAAACAACCCTCAATGAGTGTAGTATCGAGTATCTACCAACTTCGGACTGCACCAAAGCCGGTCATCTCACTACCCCTAATAAAAGGCCAAGATGGTCAAGTAAGGTTCTAGGTCATTAGTGCTTAGTGACATCACTCAGCAGCCCCGTACTCTCCTTGATTGAACTCAAGGGTTACCGGTACTCACAAATATGTCGCACTAATATAGCTATTGCTTCGACCGTGTCGGTATACCCTGCACAGTTTCCACAACGTATTGCTATCTATGAATGTTTCCCAAATCCGGGTTTAGGATTTCAAGCCCAAACAAAGAACCAAAAGATAAAGCAAACAAAACATACAATTAGTCATGCAAGAGGGTGATCTAAGCCCTAAGGTTACTCCATTTTTAAATTATCCCCAGCAGAGTCGCCAGTTCTGTGATACGGTGGGAGAACTGACTTGAGGTTTTGCGTTTGTTTTCGCAAATGTTTCGGTTGAGCAAGAGTGGCCACCGACTTTTTATTTTATCCTAAGGAAAGGTTAAAAAGCACAGCAAAAACCTTTGAGATGTTTTCTTGGGTTCGGGGAGTAGATTATAGAAAGGGAAGGTATTAGCACCCTTTCTATCCATGGTTATCCATGGGCTCTTAGTTACTTGCTTAGATCAACTTGCCTTGATTTTCAATTGTTTGAAATGGTGCTTTGTGTGTGTGGGTTTGAAAATGTTTTGAAAAGAGGCCCATGTGGTGGCAACCTTTGTAATGATCCATGTTGGGATGTATACAAAGATGTATGTCTTTTGAAAAGGTTTTCATTTGTTTTTGAAAGTTTTTTTGAAAGTGTAGTGATGTGTGGTTTGAAAATAGGCAAGTGTTTTGTTTTGCAAGTTTGATTCAAGTAACTAAGAGTTTGTCTACTCCTAAATTTCTCAAAGATTTCTCCTATGTTTTTAACCCTTTTAACAATTTTGTTCCACCATTGCATTTGGTGGACAATCTTGTGTTAGGATGTGAAAGGGACGGGCGCGGGTCATCGTTTAGACCATAATTGCAATGGTGCCAAGTATCTTTGGGCAATTTTCCTTGGAGGGACTTGATCATTTTTTAGGCAACTTTCGAAAGCGTCATCGAGGGACTATGATCATTGGAATTGTATTTGTTTTGCCCAAAGAGACCTAACATGCAATATGGCCCATTATTGAAGGAAACAAGTGGAATACCCTAGGGGTGCAAGTGTGATTAGTGTTGACCATTTTCATGCTTGTTTATCTTGAAATTAGGTCAAACTATTTTGGTTAATTAATTTGCATACAAACCCTAATTCTAACATGGCATAATTAGAAAGCATTAAAATGCGAAAAAATAAAGTTCCTAAGTTATTACAACACAATATATGGGAAGGGGGGTACAAATGTTCAAATGGGGGTATTTTGACAAGGAATTTAAACCTAGACTATTACATCAAATTGGGAATTATACAAATTATTTAATTGCACAAATTAAATAAAAATAAAATAAATATGTAAGATGCAAAAAGGGCCTTTTATATGTATGAAAAAAACATTTTTTATATGTCAAATAAACAAAATAAAAAGTATTAATTTTTGAGTTTTTATGTATTTAGGGCAAAACCCTAATTTATTAAATAAAAAGATATTAATTATTTAATATGTACAATATCTATTAGTTATGTATAAAAAATAAATAAAAGAGAAGTATATTTGTCAAAAAGGTATTTTTAATGTTAAATATTAACAAAAATAAAAATGTATATATTTTGTATTTTTTAACCTAAATATACTAATAAATATATGTGTATTTGTATTATTTATCAAATATATTAAATATATACAAAATAATAATATTTAATATTTATAAAAAAAAAGTATATTTTATATAAAATATTTTCAGAAGATAAAATAAAATAAAAATGGAAAATAAAATGTGTTTGCATTATTTTAGTATTTTTAAATAAAGGTATATCTAGGTATTTATTTATGTACAAATATCTATTTAAGCCAATAAATGTTTAATAAACACAAAAATGGTTTAAAAAATATTTTTTATATTTTTAATATTATGAGAAAAAATAAATGAATCAGAAATAAAAAGAAAAAATAAAAAAATGATCAAAATAAGCATAATGGGCTTAGGGGGTGTAAAAGTAAAAATGGGGTGTAAACAGAAATAACAGATCAGGCCCAGCCCACGTGGAGCTTCTTCAACCTCCAGCCATTCTTGTCCAAAACGCGCGCTTCTCAGGCTTGTTCAAACATCCTGATTCTTTGATTTTTAACAAAAACTTACAACATCAAAAATGTTAAGCATCAAACAACGAATCCATACATACCAAAAACTTGATCTAACTCTCAGAAATGAGAGAGAATTTCTTCTCCCCCAATTCCTGACCTAGTTTTTGTTCCATGTTCAGACATCAAATTCTCACAGCACACATAACATAAATGAAAACTAATTACATGGGCATATTCAGGGCTATGAATGTGACATATTTTCTTCACAAACCTAAAGCTAACAATGCCTGGATAGAGAGATATGAGTTCATGAACTTACCTGTTCAGTTGGAATCGTATCTGGTGATGGAGGTGCTTTCAATGCAAGGTGATGATTGGTATAGCTTCCTTGATGTCCAGGGATGCTATTCCAAGTTTAGTTTGCTTTGAAACCAAGTGAATCGTGTTATGGAACTTCAACTGCAAAACAAGAAAATGAAAATGGTGATGTTGCTTGGGAGTGTTACAGGTCGTGTTTGAGGCTTGGAATAGTTTCAAGGGATGATGTGGGATATGTTTGAAGTGGTTTTAGCAAGAATGCATGAATGGATTGAGTTATGGAACTCAATCTGCAGCAGGTACCATGTTTGGGCAGTTTTAGGGTGATTCTGTATTTGAGAAGGCAATGGAGATGGTTGGCTCGTGTTTCAGCTTAGGTTTGATGATTAGAAAGTGTTTGATAACTTTGCTTAAGCTCTGGTTTACAGGAATGAGAGTTGTGTCTTGTTATGCTATGTTTCTTCAACTTTAAGCAACAAATGTCAACTTGTGTTTCTAGCTTGTACAGGCCCCCAATCTATGCTGCATACCTTGGCCTTGATCAGTGTAATTAGTTCATAAACTTGTGCCAAAAGGATCTGCCTTGTACTTGCTTGGATTTGCATTTGACATAAAGTTTAACTTTTCTAAAATGGCAAAAATGCTTTATCTAAAAATGGCTTAATCTTGCATATAATGTTTAAACACACAAAATAAGGCCTTGGCACAATGAGTTAGCATTAAATTATTGAGTGCAAATGGGATATAGGACCTGTAATCAAGGAAAGCAAGCTGAATTCAAAATGGCACAAATGTATGAACATGTAAATTGGCCAAATCAAAAGTGAGTTTTTCCCAACTTGCCAAATTCGATTCTCCCTAACCATGAGGTTGTTTGATGAGTTCTTGGACATTTTGGAAATCTTGGAATGTGTACTACAATCCATCTTTGAAATGCAAATTGAAATTCCAAGTGTAAGCTTGTGAAAAGTGGTCTTGAAGTTAGGCAAAAATCCTGCCTAAAATGGTTCAAAATTTCTCTAAGTTAAGAATGGTTTGGTACCCTTGTTCCAAAAATTGTACCTTGAGCTACAAGCTTCTTTTGAGGAAACTTTGTGAATCAAAGTTGTAGATTTTGCAATGGACTACAACTTTCATGTTTTGACTTTTCCTTGAATCCAAATGAATCTTGGTGAGAAAGTGGGACAAAGTTAGGAAAAAATTAGGGTTTTTCATAACTTAGAAAAATTCTAAGTTATGAAAAATCTTCATTTCAAACCCTAATTTGCAATTCTTGATTTCTTGATGAACAAGTTTCATTATTTGGCATGTTTTGATGAAAAATAAATCTTGACACTTGATTTTGACCAAAAAGTCAAAGTTTGACTTTTCAGTATACAGTCAAAATTGATCAATTGACTGAGAAATTCAACTGTCAATCTTGTGCATTTGGGATCTTTTGAACTTGTTGAGTATGTCAAGACAATTCCATGGGGTCCTTGAGTCCATATGTGAGTTTGGCTTGCCATTGGCTAGGTCAAACAGTCAAAAATGGCCTTTGTGCAGTCAAAACCCTAAAAATGACCATTTTACCCTTTTGATGATCTGATCAAATTTCTTGTGGAATTGTGATCCAAACTTGATCAAATGGTCCATGTGAGTTCATAATGTTGATGTGGGTCAATTTTCATGAGATTTGCCTGTCAATTGGCCACAGTTGACTTTTTCCCCAATACAGTTGATTTCTAGGTCAACTGTCCAATTGACTGGGCAAAATTTGGAATCAAGACTTAAAACTTGGTATGGATAAACTTGGGAGTCCAACATGAAGCATGAAAGTCATCTTAGGCATTTTAGGTCAAAATATCTTTGTGCAAACACAAACCCTAATTTGGGTCAACAGTGCAAGGAGAAGTCTTGAGCAGAGGAAACCCTAACTGGATCTTGAGCTCCAAGGGTCTTGTGGTGAGAAAATATTGAGGAAATGGGAGGGCAAATTTTGGGGTACAACACCCTTTCCTTGATATAGCCCTTCAAGTTTCTCCCAAAGCTCTTTGGCTGGCGACGTACCAATAACATTCGCAAGAATATTCTTAGTCAAATACGTGCAAATTGTACTTGAAGCTCTCAAATCTAGGTCCTCCCACTTCTCGTTGTCTATTTTGAAAATGTTTCTTTTCAACGCCTTGTTTAATCCTAATTGTATCAAAATATCTTGGACTTGAATTTTCCACAAATCAAAATTGATTCTTCCATCAAATTTCTCTAGTCCAAACTGCACATTGGAACTTGTGACTACAACTCAACAACTCTTTCACAACACCACCCTTCTTTTCAGATGTGGAAGATCAGACAAAGCTGCAACCACAAACCATACTAAGAACTCATATTCCAAGATCGAACCAAAAGCTCTGATACCAATTATTAGGAAATACAAACCATGGAGAAAAAGATGAACAAAATTACAACACAAGAGATTAATGTGAAAACTCCAAAACCAGAGAAAAAACCACGATCGTTGTCAAATGACAACCAGAGAATATCATTGTGTAAAAATTGTTACAACACAGACTATCCTCAAACACCCCAATGCCCCAATACACTCACTCCCTCTAAAGCAAATATTTAACTACCTCTCACTATACTCTAAAACAAGAGTATAAGGAAAAATAAAAAATCAAATACAAGCTTAAAGTATTTTTGACTGGTACATATTGTAAAAAAAAAACTTGAATTAAATATATAGCATTGGATTCTCTCTTCCATCACTAAACTAAACGATGTGAGACTTGGAAAAACTTTAATTCTATATATAGTCTTGGACTCCCTTTTTCCTTTACAAAAATAAGTGATATGAAACTTTTTCAACATGTATATTCTCAACCAATCCCAACAGCAAGGGGTTACTAACTTACTGTTGGATTAAAAAATTGGAAAAGAGTGTAGATTGAGTGTCTAATTGTTTAACCTTTAAAATTATTATTATTATTTTTTTAATTTTTAAAGCTGATTTTTATAATAATATTTTTTAAAATATAGTATAATTTTTTTTAAATCATTTTTTTCAAAAAATTTTTTTGAAGAAGGTAAAAAATATATATTAATCACGAAACAGTCCTTTAAACACAAAGTGTATTAGAAGAAGTGCAAAAAATACAAATACAACACCATCTGAAATGAAGAGACAACAATACAACAAAATCCCAAACTAAATGTCAATACCTGTAATACACAATAACAAAGTTACATATGAGCAGCAGGAGCATAAGCCCCCCGTGTTCGCAAACTCTCATGTAAGGGATCTACTTTCCTTCACACTATACCTTCCGGAGTGCTTATGGAATATCCTGTTGAGTGGGTTTGATGCTAATAAAACAGGAAGGAGCCCAGCAGCTCCAACTCTGATAAATGAAATAAAAAGCTGGAAAGTGAGATTTCAACCACCAAAAAGATTGAAGTTTAACCTTTTTAAATATAGACATCAACAACAAACTTTTATTCTGAAAAATCCATTGATTTCGTGTTTTCTAAACTACCCACACTGCAACAACCCAAATAATATGAAAGACATGTCGACTTACTTTTGATCAACCACCCAAAGCCACAAATTGATCATGCTGATCCCTACAACGACCCTGAAGAGCCGTCGAAAATCCTAACCAACCAGACAACAACGACCATATTTTACCATAATTATCACATTGAAGAAACAAATAATCTCGGATCTCATTCTGACCCCACGCAGTTGGGCAAGTTTGTGCCTCTGCTATAATAATATTTCTCCTAGTCACGTTATCCTTCTCTGGTAGTCTATTGTGATATAATTGTCAAACTAATAAATTAACCTTAAGCGGCACCGCTTGTATCCATCAAACTTGAGAATCACCTAGATGTTGAGCGTCCACCGTCTTTGTTAAGAACTGATAAGCACTTCTCAAATTATAATAATTTGAAGGATGAAGTTTCCAAACTCAAGAATCATCAACAGTGTCCGGCAAAACAACATAATCTAACAACAAAATACACTCCTCCACCAACTCTTCCTCCCATACAAACAACCTCCTACGCCAACTCCAAGCCTCTCTATCCACCCCCACCCTAAAGAGAACATCTCTGCTACAGTAGCATCCTTGTACTCAGATCAAAACATGTTTTTCAAAATTAAAAGTATAATGTTTATATTCTATAACATAAATAAATATATATTATTGAAGATCAAATTTAAAAATTATATTTCAAAAATAATTTTTATGAAAACCTATTCGAAATAGTTTCAAAATTAACTGATTTTTTTAAATATTAATATTTAAAAATTTCAATAAAATAATAAAATATTTAAAATAATCTTTTAAAAATTATTATTAAAATCAAATTTTCTTTTGAATTTTTTTTAAAAAACTTTTAAACTAAAATATGTAACTCCATTAAATTATTAAAAAAAAAAACTGACAAACCGATCCAAAATATACTCAATGAAACTCAATACTATCTTTTAATAGGTAAATAATGAAAAAAATTGATCAAATATCATAAATATAAATACATTAATACATGATAAAAACATTTTAATAAGATTTTAATAAGTACTGATGTTGTAAGATATTTTTATATAGTTAAAAATTTATTTCATTATATCTATTTTATAATTGTTTTTTGAGAGTTATTATCAAATACATTATTTTGATTAGATGTGAAAGTAAAACAAATTTATATAACGGTGTTGTGATTTTTTAGTAAAATTTTTAGTATTATTTTTATTTTATTTATAATTTTTTAAATTTCTTTAAAATGATCAATTAAATTATTTGTTTTAAGACAAGGAAAGGATATATGATTTAAAAATACACGTCTGGATAGAGAAAAAACTTGAAATATTAATGGCTTGGGCACTATAAATTTAAGCAGAGTTTATCGAACCGTATAAATTTAATGGGAAAATCTTAATGTATCTTATATTTTTTATTTTATTTATAAATGATAAAAATGATATTTTAAAAAAGATTGATACACAAAAAGGTGGAGGACTAGGTCAAAAAACCATTCAAAAATATCTAAATTTATAAAAAGGCAAATCTATCCTATTTTTTACATAATCACTTCTAATTTCTAGTGGAAGAGAATAAAAAAGAATGAAAGAAGTAGATGTATGGCCTAAATTGACAAAAAAAAAATCTCACAACTATTGTTTTCTCTACAAATGTGAGCAATAATAAAATGTATCTCCAAAACCATTTTAAAACAGTTGGACTCACGAGTTCTGATTTAGCTTGATCAAACTTAGATGCAGAGAATGCATTAACCACCAAATTTGAATCTGATTCAACCCAAAGATTCTTCCAACCTCAATCATTAGTCAATTCAATCCCTCTCATCACACCATAAATTTCTGCAAAAAGAGATGAATTCCAAGCTAGAGGTTCTGCAAAAACTAAAGCAAATTAACTGGAGTTACTCCGAAAAATCCCACCACAACCCGAAGAATTGAAAGAATTGACAAAAGAACCATCTGCATTGCACTTCATCCAACCATTAGGAGGAAGATTCCAAATGATTTTTTTAATTTGAGGAGTTTTAGGCGACTTGATTTAGATTTGAAACACCTTAAGAACCCCAAAATCAAACCAGCTATGACGATAACTGAAGCCTGAATTCGAACAACAAAGATTCACCTGAGCACTTATGTTAGCTTTAATAGAATGCATATTAAGTTGTCTGTTGAAGTATCTAACCACATTTCTCACATCCCATATGGAGTTGATAACCTGAATGCAAGCATAATTGATAGCAAAAGCTCCTTGAGGAGAAGAGGCTTTAGAACAAGCAGACAAAAAATTATGCTCAGTAAAATTGATTCTCAAATTAAGAAGATTGGACAACCAATCCCATAACCGCAAAGCCAGAGAACAAGAAAAGAATAGATGACATGAATTTTCCACATGAGAATTGCAAAGAGAGCATTTTGAAATAATGCAAAAACTCTTGTAATAAGTTGCTCACCGGTTGGAACTTTGTGGTGCAGCAGCCTCCAAATCAGAAGCGACTTTGAAGGAAGAAGATGACTGCTCCAAATGGAATCAGTCCAAAGAGGAGGAGGAACAGGCTTTCACTTGAATAGATAAGCTTCTACAATAGAAAGTTTCCCATTTAAAGAAGCTATCCAACAAAGTTGATCCTCACAAGACTCTTCTGCCAAGAAATCATCTGAAACTATGTCTTCTAAAAAAGGAAATAAGTCGAACCAAGCTGCAAGAAAAGACCAAACATTATGGTGCAAATAGTCAGAAACAGTAGCATCCAAATTAATATTCCAACAAGCTAAATCTTGAGAATCCATGTCATTCACAAAGGGAGGACCCAACCAAGAGCCTTTCCAAAATTTAACCATATTTCCCTTTCCAACAGACCAAGAAGAATTGTCTAACACGATGCTAAACTCCTCTTTAATACCTTTCCAAAGAGAAGAAAAAGTATGATATTTTATACAGCCAAATTTTTTTAACACTATACTTCTAAGAATGCACGCCTAATCCTCCATAGAATTGAAAAAAAATCCCACGGTTTAAGTTTTGTAGCATGGTTGAGACATATTAGAGATCTTAAACTGAGGTCTCCATTTCCTTTAGGTTGACAAACTTTCTTCCAAGAAACTGTAACCAATTTTCTTTGAGAAATGTTACCGCTCCATATGAAGTTTCTAAAATCTTTATCAACGACCTTTAGAAGAGACACCGACCAAGAGTAAATCCCTAATGTGTGAGTTAACATAGCATGAATAACCGACTGCACCAGAATAACCCTACCCGCAATTAACAAAAAGCGACCCCTTCCATGCTGAATAATTTTGAAAGAAGAAACCACCAGATCTGTTGGGGCCGGGAGAATTGTCAACACTAATATTAAACACAATTATTTTGATTTCTTTAACAGAAGGACAAGAAATTATCATAGTATCAGCTGCTCATTAACAAGCTTTGGAATAAGAGCCTCCAAATTAGAAAACTATGTACCTGCATCTGCAACACCAAACATGTTAGAGAAAATTTTTGTGACATGGCTGGAAATTTCATTAGGATCTTACAGCAAAGTGTCCCTCACAGATAAGTGTGTGATGATATTTATGGCACTTTTAATATTAGCCAATCTATGATAGTAAGCAGTATTTCTATCCCCATTTAAATTCCAAATAGCCTAGCTTTCTCCTTCCAAAAACTTTCCTCCACAGACCCCCATTGCACAAGTAAAATAATTGTTAAGCTTTACATTAACATTCACCGAAAGATGAGCAGACGAAAGAATGATTTTGATCTAATCTGTGAATTTTACAGAGAAGCCAAAACCAGACAGGACACACAGAAGAAAATTTCAGTTTATGGCGTTAAAAGCCTTGATAAATCTACTTTAATGGAAACATTCCCACCTCTGCAATTTCTATCCAGCAAACTGAAAACTTCTGAAGCAAGATAAATGCAATCATGGATATTTCTCCCTTTTATAAATCAATTTTCTCTTTGGAAATCAGATGAGGCATGATAAAAGCTAAACAGTCTGCAAGGATCTTCAAAATAATTTTGAAATTGAAATTAGCAATAGAAATTGGTTTGAATTTGTCCAAGAAATTGGCCTTCTTACTTTTCGGAATAAGAACAATGTTGCTCACATCGAAGTTCTTCATGATCCAACCTTGATTATAGAATTGAAGGACTACATTCACAACATATGTTTTGATAACCTCCCAATATATGGTGCAAAATAACCCTATGCAAAATCGAAAATGTCTTTCTGTTTTTGAAAATACATCTCCGGATGCACCTTATGTATCACGCACAAACGAGAAAAACGGTTTCATTCTATAGGAAAATTAAAATTTCTTCCGAAGATACATGTAATTTTGGTAAAATAAATGGTCAATTAACCACTACAAGGAGTTATCTGGAAATGCTTCTCCAGAAAATTAAAGTGAGAATTTAGAAATATGTCACCTTTGCATGTTAGGTTATTCCAAAGATGCATCTCTGAAAAAATAAAATGTGTTATTGCTTAAAACATCCACCTGCATGATCATAGTTCATTTCCATTTTATAAACCCTCCCCAAAAATACATTCATTCTCAATCAAGTTTTTCACTCCAAAACTCCATTCTTGTGTTTCATCAAATCAAAAGAAGTAAAAGTAGTTGGAATTTAAGGTAACACTCATTCATTTCAACCATCATTGCTCACATTAATCATGTTTTAAAGCTGAAAAATGGTACGTTGTCTCCAGAAGTGTATCTCCGAAATATATATGAACTCCTTCGGAGATGCATTTCCAGAAACTGTATGTGTTGATTTTCTAGCAATCTGTTTTATGTTTCAGATGTTTCTTAGTATTTTATGTTTTTGTTTTTGTTAGGTATGGTACATCCCGATGCTATCCCAAACCTATTATGTCTCAGAAATTTTCACCTGTAGTAGTGAAGGAAGTAGATATTGGTAACCATTTTAAAAAGGGTTAAATATATGATGTCCCCTACCAATAGGGCGAGTTTTTTCCCCCCTTAAGAATATTTTTTAGGATTCCATGCTTATAAAACAAAGATTCTATTTTCAGATGCCCCCGATTCACTTATTAGCTAACTGAGTGTGAGGATTTGCCTATGTGGCATGGGTTGATAAGCTGGCTTGGATTACATGTATCAATTAAACGAAAATCTGAAATAAAACAAATAGTCTATTTCTTTTTACCCCCCGTCAATAGTTAGGGTTTAAAATTAGAAACCATCTGGGAGAAGAGAAAGCAATTGGGATAGACGAAGACATGGCAGAGAACAGCGAAGAACCAGGCAAAACGTCTCAGGTTAGTTTGAATTATTATCTCTATTACTTGAATTGAACATGCATTTCAAGTGTTGAGCCTTACATTTAGTATTTTATTTTAGAAAATGCTCTTGTTTAACATTGTTTTTCTCCATGGAGGAGAGTTCGTAAGATTGAGTGATGGTGAAACGATATACAAGGGTGGTGTTTCCACATTAGTTTATGGGGAATACCTTGAAAAGTGGACAATGATTCACATATGTAACACAGTAAATGGGTGGGGTAACTCACAAGGGTTTTACAGATTGTGGACGAAAATTATTGACGTAGATGCCAACTTTTTCTAGATTAGAAATGATAAGGATGCTTATGAGTTTGCTGCTTATGCTTGTGTGATGCAAGTTGATGGGGAAATGTTTGTGGATCACGACGCAAGTGGAAGTGGAGGGAATCCTAGGTGTGTGAATGAAATGGTTTAGTTAGATGTTAGTGATGAAGAGGGAGTTGAAGGGATGAACAACAATGAGGATGAAAGAACCACTGCTATTGCAGATGGATTTCATGGAATTGATGTCAATATACCAATTAGTGAGGGTCCAATGATAGTCGGGTTGTTAACTTCTTCCAGTAAGAGAAAATGGGAAGGTGACGTTTATGTTAATGAAGAGATACATAGCTCTGATCCTGATAACTCAGAAGATGAAAAAGGGCCTAAGTTTGAGAAGTTTAGGAAAGAGCAACTTGATAATAATTTTAGGTTTAAGTGGGGTATACAGTTCAATTCCCTAGATGACTTTAGAGATGTCATTCGTGAGTGGACGATTTTAAATGGGAGGGAAATAACTTTTATGAAAAATGAGGGGTACATGGTGAGGGTAGAATGTAAGGCTAAATGTGGTTTTTTAATGCTTTGCTCTAGGGTGATCCATAAGCACACTTATGTCATTAAGACTATAAAGGACACCCACACTTATGCTAGGGTTTTGGATAATAGATCTGCAAATTCAAAGTGGGTGGCCAAGTTTGTTGTAAAAAAAATGCAAACGTCTGATAGAGTGAGGATCTGTGATATTATTCAATATATGAGGCAAAACTATTCAGTGGGTATAACTGTGGCAAGGGCATGGAAAGCTAAGCTCATTGCAAAAAAGATCATTAAAGGAGATGCATACAAACAATATGCAAATTTGTGGAGATATGTTGCTGAGTTGAAAAGGGTAAATGTTGGAAATGCTTTGAAGATCAACATTGGCAGACCAGTCCCTTCAATCCAGCCAAGGTTTGAATCTTTTTATTTATGTTTTTATGGATGTAAAAAAGGGTTCATAAATGGTTTCAGACCATTTATTGGAGTTGATGGGTGTCATTTGAAGACTAAATATGGAGGTCAACTTTTAATAGCTGTGGGTAGGGACCCTAATGACCAATACTTCCTATTGACCTTTGGTGTTGTTGAAATAGAAACAAAGGACAACTGGAGGTAGTTTATACAGTTGTTAATGGAAGATGTTGGAAAAGACAATATATATATATATATATATATATATATATATATATATATATATATATATATATATATATATATATATATATATATATATATATATATATATATATATATATATATATATATATATATATATATATATATATATATATATATATATATATATATATATATATATATATATATATATATATATATATATATATATATATATATATATCAACAAAACGTTAGTGTTTTATGTTTGATGTTTATATAGTATTTCCCGTTGTGTTTGACGTTTTAAAAGTTCACTAATTTTTATTATTGTAACAGGGTTTGGTAGCAGTATTTGAAGAGATGTTTGATAGAATTGAGCATAGGCAGTGTTTGAGACATCTGTATGCAAACTTTAAGAAGAAGTTTGGTGGTGGATCACTCATAAGAGATCTAATGATGGGAGCAACCAAGGTAACTTATCATCAAGGCTGGATGTAGAAGATGAATGAATTAAATCAATTATATCCAAAGGCTTTGTCGTGGCTAATGGGAGTACCTCCAAAATGTTGGTGTAAGCATGCATTTAATTTTTACCCTAAGTGTAATGTACTGATGAACAACATTGCTGAGTCTTTTAATGCCACCATTTTGCTTGCTAGAGATAAACCTATATTAATAATGCGTGAATGGATTAGAAAATATATGATGAATATGTGTAGTAATTCTACCTTGAAACTTGAAAAGTGGCCACACCAGGTTATGGAAATTCCTAGAAAAATGTTAGATACTGAAGTAGCTATGAGTGGTCATTGGTTGCCAACTTGAGCTATGGAAGAAAAAATTTAGGTTACTCATTCATATAAGAGACATGAATTCATAATTGATATTTCCAAAAGGTCTTGCACTTGTAATTTTTGGGAGTTAGTGGGTATTCCTTGCAGGCATGCTGTTGCAACATTAAGATTTAGGCAAAAAAATCTAGAGTTGTTTGTTGATGAATGTTACACTAGAGAAAAATATGCTCTTTGCTATGGATTTGTTGTTATCCCTATTAATGGACAGGAAATGTGGCATGAGGTTGAAAGTGAAGAGTTGCGACCTTCTAACTACAAAAAGGGACATGGTAGACCAAGGAAATTAAGAATTAGGGAGACTGGTGAGGAAGGTGCTAGAAGAAGGTTACTTGGTGTATCTTATAGGTGCACTAAGTGTGATAAGATTGGACACAATGTTCAGTCATGCAAGATCAAGAAACAAGACCTAAATGCCCTGAAAATAAAGGCATTATCCTTAGCCTCTTGATATTACGGGTAATTGTTCTCCTGGTGTTTTTGTTGCTAATATGTTATGTGTATTTCTTTTATGCAGAAAAAGATGAGGTCAAGTGCAAATATTGGAGGACCAAATGAGACAGGGTCAACAACTACTTCAAATGGTGGTACAAATGTTGGAGGATAAAATGTGGCAACTTATCCAACTTATCCAACTGCTTCAACTGCTACTTCAAATGGTGGTGCAATTGAAAATAATGTTCAGTAGAATCAACCTTCTGCTGCAACTCAAAATGATGATTCATTGTTTGGGGATATTACTGATGATATAATGTCAAGCCTACATGACATTAATCCAAGTGTGCAAACAACAACAACCATCAACTTAATAAGTAGCATAAGGAAAGGCAATGCTAAGGTCAAACAGGAGGCCAAACCAATGAGGAAAAGATCAAGTGAGAGAATTAAATTAAAATGGTTTCAAAAACCAACCACAGAGCCTGGTTCTAACCCAGACCAACCAATATACTTGACTGAAGAAGAAGAAGAAGGCAATGGCTCTCAAAATGCAAAGAATGCTCCAAAGAAGGTTCGAAATAATGCTCCAAAGAATGCTCCAAAGAAGAAATCAGTTAATGACCTTTAGTGTATATTGTAATGACAGTTTATGACTTTTAGTGTTATTTTGTAAGGAATGGTGCATACTTTTGGCGCTCTTTTGTAACTCATGACTGATACACATTATTGGTGCTCTGTTATAATGAATGATTCATGCACACTTTAGGTGTTATTTTGTACTCACTGACTTATGCACACTTTTGGTGTTATTACCAAATGAAGGAATGTTGCATACATTTTGGTGTTGTTATCAAATATTTTCTACACAACGTTACTTCTTTTATGTAAATGATGCACACAAATTAATTGACATAAAAATTAACATTTTCATTCATACAAAGAAGTTTAAATTACATGAGAATGCCAACATTTTTCATCAAAAGTGAAAATTACAATTATTCAAACTACATAAAATTACATGAAGTTATACAATAAAACAATAATCAACCAAGACACAATAAGTGCCAACTTCAGCTTCAAATTAATCTCCCTTTGAACTTCAATCATCAGCTTCATTTTTTCCAACTTCTTCATTATGGCTTATAATTTCACTTCTTTAATCTCACACTTTTGACAAAATGGTTAAATATTACACTTCCCTTTCATAGAGTCTCCAATTTCATCATCCCATAAGAATATGTCACAGCTATTCCCAGTCTACAAATAACATTTTACACATCTGTTAACATGAAGAAAAATCATATTTTTATTTCAAACAACATTTGGGTAAACCACTTAAACCACCAATAATCTTACCTTAACATCGCGACATTTCAAGAACTTCCCATTATGGTTTTGAGTTGTGTTGGAGACCCACATCTTCATTGCACAACCACAACTACATTTGGATAACGTTGGAAATCCAATGGAATTATCGCTGCTTTCGACAGAAGTGCTACCAACCATGCTTCCAATTAAGAGGATGAATGTAGATGAAGCAGAAGAATGGAAGAATGGAGATTGAATAAAGAACTAGATGAAAGAAGAAGAAGCAAATGAGGGAAGAAGAAGGAAGAAGAAGCATACAAATGAGGAGGAAGAAGGAACCCTAGACCAATTTAGGGGTTTTTAGTTTAATTGATACATGTAATCCAAGTCAGCTTATCAAGCCATGCCACATGGGAAAATCCGCACGCCCAGTTAGCTAATAATTGAATCAGGGGCATCTGAAAACAGAATCTTAGTTTTATAAGGGTGAAATCATAAAAAGTATTCTTAAGGGGGGGGGGGGGGGGGGGGGGGAACAAAACTCTCCCTATTGGTAGGGGCATCATATATTTAACCCTTTTAAAAATAAACAAAAGTTTGAATTTCATGATCACATCATGCAATATATTCGTATAGAGGCATCCAAATTGGGGTTCAGTATTGTAATCAGAAGGTGTGTAATGGTTCGGATGGAATAAATGAATTTGTGATATTGACATGCCAAAGAAGTGGGAAATATATACCTCATCTCTGAAATTTCAAACGAGATGATACCAGTTCAAGAAAATGTGAGTGTCCATTTAAGTTTTGTGGTTATCAGTTGGCAAATAAGAAATGGAGGTTTAATGTGATATGTAGTTTACATAACCATAATTTGTGGGAAAAGTTAGTTGGTCATCCAATTGCATGTCGTCTCTTGCCAGAAGAGAAGGAATGTGTTTCTCCTATGACATTGAATTTGGTGCAACCCAATAAAATACTTGCAATCTTGAAGCATAAAAGACCCGGGAATATCAAAAGTATAAGAAAAGTGTACAACAGACGTTATCAAACTAAATCAGCACTTAGGGGGGACATAACTGAAATGCAAAACCTCTTGAAACTTCTATATGATAAGAATTACGTATCTAGGCACCAAAGATGCGAGAATGGAGTAACAATTAGAGATATATTTTAGACTCAACATGATTCCATAAAATTGTTCAACACGTTTCTCATTATGGTCATAATTGATTCAATGTATAAGACCAACAAGTACAGGCTTCCATTATTTGAAATTGTTGGTGTCACCTCTACTAAGAAGACTTATTTTGTTGGGTTTGCATTTCTAGAGTACGAAAAAGAGGACAACTTTGCTTGGACTTTAGAGGTGTGTCGGGCAATGTTGAAGGACCAAGAAGAAATGCCAAAATTCATTGTTACCGACCGCGATACTGCTTTAATGAATTTGGTTGCAAATGTATTTCCTACTTCTTATGCATTACTTTGTAGGTATCACATTACAAAAAATGTAAGAAATTGGGTTAAACTCACGGTAGGGATAAAACAGATAGAGGTCAAAAATGGAAAAATAGTCAAGACATACGCCACATTAGAAAGAATTATGGATGCATGGAATGTTATAATAAATACTTCTACAAAAGAGATATATGTTGATGATGTTATACATTTTCAGGAAGGTGTGTGAGAAATATCCTGCGTTATTGAAATATATTGAAAGTACAATTTTGGACCAGATTAAGGAGAAAATTGTCTGCGTTTGAACTGATCAGGTTAGAGACCTTGGAAATACAATAACAAACCAAGTTGAGTCTGCTCATGCTTCTATGAAGAATTAGTTGGGAAATAGCAAGAGTGATTTGTGTACATACTGGAATTATGTGAACCAAATGATACAACACCAGTATAATGAGATACAAACATCATTTGGTCGCAGAATCACAATGTTGGAACACGGTTTCAAAGATAAAAATCTATATTCTCAGTTGGTCGGTAACATATCTCGATCAGCTCTGAATTATATTTTTCATAAAGCCAAAAGAGCTGATAATATAGGTTCAGATAGCTCAAAGTGTGGTTGCACACTTGTGAAAACCAATGCTCTCCCATGTGCTTGTGTTATATCTATGAGGGTGAAACTTGATAGCCCGATACAAATGGACGCAGTCTGCACTCATTAGAAAAGGCTTAGTTTTGATGATGGTGTCATGAAAGACGGTAATTATCTTGACTGAATGGGTAGCGATACAAGAAAGATTTTTGAAAGCTGATGACAACATGAAACTCCACATCAAAGAGCAATTGAGGAAGATTGCATTTCTAGAGACTGCATACTTGAAACCACCCTCTCAGTCAGTAAAAACAAAAGGAGCACCTAAGAAGGTCAAACCTACCCCGAGTGACAAATCAACACTGCGGAGTCCATCATATTTTGAACACATTGACAAAAAAATTCCCGATTAACCAACACCAAAATCTCAGAAAAGTGTTTTCCAAGGAGCTCGCATTAGCAAACCACCTCCTTCACCGCCTCCACCAAAAATCTCATTCATTAAGGAAATGCCAGTTTTTATGCACAAATATATTGAACGGGTCGTCAATGTCAAGAGTGACAATAACTGTGGTTTTCGAGTTGTTTTTGCTTTGCTCAGTAAATAAGAAGAGGATCACACACTTGTCCTCCATACACTTATCCAATAGTTGAGGGGCAATAAAGAATCATACACACGACTATGCGGGAATAAAGAAAATCTTAAAGAAATTTATCACTCTCTTGTTCCTTACATTAGTGGACCTGCACTAGAGATAAATGGAAATGCTTCTCTGAAATGGGTCATCTCATAACAAGTGCATATGAAAGAGAGTATATTGATCTTACAAGATACAATTTCTCATAAAAAAATTTCCACTACGAACTGCTCCATCCCTAAATCCAAATGATCGTATTATCCGTGTTGGATGGGTTTCAAATTTGCGGCATTTTGTTCAAGTTTATTTGAAATTGGGATGTCCTATACCACTTACATCACCGGAGTGGACAACTCATTATACAAGCCGAACCAATTTGTTGAAAAGATGCAAGAGTTCACCAAATTGAGCAAGATTGGAAGAGAAATAAATAAACAAAAGTCAAAGGGGGGTACCACCAATAGCTGTAGATTTGGCCGACGACAAGTATTTCAGATTATTTTAGTAGTTATTTATCAATTTATTATAAGTGACATTGTATTAATGTGTTATAATGTCCAATATATACATTTTAAAGTTTTCCAAAAAAATCTGCATTAATTACATGTTTCTATTTTGTTATGTTGTGCCAGGGCAGATTCTGAAAATACATCTCTGAAATAAGGTGTGGTTCCGGAGATACATTTCCAGAACGTGCCCTGGTACAAGATAGGGATTGTGAGATCCATATTAGTCCCCCACTACTATAAATATAGAACACTTGTCATTTTGTTTCATGCCAAAACACAATCCACCATAATGAACATTATTTGACATGTTGGAAATATTCACTTTATTGGCATTACACCGTCAAGAGAATTTAAGAACACTGAGTACATCCCTCTTGAAGATTTACAATACACACTGCATGAGCCTCAACTATATGACGTCAATCACAAAATTGTGAAGATCGAGTACCGCTAGTCATCCGTTGACAAAGAAGGGAAGATTGAGTTCATCAACTGTGAGTTGAAAACGGCCGTTGATTTATAGACTGTGTGGAAAACCTTTTTCTGTTTAGAATCAGAAGTTTTGATCGAGTTGAATGTGACTGTTTTGAGATCAATCAATGGTATTATCAAGATGTTACAGTGTCCACCTAGATATTGAAGTGCAATGTTTGATCTATATTAAAATCTCTTAAGTATTGTTGATTTTATGATATCAATGTTGATCTTATTTTATCAACATGTTGTTTTTCGATTATATTTTTCTGCTTCTGCTTCGTAATATCTCAAAAATATATCCAAAAGTTTTACGTA
Organism: Vicia faba; assembly: GCA_948472305.1. Lineage (NCBI taxonomy): Eukaryota > Viridiplantae > Streptophyta > Magnoliopsida > Fabales > Fabaceae > Vicia > Vicia faba. Next base: position 347,485,181 of record OX451741.1, read on the forward strand.
TATACATCTCGAAAATAATTAATATTTCAATAAATATTTAGTGCATTCAGAAATACATCTCCAAAACCAAGAGATACTATAGTATTTTCACGTGATTCGCTATAAAAATATGAAATACATTAAAAATTCCCAATTTAATTCTATTAGACTTAGGATAAAATTTTCCTTAAATGAAATCAATCAAACATGTACCCACCCCAAACCAAAAATAAAAAGAATTTCTCATTCCACCCAATGTTTTTCCAGTGCATGTGTGAAATTCCAAAAATACCCCTAAAATTAGAAATATATTTTCCGGGGTCACCCACACACGTAATTTATTTATTTTTTAAGATTCACTATATTTTACAATAAAATTTATCTCAGAAATACACTTTCAATTTCTACACAAGAAAAATATATTGACATATCAATTCATCACTTAAAACAATTTAGATATTTTTTACTTTTTGACACTTTTGATGAATTAATTCAACACGCAAAATTATGAGACTCTCCATGATTATTCTTTCTATCTCAAAGTGAATGACATTTATGTTTATGTCTATCCTGTCTAATAATAATATTTTTAAAATTTTTTATTTCAGTAAAATTCAATTTTATTAAAGGTGAATTAAATATAAATAATTCATGTTTTAATACTTACATATAAAAGAAGTTAAAAAATAGTTTTCACTTAAAACATTACATTAAAACACAAAAGTTTTAAACCTTAGTTTAAATTAAAATCAATTTAAAAAAAATCAATCTTACTCAAAATCAATTAAATAAAATCAAAATCAATTTTACATGTTTATAATTAAATTTATTAAATTTAGAATCTTCAAACGTGGATCTAAACATAAATTTATATATTAAAAAATTAATTAATTATAGTATTAAAAATTATGTTTTATTTATAATACTTCTAATTATTTATTTTTAATTTTATTTCTCTATAATAAATAATTATGCATAATCTTAACAAATATTTGGAATTAATATCATTTTAAAATTTGAAAATGATAATTGATTAAGAAAAGTTCTTCAAAAAAATAGATATTTTAAAAGGAGTGGAGAGTATTATCTTGGCAAGATAGTAATAATCACGAGTAAATTGTTGGTCTGAATAAAAACAACGAGAAATATATTTTTCAAAAATATATTTTCGAAATAAATTATGTCGTAAAATAGGAGTAATGCTCAAAAATAAATGAAATTTATGTATATAAAATGTTTCTGAAAATATATTTCTAAAATTAATTAAAATTTAATTATAAAAAAAATGCATATTAGAAATATACTTCCAATTTTACAGAAACATTTTTGAAATTATATAAAATATTTCATTGTACTTATAGAATAGAATAAGAAAGTCACCGCTCCCAAGTTTGAATTTAGATTTCTGATCACTCCCCAAATCTAGATAAATCGAGTCATTGACCACTTTAAAAATAAAATAAGATGGCATCACAAATTTTAGATACATTGACCAATTTAGTTAAGTTGTAGATTGTTTGTGAATTGTGCACAAGTTTTTTTAATAAAAAAGAAATCGAAAAAAATAAAATTATTATTTAAAACAAAGACGTCAATGATCATTATTTTAGAGTAGTTTCAAATATGATTTATGTACTAGTAAAAGTATATTAATGTAACTTCTCCTTAAAAAAAGTATATCAATATAATGAAGAATTAACATCTCATGCCATATTATACATTATCACCTTCAGTTTTGATATATTTACGAAATCATCTCCTAAATATATTAGATTTTTTGAAATTTTTGATGCAATATCAAAACTTTTATTGAAATTCCAAATTTTTACTGTGTCATATGAAATTAATCAAAAATTTAAAATTTTTGATGTATTTCATTCTTATAAGAAACCGAAAATTTAAAATGCCCGATATATGAGAAAAACAACTGGAAATTTAAAATTTTCGATTGTACTGAAATTTTTTTCCCAACTTTTATTTAAATAAAATATACATTAAAATTTGAAGTATAACCGAAATTTCCGATACTTCGAAAATTTCAAATTCTAATAACATTTTTTATCGGAAATTTACGTAATTGTAATTTTCGATACGTGTGCTGGCTTTTGAAAATTGACACGGAAATTTTATAATTTCCAATGAATCACAATCGAAAATTTTGAAATTTCCGATTAATCGCAATTGAAAATTTGTAGAATATAAAGAATTTCTGGTAAGCGACCGAAATCGCATCGGAAATTTGCTTAGCCTATCAGAAATTTTGATTTTTAACTCCTTCGACCAATAATAAATTTTTTTGACAAAAATATAAAATTTAGAGTAAATAATAAAAAAATATTTTGGAAATAATGAAATTTAAGGGATAACATATATTATTAAGAGTGCCAAGTTAATTTCTCAGATGTAACTTTACGGCAAAAACAAAGTCTTAGCATACGTTTGATATTTATTCAAAACAACCACATCGCACGGTTTGACAGTTTGATAGAAGCAAGGAATTATTGCTTCAGGAAAATCACAATGCATATAGCCTTAAGCGTGCGGTAGCGGCAACTGACTAAGGGTGTGTTTGGACTAACGGTGGACAAAATAGATTTTATAGAATTGATTTTAACGGAATTAAGTTTAGTATAATTGATTTATGTTTGGATACATTTATGTAAAAGTGTGTAACAATCATCTAGATCAATTCTAGAGGCATGAGCTATAAATTATAGCTTCAAGTAGAATCAATTCTAGAGACATAATCAATTCTACTTTTTCCTAACCAAACATCTAAAAATCATCCATAATCAATTTTACACTTATAGAATTACTTTTGGCTTTTCTAAAAGCCAAACCAAACATGCATGGAATGACGAGTATCCAAACACCCACTTAGTATTATGGGTGATTTGTGTATTGATTACTTGCCTACTACCTATTCCTTTTGTTTAAAACTTTTATTATGAACATTCATTACTCTTAAAATCAAGATTATATAAAAATATTAGACAAACGGACAATAAATTACGCCGCTACTCCTTTCATGTCACCACTGGAGTCGGTATATATATATATATATAGGTTTGAAAAAGAGCGGAGAGGAGTCTAGACGTTAATTTCACCTCTTCCAAGCTTTTATATGTTTGGACTAACACCAATTCACTGCACCTCATCAAAATTTTACGATTCATGTGTTTAGATTAAAGTAGTATTAGAATGAGTGATCTCTTGAAGTCGCATCTTATCCATATTTTTTAGCTAAAAGAAAGGGAGGGAGAAGGAGAGAGTTTTTCATCACCCGCAGCACTTATTTGGAATTCCAACATATATATAATCAACCGACAATACTCATGATAACAAACTATAGAGGTAAAGTTAAATCCAACAGAGGAAACTAGAATACACACTTATCAACTGCATGCATCAAAATATCACTCCCATGCATGTAAATTCAGTTTCAGTGAATGGAGCATCCTACTGGTGTTCCATTGCTATCCATGTTTGCAAAGGCAAGAAAACCAGTTGCTACAAAAATGATTTCAACAATTTCATCAGAAAGGATAACTTGCAACGTTTGTTCATTTGTTACATATTATACCATACATTAAAAATAACAACAGAATTATTTACCCAAAAAGCCAACAGAACTTACATCAGTTGCTATGATGGTTGGCAGAGAGATAAGCAAAAAAGATGGAAAACAAGATGACCAGTATGAAAATCTGCAGCGAGGGGTTTAAATTAGTTTATATTTATAGAAATGAGGAACCAATGTAAAACAAGAAAAAGGATAAAAATAAATGTACCATGGTCAGGCCATATCCGCTCTCATTCCCCACGACATAAGATTTCCTGCTTAAATCAAAGAAAGGTTTGTTAGACTGTCAATGGTAAAAAGATACTTTTTAAAGTATTCGGATATTTGTATATGCCTTTTGGTTAGGAGACCAGATTCTCTGCAAGTTTTCTGTATAGCTTCCAGCCTGCTCAACGTTTTTGTTGCATTGGGATCATTTTTGTCAACCTGCAATGGAAAATGACGAATCCTTTTAGAAGGAATAAACCAGCTTTATAAATGGGTTGTGTAACAACTTACAGCAGCTGTATTTTAATAATCCATTTCTAAAAAACATCAAAATGTATTTTTGAGCTATGGAATGAAGGGTGGGTGACGATTACGAGTTATTTAATGTTTTGTTGGGAAAATAACAAAGCAGTATCAAAGTCAAGTCAGGAAAGCTTTCAGTGGACGTGTGTAAGCCAAGCATTGCTGCACAACAAATCAGAAGACTGGCTAAGATATTTTTTCCTAATTGCATGGCCTTAAAAAACAATGATTTTTCAACAGGTTATATGGCGCAGAATAACCTAGGGTTGCAAAGAAATTGAAAGACTTTGCAACCGAACAAGATTTTTAAAACAAATAGTTTGTAGCTGGTTTAATCGCTCAGTCAATGACTTGACAAGTACCTGTTGCAGCATTGCTACTACAGCGCTTCAAGAAAAAAATGCCTATAGAAAATTCATATGCAAGGGGGGTCTATCTGCATCAACTATTTGTCACCCACTCGCAACTAACTAACAATTAATGTGTTCGCTATTATAAAACATAAATAGGAACATTATCAGGTGTAAAACACGAGTGATGTCCACATTCTTTAGGTACAATTCTAATCATACATTGTTTAGGACCAGGGATGATTCATACCTTGGACTCCAACACAGAAGAAAAATCAAAGAAAGCCCCGTAGACATCAGTCATAGTCTTTGTTCGGTCAAACACTTTGGCAGTTAGACCTATAAACCATAACCAAAATGAAAAGATAACAGCTAGTTCAACTTTCTCTTTAATGGAACACATTGTGACAATGGGCAAAGAACACCAACAACAACACACCAGTCCAGTATAGTTCTCATATCCCAGATAAAAAATATATTTTTTCAAATGAAATGAAGAAAGGAAACTATATATATGCCTAAACTATTGATATAGATCAAGTATTATTAGTCCATTTCAAAACTAGTAATGTTCACTATAGAATTTCAGCCCGTTGTCTTCCAGCACTTAACCAACATCCATACGGATAGAATGCTACAAGGCATGTAATTGCGAAGTATTTAGATTTTAATATTTGAACATCCTAGATCCGATTAGAGAAACCACGAAAATATGTTTAATGACATTGAGCAGGCCCACTGTACAAGATAAATGTTTAACATTAGGGGATCCCAAGATCCTAATTTTAAGAAGATTGATCTAGTATAAAGTAACATGGAATGCAAATTACAGTAATTCACTATCCATGAGTACATACATTTTTCCCAGTCTTATATCAATTTTAGCCTAATGTAGCAACAACAAAAATAACCAAGCTTTTTCCCAGTCGGTTACATAGATCAAACTACGTCATAATGTTCTATCAAAAACCTAAAATAAATTACAAGAAAAATCGTATCAAAATATTTGTTTTTACCTCACCTCATTTTAACCACACCTCTGAAGACACCAATGTTATTGTAGCATAATGCAAGTGTTCCAATTGCCATTATCTGTTACTGACACACATATACATCAAATAAGTATTAAAGTTACTAGAAACAAGTATGAAAATAGCCATTATACATACATACACAATCATTAGAAATTAAATACATATCCAGAGGAAATAATATAGAAAAGAAAGAAAAAAAGAACTCTCGAAATGTGTGAAGGAAAAATAAGATCCATGCAAAATCCTATTAAACTTAGAAATTCCTCAACAAAAGTACTACTACTAGATTTAACTGAAATGGGAAGCCAACACTAAGAGATCTACACCGCTTCTGCTTTTGGAACATCAGCAGCTTGAAAAAATTACTCTTATTCTGCATCATATTGATTAAATTAAAACAAAATATGTATGCCTAATTTAGTTATATCAATTAGTTTCCATTTACTAGTGATTTATGATTAATTTTGAGTGTTAGCCAAGTTTAATTTAGGTGTTATTTAGCTCTTCAATAAATGATTTATAACTTAAACATGCACAAAAACATTTGTGTTTAAAATGTGATTCATCAAAAACATTGGAACCTTTTTATGATTCAATTTTATCAAACCCATGAATTTAATCACTATTGGAAATAGTGTACGTTCTTCTCTAGCATGCCTGCACCGAAGTGCTGATATTTCAGCACCAGTGCGCTATGTGAACAATTGATAATCCTTTTCTTCCATGCTAGTGTTCACTCAAACCTCAGCACTCCGGCACTCGGATTCTAAGTTTTGATTTTCAAGCCAGTGCCATGGTGCTAGACTCACTAGCGGCAAAATGAGTTTCTTTTGAAAATGAAGGGGGCGTGACAGGGACTTCTTTTGGAGACCCCACAAGAACATTTTTCCCTTTTCCTTCGCCTCTTCTACCGCCTTCCTTTCTCTTCTTCTCCATCTCCGCCCCTCCCCTTTTTCTCCATTTTTATCATTTCTTTCTTTCTTCTCCCTCTTTCTTAATAGATTCAGTTTCTGAACCTCCTCATCTCCACCTTTAACCCATTCTCCTATGATTTTGGCCACTCCATTTTCAATATTCAGCTCCACCTAACTAGGTATCTCTTTCATGCGTTCATTTTCATGTTCAAGTTCTCTTTTCTGAGTTTTCCGTAAAACACTGGTAATCTCAACTTTCGCGATAGAATAATATAATATATTTTCATATTCTATTTAAACTTGCATGGAAACCGCTATCGAATAATATAATATATTTTCATATTCTATTTAAACTTGCATGGAAACTGCTATCTCAATTCTGAAACATAATATGAGATGCAAATTAATAATACTACGAACGGTTGACAAATGATGTTGTATATGTTGGGCTTGGGTTCCTTTCTTATGTGGAGAAAGGCTCAAATATGAATAACTTATTTATCTCACTTATATAAGTGGAGAGTGTCAATTTAGGATTAAGAGATATAGAGAAAAATAAGGATTCAAAAAGAGAGAAAAGAGAAGAGAAACTCATTCCCATTTTTAAGCAACAGTCTCACTAAAACGACAATCTTCGATTTGTCCACTGTCGGATCGAACTGAAATTTGGCGGGCTTGTTTGCAAGACATATATCTAACTTTAGACCGTTGAGATCTTCAAATTAAGGTCTGTGTTGAGAGATATGGTCTTCGCATTGAAGCTGCAGATTTGAGAAAATTTTCAGTCTTTTGATTCTTATTTGTAAGTTAATTTGCTTTGTGATTTGCGGTTGTTATCATTATTTTGTTAATAAACTTTAAGACTCTCTTGTAACCTCAATTGATTATAGTAGAGTCATTTTCTTTGGTCTGGACGACTCGTGATTTTTACTCTCATATTGAGAGGTTTTCCATGTTAAAAATATCGGTGTTCTTTTTCAGCATTTATTGTTCGGTTGCCGTCTTATATTTGTGTTGATCCTCAAGGTTCCTATAAATTTGGAAAATATTAATCTGCTGCATATTGTTATGTTATTTTGTCTTAATTTCCCATCAGAGTGGCATCAGAGCTCTTGGTTAAGGGCTATTTTACTTGTTTGAATGAAGTCAAATACAAAGATGAAGATGATATTGTTGAATGGTTCTAATTACTATTTATGAAAGGGCAAGATGAAAGACTTACTATTTGTGAAGAAATTGCATTTACCGGTTTTTAGTTCCGTAAAGCCGAATTTTGTGTCTGATGAAGAATGAGAGTTTGAACATGATGTAGCGATCGACCTAATGTGTCTAACGGTATCTTAACTGCAAGTGCACAGTCTATCGCGGTAGTAATAAAAAGATGTCGAACCCATAGGGACTTTGTAATCACTCTAGTGCTATAAAGGTTTGCTAGTTTAGCTAAGGCGGATGTTGTCACGTTTGATTTTTTTAGAGGTTAAAGTAGAGGAAAACTAAATCGAATTAAGGGAATAATAATAATAAAGCGGTCGGTATGTAATAAAGTGAACCTAAGCAGATTTATTCGAACCTAAGCATATAAAGATGTTTAACTTAGATGGTTCTGTAGAAATTATCAGTTTAAAAACCCTCAACTCACACTTTCGTGGTCTTATCTCGGATTATACCCCTAAAGCCATATGCCTGCTCTCACTAGCCCATAAGTGTTTAGAAAATACTCTTGAAAACTTAATAAAGTCTAATTCGTTTTAAAGCGCTCTCGCTGTATTTAAATCAAATGCCTAACTTTAGCTATCTGGTTAAAACCTCACACTCTCGTGGTCTTGATCCTAACCTATTCTACTTTTCTTACTCTCGTAACAAAAAGATTAATTTTAATTATAAAAAGTCACAGCCAGAAATTAAGTTAATTTGGATTTTAGCTTAGGGACAATTTAATCCGGTCAGTTACTATTATCACATCCCGACTCTAGAAATTTAGCTAGTCATGATACTTGAAACGGACACACAGGAAAATATAATTGGAAAGCAGTGAAACATTCATGATAAATAAATAACAGTAATTGAACATAAACAAATTGTACTTAAAATTAAATTAAATGCGATTAAAACCTGAATAATAATACTATTCCTCAAGCTCCCTCTTCCACAAGTCGGTAAGATTGGAACCTTTGAAATCGAAACTCGAAACGAAGTCTGAGGCTAAAAACAAATTCTAACCAAGATAGCAATTTCCTAATGTTGGAAATGGCTATTAAAGGGTAAAAGGGAAATAAAACAAGAACAGTAGAAAAATGCAAACTGGGAAATGGTTTGTAAATTCGGCAGAGCTTCCGCAAGAAATTCTGTAAATAAAACTCTGTCTCTTTCTTCATTGAAACCTCTCCTATTTATAGAGGAGAAATTGGCAGTTTAAAAAAATAAGAACGTGGACTTTGTACTTCTTTTGTGGAGAAAAACCAAGACTGGGCGTTGGTGAGGTTGAGAGATTGTAGGAGTGAATACTCCTTTCTTTACGTTGCCCACGTCTCCACGTTCTCCATAACGTTAGTTTAAGTGCGTGACAGTCATAATGCCAAGGTGACGGGCGTAAGACGCTTAACAGCGTGTTACGTTCGTAAGTGATGTGTGACGAGCATTCTTCATGTAATAAGCGCGTTACGGTCGTAACACTCCTATGACGACCGTCACAACGTCAAAATCTGCAGAACTTTGCACATTTGTTCCTTTTCTTCTGATTTTCATGTTAACTTTCTTTATATGATCTTTTTCACTAAATTGACTTGAAATGTGTTGTACCTGTGAAAAGACATAAAAACTCGGAACAATCGGGAGATAAATGGATTAATGCAGTATGAAAATGGATTAAAAACGTAGCAATTATACGATACGATTTCTCGTTATCAAATTCCCCCATACTTAAACCTTTGCTTGTCCTCAAGCAAATAATCATTTAGAAAGATCGGACAAGTTTTATCAGACGCACATGCATAACATACCTTTGGTTTTCAAAACAATTACGGGAAATTAATTGTTAGTTTGACCGATACTTAAGTAAAACACTAGCGATACGCTAATGACACAAGCAATAAGCTAAGTCGTGGACTTCCATTTTAACCAAACTGTCCAATAATTCTGTTATAATTCTACCCAGAGTCTCTTGTACCTATTTCACCTGGTTTGTTCTAGCGCAATCACATTAAGCCCTTTGTCTTAGCACGCACGTAGTGGAGTAACCAGTTAGTGACTTTGATCCTTTTTGGCACGGGGTCTGGTACATGAATGTGGCAACCCTACACATATTATCCAAATTGGAGGTTGTGGGGGATCGAGCCGTAGCACGCCCTACCAAGTTCAGAACCATATACCTCTGAACCAACCAACAATGGACTCCTTCATTATTTGCTCATTTCTTATATGCGACCTTGTATTTTGGTGCAATTTTTTTTTCTTTTTAGCAGCGAGATAAGAAGGATATTTTATTGATTAGGCATCAAACACTTATATTCATCGGCTCCCCACGTGGTTTGTGTCTAGACGGTGCTGACTGCTAGTATAAACTACTAGGGGTTACTTTAGAACTAAAACTCAAGATATAGGTATAACGGTTATTGAAACGGATCGCGTAAGTAGGAAGTCTAAGGTGTCATAACCGTATCGATCTTGTTGAATCGTTCTCGGCTTTCTAACTAGGATTTCGTTAAGGTAGGTATGTCGGGCTATGCGAAGATAAAGCAAAAAAATTCGGTATGGCTAAATAAAGCGGAGAAGAATTGAAATTTAGAAATATCGTAAAAATTACTTGTTTAATGGAAAATGCAGAAAGGGAAAGGTAACTCTCCCACACTATATCAGACATTATCCTCAATGTTGTGGTATAATAGCGGGGAAATACAAATACAACTAAAGATAACAAAAGCAAACTAATAAAGACTAATGATGTCCATGTCCTCTGCTCCTGGTGCGTGATCGCCTGGTAGGCGTGGCTTCGGTATCAGTGTCATGAAAGCCAAGAGTGCTAACGTCCATCCTTAAGGCGTTTAATTCAGACAAGGCCTCGTCTAATCTCTCGTTCATGCTCCGCTGGCCACTCAAAATCTGAGCGTTCTGTGCACATAAATAGTCATACTGCTCTTGTTGTTTTCTTTCAAGTCCTGCACCCATTTGATTTTACTGGTGGATGGCTCGGAGAATGTCTTCAAGAGTGATGGGAGGTGGTGCGGATGAAGGTCCCGGAATGTCGTGAACGGGGGAAGCTCGGTCCAACTCTTCTTGTATCTCGTCCGCGGGGGCAGCAAGCTGGTCTTCATGAATAGGAACATGGCCCTCGGGAGCTGCAGGATCGAATAGCCAATTGGCTCTGTTTTGAGGATCAATTCGGGCCAATAGAAGGGTTTGCCGCCTCTAGCGCAGATGGAGTGAATATGGGCCAATAGAAACGAATAGGCGTTGATCTTTTGGCCGGTAAATGCACAGTGCATGAAGAAAAGCTCCTTGGAGTTAAGCTTGTGGTTGCTATCTCTGGAGAAGATGGTGTTGCAAAGGATGCGGTGAAAATATCGGATGGCTGGATTATGGATATGGGTGGCGTTGAGGTGGTCATAAGAGCCGGCACAAATGTTTGTCATGATGTGCCATAAGTTAAATGCTTCTTCGCTGAAATTATCCGGCACACGAAGGTGGGCACCTTCGTTGAACTGAAACCGAGCATTCGCGCGATATCAGTTTGTGATAGCTGATACTCAGTGCCGAACATGCGTAATTTGGTCACGCCAGAGAGTTGGTTGGTGGCTCCAGTAGGGGTAATGTAAGAAAATGAACTCAGAAACTCCAAAGTGAGAGTTTCGTAAATGGGTTGCGGTTGGCGGCACAGATTCCACAAATTTACATTCTGCAAAAGTTGTCGAACGCTCTCAAGCAGTCCCAAATCTCTCAGAAAGTCGAGGTCGACATACCGAGTTGGTTGGAGACTGCGGTTGTGATACGGTGGGAGAACTGACTTGATGTTTTGTGTTTTGTATTCGCACTTGTTCGGTTTAGCAAGAGTCGCCACCGACTTTTTATTTTATCCTAAAGGAAAGGTTAAAAAGCACAGGAAAAACCTTTTGAGATATTTCGTGGGTTCGGGGGGTAGATTATGAAAAGGGAAGGTATTAGCACCCTTTTCATCCATGGTTATCCACGGGCTCTTAGTTACTTGTTTTAGATCACTTGCCTTGATTTTCAATTGCTTGAAATTGTGGTGTGTGTATGTGTTTTGAAAATGTTTTGAAAAAGACGCCTTGTCTAGGCAACCGTTGTAACAATTCTTTACTCGAATGTTTTACAAAGGTGTGTATCTTTTCGAAAAGATGTTTCAAATGTTTTTGGAAGTTTGTTTTGAAAGTGTTTTTGAAAGTGTTGTGGAGTGTGTTTTGAAAAGTAGGCAAGCTTGTTTTGCAAGTTTGATCAAGTAACTAAGAGTTGTCTACCCCTAAATTTACTCAAAGGTTTTTCTCATGTTTTAACCCTTTTAACAATTTTGTTCCACCATTGTAGTTGGTGGGCAATCTTGCGTTAGGATGTTAACGGGACGGGCGCGGGTCATCGTATGGACCATGAATGCAATGGTGCCAAGTGTCTTTGGCAATTTGCTTGAAGGGACTATGATCATTTTTAGGAAAATTTCGAAAGCGTCATCGAGGGACTATGATCATTTTGATTTGTTTTGTTTTGCCAAAGAAACTCAACGTGCAGGCATGGCCCATTTTGGAAGGCAACAAACGGGATTACCCTAGGGGTGCAAGTGTGAATTGTGTATTGATTGCCATGCATTTGTTTTGTATTAGGTTATCTAGCGTTTGATTTTATTTACATACAAACCCTAGGTCTAACCATGGTATATTTGAAAGCGATAAATTGCGGGAATTTAAAGTCTACGCTATTACAAATAAGTATCCGGGAGTGGGGGTACAAATGTTTACAAATGGGGATGAGACTTATTAGGAGAGTAGTGTCCAAATAAATTTACAACCAAATCGAATTGCGATCTCAAATGTAATATGTATCAATGTATAGGAATAAAGCAATGTAAATGTGTCAATGTATTTGTGTAAGTGTAAGTGATTTATTTACAAGGTGAGAATGATGTTTACTTAATGAAAAAAAATTAAGTATTTATTTATTTTGTATTCTTGTATTTTTGTTAATATGTACAAACAAGAAAATTTAATAAAAGAAAAGAAAATGTTTTAAGTTCTATTTTTTTTATGTATTAATATTAATGTATTTTGATTAGTTAATTATGTACAAAATAAACAAAAAAAGCTAAACTTAATAGAACTAAGTTTTTATGTCTTTTTAATTTGTTCAAAAATAAAATATAAACTATCCTAGAAAATCTTGTATACGTATAAAAAAAGGTTAAAGTGTTTTTATTTACAAAAAATAAGTTATAAAGAAAATAAGATAGTGTTAGTATATAAAAAAAATAGAAAATAAAATAGAAATGGAGGAGTTAAATGGGCTTGGTGGATTTGTTTAGCCCAAACAAAAAGGTAGAATAAAAGAAAATAAAGGGGGGGGGGGTGCGTTTGGAAAACAAATGGGCTTAGGCTTCGTTGGACAGGGCAAGGCCCAAGTGGTTTACACGTTTTTTGCAAGGGTTTCAGGATTTTGTTTCACTTTGGGAATTTAGGGTTTGTAACATACAGAGGCGCCGTTTACTTCGCTTTGCTTCGTCTTCATCCTCTCACGCCCTAACCTCTGAACAAAGCCTACTCTTCGCCTAAGGCCAACCAGCGCCACCGTCTACTCCTCCTTCCATGGTCGAGCACGACAGTGACAAGCAAAGGTGATAACTTCTCATTTTATGTCCTTTGTTTCAGTTCGCGCATACATGTTATTAGTTTTTGATGATTTCTGATCTTTGTTTATATTTACGTTTTGTGAGGTGTTTTAAGGAAAGGGAAAAGGGAATTTATACCTTTTGGAGACGGAGGCCTTTGGAGATGGAGGAGGAGCTGGACTTGGAGGCGCGTAGGGTGGCCGGAGATGGAGGGATAGTGATGTTGAGAGCTCTGGAGATCCTGGTACTCTGTATTCTTTCTTTGCCTTTTAGGGTTTCATGATGAATACTCTGAAAAACCCTTAGCTTGTTTGCTCTGATTGTTTGCTCGCTTGCCTTTTCCTCTTCCCTTTTGCTTCTGGTTGCTGGCTTTGTATGATTTTGATGTCTTTGATATTTATGCACTAGCCCTGTGATGAAAACCTTCTGAGGGCTTTGTTGGTTCAGTTGAATCTGAGTTGCCTTGAATGCTTGGGTGCTTCCGATATGCTTGCCTCTTCTGTGTTTGGTTGAGCTTTTGTCAAAGATGATATTGGCCCTGATATTTCTGAGTATTATTTGCCTCTGTGTGTTTGCCTCTGGTATAGGCTTTATGCTGTTTCTAAGTTACAGTGTGAGGCTATGGCTTTTGACAAGTTGGGTTTGCAGCAGGTAAGGCTTGAGGCTTGTAAGCTTTGACATGGTTTTGTTGTTATGTTTAGGCTGAGTAGTTTGATGGCTTAAAGTTTGTGTTTACTGAGTTTAAAACAGGTTTTAGGCTTGATGCAGGTTTAGGTTGGGACTATTTTCTGGTTTAAGGTTTGACAGTTTGTTAGTGCTTCTGATTTGAGCTTGGATAGGTTTAGGCTTGAGGCATCCTGCGTTGAAAAATAGGTTACAGGCTTGAAGCTTTGAGGCTTGGCTTGTGGGCTTGATGCATTCACAGGTTTGCAAGACTTTGTGTTAGTTTTGAGGTTTAAAGCTTTAGGTTTGAAACAGGTCTGGTTTAAGGCTTTGAATGCAGGTTTAAGCTTCTGGTCGTTTGAAGTTTTTGGAGGCAGCTCTGTATCTTTTGTTGATACAGTTTTGTGGTTTATTTGCTTTGTGATATTTTCTGCCCCCCCTTTGTACTGTGTTGATATGTTGTTTTATATCTCTTTCTTCAAGCCTAAGCCTGTTGTAAGCCTTTCTTTTTCTCTTCTCTCTCTCTCTTGACAGATTAAACAGCAATTTTATATTGTTTAAATTTGTCTTAAGCTGAAAAAGTACTGGCCTGAAAATGATGAATTTGGATGTTGCTTGCATTGTTGGTTTACTCTGCATATTTCATGCTTTCCTGCATACTTTGTTGACATCATTTTGTACTTCTTTGACAGCTTTTGGATAGCCTTTTGTACTTGTTGATGTTTTGATATCTTTCCATATCCTTTTGGACAGCTTTTGACATCTTTGGCTTTGGGCAGCTCTAGTTGACATTGGACTTAGTTTGAAATTGTAATTCAGTTTGCCTTTATACTTGTACATGCTGTTTGGAAACTTTGGTTGACAATTTTTTGGATTTATGCAGTATGTTTGACAAACTTTGAATTTGTGCAATTTGTAAATTTGTGCATTTCATACTTTAATTGCAAGACATTTTTCTATCCCTCTTTGTGAACCGATAGCAATCTCGTGATTTGCAGAGAGGGGAACAACTGATTCCGGCCAGTTACTTTTAATGATGATCTTTTTAACTGTCTGCTTTTTATCAATTCATCTGCTTTTGACTTCTTTTCTTTTCTTTTTGCAGGTAAAGATGATTGAGCGAAGGAGCATCAGTAGAAGATGAAGATTTCAAGATATTTAGGACATAGTTTTATTTCAATTTAAATTATTTGTAATAATATTAATGTAAATAACTGTAAATAAATTTACAGTATTTAAATAATATCTGTAACAAACAGTTCAAAATGAATAAACATCCTTTTTTGATCAGTTAATTCTTTTCCTTCTTCAACTATTTATTTAATTATTTATGATTCTTAAATTATAATAACTGGAAATAAATCCCAACCATTTTAACTCAGAATAATAAATAACCAATAAACGTCCGGAATTCCGAATAATCAAAGCATTGCACAGCCAAACAACAAACGTCCACATGTCCTCTTTTTCACTTGATTAAATACAAACACTGCAAATTCTCAATCAACAGCCTCAGTCCATATCTCAGAATAACTTGAAAAGCACTGATAGAATTAATTCTTTCTGAGAAATATGCGCATAAAAAACCCTGATTCTTGATTAAACGCCAAAGAAGCGTTCGCCTGATCAAAACCTGAGCCAACTCAAACAAACCCTAAGCAATCTGCTTGAACTGCTTTAAAATCAATGAAAACCCTAAATTTTGTCTGACTGACGAGAAAAGTCTGTTTGACCAATTCTATAGCCAGTCTGAAAAATCAGGAAAAGCCCGAAGCTGTGATTTCTTGTGGAAAAAAGAGGAGGGCAAATTTTGGGGTACAACAGTTGCCCCTGTTCAATCTTCTTGAACCTGAAGAGTTAGATTGGCAAGTTTGCCTTTCGCGACTCGAGGGTAAAAGGAGATTGGACACTAGAGTGCCCAAAAAATTTGCACTTGGTGATGTGATGGTAGAGGGAATGGGCTTAAAGATTCCATTTGGTGATGGGCTTAAAGATGCCATCTGGAATGTGACAGAATCTTGTCGGGGAATGGGCTTAGAGATGCCATCTGGAAATTGCTGGTAGGAGGATGGGCTTATAGATGCCATCTGGAGGTGATTGTTGAACTGTATGTCATTGGTGAGTGAGTATCAGAAAGGTATCCATGTTTTGGAACATCTCTGAACTGGGGTTCTGAACAAGCGATAGATTGACATCCATGTTTGGAGAATCCGTAAACTGTTTTCAGAAGTCTGGAAATTGAATAAGCAATAGAGCAACATCCATGTTGGGAGGCGTCCGTAAACTGTTTTCAAAAGTTGAAGAAGAATCTGAACAAGCGATAGGTTGACATCCGTTACTGGAGAACCCGTGAACTGTTTTCAGAAGTCTTGAAGTTGAATAAGTAATAGAGCAGCATCCATGTTGGGAAGCGTCCGTAAACTGTTTTCAAAAGTCTGGAAAGAATCTGAATAAGCGATAGGTTGACATCCGTTACTGGAGAACCCGTAATTTTCAGAAGTCTTGAAGTGGAGGAGGAACTGGTGTAGGGTTTCCTGATGATGAGTCCGTGAAAAACTGCATCTGGATGCACCTGGAATAAGTATCAAAATGTCGCAGTGTCTGGGTCACATCTGAACTATTTCTGGATGAATCTCGGAAGATGATGATTTTTGTCTGCCGACTGATCTTACCTGAAAAGGTAAAGAGTTAGTTGTATGCAATGTCATGATGCGTGATGCAATGTATGTTACATCAATGTTTATGATATGAATGTGAGGAATGCGCGTGTAAGCTGATGAGCTGTCTTGCTGAGGATAGATGAATCCTGGATGGCTGGAGACAAAAGAATCTTGACTGCTGCCGGGGAAAATAATTCCTTGACTGCTGCTGGGGAGGGCAAGAATCTTTTGATCGCTGAAAATGAGAAGTCCTGGGACCACTGTTGGGGAATCAGAAGCTTGGGTTGTATGCCAGTCTACTGGGGATTCCGGTCTTGAAGAGATCTTCACTGGAGAATATTCGAATATTCTGTGAGGAACTGAGAACGAGAGTCTTCATTCTGCTTGGGGATTGATAGTTGGAAGTTTTAGCTCCGTTGGGGATTGACAGCTTTGGCTCCACTAGGGATTTTGAAACTTGACTCTGAGGGGAATTAAGTTCTGGAAGGCTCTCTGGCTGGGGAAATTAGCTTTGAGAAAGCTCTTGTTCTGCTGAGGATCCTGAAGTTAAACTCTGTTTGGGGAATTAAACTCAGGTTATATGCCACTTTGAGAATGAGAATCTTCATTCTGTCGGGAGCCAGAAACTGGGAGTATACCACTCTTCTGAGGTTATGAGAATCTTCATTCTTGAGAGAAACAGATTTTTCAGTTGTCTGTTATCTTGTTAGTGGTTGTAATTTCCAGCAGGTGATGAAGAAATTTTTTGATGATTACTACTCCAAAAGATGAAGGAACCTTGATTACTACTTCAAAATATGAAGGAACCTTGACGATTACTACTTCAAGATGAAGGAACCTTGATGATTACTACTTCAAGATGAAGGAACCTTGATGATTACTACTTCAAGATGAAGGAACCTTGATGATTACTACTTCAAGATGAAGGAACCTTAATGATTACTACTTCAAGATGAAGGAACCTTGATGATTACTACTTCAAGATGAAGGAACCTTGACGATTACTACTTCAAGATGAAGGAACCTTGACGATTACTACTTCAAAATGAAGGAACCTTGACGATTACTACTTCAAGATGAAGGAACCTTGATGATTACTACTTCAAGATGAAGGAAACTTGATGATTACTACTTCAAGATGAAGGAACCTTGACAATTACTACTTCAAGATGAAGGAACCTTGACGATTACTACTTCAAGATGAAGGAACCTTAATGATTACTACTTCAAGATAAAGGAACATTGATGATTACTACTTCAAGATGAAGGAACCTTGACGATTACTACTTCAAGATGAAGGAACCTTGACGATTACTACTTCAAAATGAAGGAACCTTGACGATTACTACTTCAAGATGAAGGAACCTTGATGATTACTACTTCAAGATGAAGGAACCTTGATGATTACTACTTCAAGATGAAGGAACCTTGATGATTACTACTTCAAGATGAAGGAACCTTGATGATTACTACTTCAAGATGAAGGAACCTTGATGATTACTACTTCAAGATGAAGGAACCTTGATGATTACTACTTCAAGATGAAGGAACCTGTCGATCAGACTGCATATATTAAGAATGTTGCTGAAATGTAATTTGCTTTGGAGAATAAATCCTTGACAAATGTTGGGGAAATAAACCCATGACTGCTAGAGAGGTTTCATCATTGCCCCCAGTGTCAGATGCATGTGATATTGCCAGGAAACTTGGTCTGTTCGTAACCCTTGAGATTGACATTCGAATGCCCCAAGTGATGGTGACAGAGACTTGCCCCAGGTTAATCTGCAATTGAGAGATTTTGTTGAAATCTTGACTGGACTGCCCCAGGTTAACCGAACTTTAAGATCTGCTGAAACCTTGGCTGGACTGCCCCAGGTTAACTGAACTTTGAAAGATCTGTTGAAACCTTGACTGGACTGCCCCAGGCGTGCTGGATGGTGACATGTCAAGCCCCCTTATTGATAGGAGATTTGTTAATGGAAGTGTCATCCTTTTTGAAGTGATTTTTGTTCACTGAGAGTTTTTTCGTTCCTCCGAACATTCGCTGTATGAATTTCTTCGCTGTCAAACAAATAGTCAAATGCAAACAGTGATATTCAAGCAATGCAAAGTTTATGTTTGTCTCGAAGTTTTGAAAAATGCGTTTTTTAGCAGAAAACTTTTCATAAGACAAAATCAACACAAGATTTAGAGCAAAGCCTTATAGGAGTCAGGATACCTTTTGTAATAGTATGCTTTCGAACTAACCCATGCTTCAATTAGGACTTTTGAAGGGTTGTAACGTGGCTTGGTTCACGGTTTAAGAAACAAAGGATAAAGGCTCAAAGTATATTTGTACCCATCCGCTCTTCGTGATGTTCTTCAACCCTAAACTCAGTTAATTGTGCGTCGAACTCCATTCGAATTTGGAACGACTTTTTGGGTGATGGTTCACCAGTTGAATTTTAGGAGGCAGTCATCATCTCCTTTTTTTTCCAACATTTTTCATGTTGTTGAGGATTTTTAATGACCTCTTTATTTTGATTTTGATTTGTTATCCCTAACTTTTGCCTGACTGTTCCCGTTTTTGAGATTAAAGTCAGCGGGATACCCCAACTTTCTTGAGTGTCCTTTATAGGTTTTGGCTCAGTGGGCTTTTCTTTTTTTTGAGAGATTGACTGCCTATGAGATAAGAAACCATCACTGTCTTTTGATTCCATAGGAATGCTTTTCTTTGACGTCGTTCGTTGTATTACGAACTGAGAGTTTGCGACTTCAATGCGCATTTTCTTTTGAATTAACTGAGATACTACCCTGCCCCAGGTTTATATCAAAGGTTTTGATTGTTTAGAACAGAAAACTCCTACTTCTTTGGCTCGAAGGGGTTGACTAGGGATTATCTTCCTTATAACTCCAGTGTTTGGGAATTGAAAGAAATGCATGTACATCATCAGCAAGGTCTGTTCAAGAGCATACTGTATGAGATTGTGGTATTGTTTCGTCATCCTCCCTCTAAAGGCTTGCAGCTTTTTATCAAGAGTTAAATATCATAAAGAAAGCATAAGAGTAGTGAAAAAGAATGGATGAATTCAAGACAAACATATGCAATGCATTAATGAAACAGAGTTTGACATTAATAGATAAATTGTTTGAGAACAAAAGAAATTACAACTTTGAAAATTCAAATGAAGCAAAAGCCTCTCAGTTTGAGCCTTGTCAATTCAGGTGGAGAACTCCTTAACGGAAGATTTTCATCTCGCCGTCTGGCATGAACCTCAGCACTCCAATGTCAATCAGATCTTGAATCTTGTTCTTCAAGGCCCAACAGTCGTCGGTGTCATGTCCCGGGCTATAGGAGTGGTACACACAAAATGCGTCGGGATGATAGTTAGGAGCGGAGGTATTGGGCTTCCGAATAGGATCCCTCAAAGTAGTCAGATTGACCTCCAACAAACGTTCCAGTATTAGAGATGACGGTATGTCAGTCTCCGTGAACTGTCTTCCCGACGTATTTTGATTACGCCGATTACCCTGTTGACGCTGGCGAGGTTGTTGTTGGGCTTGTGACCCTGAAGCAAGCAGAGGAGCCTTCCCCTTGTCTTCTTGAGTGGTGACTTGCTCTTCAACCTCAGATGTTTTCCCCAGTTGGTTATCCCGAAGCAGTTGGTTGACGAGAACTCTGAGTTCCTCTTGTCTTTGAGCCAAGTCCTGGATGAGAGCCATCTGGCCCACCAGTTGCCCCGTCATTTGGATCCTCATTGTTGTCAGCTCAGACTGCAGTGCTTCCAACTGATCACTCCTGGCATTGTTTGAATTCCCCTGGACCATGCCCGTTGTGAGGAGAGCTTTCACTTCTTCTTGCCCCAGAGACAGGTTCAAGAACATTTCCTGCAGCTGAGCAGTCTGGTCCTGGATATCCTTGATAGTCCTTTCTAGAGCCATCTCTTACTGAAATAAACAGTAGGAGAGTAAGGAAACCTGAAAAAGGGAAAATCGTCAAGATGCAATGCATGATATGTGGATGCATGCTTTCAAGGATCTCTTGGGGTAAACACAAGAGAATGTTAGAGGTTGAACTTCGGTCTTCGATTGGAGAACTTTGCACCGATGGATGCCTTTCCACGAGAATCAAGCTCACCATGTCAAGTGGGTCATAGCCCCTGATTCAAGTTGTTGCACTTGATCTTTGATGGCATTTGTTTATAGGAGAAAACCTCTTGCATTTGTTAGTGAAAATGCTATGGTATGATGATGTTATGTACATGTATGCAAAAGCAAGTAAGTGTATATATAGGTAATCATATTCACACAAAGCAAAACAAGTTCTTAGGTTTAGGCTTGCATGGGGTTTGTAGGTAAGTACCCTCTTGAAGTTAGTTGGCTCATCCTGTCCTAAAATAGAAACCGGGTTCTAAGGAGCTCAATATCATTGGACTGTTTTCTGTGTTCATTGTTTTGGTTTAGCCACTTAACTGGCGACCAAAATATTCCAAGAAAACAATCCTCAATGAGTGTAGTATCGAGTATCTACCAACTTCGGACTGCACCAAAGTCGGTCATCTCACTACCCCTAAAAAGGCTAAGATGGTCAATTAAGGTTCTAAGAGTTCGTTAGTGCTTCATGACATCACTCAGCGGCCCCGTACTCTCCTTAATTGAACTCAAGGGTTACCGGTACTCACAAATATGTCACACTAACATAGCTTACTGCTTCAACCATGTCGGTATACCCCGCACAGTTCCCTCGCAGTTTTATTGCTATTTACCTAAGAAGGTGCCCCCAAATCCGGGTGTAGGATTTACAACAAACCTAAACAAGGACCCAAAAAGTAAATCAATCAAAGCAATCAAAGCAATAAAGTAAAGGTGATCTAAACCCTAAGGTAACCCCACTTTTAAATTCCTCCCCAACAGAGTCGCCAGTTCTGTGATACGGTGGGAGAACTGACTTGATGTTTTGCGTTTTGTATTCGCACTTGTTCGGTTTAGCAAGAGTCGCCACTGACTTTTTATTTTATCCTAAAGGAAAGGTTAAAAAGCACAGGAAAAACCTTTTGAGATATTTCGTGGGGTAGATTATGAAAAGGGAAGGTATTAGCACCCTTTTCATCCATGGTTATCCATGGGCTCTTAGTTACTTGTTTTAGATCACTTGCCTTGATTTTCAATTGCTTGAAATTGTGGTGTGTGTATGTGTTTTGAAAATGTTTTGAAAAAGACGCCTTGTCTAGGCAACCGTTGTAACAATTCTTTACTCGAATGTTTTACAAAGGTGTGTATCTTTTCGAAAAGATGTTTCAAATGTTTTTGGAAGTTTGTTTTGAAAGTGTTTTTGAAAGTGTTGTGGAGTGTGTTTTGAAAAGTAGGCAAGCGTGTTTTGCAAGTTTGATCAAGTAACTAAGAGTTGTCTACCCCTAAATTTACTCAAAGGTTTTTCTCATGTTTTAACCCTTTTAACAATTTTGTTCCACCATGGTAGTTGGTGGGAAATCTTACGTTAGGATGTTAACGGGACGGGCGCGGGTCATCGTATGGACCATGAATGCAATGGTGCCAAGTGTCTTTGGCAATTTTCTTTAAGGGTATGATCATTTTTAGGCAACTTTCAAAAGCGTCATCGAGGGACTATGATCATTTTGATTTGTTTTGTTTTGCCAAAGAAACTCAACGTGCAGGCATGGCCCATTTTGGAAGGCAACAAACGGGATTACCCTAGGGGTGAAAGTGTGAATTGTGTATTTATTGTTGTTGTACCCCAAAATTTTCTCTCCCATATTCTTCAAGATTTGGCAAGATCAATCTCCAGATGATTCAAAATCTCTCAAGGATTGCACAACCCAATTGCCTCCTGATACAGTCAAAATTAGGGTTTTGGTTCTTGCAAAGAAATTGAGGTTTCCAAGGGTCCAATCAAGTCCCACATGCCTATAAACATTGTCAAGCCTCCATATGTCAAGTTTCAAGACTCACAGCATCAAGTTGCCCAGTCAAAAACCCTAATTGCTCCACAGTCAACTGCAGGGGCAAAATGGTCATTTGACAGTCAAAAGTCAAAAATTTTGGTCAACATCTTATTTTGAAGCCACAATCATCAATTGATCAACTCTTGATCATAATTCCACAAGCATGGCTCAAAAAGTCTCAAGATGTAAAAGTTTCTATTTTTGGACAGCTGAAAAGTCAACTACAAATTGACCAAGGCATAACTTCCTCATGGTTCATCAGAAAAATCCCATCCAAAGCTCATTTTGAAGGGAATGACATTTCCTACAACTCATCTTCACACTCCAAGTCCAAGAAATGCTCTCACAAAAAGTTATCAATTTCAACATTATAGGTCATTTTCAAAAGTCAACAAAAAGGCACTTTAAGTCAAGGACCATAACTTGAGATTGGTAAATCAAAATAACATGGGACCAAAAGCATTGATTAGAGGACTTCAATACCTTTCCAAAATGTCCAAGAACATGTTCATAGCTTCAAAATTAAGCAAGATATGCATTGGAGAAGTTGGGAAATTTTTGGGAACTTTCAAAAGTCAACTTTGCCTAAAACACTTCAAATTTGCTAATGGGCCTCAAATTCTTTCTTGAATCATTACCCAAAGCCTATGCACGACCCATTGAGCTCAAAATAATTTATTTTCTTATTTTTGATTAATTAATTGAATTTATATTTATATTAATTCATTTAATTAGATTTAATTATGGGAAAATCCAAAGATATGCTTTTTCAAATCTTTTTATGCAGCAAATATACTCCAAATATGCTAAAGATTTCGTGCATCATCCAAGGGGACAAGATCTTCCATAATTGGCAAAGTTTTCATGGAAAAAGATTGGAAAATACATAATTGAAAATCAAATATTCAAGTCATCAATTCATGGACTTGTGGGCTTATTTTTGACCTAGAATCATTCACATACAAAGGCACAAGTGAACCCTAGTGCAGAGGACACGAAAAAGCTGCTGCAACAACATACTCACTTGGCAAAATTTTCATGAAAACTTGGAAACTGATTTCATACTTGCAGCACGTTTCAAAGCCTAAAAAGGATTCTAACACATTGCCGGACCTTCCAGGATTCTATTGGCATCAAGAACGAGTCCTGAAACCCAAAGAACGCGCAAGAACAAGCCCTACGGTTTGCCATATTTTCCAAGATTTCATATCATGATTCATGCGCATTTAATACATATTATTGGTTGTTTTGTATTCACAGGAACCTTCTGAAGCTAATAACATAGTTTAATTGCATTATAGGGCTCTGAATCATGATTCACCATTGATATGTTTTAGGGTTTCAGAGCTCCCGTATTGGGGATTTCCTTGCATTGTAAAATTGGACCTCAAGACCAATATGGACGAACTCGTTGCAACAAGCCTGATTCATTGAGATACTCGCGCCCAATTTATATCATCTGTGGGCGTAATCGCTATTTTCCACTATTACACTTAGTGGGGGTTTAAAACCCCCGCTATCTTGTTTATGTTACAGGTACAAACGAAGAAGGAGAAGGCGTGGCAGTGCGTGGTTGGGTGATTCAAACTGCGCGCGTATTTTTTTTGTTTATATCATTAACATGTGTTTTTTTATATAATTATTGTTTTCCATTTACACTACAAACGCGTTTCCTGGCTCAGTTGGTTGAGGATGTGTATTGCAAGCATTGGGACCTGGGTTCGATTCCCAGGTCCCCCCATATAATTCTTGATTTTTGTCTTGATGCTTTCACATGTAGCACTCCTTCAACGCTCCACCATGCATCCTCACGCGTTGGCTTGCCAGATGTCCTGATCAATAATCCAGTGGCCACAGATTGACACCCATGGTGTACTCCAGTCAATGAGCGTGTACACAATTCTGAAAGTCAAACGTGACTTTGCTTCAATGGGCCAGAATTCTACAATCAAACCTCCATTTGGGCCTGACACCCCCCCTTGGTTTGCATCTTTTTTTTCTTTTCTTTTCTTTTCTTTTCTAATTCTTTTTAATTGTTTTTTCACCATAAAATAATTTTCCATAATAAAAACAGAAAATCAAAAATACAAAATATATTTAATTATTATTTTCACCATTAACATATTTTTTGTAAATAAATAACTAACAATTAATCTAGTTTAAAGTAGGTTTTAATTCAATATTTTCTTAATAAATAAAATTCTATGGAATTAGGTTTTTGACATTTTTATCTTTTCTTAATTAATTATTTTCATTATCATTAATCATCATTATTTATTATTATTATTATTTTTGTAAATAAACATGTAAAATAATTAATTAGCTTAAATTAGGTTAACTTTGACATTTTCTTTAAAAATTAAAATAATCTAGATTTAGGGTTTCCTTTTAATTCTTTTTCTTTATTTCATTAAATACCAAAAAAACATAAAAAACATTTTCTTTAATTAAATAATAATTAGGTCCTAATTTAATTTAATTTCAAGCAAAGGGTCAAAACCCTCGGACGTTCCAATTTATTCTTTTCGCGCATTATTTTCTTTTGATCATTATGTAACTGCTTTCCGGATGTAATAGTAATTAGGTATTTTATTTACTTTCCGCATTTTTATCAAAAACGGGTCTTTGTACTTTGGCGATGTATAGACCCGCGCCTTGTAATAGCGTAGCTTTTTATGTTTCCGTCTTTTAATTTTCCGCACTCCTAAATTCTAAATTGCATGAAAGAATGTATGTTAACTAAAAACAACACGTAGCTCACGATGCCCTGATCAAAGATAAACTTAACATGAAAACAACACACAAATACACACACCACTTCTAGGGTACGCCTCACTTGTTGCCTTCGAAACGTGGTCGTCAAGTATAGGACGTTTTAGCGGTCGCTCTTATGTCCATGATCCAGTTGCCTTGAAATAGTTGCCTCGGAACAGTTGCCTCAGAACGGTTGCCTCAGATTAAAAAGGATCAAGGACATAAGGGTAGCTTCTAAGGTATCCTACTATTGCTTCGGTGACCACTGTCCCTACAATCGAATTGACCCGAACACCTCCAACGGTGGTGCTACCTACCTCTCAATGGTAGGATGGAACTACCTAAATGACACTTACACAACTTAATTCCTTAGGGTAGGTAGATGACTCATGGATACTTGCTCTCTTCAAAAACAAACAAAATACTTTTCACACCTTACACTTTCAAAAGCTTTCAAAACAAATTTTTCAAACACTCTTGAGGACAGATACAAGAGTTATTCAGAAATCTTTCAAAGAAACTTTTTTTTTCAAACCCACTCACATTTTGAAAAGCAAACATTTTGAAAACATAAGAGCAAGTATCTAAGAGCCCGTGGATAACCATGGATAGAAAGGGTGCTAACACCTTCCCTTTCTATAAATCTACCTCCCAAACCGAGAAACGTTCTCATAAGGAATTTTGCTGTGCTTTTGTCCTGTCCATGTTGGAGAAAATAAAAGATGGTGGCGACTCTTGCTTCCACGATATTTCGCGAACCAGCGTTAAACAGTCAGTTCTAAATCCACCGATCACAGAACTGGCGACTCTGCTGGGGAGATTTTAAAGTGAGGTGTACCTTAGGATAGCTCATACTTGTGTTTTCAATTGCTTTGTTTTGTTTGCTTTATTATTGTGGGCACTGTCTTGGGAGTTCTATTGATCCTAACCCGGATCTGGAGGATACCTTCTTAGAAAGTAGCAACAAGATTGTGAGGGAATTGTGTGGGGTATACCGACACGGTTGAAGCAGTCTGCTACGTTGATGTGGCACTTTGGTGAGTACCGGTAACCCTTGAGTCAAGTTAAGGAGAGTATGGGGCCGCCGCGTGGTGTCGTGAAGCATCAACTGACCTTAGGAATCTTAATTGAACCACCTTGGCCTCTTTAGGGTAGTGAGATAACTGACTTTGGTGCAGTCCGAAGTTGGTTGATACTCGATACTACACTCAGTTGAGGGTTGTTTTCTTGGAATATTTCGATCGCCAGTTCAGTGGCTAAATCGAAACGATGAACACATAAAACAATCCAATAATATTGAGACCCTTAGAACCCGGTTACTTCTGATAGGACAGGTTTTGAGCCCACCAACTTCAAGAGGGTAATACCTAGACCTCATGCTGGCCTAAACTCTAAGGACTGTCTTGTGTGACTTGTGTGCCTTACCATGTTTGCTTTTGTGAATACTTGTGGTGTGCTTCTATCATAATATCATAACATCATACAGCATCATATGCATCCACTAACCACTTCAGGGGTTCGAATCTTCATCTTTGTTCTTTTTTTGTAGGACATGGAAACTATCCGCAGAAAGACAATTCAGATCAGCCTTGTAAGGATCCCTCCTCAGCTTAAGGAACTTACATCCAGGATTCCCGAGAGCTCTTCTTTCAGTGAGAGACATGGAAGACTCATCAGCCTGGTCAACACCAACATTGAGGAAGATATGATAAAGGTCCTCTTCCAGTTCTTTGACCCTCTGCATCACTGTTTTACTTTCCTGGATTATCAACTGGTGCCTACATTGGAAGAGTTCTCCCGGCTTCTGAAGATCCCTATCCTTAGTCAACTACCCTACAACGGTATAGAAAGGGAACCCAAACTTGAAGAGATTGCTAAAGCGTTACGCCTACAACCATCTGACATCAAGGGACATTGGGAAGTTAGAAGTGGTATCAAAGGGTTCTTGACCAGGTTTCTGTTTGAGAAGGCCCAAGAATGTTGGAATTCCCTTGACCTACAAGCCTTCGAAGAAGTTATGGCACTCCTTGTCTATGGGTTGGTGTTGTTCCCGAATCCCGATCAGCTTATAGATATCAATGCTGTCAAGATCTTCATGTCCAGGAATCCTATACCTACGTTGCTTGGGGACATCCTTCACTCATGTTACACTCGAACCATGAGAAAAAGAGGTGTTCTTATGTGCTGCACTCCTCTCCTGGGAAGGTGGTTTATTTCGCACCTTCCACAATCAATTTTGAAGAACGAGCGGGGTTTGAGATGGTCACAACGATTGATGACTCTTACGCATGCAGATATACATTGGTGTTCTCGGTCCAGAGAAGACGTCACTATCATTGATCGCTGCGGGGAGTTTCCTAATGTTCCTTTACTTGGAATTAGAGAAGGTATTACTTACAACCCCTGTCTGGCCTTGAGACAGTTTGGATATGCTCGGAGGGATGGCCCTCATGACATGGTAATTCCTGACATAGTTTTTGACTTCGACAACGATGCACAAGGACTTCGCCAAAGATTTATCAGAGCTTGGAGGATGCCCAACAGGGTAGACAACAAGACATTGGGGCACAGGAACTCCATCCCGTTGGAACCTTATCTCAAGTGGGTACGAGCCCGCTCCCAGAAGTTAGTAATGCCATATCCTCATGTTCTCCCTGTGATCAAAGAGCCAGTATTGGAAGGGGAGGTCTCGTACACCATTCAACATCCTGACATGCCTACATCCTGGGAAGAGATGCAGAAGAGCTGTGTCCAGCTAAAGGAAGAATGGAATTCCCTTGAAGCCAGTCTACATGCTAGTGAGAAGAAGGTCTTGGAGCTCACTCGCCTACTGCACGAGGAAAAGACTCTCAACACTTACATTGCTCCAAAGAGGATGCGCAGTGTCTTTTGGGATTAATTTACTTTGTAATATTTGCCCATGAGGCCTTGATGTACTGAACAATTATTTCTTAATGATAACGTGTGTTCCTTTTTGTCTACAACAAATTTGAACTTTCGAACCCTTGAATGCATTGCATAAACAACATATCATGCATCATGTGCATAGCAGGTACTCTTTTTTACAGGTGGTTTAATCTTCTTCGCTGTTTATTTCAGCTCGCCATCATGAATCCTGAATCATCTACTGAGCAATCCATCAAGGCCCTCCAGGCTCAGAACGCCCAATTCCAAGAGCTGATCATGAGTTTGGCCCAAGGACAAGAGGAATTGAAGGCTTTGTTGGTCAAGAAGAAGAAGAGAACTGTACTATTCAACACTGGCCGGAGGTTTGGTAACACACTGCAGAATGAGGCTGACCAAGCTGGTTCTTTTGTAGGGAAAGGCAGTCCCCAAGGGGGAAGGGTTCCTAGTCCGGTGGTCTCTGACAACGAGACTGATTTTAATGAGGAGCAGTATCCTCCAGCTGAAGACAAGTACAAGCAGTTAGAGGATCGTCTGAATGCCATGGAAATTCAACAAGTGCCTGGGTTGGATTTTGGAGACTTGGGTCTATCTTCTGGTGTGGTGATCCCACACAAGTTCAAAGCACCATCTTTCGCAAAGTATGATGGGGCGTCCTGCCCTAAGTTACATCTTAGATCTTATGTGCGGAAGATCCAGCCGTATACTGTGGATAAGAACTTATGGATCCTGTTGTACCCTAAAATTTTCCCTCCCATATTCTTCAAGAATTGCAAAATCAAGCTTCAAAATCTCCCCAAGGGTTGCACAGTGCAAAGGTCTCCTAAGCAGTCAAAATTAGGGTTTTGGTCTTGATCAAGAAAATGAAGTTTCCAAAGGTCCAATCAAGTCTCACATGCCTATAAATATGGTCAAGCATCCTCATACAAAGTTTCAAGACTTTCAGCACAAAATTGCACAGTCAGAAACCCTAATTGCACTACAGTCAACTATAGGGGCAAAATGGTTATTTGACAGTCAAAAGTTCAAATTTTTGGTCAACATCTCATTTTGAAGCCACAAACATCATTTGATCAATGCTTGATCATGATTCTCAAAGCTTGGCTCAAAAATCATCAAGATGCAAAAGTTTCCTTATTTGGACAGTTGAAAAAGTCAACTGTAAATTGACCAGGGCATAACTTTCACATGGATTATCAGAAAAATTCCATTCAAATCTCATTTTGAAGAGAAAGACATTTCCTACAACTCCTCTTCATACTTCAAGTCCAATAAATGCTCTCACAAAAAGTTATCAATTTCAACATTATAGGTCATTTTCAAAAGTCAACAAAAAGGGACTTTAAGTCAAAGGCCATAACTTGAGATTGGTAAATCAAAATGCCATGGGACCAAAGGCATTGGTTAGAGGACTCAAAGAACTTTCCAAAATGTCCAAGAACATGAGCAAAGCTTAAAAATTGAGCAAGTTATGCCTTGTGGAAGTTGGGAAATTTTTGGATATTTTGAAAAGTCAACATTGATTCAAATGACCTAAAATTGCTAATGGGCCTCTTTTTCTTCCACAATTCATTATCCAAAGCATACACACGACCATTTGGTCCAAAGGGAAGTTTTTCTCCATTTTTATTTATTTATTTGAATTTTTTATTATTAATAATTCATTTAATTAAATAAAATACATGAAAAATACAAAACTAATGAAATAAAATCTTTTTGTGCAGAAAATACTCCCATTGGACACTCAAGATTCGTGCATAATCATTTGTGGAAAGTTTTGGCATGATTTGGTATCAAATTGCATGAAAAAGATTGGAAAAACTAATGCTTGAAAATCAAATATTGAACAATCAAATCTTGGATTCTTTTGATCAAATTTTTTGACCTAATTCACTCCATACATAAGCTGCAAGCAAGACCTAATGAAAAGGACCAGAAAGCTGCGCCAGAAACCCTTGCACAAACTTGAAATTTTATCAAGAAAATTCAATTCTGAAAACCTAATTCTAGGGCGATTCAGGGCCAAATAGCTACTCCATTAGCTTCCTCAAGGATCATAGGACGTGTTCCAATCATCCCCTAAGCCCCATACTCAAGAAAACGTGAAATCACCATTGAAATTGGTAAGGAAAATTTCAGAATCGTTTTCAATCATTCATGCAGTATTAACATGTTTCATTGTTGTTTTTGTGTATAGAATGATATTTGCAAGCTAACTGCATAGTTTGATTTGAGTTTCATGCCAAAACGAAGAATCCACCATTATTAAATTCTAGGGTTTGCAGAGCTGTGAATTGGGCGTTTTCAGATCGTGTAAAATTGGACCACCACGATGCCATGGCCATGCTCAGCATACTTGGACGAAGAGGAATCCACCCTCGCGCTCAATTTATGAGCGTTCTTGGGCTATTCGCTATTTTCCAAAAGATGGCCTAAAAGAACACTTGAAAAACCATGGCCTATGTTTTTATGTTTCAGGAAAAATAAAACAAATGAGGAAGACGCTTAGGTGGCGAGGCATGGATGGTTGGTTCAAATTTTCGCGCGCGGAGGCCCCACTAACCATTGTTTATTTTATATTCATTGTTTATGGTTTAATATACAAAGTGCGCGTTTGGCTTGATTGGTAAAGTATGAGACTGGTAAACCATAGGACCTGGGTTCGAGCCCCAGGTCCTCACCCCCCTTTCATATTTTTCTGCAATTAATGATTCAATGCAGGTCAAACATAGTGGACCATCATGCACCTACAAAATCCAGCTATCCACGCGTCCCAGAGCATCAAATCAAAGGCCATGATCTGGAGGGCACGGTGTACTATAGTCAACGTGCATACATGCTAACCAAAAAGTCTACCAGGCCAAGAGTAATTGGGCCTGAATCACTACAAAAAACCTCCACTTTGGGGACTGCAACCCCCCTAGGTTTGCTAAACTTTTTTTACTTTCTTTGTTTTTTATTATTTCTATTTTTTTAAATTATTGTTTTCTTAATTAATTCATTATTTTCATAAATATAAAAAACACCATAAAAAATCAGAAAAAGAGAAAAAATGTAATAAATATTTTTTATTGTTAGTATTTTCATAAATAAATTGTATTAATTCATTTAGTTATTAAATTAGGTTTTAATTTTAACTCTTTTAATAAAAATCTAAAAAAAATATAGAATTAGGGTTTATGATAATTTTTCTTCCCTTTTTTATTTTTCTTTCATAATAATTAAAATATTAAATATTTATTTTGGTAATTAAATTGCATGTAAATTAATTAGATTAATTTTAGGTTAAAACTTTAATGTATTTTTTCTTAATAAATTAAAAAACAACTAGAATTAGGTTTAATTGCATTTAATTCTTTTTTCCATAAAAATCATAAAAATCATAAAATATCAAAAATACCAAAAAAGACAATTTCTTTTCCTTTTAATTTTAATTAATTCATCGTTTAATTTAATTTTGCAAAAAGGGTCCAACGCCCTCGTTTTTTAATTCTTATTCGCATATTTATTTTATTTCGTTTAATATTGATGTATCTCTCCCGAGGCCTTGTAATTAATCCGCCACACTTTATTTTCATTAATTCTTTATTTTTCTGTCAAATCGGGTTCGAGAAATTTTGGCGATGTGGACCCGCACCTTCTGTAATAGCTTTAGAACTTTTATTTCTCGCAATATTTTAACTGTTAAATAATGGCATGAAAGAATGTATGGACAAAAAATAAAAACAAACGCTAGATCACCTCTAACATGACAAGAGACAAAAATAATTGAATCAGACACACAAATCACACACCACCCCTAGGGTACGCCTCACTGTTGCCTTGCCTCGAAAGGTGATCGTCGAGTAGAGGATGTCTTAGTAAGTCCTCATGATCCGGGAACCTGGCATGAGGGTAGCTTCTAAGGTGTCTTCCCATTGCTCTGGTGATCACCATGTCCCTACAAACTCGAATTGACCCGAACACCTCCAACGGAGGTGCTACCTACCTCTCAATGGTGGGATGGCACTACTTTAAAGGACATTTACACAGACGAATTCCTTAGGGTAGGTAGACGACTCTAGATACTTGCTCTAATTTCAAAACAAATTCAAAAAATACTTTTCACACCAACACATTTTCAAAAAAACTTTCGAAAGCAACTTTTCAAACACTCTTGAGGACCGATACAAGAGTCGAACTGAAATTTTCAAAGAAACTTTTTAAAACCCACAGTTGAAAAGCAAACAAACCATTTTTGAAAACACAAATGAGCAAGTATCTAAGAGCCCATGGATAACCATGGATAGAAAGGGTGCTAACACCTTCCCTTTCTATAATCTACCTCCCGAACCGAGAGCAATCTCTTTAAGGAATTTTTCTGTGCTTTTGTCCTTTCCAATTGGAGAAAATAAAAGACGGTGGCGACTCTTGCTTCCGCGACATTTCGCGAACCAGCGTTAAACAGTCAGTTCCAGATCCACCGATCACAGAACTGGCGACTCTGCTGGAGACAAAACTTAAAGTGAGGTGTACCTTAGGGATAGTTCATAACTGTGTTTTCAATTGTTTTCTTTGCTTGCTTTAAATTTGTGGGTTGCATGGGAGTTACATAGATCCTAACCCGGATCTGGGGATACCCTGTTTAGGTAGCATAAGCTGTGAGGGACCTGTCCGGCGTATACCGACACGGGTGAAGCAGTGGCTACGTTGGTGTGGCACCTTGGTCTGTACCGATATCCCTTGTGTCGCAACGAGGAGAATATGGGTCTTCTGAGGAGTCATTAAGCACCAACCGACCTTAGAACCTTAAATGACCCAACTTGGCTTATAGAATAGTAGCAGTATGCTACACCCATTGAGGCTAAACTCTCGCGATGGTTCTGGCCACAAGAAAAGATTGCGATGCTGGAGTTATGACCGATTGAGGGTAGTCAGCGATATTGGGATCCTCTAGAACCCGATTACTTTTGATAGGACAGGTCTTAACCAACAAACTGAAAGAGGGTAGTACCTAGACCTCATGCTGGCCTTAAACCCTAAGGACTTGTCTTGTGTGACTTGTGTGCCTTCGTACTTGACTATTTGCATGCTTGTTATCTGACACTTGAGTTTCTCGCAGGTTTTGTTTATAGTCCTTAACTAGGACTCATAACAGGGTTTACTGGATTTCCTACAGGTTTTTGTTTTAGTCCTTAACCAGGACTTATAACAAGGTTTACCAAGTTTCTTGCAGGGTTTGTTTTAGTCCTTAATTGGGACTCGTAACAGGGTTTACTAAGTCTCTTGCAGGTTTTGTTTATAGTCCTTAATTGGGACTCATAACAGGGTGTACTAACTACTTGCAGGTTCTGTTTATAGTCCTTAATTGGGACTCATGACAGGTTTTACTTGAGTTTCTTGCAGGTTTTGGTTTGCAGTCCTTAATTGGGACTCATAACAGGGTTACTTACATTACCCCCATGCATAGCATAACATCATACCATTGCATACATCCTGCATAAGGACTAACCCATTTCAAGGATCTCAAGGGCTTGTGATGCAGGTCATGATAAATCAAACATCTAGCAAGGGGCAAAGAGGATTTATTTTCCTCTAGCCAAAGTTGTCAGGGGCTATGACCCACTTGATATGGTGAGCTCTGACTCTTGAAGAAGGTTCCCCTAACCAAGGTTGTTTGGAAACCAAAACCAGACATGATGACTAAAGTCAGGGGCTATGACCCACTGGATATGGTGAGCCTTTGACACTTGAAGAAGGACTCTCAGCAACATGAAGTTCTTTCAATCAAGCTACCGGATCCAAATGCTAACAAATTGCTTGTTTACCCCGCGAGATCCTTGAAAACATTACATGCATGTCATACTCATCATTGCATAACAGGTATCCTTGCTGCAGGTCACTTACCGTTCTCGCTGTTTATTTCAGCAATGGCTCGCCCACAAGATAACCAGGACTTTCTTGCTCAAGAGACTCGGGTCGGGGAAATCCTCCTGAATCTATCCAAGGGGCAGGAGGAGTTAAGGACACTTCTCATGGAGACCTTTGTCAGGAACAGTGCTGAGGATGAAAGGCTGAAACACCTACAAGCTGAGATG
Organism: Vicia faba; assembly: GCA_948472305.1. Lineage (NCBI taxonomy): Eukaryota > Viridiplantae > Streptophyta > Magnoliopsida > Fabales > Fabaceae > Vicia > Vicia faba. Next base: position 347,519,377 of record OX451741.1, read on the forward strand.
GATGCATTGAAAGTCCAGATGCTGGGGCAGGTGACTGCCATTCAAGGGTTAGCTCAAAGACAAGATGAGCTCTTGTTTCTCGTCAACCAACTGCTTCAGGGCAACCAACTGGGGCAAAAGTCTAAGGGTAAAAAGCCCGTCATCGTTCGACCACCTTTGAGACAAGGAGGTAAGGGGAGAGCTCCTCAAATGGCTCCAGTGTCACAAATTCAACATCACAACCAACAAAAGAGCGAGAGAAGGCAGTTCATTCGGCTCAGCGTGACCTTATCCCAGATATTGCCACAGTTGCTAGAGACCAAACTGGTAACTCTAAAAGAAGCTCCGAAGAACCAAAATACAACGTCACCGAAGTATAACCCCAACGCCCGTTGCGCTTATCATTCTGACAACCCGGGGCATACTACAGATGATTGTTGGAGCTTGAAAAATAAGATCCAGGATCTAATTGATGAAGGAGTAGTGGATTTCACTCAAGTGGGTCAGGCTGAATGCTCCTGCCATCCCTACAGGATCCACCATGTGAAATGACAAGCCCTGAGGCTAGAAGATTTTTGTTCATTCGAATGTTCAAGTTAAAATTGTCTCTTGTTCAAACATTTATTCATGTTAAACATTGCTATTTCATTAATGCATCGCTTATGTCTATTTCAAAGCAATATATTCGTATTCACTATACGCAAATTATTTTCATATTTTTTCTGATGATCAACTCTTAAATAATAATTCTAAGCCTCTTGAGGGAGGATGACGAAAACGATACCATAATCTACAGTATGCTTTTGAACAGATCCCGCTGATGAGGTACAGGCATTGTTTCAATCCCTAAACACTGGAGTTATAAGGATAATAATCCCTCGTCAACCCATCTGAGCCAAAGAAGTAGGAGTTTTTCTTTTCGAAATTTAAAACCCTTAATCATAACCTGGGGCAGGGTAGTTCTCTCAGTTGATCCAAGTGCATAACAAATGGCACCAAAAAAGATCCTTACAAAACAAAGAACGACAGTGATGGTTCCGAATAATCAAGAAGGACAGGCAGTCATTATATCTCTCAAAATAAAAAAGCCCATTAAGTCAAAACCTATGAAGGAGACTTACAAAACGGGGGCATCCCGCTGACTGTAATCACAAAAGAAACAGCTCAGGCAAAAAACAGGGATAACAAAATCAAAAAGAAAGAGGTCATACAAACCCTCAACAAAAGGAATGACTGCCTATTCAAAATAAATCATCAACATCCGAATCATCACCGGAAAATCAGAGCAAAGACTCAAACAAGGTCTAACGTATGATCAACTGAGTTTAGGTTTGGAGAACATCACGAAGAGCGGGTGGGTACAAATAATTTGAACCTTTATCCTTTGTTTCTTAAACCGTGAACCAGGCCACGTTATAACCCTTAAAAGTCCTAGCTGAAGCATGGGTTAGTTCGAAAGCATACCGTTACGAAAGGTATCTTGACTCCTTAAGGCTTACTATAAAGAAGGAGTTGACATCACGTTTTACAAACATTCATTTGTTTTATGAAAAAGAATGCATTTTCAAAATCTTAAAGACAGACATAGGCTTTGCATTTTTAACATAACTTTGTGTGCATATGACTTTTTGTTTGAACAACAGGAAAATTCGCACGATGAATACCTAATGAACAAAAGTACCTCCAATCAAGGGGCAGACATGATCATTGCCCATCATCTGGGGCAATCCAATCAAGATTCGGAGAATCTCTCAAAGGTCAAATAGCCTGGGGCAAGTCTCCGCCTGAGTCACTTGGGGCATTCCAACGACGAATCTGACCTGATCAAATACCTTCTGGCGGCATGACAAAACACTTCTAACAGGGGCAACTCCCTACTTTCTGAGAACGGACATAGTCGAAAAATACCGCGCATAATCAAAGACCCGCTAGGTTGACATACCTAGGCAAAAATAAGGGCTTCCCGGCGAACCAAAAGGGTTCGGGCAAAAATAAGGGATGAAATGAAAAAATATGTACACCCGGCAAGCCGAAAACCTGAAAAGGCGGCTTGGGCAAAAATGGGTATCCCGGTGGACTGAAAACCCAAAAGGGCGGTCCAGGCAAAAATTAGGGATCAAAGCGTACGACTATGTCCCGGCATCTTGTCACCTGCCTACCAGAAGAAGGTTGGTCCATCAACAACTATCAGCACCTCACAGGTCTTCCTCTCCCACCACTGAAACAGGGGCAATAAAGAGTTGTCTAAGCAATCTAATTGTTCTATCCTCCAAGGTGTCAAGGTAGGTTCAGCTAAAGAACATAACCAGATATCCTAATTCCCCAGAGAGTGAGCCAGCCAGTCAGAGCACTCTCAGGCAAAGCTATTGTCAAACCTTAAGGAAATTGGGTATCCTCCCGCAGAACTCAAATATTCCCCAGCAGTATATACATATATCCTTAACAAGCATCCCCGGCAGTCTTGGCCTAAAGATTGTTCCCCGGCGGTATATCAAACATTCAAAGGAATCACTTCCCCCGCAATTCAAAACTTCCCCAAGAGAGCCCAATCCAGTTTCCCCAGGAAGGTTGGAATTCATCTCCCCAAGCAGTAAGCTTATCCCCAGTAGATTCTGGATGCTTATCCTCGCAAAGCACGAACGCGTCGCCCGGCTTTATTCAAAGAGTTATTTCCTTACCAGGATATAACTGGGTTATCCTCAGCCAAAAGCCACGGAAAGAGCGTCCTCGATGGAGTCTTCGTATCCCCAGCGAATTCTATCAACACTTCCAACACAACAATGGTTTCCCCAGCAAGTTATTATCAATACTTCCAGCACAACAAGGGTATCCCCAGCAAGCTATTATCAACTACTCAACAAAGTACCTTTCTCCCCACAGAGTATCACTTCCCAGCAAGACCGTCAGAGTACTTTCCTCCCCGCAGAGTGATTCCATTCACCAAGTTTATTCCCCAACGGAGTCATCTTCTCCTACTGGCATTCTTGCAACTCTCATCCCCAGCGGAAGCAATAAATCAATACCTCAACATCAGCCCAGGAGTGACCTCCCGGCACCCGTCAAGGATTTATTTTCCTAGACGAAAACATACATTCAAAAACATCACATTCTAATACATTATAGCATGCATATACGCATCATATCTTAAATCTCATTTAGGTTGAGAACATCATTGCTTGATCCATATCATGCATTGCATATGACTGACCTTTACCTTTCAGGAGAGATTCAGCTAAATTCTCAATCATCTTTCAAGACCTAGACCGGTTCAGTTAATCGACTCCAAAGATTTATTATCTAGTCCAAGGCCTTCTCTAGTCCAGCTAAATCGACCCCAAACAGATTTTTCTAATGAAGACTCAGTAGAAGTTATCCCAGGTTTTTCTCAAACGTCCGCTTTTGAGATTATAATTTCCTATGGTGCTCTCCCTAATGTTGTGGAGATAATAATTCCATTTCAGGTTTTTCTCAAACGTCCGCTTTTGAGATTATAATTTCCTATGGTTCTCTCCCCATTGTTGTGGAGATGATAATTCCATTTCAGGTTTTTCTCAAACGCCCGCTTTTGAGATTATAATTTCCTATGGTTCTCTCCCCATTGTTGTGGAGATGATAATTCCAACCCAGGTTTTTCTCAAACGTCCGATTTTGAGATTATAATTTCCTATGGTGCTCTCCCCAATGTTGTGGAGATAATAATTCCATTTCAGGTTTTTCTCAAACGTCCGCTTTTGAGATTATAATTTCCTATGGTTCTCTCCCCATTGTTGTGGAGATGATAATTCCATTTCAGGTTTTTCTCAAACGCCCGCTTTTGAGATTATAATTTCCTATGGTTCTCTCCCCATTGTTGTGGAGATGATAATTCCAACCCAGGTTTTTCTCAAACGTCCGCTTTTGAGATTATAATTTCCTATGGTTCTCTCCCCATTGTTGTGGAGATGATAATTCCATTTCAGGTTTTTCTCAAACGCCCGCTTTTGAGATTATAATTTCCTATGGTTCTCTCCCCATTGTTGTGGAGATGATAATTCCAACCCATGTTTTTCTCAGACGTCCGCTTTTGAGATTATAATTTCCTATGGTTCTCTCCCCATTGTTGTGGAGATGATAATTCCAACCCAGGTTTTTCTCAAACGTTCGCTTTTGAGATTATAATTTCCTATGGTTCTCTCCCCAACGGTGCGGAGATGATAATTCCATCCCAGGTTTTTCTCAAACGTCCGCTGTTGAGATTATAATTTCCTATGGTTCTCTCCCTAATGTTGTGGAGATGATAATTCCATCCCAGGTTTTTCTCAAACGTGCGCTGTTGAGATTATAATTTCCCATGGTTCTCTCCCTAATGTTGTGGAGATGATAATTCCATCCCAGGTTTTTCTCAAACATCCGCTTTTGAGATTATAATTTCCTATGGTTCTCTCCCCAACGGTGCGGAGATGATAATTCCATCCCAGGTTTTTCTCAAACGTCAGCTTTTGAGATTATAATTTCCTATGGTTCTCTCCCCAATGGTGCGGAGATGATAATTCCATCCCAGGTTTTTCTCAAACGTCCGCTGTTGAGATTATAATTTCCTATGGTTCTCTCCCCAATCCTGCGGAGACGATAATTCCACTCCAGGTTTTTCTCAAACGTCCGCTTTTGAGATTATAATTTCCTATGGTTCTCTCCCCAGCGGTGCGGAGATGATAATTCCATCCCAGGTTTTTATCAAACGTACGCTTTTGAGATTATAATTTCCTATGGTTCTCTCCCCAACAGTGCGGAGACGATAATTCCACTCCAGGTTTTTCTCAAACGTCCGCTTTTGAGATTATAATTTCCTATGATTCTCTTCCCGATCCTGCGGAGGTGGTAATCCCAAGATTTTGCTCAATGATTGCTGTTGAATTTAAGGTCATCCAAGGTTCTCTCACTGTTCATGCTGAGGTAGCAACCATCCCTGGTTTATTCATCATCTTTTGAAGCTCCAGATCCAGCTCCTGTAACCAGTCAGGACACATCTATACCAAACATCTGAAGACCAGCTCCTGCAACATGTCAGGTACTCATTTTTATTTTTGCAGGTACGCAAGTTCTCACTAAGGAATCTCTTATGCGATCAACATCCAGATGGCATCTATAAAGCCCATCATCCTATTCATCAATCTCTAAATGGCATCTATAAGCCCATTCCCATCATCACACTGCTACTATGTGAGCGCAAATTTCTGGGCACTCTAGTGTTCAATCATCTTCCACCCTCGGATTACGAAAGGCACGTCAGCCAATCTGCATCCTCAGGTCTAAGAAGATTGAACAGAGGCAACTGTTGTACCCCAAAATTTGCCCTCCCATATTCTTCAAGAATTGCAAAATCAAGCTTCAAAATCTCCCCAAGGGTTGCACAGTGCAAAGGTCTCCTAAGCAGTCAAAATTAGGGTTTTGGTCCTGATCAAGAAAATGAAGTTTCCAAAGGTCCAATCAAGTCTCACATGCCTATAAATATGGTCAAGCATCCTCATACAAAGTTTCAAGACTTTTAGCACAAAATTGCACAGTCAGAAACCCTAATTGCACTACAGTCAACTGTAGGGGCAAAATGATCATTTGACAGTCAAAAGTTCAAATTTTTGGTCAACATCTCATTTTGAAGCCACAAACATCATTTGATCAATGCTTGATCATGATTCTCAAAGCTTGGCTCAAAAATCATCAAGATGCAAAAGTTTCCTTATTTGGACAGCTGAAAAAGTCAACTGTAAATTGACCAGGGCATAACTTTCACATGGATTATCAGAAAAATTCCATCCAAATCTCATTTTGAAGAGAAAGACATTTCCTACAACTCCTCTTCATACTTCAAGTCCAAGAAATGCTCTCACAAAAAGTTATCAATTTCAACATTATAGGTCATTTTCAAAAGTCAACAAAAAGGGACTTTAAGTCAAAGGCCATAACTTGATATTGGTAAATCAAAATGACATGGGACTAAAGGCATTGGTTAGAGGACTCAGAGACCTTTCCAAAATGTCCAAGAACATGAGCAAATCTTAAAAATTGAGCAAGTTATGCCTTATGGAAGTTGGGAAATTTTTGGATATTTTGAAAAGTCAACATTGATTCAAATGACCTAAAATTGCTAATGGGCCTCTTTTTCTTCCACAATTCATTATCCAAAGCATACACACGACCATTTGGCCCAAAGGGAAGTTTTTCTCCATTTTTATTTATTTATTTGAATTTTTTATTATTAATAATTCATTTAATTAAATAAAATACATGAAAAATACAAAACTAATGAAATAAAATCTTTTTGTGCAGAAAATACTCCCATTGGACACTCAAGATTCGTGCATAATCATTTGTGGAAAGTTTTGGCATGATTTGGTATCAAATTGCATGAAAAAGATTGGAAAAACTAATGCTTGAAAATCAAATATTGAACAATCAAATCTTGGATTCTTTTGATCAAATTTTTTGACCTAATTCACTCCATACATAAGCTGCAAGCAAGACCTAATGAAAAGGACCAGAAAGCTGCGCCAGAAACCCTTGCACAAACTTGAAATTTTATCAAGAAAATTCAATTCTGAAAACCTAATTCTAGGGCGATTCAGGGCCAAATAGCTACTCCATTAGCTTCCTCAAGGATCATAGGACGTGTTCCAATCATCCCCTAAGCCCCATACTCAAGAAAACGTGAAATCACCATTGAAATTGGTAAGGAAAATTTCAGAATCGTTTTTAATCATTCATGCATTATTAACATGTTTCATTGTTGTTTTTGTGTTTAGAATGATATTTGCAAGCTAACTGCATAGTTTGATTTGAGTTTCATGCCAAAACGAAGAATCCACCATTATTAAATTCTAGGGTTTGCAGAGCTGTGAATTGGGCGTTTTCAGATCGTGTAAAATTGGACCACCACGATGCCATGGCCATGCTCAGCATACTTGGACGAAGAGGAATCCACCCTCGTGCTCAATTTATGAGCGTTCTTGGGCTATTCGCTATTTTCCAAAAGATGGCCTAAAAGAACACTTGAAAAACCGTGGCCTATGTTTTTATGTTTCAGGAAAAATAAAACAAATGAGGAAGACGCTTAGGTGGCGAGGCATGGATGGCTGGTTCAAATTTTCGCGCGCGGAGGCCCCACTAACCATTATTTATTTTATATTCATTGTTTATGGTTTAATATACAAAGTGCGCGTTTGGCTTGATTGGTAAAGTATGAGACTGGTAAACCATAGGACCTGGGTTCGAGCCCCAGGTCCTCACCCCCCTTTCATATTTTTCTGCAATTAATGATTCAATGCAGGTCAAACATAGTGGACCATCATGCACCTACAAAATCCAGCTATCCACGCGTCCCAGAGCATCAAATCAAAGGCCATGATCTGGAGGGCACGTTGTACTATAGTCAACGCGCATACATGCTAACCAAAAAGTCTACCAGGCCAAGAGTAATTGGGCCTGAATCACTACAAAAAACCTCCACTTTGGGGACTGCAACCCCCCTAGGTTTGCTAAACTTTTTTTACTTTCTTTGTTTTTTATTATTTCTATTTTTTTAAATTATTGTTTTCTTAATTAATTCATTATTTTCATAAATATAAAAAACACCATAAAAAATCAGAAAAAGAGAAAAAATGTAATAAATATTTTTTATTGTTAGTATTTTCATAAATAAATTGTATTAATTCATTTAGTTATTAAATTAGGTTTTAATTTTAACTCTTTTAATAAAAATCTAAAAAAAATATAGAATTAGGGTTTATGATAATTTTTATTCCCTTTTTTATTTTTCTTTCATAATAATTAAAATATTAAATATTTATTTTGGTAATTAAATTGCATGTAAATTAATTAGATTAATTTTAGGTTAAAACTTTAATGTATTTTTTCTTAATAAATTAAAAAACAACTAGAATTAGGTTTAATTGCATTTAATTCTTTTTTCCATAAAAATCATAAAAATCATAAAATATCAAAAATACCAAAAAAGACAATTTCTTTTCCTTTTAATTTTAATTAATTCATCGTTTAATTTAATTTTGCAAAAAGGGTCCAACGCCCTCGTTTTTTAATTCTTATTCGCATATTTATTTTATTTCGTTTAATATTGATGTATCTCTCCCAAGGCCTTGTAATTAATCTGCCGCACTTTATTTTCATTAATTCTTTATTTTTCTGTCAAATCGGGTTCGAGAAATTTTGGCGATGTGGACCCGCGCCTTCTGTAATAGCTTTAGAACTTTTATTTCTCGCAATATTTTAACTGTTAAATAATGGCATGAAAGAATGTATGGACAAAAAATAAAAATAAACGCTAGATCACCTCTAACATGACAAGAGACAAAAATAATTGAATCAGACACACAAATCACACACCACCCCTAGGGTACGCCTCACTGTTGCCTTGCCTCGAAAGGTGATCGTCGAGTAGAGGATGTCTTAGTAAGTCCTCATGATCCGAGAACCTGGCATGAGGGTAGCTTCTAAGGTGTCTTCCCATTGCTCTGGTGATCACCATGTCCCTACAAACTCGAATTGACCCGAACACCTCCAACGGAGGTGCTACCTACCTCTCAATGGTGGGATGGCACTACTTTAAAGGACATTTACACAGACGAATTCCTTAGGGTAGGTAGACGACTCTAGATACTTGCTCTAATTTCAAAACAAATTCAAAAAATACTTTTCACACCAACACATTTTCAAAAAAACTTTCGAAAGCAACTTTTCAAACACTCTTGAGGACCGATACAAGAGTCGAACTGAAATTTTCAAAGAAACTTTTTAAAACCCACAGTTGAAAAGCAAACAAACCATTTTTGAAAACACAAATGAGCAAGTATCTAAGAGCCCATGGATAACCATGGATAGAAAGGGTGCTAACACCTTCCCTTTCTATAATCTACCTCCCGAACCGAGAGCAATCTCTTTAAGGAATTTTTCTGTGCTTTTGTCCTTTCCAATTGGAGAAAATAAAAGACGGTGGCGACTCTTGCTTCCGCGACATTTCGCGAACCAGCGTTAAACAGTCAGTTCCAGATCCACCGATCACAGATCCATTTCTTCCAGGAGAGTCTTTCAGGGACTCATCTCGAATGGTTCTATCAGCTGGATGGAACCAAGGTTCGTAACTGGGAGGAATTGGCTACTACTTTTTATAAGCAGTATCAGTATAATGCCGACCTCGCTCCTACACGTACCCAACTCCAGGGTATGTCGCTAGGATCGGGAGAAGGTTTTAAAGAGTATGCGCAGAAGTAGAGGGACCTGGCTGGCAGGATGCAGCCACCATTAACCGACCATGAACTCATAGACATGTTCTTGGGGACCCTATCCGGGCCGTTCTTCAACCATCTCATTGGTAATTCTTCTGCAGGTTTCACAGACCTCATTCTGATTGGGGAGAGGATAGAAGCTGGTATGAAATCAGGGAAGATACAAAAAGGTGCGTCCTCAAGTTCTGAGAAAAAGCCTTTCAAAAAGGAAGCCAGTGCTGTGTATGGCCCCAAGAGGCAAAACAAACCAGAACGCCGCCAAGTTGTCAATGCGGTGGTGATTGCAAAGCCTGCTGCCGCTCCTCGGCAACCTAATCAACCAAGGGGTGAGAGACCCAGAAGAGAATATACTCGTCTTAGTATGACCTTGTCACAGATCTTGCCGCAACTGCTATCGACCAACTTAGTAACCGTCAGAGAAGCTCCGAAGGTGGTAAACACAACCTCTCCGTAGTACAATCCCAATGCCCGTTGTGCTTATCACTCTGATAGCCCGGGGAATTCTACTGATGATTGCTGGGCCCTGAGGAATAAGGTCCAGGACCTTATCGATGCCAAGGAAATACAATTTGAGGCGCCTGAAAGGCCCAACGTCGTGACTGCTCCTATGCCCCAGCATGGAGTAAATGCTATTGAGGAAGACTTGTATGCAGTTTCTGTGGATGATATTGCTACCCCTTTATTGACTGTCAAGAGGAACCTGTTACTGGCCGGTTTATTTCCGGGTTGTAGCAAGGGTTGCCTGTTATGTGCTATTTCACCTACTGGTTGTCCGTTGCTGAAGTCAGGCGTCCAAAACCTGATGGATAGCAAAGAAATCTTGTTCAAGAAGACCGCTGTTCCTATTGTTCCTACTGAAGAAGTATCAGTTGTCACCATTTTCAACAATCCTACCAAGGCTCCCCCGAGGAAGCCAATCAAAATTATGTCTGTTGCACCTATCATTATTACTGTTCCGGGGCCCCTCCCCTATAAATCTGACAAGGCTGTCCCATGGCACTATGGGGCAGATGTGTATGTGCTTGGAGTGAAGCAGGAGTTCAACACCAGTACCGGTATCAGTAACATCACTGGTCCCGCTAATGTTACTCGCAGTGGCAGGCTCTTCTCGCCTGACATTGCGCCACCAGCTATCCAAAGACCTCTTATCATCACGCCTACAAGTGTGCCTGTTTCCCCTTCTGATCAAGTTTCTACCCCTGCTGCCGAGTCAACTGACACTCGGGGCAAAGGGATTGCTGATATACCTGCCCAGATGGAGGCACCAAAGACTATTAATGTTGAAGCCTCCCAGCAAGAGATGGAGGAAATCCTTAAGATCATCAAGAAGAGCGATTTCAACATCGTTGAACAGCTGGGGCATACCCCCTCTAAGATCTCTATGCTATCACTGCTGTTGTGCTCAGAGGCCCATGCCAAGGCCCTGATTTCATTCCTGAAGACAGCCCATGTGCCACAAGAGACGTCTGCGGACCAATTTACTGATTGTGTGGCTAACTTGACCGCAGACAATGGTTTGGGTTTCTCGGATGCTGATCTGACCGCTAAGGGAAAGAACCACAATGATGCCCTGCATGTCTCCATTGAATGCAGGGGCACTACTCTTGCACACGTGTTGGTAGACACCGGTTCTTCACTGAATGTATTGCCCAAGAAGGCCTTAGACAGGTTGGATTGTGAGGGTCTGGAGTTGAAGCCTAGTAACATCGTGGTCCGAGCCTTTGACGGGTCGAAGAGGATGGTACATGGTGAAGTGGACATTCCGATCCGGGTTGGTTCCCAAGTCTTTGATTCAACGTTCTATGTGATGGACATTCGTCCATCTTATTCCTTTTTGCTGGGTCGACCTTGGATTCACAAGGCTGGGGCTGTGACCTCCACTTTACACCAGAAGCTTAAATATCCTGTCAGAGGGAAGATTGTTACAGTGCAGGGGGAGGAAGAATACATGGTTAGTCATCTGAACTCGTTCCGGTATATAGAGATGGACGGGGAGTTCATTGAAACCCCCTTTCAACATTTTGAAGAGGTACCTCCAACATTGGCGTCAGCAGAAACAGTGATTGAAGAAGACTCTCCCTTGAAGATGGCTTCCTTGAAGGATGCCCGGGCTGCGATTGAAAAAGGTGAATGTGCAAACTGGGGCAGGCTCCCTGATTTTACTCCTAAGACTAACAAGTTTGGACTGGGTTTCACTGCAGAGGCTCAGAGGGCTGTATGCAAAGCAAGGATCGGAAGACCTCCCGTGTTCATCACCAACCCGGGAGTGAATGCTATTGAAGGCGATGCGGAGGAATCAGAGTTTGATAGTTGGATCTACCCGACGACCGATGGTGGACTGAATAATTGGACTACAAAAGACTACATACCTGTTACTTTTGTTACTCAGTAATGAATTCCTTTGTTTTTTTAATTTTGTAATGAACAATAAACTGAAACTTTCTGGCCCGGTGTCTTACCCGGGACACCGTTGGCTTCATTTGTGAGGGTTTATTACTTGTCATTTCCATATATCATGAATAAAAACATTGGATGTTTTTCGCATTGAAAATCTTGTGCTCCCTTTCTTTCTTTCTTTATATATTGCAAAACAGCTATATTTACACACACTCACCTATACAGGTTTCAATCCACTCTGGATCTCACTGGTAACGACTCTGCTACTGCCAGTTATGACTTCAAAAATCCGATCAACTTAGCCGAAGACGAAGGTGAAGATGATTGCGAAGTGCCTGGTGAGCTTGCAAGACTGTTACTCCAGGAAGAGAGGGCCATTCAGCCACATGAAGAGACAGTGGAAACGGTAAATCTGGGTACTGAGACAGATAGAAAGGAAGTTAAGATTGGTGCCAATCTGGAGTTCAGCGTAAAACAATGGTTGATTCAGATGTTGCATGATTATGTGGAAATCTTCGCCTGGTCTTATGAAGACATGCCTGGGTTGGATACCGATATCGTGGTCCATCACCTGCCTACAAAGGAAGAGTGCCCTCCAGTTAAACAAAAGGTCCGCCGTATGCGTCCAGAGATGTCCGAGAAGATCAAAGCTGAGGTTATGAAACAATTTGATGCCGGTTTTCTTGCAGTAACTTCTTACCCTCAGTGGGTTGCCAATGTGGTTCCGGTACCGAAAAAAGATGGTAAAGTCAGAATGTGTGTTGACTACAGGGATTTGAACAGGGCCAGCCCCAAGGATGATTTCCCTCTGCCTCACATCGACGTTCTGGTTGACAATACTGCTCAGCATAAGGTGTTCTCCTTCATGGACGGCTTTTCAGGATATAATCAGATCAAGATGGCTCCTAAAGATATGGAGAAGACTACCTTTGTTACTCAGTGGGGCACCTTCTGCTACAAGGTCATGCCTTTTGGGTTGAAAAATGCTGGGGCAACCTACCAACGTGCCATGGTTGCTTTATTTCATGACATGATCCACCATGAGATTGAAGTGTACGTCGACGATATGATTGCAAGGTCTCAAACTGAGGAGGAACACCTTGGCCATCTACAGAAGCTGTTTGACCGGTTGAAGTTGTACAAGCTGAGGTTGAATCCAAACAAGTGCACATTTGGGGTAAGGTCTGGAAAGTTGCTAGGCTTCGTCGTGAGCGACAAAGGTATTCAAGTGGACCCTGCCAAGGTTAAGGCCATACAAGAGATGCCAGTTCCCAAGACAGAGAAAGAAGTCAGAGGCTTTCTAGGACGTCTGAATTACATTGCTCGATTCATCTCCCATCTAACTGCTACCTGCAAACCAATCTTCAAGCTGTTGAAGAAAGATCAAGTAGTACGTTGGAACGACAAATGTCAGGCCGCTTTCGACAGAATCAAAGAGTATCTCCAAGAACCACCCATTCTTATGCCACCGGTTGAAGGGAGACCTCTAATACTATACTTGACAGTACTTGACAGCTCAATGGGGTGTGTGCTGGGGCAGCATGACGAGTCTGGCCGAAAAGAGCACGCTATTTATTACCTTAGCAAAAAGTTTACCGACTGTGAGACCCGATACTCACTGCTCGAGAAAACTTGCTGCACTTTGGTATGGGTTGCTCGCCGGCTGAGACAGTATATGCTGACTCACACTACTCTGTTGATTTCAAAAATGGATCCAATAAAGTACATATTCGAAAAGCCTGCTCTGTCTGGAAGAATAGCAAGATGGCAGATGATCTTGACAGAATACGACATCCAGTACACGACTCAGAAATCTATCAAAGGAAGTGTATTGGCAGACCATTTGGCACACCAGGCAGTGGACGACTACCAGTCAATGAACTTTGAATTTCCTGACGAGAGCATCATGGTAGTGACTGATTGTGAAGTACCTGGACCGGATGAAGGACCTGAGGAAGGATCCCGATGGTCTATGCACTTTGACGGAGCCTCCAACGCTTTGGGTAACGGTATTGGCGCTGTAATCATATCCCCCAAAGGCACTCATACTCCACTCACTGCCCGGCTATGTTTCAACTGCACCAACAACATGGCGGAGTATGAGGCATGCATCATGGGTCTTCAAGCTGCAATTGACTTAAGGATCAAGTTTCTAAGTGTCTTCGGAGATTCCACTCTCGTGATCAATCAAATCAAAGGCGAGTGGGATACGAAACACCCAAATCTTATTCCTTACAAAGAGTGTGTGTTGACATTGATCCCCCATTTCACAGAGATCACTTTTGAACACTTCCCAAGAGAGGAGAATCAGTTGGCGGACGCGTTGGCTACGATGTCTTCTATGTTCAAAGTCAAATGGGATAACGAGGCTCCCCGGATCATTATCTGGAAACTGGACGAACCTGCATATTGTTGTGATCTTGCGGCTAAAGAGGTAACTGAGAAACCTTGGTATCATGAAGTAAAGAGGTACCTGGAAGCTCAAGAATACCCCGAGGGTGCATCCATCAATGACAAGAAGTTCCTGAGAAGATTCGCTGCAAAGTTCTTCCTCAGCAACGACATTCTCTACAAGCGAAACCATGATTCAACCTTACTGCGTTGTGTGGATAAGACTGAAGCAGAAAATATCATGGCAGAGCTACATGAAGGTACCTTCGGAACACATTCCAGTGGACACACCATGGCAAAGAAAATCCTTCGGGCAGGATATTTCTGGTCCACAATGGAAGCCGACTGTTACCAACATTCTCGGACATGCCATAAGTGTCAGATCTATGCAGATAAGGTGCACGTTCCTCCAGTTCCTCTGAATGTCTTGACTGCACCTTGGCCTTTTGCAATGTGGGGAATTGATATGATCGGCGAGATCAAACCTACGGCACCCAACGGGCATCGCTTCATCCTGGTGGCGATCGATTACTTTACAAAGTGGGTTGAAGTAGCTTCCTATGCTACGGTAACCAAGAACGTCGTGGCACGGTTCATTTGTCATAACCTGATCTGTCGATACGGCGTCCCGGAAAGGATCATTACGGCCAATGGTACCAATCTTAATAACAAGATGATCACTGAGCTCTGCGAGCAATTCAAGATACATCACCACAACTCTTCTCCTTACCGGCCGAAGATGAATGGGGCTGTAGAAGCAGCTAATAAGAATATCAAGAAGATTGTGCAGAAGATGATAGTGACGTACAAAGATTGGCACGAGATGTTACTGTTTGCTCTTCACGGGTACCGTACCTCAGCAAGAACGTCAACCGGGGCAACTCCCTTTTCCTTGGTCTATGGCATGGAGGCAGTCTTGCCGATTGAAGTCCAGATACCCTCTCTCCGGATAATGAAGGATGCAGACTTGAGCGAAGATGACTGGATCCAGACTCGACTTGATCAGTTAAACCTAATTGACGAAAAGAGACTCACTGCTATCCGTCATGGTCAAACGTATGAAAAACGGATGATCAGGGCATTTAACAAGAAAGTCAGACCACAAGAGTATCAAGTTGGGGACCTGGTAATCAAACGCATCATTCTTCCTCAAAGTGATCCCAGGGGCAAATGGACCCCCACATACGAAGGGCCATTTGTGGTTAAACATGTGTTCTCAGGAGGAGCCATGATTCTAACCACCATGGATGGTGACGACCTTCCTCACCCCGCCAATGCAGACATAGTAAAAAGATACTACGCATAATCAAAGACCCGCTAGGTTGACATACCTAGGCAAAAATAAGGGCTTCCCGGCGAACCAAAAGGGTTCGGGCAAAAACAAGGGATGAAATGAAAAAATCTGTACACCCGGAAAGTCGAAAACCTGAAAAGGCGGCTTGGGCAAAAATGGGTATCCCGGTGGACTGAAAACCCGAAAGAGCGGTCCAGGCAAAAGTTAGGGATCAAAAGCGTACGACTATGTCCCGTCATCTCGTCACTTGCCTACCAGAAGAAGATTTGTCAATCGGCGGTTGTCTAACACCTCACAAGGTATCTTCTTCTCTCACATCAGAAGCAGGGGCAATATTGAATTATTTAAGCGATCTAGTCGCTCTGTCCACCAAGGTACCAAGGTAGGTTCAGCTGAAGAACGATTAGGATACCTTCACTCCCCACAGAGTAAGGCAAGATTCAACAGTACTCTCCTCAAGCAAAGTTGGTCTCCCATCAACCCTAACAAGACACCGTATCTCCAGCAAGTCAGCAACACTTTCCCCAAGCAGAGTTAGTCTACTGTCAGCCTTAAGGAAGTTGGTATCCCCAAAAGATCTCAATACTCCCCAACGGAGCATACAGACATTCCTAACAAGCGTCCCCGGCGATCTTGATCTAAGATTGTTCCCCGGCGGAATACCGGATATCCAGTGGAGCCACTTCCCCAGTGCAATCTGAAAAGTTTCCCCAGGAGAATTCAATCAATCTCCCCAGTAGATTCAGGAAGCTTATCCCCAGTAGATTCTGGAAACTCACCACCTGCAGAGTGCGAACGCACCTCCCCGGCTTTATTCAAAGGTTATTTCCCCACCAGGATATAACTGGGTTATTGTGGTCGGTGGATCTGGAACTGACTGTTTAACGCTGGATCGCGAAATGTTGCGGAAGCAAGAGTCGCCACCGTCTTTTATTTTTCTCCAAATGGAAAGGACAAAAGCACAGAAAAATTCCTTAAAGAGATTGCTCTCGGTTCGGGAGGTAGGTTATGGAAAGGGAAGGTGTTAGCACCCTTTCTATCCATGGTTATCCATGGGCTCTTAGGTACTTGCTCATTGTGTTTTCAAAAATGGTTTGTTTGCTTTTCAACTGTGGGTTTTAAAAAAGTTTCTTTGAAAATTCCAGTTCGACTCTTGTATCGGTCCTCAAGAGTGTTTGAAAAATTGCTTTCGAAAGATTTTGAAAAGGTGTCGGTGTGAAAAGTATTTTTGAATTTGTTTTGAAATTAGAGCAAGTATCTAGAGTCGTCTACCTACCCTAAGGAATTCGTCTGTGTAAATGTCCTTTAAAGTAGTGCCATCCCACCATTGAGAGGTAGGTAGCACCACCGTTGGAGGTGTTCGGGTCAATTTGAGGTTCGGGACATGGTGATCACCAGAGCAATAGGAAGACAACTTAGAAGCTACCCTCATGCCATGTTCCCGGATCATGAGGACTTACTAAGACATCCTCTACTCGACGATCACCTTTCGAGGCAAGGCAACAGTGAGGCGTACCCTAGGGGTGGTGTGTGATTTGTGTGTCAGATTCAGATATTTTATCTTGTCATGTCAAAGTGATCTATGCGCTTGTTTTTATTTTTGTCCATTCATTCTTGCATGCATTTATTTAACAGTTAAAAAATCGCGAGAAATAAAAGTTCTAAAGCTATTACAAAAGGCGCGGGTCCACATCGCCAAAATTTCCAGAACCCGATTTGACAGAAAAAATAAAGAATTAAAGTAAAGTGCGAGAAAGTATGAAATTACATGGCTTTGGGAGAGGTACATAAAAATTATACGAAAAGAAAATAAATGCGCGATTTGAATTAAGACTGGAAACAAGGGCGTTGGACCCTTTTTAATGAGATTAGATTAAATTATTAAATTAAAGAAAAAGAAATTATTTTTAGTTTCTGGTATTTAGGAGAATTTAATGCAATTAAAACCTAATTCTACAATTTTTATTTTATTATGAAAACATATTAAAGTTTAACTTAAAATTAACCCTAATTAATTAATGCGATTCGATTCATAAAAATAAATAGTTAATTATTAGTGAAAAGAAAAGAAAAAGGATAAAAATTAATTAAAACTAATTCTACCAATTTTAAATTATTTAAGAAAATGTTAAGATTTAAACCTAAATTAGAACTAAGATCAATTAAAGTTATTTATTTACAAAAATGATATTTAAATAACAAAAAAAACTTATTTTTTGTCTTTTCTGATTTTTTTTTGTTTTTTTATATTATTGTGAAAATATTTAAATTAAGAAAACTAATTAATTGAATCAAAATAAATAATAAAAAAATAATGGAAAGAATATTGCAAACCTAGGGGGGTGTCTGTCCCCAAATTGGAGGCTTTAGTCAGTAATTCAGGCCCATTTACCCTTTGGCCTCTTTGACTTTTTCACTAGCGTGCCCAGGCGTTGACTCACGTTCACCATGTTCCTCCAATTGTGACCCTTTGATGGATCTTGGTGTGTGCGTGGCACATTGGAAATTGTGGGTGTATGGTATTCCTTAGCGCTGAACCTGCACAGAATGACAATTGAAAAAATAATATTGGAAAGGGTGGGGGACCTGGGGCTCGAACCCAGGTCCCAGGGATTACCAGTAACGTTCTCCACCACTAGGCCATTCACACGCTTCTGATTATGTAACACCTAATAAATAATATAACATAAAAACAATGGTTAGTGGGAAAGTTAGCGCGAAAATTTAAACGGACCAATCGTTGCCTTCCACTTCATCATCTTCCTCGCCTTTGTTTTTTTTCCTGAAATAAAAAGAGAATCAGCAACAGTTTTGCACCGTTCCAAAATGTGCCATTTGAGAAAATAGCGAATAGCTTGTTTCTAATCAGAAATTGGGCGCGACCCCATCAATGAATTTGTTGGAAGCTTGTGGTTCTCATGATGCCAGTCTCGTGTCCCATTTTTCCCTTAACTGGAAACCCCCAATTCCCAGTTTTGAAAACCCTAGGTCCCTTTCATGGTGAAATCGCGTGTGGTGCACAAAAACACAATTAAACTATATAGTTAGCATCAGAATCATGTAATGAACACAAATCAAGCATCAAAAATTATGAAAAATGCATGAATCGAGATGCAAGAAGGTCAAATATTTTATGTACAGGGTGAGATCGTTCTCACGTTTCTGGGGGTGGAAGCTTGTGGTTTTGATCCAAATTCCTTCCCTGAAGCCTCAGCAAGCCAATGGAATAAGTATCGTGGCTTGAATCACCTTGTATCCCTGTTTTCAGTTTTCAATTTTCAAGCAAAAAACTCAAGTGTTCTTTTTGGTCTATGGCGCAGCTTTTAGTCCTTGGGCACGAGGGTTAGCATGTGCATATGTATATGAGTGATTAGGTTAAGAATTTGATCAAAAGAAATCCATGAATTGATGAAACAAATATTTGATTTTTATGGCATTAGCTTTCAAATATTTTTTTCATGCAAACTTCTACCAAATCATGACAAATCATATTGATTCTTTCCAAATCTAGCTATGCACGAAATATTGAGTATATATTATGCATAAAAAGATTTAAAAACCGAGGTTTAGTATTTTTCATGTATTTATTTTAATTAAATGAATTATTGATAATTAAAAATCCAAATAAATAAAATAAAAATGATAAAAACTTCCCTTTGGGCCACATGGTCGTGCACATGCCTTGGGTGATGAATTGTGGAAGAAAAAGAGGCCCATTAGCATTTTTAGGTCATTTGAATCAATGTTGACTTTTCAAAATATCCAAATATTTCCCAACTTCCACAAGGAATAACTTGCTCAATTTTTAAGATTTGCTCATGTTCTTGTACATTTTGGAAAGGTCTTTGAGTCCTATAACTAATGCCTTTGGACCCATATCATTTTGATTTACCAATCTCAAGTTATGGCCTTTGACTTAAAGTCCCTTTTTGTTGACTTTTGAAAATGACCTATAATGTTGAAATTGATAACTTTTTGTGAGAGCATTTCTTGGACTTGAAGTGTGAAGAGGAGTTGTAGTAAATGTCTTTATCTTCAAAATAAGCTTTGGATGGAATTTTTCTGATAATCCATGTGAAAGTTATGCCCTGGTCAATTTACAGTTGACTTTTTCAACTGTCCAAATATGGAAACTTTTGCATCTTGATGATTTTTTAGCCAGGCTTTGAGAATCATGATCAAGCATTGATCAAATGATGTTTGTGGCTTCAAAATGAGATGTTTACCAAAAATTTGGACTTTTGACTGTCAAATGACCATTTTGCCCCTACAGTTGACTGTAGTGCAATTAGGGTTTTTGACTGTGCAATTTTGTGCTGAAAGTCTTGAAACTTGGTATGAGGATGCTTGACCATATTTATAGGCATGTAAGACTTGATTGGACCCTTGGAAACCTCATTTTCTTTGTCAGAACCAAAACCCTAATTTTGACTGTTTAGGAGGCCTTTGCACTGTGCAACCCTTGGGGGAAATTTTGAAGCTTTGACTTGGCAAATTTTGAAGAATATGGGAGGGAAAATTTTGGGGTACAACAGTTGCCCCTGTTCAATCTTCTTAGACCTGAGGATGCAGATTGGCTGGCGTGCCTTTCGTAATCCGAAGGTGGAAGATGATTGAACACTAGAGTGCCTAGAAATTTGCGCTCACATAGTAATATGATGGGGAATGGGCTTACAGATGCCATTTGGAGATTAAGGGATAGGATGATGGGCTTATAGATGCCATGCTAAGAGATGATGGAAGGTGGATGGGCTTATAGATGCCATCTGGATGTCAATCGCGTAAGAGATTCCTTAACGAGAACCTGCGTACCTGCAAAAGAAAGATGAGTACCTGGCATGTTGCCAGAGTGGTCTTCAAACTCTTGTGTAGATGTGTCCTGACTGGTTACAGGAGCTGGATCTGGAGCTTCAAACGATGATGAATGAACCAGGGATGGTTACTACCTCAACAGGAACGGTGAGAGAACCTTGGATGACTTTAACCTCAACAGCAATCGTTGAGAAAATCTTGGGATGATTACTACCTCCGCAGTATCGGGGAGAGAACCATAGGCGACTACAACCTCAACAGCAAACATTGAGAGAATCTTGGATAACTTCAACTTCAACAGCAATCGTTGAGCGAATCTTGGGATTACCACCTCAACAGCAAACATTGAGAGAATCCTGGTGGGAATTACCATCTCCGCAGTATCGGGGAGAGAACCATAGGCGACAACAACCTCAACAGCAAACATTGAGAGAATCTTGGTGGGAATTACCATCTCCGCAGTATCGCGGAGAGAACCATAGGCGATTACAACCTCAATAGCAATCATTGGGAAAACCTTGGATAACTTCTACTGAGTCTTCATCAGAAAAATCTGTTTGGGGTCGATTTAACTGGACTAGAGAAGGCCTTGGACTGGATAAGAAACAGAGAATCTTAGGGTCGATTAACTGAATTGGTCTAGGTCTTGGAATGTCTTCAACTGGGTTTTTATCAGAAAAATCTGTTTGGGGTCGATTTAACTGGACCAGAGAAGGCCTTTGACTGGATAAGAAATATTTGGAGTCGATTTAACTGAACCGGTCTAGGTCTTGAAATATGATTGAGAATTTAACTGAATCTTTCCTGAAAGGTAAAGGTCAGTCATATGCAATGCATGATATGGATCAGGCAATGATGTTCTCAACATAAATGAGATTTGTAAGATATGATGCGTATATGCATGCTACGATGATGTATGTGATGTTTAGGAATGTATGTTTTCGTCTAGGAAAGTAAATCCTTGACGGGTGCCGGGAAGTCACTCCTGGGCTGATGTTGAAGAATAGATTTTGCTTCCGCTGGGGATGATAGCTGCAAGAATACCGGTAGGAGAAGATAACTCCGTTTGGGGAATAAACTTGGCGAATGATTACTCTGCAGGGAGAAAAGTACTCTAGCGATCTTGCTGGGAAGCAATACTCTGTGGGGAGAGAGATACTTTGCTGGAATGTTGATAATAACTTGCTGGGGATACCCTTGTTGTGCTGGAAGTGTTAATAGACTTTGCTGGGGATAAGAAGACTTTGTCGACGACGATCTTTCCATGGCTTTTTGGCTGAGGATAACCCAGTTATATCCTGGTAAGGAAATAACTCTTTGAATAAAGCCGGGCGACGCGTTCGTGCTCTGTGGGGATAAGCTTCCAGAATCTACTGGGGATAAGCTTACTACTTGGGGAAATGAATTCCAACTTTCCCGGGGAACTGGATTGGACTCTCTTGGGGAAGTCTTGAGCTGTATCGGGGAAGTGACTCCACTGAATGTTTGATATACCGCCGGGGAACAATCTTTAGACCAAGACTGCCGGGGATGCTTGTTAAGAATATATATGCTGCTGGGGAATGTTGAGATCTGCTGGAGGATACTCAACTTCCTTAAGGTTTGATAATATGGCTTGGGGAGAGTGTACTGACTTGCTGGCTCACTCTCTGGGGAATCAGGATATCTGGTTATGTTCTTTAGCTGAACCTACCTTGATACCTTGGAGGATAGAACAACTAGATTGCTTAGACAACTCTTTATTGCCCCTGTTTCTAATGTTACCTGTAATTGATCCTTCGTTTCGTATGCAAATATTTGTGAGTTAGCAAATTATTGTCAATGCATATATCACAAATTGAACCTTGGACGTTCTTCGCAAGACAAAACAGAAAAGGAAAAACAATTGGCACTTTTTAACTGAAAAGTATATTTGTATTGATTTTTGAATGGCCTGAAAATAGGCGTTTATGTACAAGAGGCTGGCATCCTAGTAAGAGAACGCCGCCGAACAGAAGAGTTTATACAAATTTGTACAAGAGAAAATAAAACAGCTGTGTGAAATGAATGATCCCACTGGGTTTCAACCCTGCTATTGCCTTTATGACTCCGAGCGTCTCATCACTTGATGACCTTGGTTGAAGGTGAAGCTGACTGATCGATGCCGTCTGAACTTGGTGTAGATACCGGATTCTGGATGCAAAGTGATCCAATGAGACATAGTATTACGCTTTTATCCCTAACTTTTGCCTGGACCGCCCTTTCGGGTTTTCAGTCCACCGGGATACCCATTTTTGCCCAAGCCGCCTTTTCAGGTTTTCGACTTGCCGGGTGTACAGATTTTTTTTCATTTCATCCCTTCATTTTGCCCAAACCCTTTTGGTTCGCCGGGAAGCCCTAATTTTTGCCTAGGCATGTCAGCCTAACGGGTCTTTTTTCATGCGTAGTATCTTTTTACTATGTCTGCATTAGCGGGGTGAGGAAGGTCGTCACCGTCCATGTTGGTTAGAATCATGGCTCCTCCTGAGAACACATGTTTAACCACAAATGGTCCTTCATACGTAGGGGTCCATTTGCCCCTTGGATCACTCTGAGGAAGGATGATTCTCTTGATTACCAGATCCCCAACTTGATATTCCCGTGGTTTGACCTTTTTGTTAAATGCCCTGATCATCCGTTTCTGATACGTCTGACCATGACAGATAGCAGCAAGTCTCTTTTCATCAATAAGATTTAACTGATCAAGTCGTGTCTGGATCCAATCATCCTCGTTCATATTTGCATCCTTCATTATCCGGAGAGAGGGTATTTGCACTTCGATCGGTAAGACTGCCTCCATGCCATAAACCAAAGAGAAAGGAGTTGCCCCGGTTGACGTCCTGGCTGAGGTACGGTACCCATGTAGAGCGAACGGTAACATCTCGTGCCAATCTTTATAAGTCACTGTCATTTTCTGCACGATTTTCTTGATATTTTTATTTGCTGTCTCTACAGCCCCATTCATCTTCGGTCTGTAAGGAGAAGAATTGTGGTGCTGTATTTTGAACTGCTCGCAGAGCTCAGTGATCATCTTGTTATTCAGATTGGTACCGTTATCTGTAATAATTCTTTCTGGGACGCTGTACCGACAGATCAGGTTATGCCGAATGAACCGTGCCACAACAGTCTTGGTTACCGTAGCATAGGATACTGCTTCGACCCACTTTGTAAAATAATCAATTTCCACTAGGATGAAGCGATGCCCATTAGATGCCGTAGGTTTAATCTCACCGATCATGTCTATGCCCCACATTGCAAACGGACAAGGCGCTGTCAGAACATTCAGAGGAACTGGAGGAACATGCACCTTGTCTGCATAAATCTGGCACTTATGGCATGTCCTAGAATGTTGGTAGCAGTCAGCTTCCATTGTGGACCAGTAATACCCTGCCCGAAGGATCTTCTTTGCCATTGTATGTCCACTGGAATGTGTACCAAAGGTCCCTTCATGTAGCTCTTCCATGATCCTTTCTGCTTCAGTTTTATCCACACAACGCAGTAGGGTTGAATCATGGTTTCCCTTGTACAAGATGCCGTTGCTAAGGAAGAACTTTGCCGCGAACCTTCTCAGGAACTTCTTATCATTGACAGAGGCACCCTCAGGGTATTCCTGAGCTTCCAGATATCTCTTCACCTCATGGTACCAAGGCTTCTCAGTCACCAATTCAGTCTCGAGATCGCAACAGTATGCCGGTTCGTCCCGTTTCCAGATGATGATCCGGGGAGCCTCATTATCCCATTTAACTTTGAACATAAAAGACATTGTAGCTAACGCGTCCGCCAACTGATTCTCTTCTCTTGGAAAGTGTTCAAAGGTTATCTTCGTGAAGTGGGGGATCAAGGTCAACACACATTCTCTGTAAGGGATAAGATTCAGATGTTGAACGTTTATTTGAATAGGCAGTCATCTCCTTTTTTGCTGAGGGTTTGTAGGACCTCTTTCTTTTTGATTTTGTTATCCATGTTTTTTGCCTGAACTATTTCCTTTTTTTGGAATTATAGTCAGCGGGATGCCCCAGTTTTGTAAGTCTCCTTCATAGGTTTTGACTTAATGGGTTTTTATTTTGAGAAGTAATGACTGCCTGTCTGTATGATTGTTCGGAAACATCACTGTCTTTTAAGGACCTTTTGGGTGCCATTCGTTATGCACTCGGATCAACTGAGAGAACTACCCTGCCCCAGGTTATGATTAAGGGTTTTAAATTTCGAAAAGAAAAACTCCTACTTCTTTGGCTCAGAGGGGTTGACGAGGGATTATCATCCTTATAACTCCAGTGTTTAGGGATTGAAACAATGCCTGTACCTCATCAGCGGGGTCTGTTCAAAAGCATACTATAAATTGTGGTATCGTTTTCGTCATCCTCCCTCAAGAGGCTTAGAATTATTAATTGAGAATTGATCATCAGAAAAAATATGAAAATAAGTTGCGTATAGTGAATACGAATATATTGCTTCAAAACAGACATATGCGATGCGTTAATGAAATAACAATGTTTAACATGAGTAAATGTTTGAACAAAAGAAAATTACAACTTGAATTCAAATGAACAAAAAAGTGTTTTCTATCCTAGCCATGTTTTGGCAAGGGAGCAGTGATCACGTTGGGAGCCTCGGGTGCCTCGAACTCAATCTCCTTTGTGTCAATCAAGTCTTGGATCTTATTTTTCAAGCTCCAACAATCATCTGTAGTATGCCCCGGACTGTCAGAGTGATAAGCGCAGCGGGCGTTGGGGTTATACTTTGGTGACGTTGTATTTTGATTCTTCGGAGCTTCTTTTAGAGTTACCAGCTTGGTCTCCAGCAACTGTGGCAATACCTGGGATAAGGTCATGCTGAGCCGAGTGAACTGCCTTCTCTCGCTCTTTTGTTGGTTGTGATGTTGAAGAGCACCAGCAGGTTTTGAGATCACCGCTGCATTTGTAGCTTGGCGGCATTCTGGTCTATTCTGTCTCCTTGAACCATAGACGACATTGGATTCCTTCTTAAAAGGTTTTTTATCGGTGCTCGATGAAGCATCCTTCTGTATCTTCCCAGCCTTGATACCAGCTTCGATCCTCTCCCCAGTCAGAATAAGATCAGTAAACCCTGCAGACGAGTTACCGATAAGATGGTTGAAAAAGGGCCCAGATAGGGTCCCTAAGAACATGTCCACCAACTCCCGATCAGTCAACGGCGGCTGCACTCTTCCAGCCAGATCCCTCCACTTCTGAGCGTACTCTTTAAAACCTTCACTTGAACCTAACGACATACCCTGGAGTTGGGTACATGTAGGGGCAAGGTCGGCATTATACTGATACTGCTTATAGAAAGCAGTAGCCAACTCCTCCCAGTTACGAACCTTGGTCTCATCCAGCTGATAGAACCATTCGAGATGAGTCCCTGAAAGAATCTCCTGGAAGAAGTGGATCCACAAATTTTTATCCACTGAGTACGGTTGAATCTTCCGAACATAGGACCTGAGATGTAGCTTGGGACAAGACGCCCCGTCATACTTAGTGAAAGATGGTGCTTTGAACTTCCGAGGAATGATCACACCAGTAGACAAACCCAAATCTCCGAAATCCAGCCCAGGTACCTGTTGTATCTCCATAGCATTCAACCTGTCTTCCAACTGTTTGTAACGGTCTTCTGCCGGAGGATATTGCTCTTCATCAAAATCAGTCTCGTTGTCGGAGACTACCGGACTAGGACCTTTTTCCGCTTGAGGAGTACTCTTGCCGATAGAAGAACCAACCTCTTCATTCTGCAGAGTATTGCCAAACCTTCGGCCCGAGTTGAACAGAACAGTTCTTCTCTTCTTCTTCTTTTCCTTCTTCAGGAGTAGAGCCTTCAGCTCTTCTTGGCCCTGAGCCAAACCCATGATTAATTCCTGGAATTGCGCATTCTGTGCCTGAAGAGCCTTGATGGACATCTCAGTTGATGATGAGTCAGGATTCATGATGCTGAAATAAACAACGAAGAACTGTAAGCAACCTGAAAAGAGGAAAAACCTGCTATGCACATGATGAATGATATGTGTTTATGCAATGCATTCAAGGGTTCGAAAGTTCAAATTTGTTGTAGAAAAAAAGGAACACGCGTTATCATTAAGGAAATAATTGTTCAGTACATCAAAGCCTCGTGGGCAAAATAAATACAAAAGCAAATCAATCCCAAAATATACTACGCATCCTCTTTGGAGCTATGTAGGTGTTGAGATTCCTCTCCTCATGCAACAGGCGGGTGAGTTCCAAGACCTTCTTTTCACTAGCATGTAGACTAGTCTCAAGAGAACTCCGTTCTTCCTTAAGCTGGATCCAACTCTTCTGCATCTCTTCCCAGGATGTGGGCATATCAGGGTGCTGAATAGTGTAGGACACTTCTCCTTCCAAGACTGGTTCTTTGATTACTGGGAGCATATGGGGATAAGGCATCACTAACTTCTAGGAGCGGGCTCGTACCCACTTGAGATAAGGTTCCAACGGGATGGAGTTCCTGTGCCCCAGTGTCTTACTGTATATCCTACTTGGCATCCTCCAGGCTCTGATAAATCTCTGGTGAAGTCCTTGAGTATCGTTGTCGAAGTCAAAAACTATGTCAGGAATTAACATGTCATGAGGACCATCCCTCCGAGCATAACCAAACTGTCTCCAAGCCAGGCATGGGTTGTAAGTAATACCTCCTCTGATTCCAAGTAAAGGAACATTAGGGTACTCTCCGCAACGATCAATGATAGTGACATCCTCTCTGGACCTAGGGCACCAATGTATATCTGCATGTGTAAGAGTCATTAACCGTTGTGACCATCTCAGACCCCGCTCGTTCTTCAAAACTGATTGTGGAAGGTGCGAAATAAACCACCTTCCCAGGAGAGGAGTGCAACACATAAGGACACCTCTTTTTCTCATGGTTCGAGTGTAACATGAGTGAAGGATGTCCCCCAGCAACGTAGGTATAGAATTCCTGGACATGAAGATCTGGACAGCACTGATATCTATAAGCCGATCTGGGTTAGGGAACAACACCAAACCATAGACAAGGAGGGCCACAACTTCTTCAAAAGCTTGTAAGTCAAGGGAGTTCCAACATTCATGGGCCTTTTCAAACAAAAACCTGGCTAAGAACCCTTTGATACCACTTCTAACTTCCCAATGTCCCTTGAGGTCAGATGACTGTAGGTGCAAGGCTTTAGCAATCTCTTCAAGCTTGGGTTCCTTTTCCGTACCGTTGTAGG
This sequence comes from Vicia faba, assembly GCA_948472305.1. Classification (NCBI taxonomy): domain Eukaryota; kingdom Viridiplantae; phylum Streptophyta; class Magnoliopsida; order Fabales; family Fabaceae; genus Vicia; species Vicia faba. Next base: position 347,546,756 of record OX451741.1, read on the forward strand.
GTAGTTGATCAAGGATAGGGATCTTCAGGAGCCGGGAGAACTCCTCCAATGTAGGTACCAGCTGATAGTCCAAGAAGGTGAAACAGTGATGCAGAGGGTCGAAGAACTGGAACAGGACCTTTATCATATCTTCCTCAATGTTGGTGTTGACCAAGCTGATGAGTCTTCCATGTTTCTCACTGAATGAAGAGCTCTCAGGAATCCTGGATATAAGTTCCTTAAGCTGAGGAGGGATCCTTACAAGACTGATTTGAATTGTCTTTCTACGAACAGTTTCCATGTCCTACAAAACAAGAACAAAGATGAAGATTCGAACCCCTGAAATGGTTAGTCAATGCATATGATGCTGGATGATGTCATGATCCTATGATTAAACACACCACAGATATTTACAAAGACAAACATGTAAGGCACACAAGGCACACAAGACAAGCCCTTAGGATTTAAGGCCAGCATGGGGTTTGGGTAGTACCCTCTTGAAGTTGGTGGGTTCATCCTGTCCTATTAGAAGTAACCGGGTTCTAAGGGTCCCAATATCACGGGATTTCTTTCATTGTTCATCGTTTCGATTTAGCCACTGAACCGGCGACCAAAATATTCCAGGAAAGCAACCCTCAATTGAGTGTAGTATCGAGTATCAACTAACCTCGGACTGCACCAAAGTCAGTTATCTCACTACCCTAAAGAGGCCAAGATAGTTCAATTAAGGTTCCTAAGGTCTGTTGATGCTTCACGACACCACGCGGAGGCCCCGTACTCTCCTTGACTGAACTCAAGGGTTACTGGTACACACCAAAGTGCCACATTAACGTAGCAGACTGTTTCAACCATGTCGGTATACCCCGCACAGTTCCCTCACAGCCTTGTTGCTACTTTCTAAGAAGGTATCCCCCAGATCCGGGTTAGGATCTACAGAACTCCCAAGCAACCCATAATTTAAAGCACACAAGGAAAGCAATTGAAAACACAGTGATCTTAGTCCTAAGGTACACCTCACTTTACTATCATACCCAGCAGAGTCTCCAGTTCTGTGGTCGGTGGATCTGGAACTGACTGTTTAACGCTGGATCGCGAAATGTTGCAGAAGCAAGAGTCGCCACCGTCTTTTATTTTTCTCCAAATGGAAAGGACAAAAGCACAGAAAAATTCCTTAAAGAGATTGCTCTCGGTTCGGGAGGTAGGTTATAGAAAGGGAAGGTGTTAGCACCCTTTCTATCCATGGTTATCCATGGGCTCTTAGGTACTTGCTCATTGTGTTTTCAAAAATGGTTTGTTTGCTTTTCAACTGTGGGTTTTAAAAAAGTTTCTTTGAAAATTCCAGTTCGACTCTTGTATCGGTCCTCAAGAGTGTTTTAAAAATTGCTTTCGAAAGATTTTGAAAAGGTGTCGGTGTGAAAAGTATTTTTGAATTTGTTTTGAAATTAGAGCAAGTATCTAGAGTCGTCTACCTACCCTAAGGAATTCGTCTGTGTAAATGTCCTTTAAAGTAGTGCCATCCTACCATTGAGAGGTAGGTAGCACCACCGTTGGAGGTGTTCGGGTCAATTCGAGGTTCGGGACATGGTGATCACCAGAGCAATAGGAAGACAACTTAGAAGCTACCCTCATGCCAGGTTCCCGGATCATGAGGACTTACTAAGACATCCTCTACTCGACGATCACCTTTCGAGGCAAGGCAACAGTGAGGCGTACCCTAGGGGTGGTGTGTGATTTGTGTGTCAGATTCAGATATTTTATCTTGTCATGTCAAAGTGATCTATGCGCTTGTTTTTATTTTTGTCCATTCATTCTTGCATGCATTTATTTAACAGTTAAAAAATCGCGAGAAATAAAAGTTCTAAAGCTATTACAAAAGGCGCGGGTCCACATCGCCAAAATTTCCAGAACCCGATTTGACAGAAAAAATAAAGAATTAAAGTAAAGTGCGAGAAAGTATGAAATTACATGGCTTTGGGAGAGGTACATAAAAATTATACGAAAAGAAAATAAATGCGCGATTTGAATTAAGACTGGAAACGAGGGCGTTGGACCCTTTTTAATGAGATTAGATTAAATTATTAAATTAAAGAAAAAGAAATTATTTTTAGTTTCTGGTATTTAGGAGAATTTAATGCAATTAAAACCTAATTCTACAATTTTTATTTTATTATGAAAACATATTAAAGTTTAACTTAAAATTAACCCTAATTAATTAATGCGATTTGATTCATAAAAATAAATAGTTAATTATTAGTGAAAAGAAAAGAAAAAGGATAAAAATTAATTAAAACTAATTCTACCAATTTTAAATTATTTAAGAAAATGTTAAGATTTAAACCTAAATTAGAACTAAGATCAATTAAAGTTATTTATTTACAAAAATGATATTTAAATAAAAATTAAAAAAACTTATTTTTTGTCTTTTCTGATTTTTTTGTGTTTTTTTATATTATTGTGAAAATATTTAAATTAAGAAAACTAATTAATTGAATCAAAATAAATAATAAAAAAATAATGGAAAGAATATTGCAAACCTAGGGGGGTGTCTGTCCCCAAATTGGAGGCTTTAGTCAGTAATTCAGGCCCATTTACCCTTTGGCCTCTTTGACTTTTTCACTAGCGTGCCCAGGCGTTGACTCACGTTCACCATGTTCCTCCAATTGTGACCCTTTGATGGATCTTGGTGTGTGCGTGGCACGTTGGAAATTGTGGGTGTATGGTATTCCTTAGCGCTGAACCTGCACAGAATGACAATTGAAAAAATAATATTGGAAAGGGTGGGGGACCTGGGGCTCGAACCCAGGTCCCAGGGATTACCAGTAACGTTCTCCACCACTAGGCCATTCACACGCTTCTGATTATGTAACACCTAATAAATAATATAACATAAAAACAATGGTTAGTGGGAAAGTTAGCGCGAAAATTTAAACGGACCAATCGTTGCCTTCCACTTCATCATCTTCCTCGCCTTTGTTTTTTTTTCCTGAAATAAAAAGAGAATCAGCAACGGTTTTGCACCGTTCCAAAATGTGCCATTTGAGAAAATAGCGAATAGCTTGTTTCTAATCAGAAATTGGGCGCGACCCCATCAATGAATTTGTTGGAAGCTTGTGGTTCTCATGATGCCAGTCTCGTGTCCCAATTTTCCCTTAACTGGAAACCCCCAATTCCCAGTTTTGAAAACCCTAGGTCCCTTTCATGGTGAAATCGCGTGTGGTGCACAAAAACACAATTAAACTATATAGTTAGCATCAGAATCATGTAATGAACACAAATCAAGCATCAAAAATTATGAAAAATGCATGAATCGAGATGCAAGAAGGTCAAATATTTTCTGTACAGGGTGAGATCGTTCTCACGTTTCTGGGGGTGGAAGCTTGTGGTTTTGATCCAAATTCCTTCCCTGAAGCCTCAGCAAGCCAATGGAATAAGTATCGTGGCTTGAATCACCTTGTATCCCTGTTTTCAGTTTTCAATTTTCAAGCAAAAAACTCAAGTGTTCTTTTTGGTCTATGGCGCAGCTTTTAGTCCTTGGGCACGAGGGTTAGCATGTGCATATGTATATGAGTGATTAGGTTAAGAATTTGATCAAAAGAAATCCATGAATTGATGAAACAAATATTTGATTTTTATGGCATTAGCTTTCAAATCTTTTTTTCATGCAAACTTCTACCAAATCATGACAAATCATATTGATTCTTTCCAAATCTAGCTATGCACGAAATATTGAGTATATATTATGCATAAAAAGATTTAAAAACCTAGGTTTAGTATTTTTCATGTATTTATTTTAATTAAATGAATTATTGATAATTAAAAATCCAAATAAATAAAATAAAAATGATAAAAACTTCCCTTTGGGCCACATGGTCGTGCACATGCCTTGGGTGATGAATTGTGGAAGAAAAAGAGGCACATTAGCATTTTTAGGTCATTTGAATCAATGTTGACTTTTCAAAATATCCAAAAATTTCCCAACTTCCACAAGGCATAACTTGCTCAATTTTTAAGATTTGCTCATGTTCTTGGACATTTTGGAAAGGTCTTTGAGTAATGTAACCAATGCCTTTGGTCCCATATCATTTTGATTTACCAATCTCAAGTTATGGCCTTTGACTTAAAGTCCCTTTTTGTGGACTTTTGAAAATGACCTATAATGTTGACATTGATAACTTTTTGTGAGAGCATTTCTTGGACTTGAAGTGTGAAGAGGAGTTGTAGGAAATGTCTTTATATTCAAAATGAGCTTTGGATGGAATTTTTCTGATAATCCATGTGAAAGTTATGCCCTGGTCAATTTACAGTTGACTTTTTCAACTGTCCAAATATGGAAACTTTTGCATCTTGATGATTTTTGAGCCAGGCTTTGAGAATCATGATCAAGCATTGATCAAATGATGTTTGTGGCTTCAAAATGAGATGTTTACCAAAAATTTGGACTTTTGACTGTCAAATGACCATTTTGCCCCAATAGTTGACTGTAGTGCAATTAGGGTTTTTGACTGTGCAATTTTGTGCTGAAAGTCTTGAAACTTGGTATGAGGATGCTTGACCATATTTATAGGCATGTAAGACTTGATTGGACCCTTGGAAACCTCATTTTCTTTGTCAGAACCAAAACCCTAATTTTGACTGTTTAGGAGGCCCTTGCACTGTGCAACCCTTGGGGGAAATTTTGAAGCTTTGACTTGGCAAATTTTGAAGAATATGGGAGGGAAAATTTTGGGGTACAACAGTTTCCCCTGTTCAATCTTCTTAGACCTGAGGATGCAGATTGGCTGGCGTGCCTTTCGTAATCCGAAGGTGGAAGATGATTGAACACTAGAGTGCCCAGAAATTTGCGCTCACATAGTAATATGATGGGGAATGGGCTTACAGATGCCATTTGGAGATTAAGGGATAGGATGATGGGCTTATAGATGCCATGCTAAGAGATGATGGAAGGTGGATGGGCTTATAGATTCCATCTGGATGTCAATCGCGTAAGAGATTCCTTAGCGAGAACCTGCGTACCTGCAAAAGAAAGATGAGTACATGGCATGTTGCCGGAGTGGTCTTCAAACTCTTGCGTAGATGTGTCCTGACTGGTTACAAGAGCTGGATCTGGAGCTTCAAACGATGATGAATGAACCAGGGATGGTTACTACCTCAACAGGAACGGTGAGAGAACCTTGGATGACTTTAACCTCAACAGCAATCATTGAGAAAATCTTGGGATGATTACTACCTCCGCAGTATCGGGGAGAGAACCATAGGCGACTACAACCTCAACAGCAAACATTGAGAGAATCTTGGATAACTTCAACTTCAACAGCAATCGTTGAGCGAATCTTGGGATTACCACCTCAACAGCAAACATTGAGAGAATCCTGGTGGGAATTACCATCTCCGCAGTATCGGGGAGAGAACCATAGGCGACTACAACCTCAACAGCAAACATTGAGAGAATCTTGGTGGGAATTACCATCTCCGCAATATCGGGGATAGAACCATAGGCGATTACAACCTCAATAGCAATCATTGAGAAAACCTTGGATGGAATTATCATCTCCGCAGTATCGGGGAGAGAACCATAGGCGATTACAACCTCAATAGCAATCATTGAGAAAACCTTGGATGGAATTACCATCTCCGCAGTATCGGGGAGAGAACCATAGGCGATTACAACCTCAATAGCAATCATTGAGAAAACCTTGGATGGAATTATCATCTCCGCAGTATCGGGGAGAGAACCATAGGCGATTACAACCTCAATAGCAATCATTGAGAAAACCTTGGATGGAATTATCATCTCCGCAGTATCGGGGAGAGAACCATAGGCGATTACAACCTCAATAGCAATCATTGGGAAAACCTTGGATAATTCTACTGAGTCTTCATCAGAAAAATCTGTTTGGGGTCGATTTAACTAGACTAGAGAAGGCCTTGGACTGGATAAGAAACAGAGAATCTTAGGGTCGATTAACTGAACCGGTCTAGGTCTTGGAATGTCTTCAACTGGGTTTTTATCAGAAAAATCTATTTGGGGTCGATTTAACTGGACCAGAGAAGGCCTTTGACTGGATAAGAAATCTTTGGAGTCGATTTAACTGAACCGGTCTAGGTCTTGAAATATGATTGAGAATTTAACTGAATCTTTCCTGAAAGGTAAAGGTCAGTCATATGTAATGCATGATATGGATCAGGCAATGATGTTCTCAACATAAATGAGATTTGTAAGATATGATGCGTATATGCATGCTACGATGATGTATGTGATGTTTAGGAATGTATGTTTTCGTCTAGGAAAGTAAATCCTTGACGGGTGCCGGGAAGTCACTCCTGGGCTGATGTTGAAGAATAGATTTTGCTTCCGCTGGGGATGATAGCTGCAAGAATACCGGTAGGAGAAGATAACTCCGTTTGGGGAATAAACTTGGCGAATGATTACTCTGCAGGGAGAAAAGTACTCTAGCGATCTTGCTGGGAAGCAATACTCTGTGGGGAGAGAGATACTTTGCTGGAATGTTGATAATAACTTGCTGGGGATACCCTTGTTGTGCTGGAAGTGTTAATAGACTTTGCTGGGGATAAGAAGACTTTGTCGACGACGATCTTTCCATGGCTTTTTGGCTGAGGATAACCCAGTTATATCCTGGTAAGGAAATAACTCTTTGAATAAAGCCGGGCGACGCGTTCGTGCTCTGTGGGGATAAGCTTCCAGAATCTACTGGGGATAAGCTTACTGCTTGGGGAGATGAATTCCAACTTTCCTGGGGAACTGGATTGGACTCTCTTGGGGAAGTCTTGAGCTGTATCGGGGAAGTGACTCCACTGAATGTTTGATATACCGCCGGGGAACAATCTTTAGACCAAGACTGCCGGGGATGCTTGTTAAGAATATATATGCTGCTGGGGAATGTTGAGATCTGCTGGAGGATACTCAACTTCCTTAAGGTTTGATAATATGGCTTGGGGAGAGTGTACTGACTTGCTGGCTCACTCTCTGGGGAATCAGGATATCTGGTTATGTTCTTTAGCTGAACCTACCTTGATACCTTGGAGGATAGAACAACTAGATTGCTTAGACAACTCTTTATTGCCCCTGTTTCTAATGTTACCTGTAATTGATCCTTCGTTTCGTATGCAAATATTTGTGAGTTAGCAAATTATTGTCAATGCATATATCACAAATTGAACCTTGGACGTTCTTCGCAAGACAAAACAGAAAAGGAAAAACAATTGGCACTTTTTAACTGAAAAGTATATTTGTATTGATTTTTGAATGGCCTGTAAATAGGCGTTTATGTACAAGAGGCTGACGTCCTAGTAAGAGAACGCCGCCGAACAGAAGAGTTTATACAAATTTGTACAAGAGAAAATAAAACAGCTGTGTGAAATGAATGATCCCACTGGGTTTCAACCCTGCTATTGCCTTTATGACTCCGAGCGTCTCATCACTTGATGACCTTGGTTGAAGGTGAAGCTGACTGATCGATGCCGTCTGAACTTGGTGTAGATACCGGATTCTGGATGCAAAGTGATCCAATGAGACATAGTATTACGCTTTTATCCCTAACTTTTGCCTGGACCGCCCTTTCGGGTTTTCAGTCCACCGGGATACCCATTTTTGCCCAAGCCGCCTTTTCAGGTTTTCGACTTGCCGGGTGTACAGATTTTTTTCATTTCATCCCTTCATTTTGCCCGAACCCTTTTGGTTCGCCGGGAAGCCCTAATTTTTGCCTAGGCATGTCAGCCTAGCGGGTCTTTTTTCATGCGTAGTATCTTTTTACTATGTCTGCATTAGCGGGGTGAGGAAGGTCGTCACCGTCCATGTTGGTTAGAATCATGGCTCCTCCTGAGAACACATGTTTAACCACAAATGGTCCTTCATACGTAGGGGTCCATTTGCCCCTTGGATCACTCTGAGGAAGGATGATTCGCTTGATTACCAGATCCCCAACTTGATATTCCTGTGGTTTGACCTTTTTGTTAAATGCCCTGATCATCCGTTTCTGATACGTCTGACCATGACAGATAGCAGCAAGTCTCTTTTCATCAATAAGATTTAACTGATCAAGTCGTGTCTGGATCCAATCATCCTCGTTCAGATTTTCATCCTTCATTATCCGGAGAGAGGGTATTTGCACTTCGATCGGTAAGACTGCCTCCATGCCATAAACCAAAGAGAAAGGAGTTGCCCCGGTTGACGTCCTGGCTGAGGTACGGTACCCATGTAGAGCGAACGGTAACATCTCGTGCCAATCTTTATAAGTCACTGTCATTTTCTGCACGATTTTCTTGATATTTTTATTTGCTGCCTCTACAGCCCCATTCATCTTCGGTCTGTAAGGAGAAGAATTGTGGTGCTGTATTTTGAACTGCTCGCAGAGCTCAGTGATCATCTTGTTATTCAGATTGGTACCGTTATCTGTAATAATTCTTTCTGGGACGCCGTACCGACAGATCAGGTTATGCCGAATGAACCGTGCCACAACAGTCTTGGTTACCGTAGCATAGGATGCTGCTTCGACCCACTTTGTAAAATAATCAATTGCCACTAGGATGAAGCGATGCCCATTAGATGCCATAGGTTTAATCTCACCGATCATGTCTATGCCCCACATTGCAAACGGCCAAGGCGCAGTCAGAACATTCAGAGGAACTGGAGGAACATGCACCTTGTCTGCATAAATCTGGCACTAATGGCATGTCCTAGAATGTTGGTAGCAGTCAGCTTCCATTGTGGACCAGTAATACCCTTCCCGAAGGATCTTCTTTGCCATTGTATGTCCACTGGAATGTGTACCAAAGGTCCCTTCATGTAGCTCTTTCGTGATCCTTTCTGCTTCAGTTTTATCCACACAACGCAGTAGGGTTGAATCATGGATTCGCTTGTACAAGATGTCGTTGCTAAGGAAGAACTTTGCCGCGAACCTTCTCAGGAACTTCTTATCATTGACAGAGGCACCCTCAGGGTATTCCTGAGCTTCCAGATATCTCTTCACCTCATGGTACCAAAGCTTCTCAGTCACCAATTCAGTCTCGAGATCGCAACAGTATGCTGGTTCGTCCAGTTTCCAGATGATGATCCGGGGAGCCTCATTATCCCATTTAACTTTGAACATAGAAGACATTGTAGCTAACGCGTCCGCCAGCTGATTCTCTTCTCTTGGTAAGTGTTCAAAGGTTATCTTCGTGAAGTGGGGGACCTGGGGCTCGAACCCAGGTCCCAGGGATTACCAGTAACGTTCTCCACCACTAGGCCATTCACACGCTTCTGATTATGTAACACCTAATAAATAATATAACATAAAAACAATGGTTAGTGGGAAAGTTAGCGCGAAAATTTAAACGGACCAATCGTTGCCTTCCACTTCATCATCTTCCTCGCCTTTGTTTTTTTTCCTGAAATAAAAAGAGAATCAGCAACGGTTTTGCACCGTTCCAAAATGTGCCATTTGAGAAAATAGCGAATAGCTTGTTTCTAATCAGAAATTGGGCGCGACCCCATCAATGAATTTGTTGGAAGCTTGTGGTTCTCATGATGCCAGTCTCGTGTCCCAATTTTCCCTTAACTGGAAACCCCCAATTCCCAGTTTTGAAAACCCTAGGTCCCTTTCATGGTGAAATCGCGTGTGGTGCACAAAAACACAATTAAACTATATAGTTAGCATCAGAATCATGTAATGAACACAAATCAAGCATAAAAAATTATGAAAAATGCATGAATCGAGATACAAGAAGGTCAAATATTTTCTGTACAGGGTGAGATCGTTCTCACGTTTCTGGGGGTGGAAGCTTGTGGTTTTGATCCAAATTCCTTCCCTGAAGCCTCAGCAAGCCAATGGAATAAGTATCGTGGCTTGAATCACCTTGTATCCCTGTTTTCAGTTTTCAATTTTCAAGCAAAAAACTCAAGTGTTCTTTTTGGTCTATGGCGCAGCTTTTAGTCCTTGGGCACGAGGGTTAGCATGTGCATATGTATATGAGTGATTAGGTTAAGAATTTGATCAAAAGAAATCCATGAATTGATGAAACAAATATTTGATTTTTATGGCATTAGCTTTCAAATCTTTTTTTCATGCAAACTTCTACCAAATCATGACAAATCATATTGATTCTTTCCAAATCTAGCTATGCACGAAATATTGAGTATATATTATGCATAAAAAGATTTAAAAACCTAGGTTTAGTATTTTTCATGTATTTATTTTAATTAAATGAATTATTGATAATTAAAAATCCAAATAAATAAAATAAAAATGATAAAAACTTCCCTTTGGGCCACATGGTCGTGCACATGCCTTGGGTGATGAATTGTGGAAGAAAAAGAGGCACATTAGCATTTTTAGGTCATTTGAATCAATGTTGACTTTTCAAAATATCCAAAAATTTCCCAACTTCCACAAGGCATAACTTGCTCAATTTTTAAGATTTGCTCATGTTCTTGGACATTTTGGAAAGGTCTTTGAGTAATGTAACCAATGCCTTTAGTCCCATATCATTTTGATTTACCAATCTCAAGTTATGGCCTTTGACTTAAAGTCCCTTTTTGTTGACTTTTGAAAATGACCTATAATGTTGAAATTGATAACTTTTTGTGAGAGCATTTCTTGGACTTGAAGTGTGAAGAGGAGTTGTAGGAAATGTCTTTATCTTCAAAATGAGCTTTGGATGGAATTTTTCTGATAATCCATGTGAAAGTTATGCCCTGGTCAATTTACAGTTGACTTTTTCAACTGTCCAAATATGGAAACTTTTGCATCTTGATGATTTTTGAGCCAGGCTTTGAGAATCGTGATCAAGCATTGATCAAATGATGTTTGTGGCTTAAAAATGAGATGTTTACCAAAAATTTGGACTTTTGACTGTCAAATGACCATTTTGCCCCTACAGTTGACTGTAGTGCAATTAGGGTTTTTGACTGTGCAATTTTGTGCTGAAAGTCTTGAAACTTGGTATGAGGATGCTTGACCATATTTATAGGCATGTAAGACTTGATTGGACCCTTGGAAACCTCATTTTCTTTGTCAGAACCAAAACCCCAATTTTGACTGTTTAGGAGGCCCTTGCACTGTGCAACCCTTGGGGGAAATTTTGAAGCTTTGACTTGGCAAATTTTGAAGAGTATGGGAGGGCAAATTTTGGGGTACAACAGTTATCCTCATCCAATTGCCACGGAAAGATCGTCCCCGGCAAAGTCTTCCTATCCCCAGCGGAGTTCATCTTCCAACATAACTCAACAATGGTATCCCCAGCGGAGTTATCATCAACCTCAGCAATGTATCTCCACTTCCCCAGTGCAATCTCAAAAGTTTCCCCAGGAGAGTTGAATCAATCTCCCCAGTAGGAAGCTTATCCCCAGTAGATTCTGGAAGCTTATCACCTGCAGAGCACGAACGCTCCCCCCGTCTTTATTCAAAGGTTATTTCCCCACCAGGATATAACTGGGTTATCCTCAGCCAATTGCCACGAAAAGATCGTCCCCGGCGAAGTCTTCCTATCCCCTAGCGGGGTTCATCAAATCCTCCAACAAAGCTTATCAATGGTATCCCCAGCGGAGTTATCATCAACATATCAGCGAAGCACCTCTCTTTCCCCACAGAGTTCACTCCCCGCAGAGTAATCTATTCGCCAAGTTTATTCCCCAACAGAGTCACCCTCTCCTACCGGTATTCTTGCAACCATCATCCCCAGCGGAAACAAAAAGCTCTATTCTTCAACATCAACCCAGGAGTTAATTTCCCGGCATCTGTCAAGGATTTACTTTCCTAGACAAAAATACAGTCATAAACATCACATCCTCATACATTATAGCATACATATACGCATAATGGACATATAATCTCATTCATTCTGAGAACGTCATGCATTTCATACATCATGACATTGTATACAACTAACGTTTTGTCTTTTCAGGACAAAAGTCAATACAACGATAATTACTATCAACTGTCGCAATTCCAGATTCGATACTTGTAACTAGCCAGGGCATGTCTGTGAGCGACTATTTTCCAGACTCGATTCCTGTATCCTGCCAGGGCACGTCTGAAGAGTTTGAAGATCCGATTCCTGTATCTTGCCAGGATGTATCTGTTGACGACTAATTCCAGACTCGATTCCTGTATCCTGCCAGGGCACGTCTGAAGAGTTTGAAGATCCGATTCCTGTATCTTGCCAGGGTGTATCTGTTGACGACTATATTCCATACTCGATTCCTGTATCCTGCCAGGGCACGTCTGAAGAGTTTGAAGATCCGATTCCTGTATCTTGCCAGGGTGTATCTGTTGACGACTAATTCCAGACTCGATTCCTGTATCCTGCCAGGGCACGTCTGAAGAGTTTGAAGATCCGATTCCTGTATCTTGCCAGGGTGTATCTGTTGATGACTAATTCCAGACTCGATTCCTGTATCTTGCCAGGGCACGTCTGAAGAGTTTGAAGATCCGATTCCTGTATCTTACCAGGGTGTATCTGTTGACGACTAATTCCAGACTCGATTCCTGTATCCTGCCAGGGCACGTCTGAAGAGTTTGAAGATCCGATTCCTGTATCTTTCCAGGGTGTATCTGTTGACGACTAATTCCAGACTCGGTTCCTGTATCCTGCCAGGGCACGTCTGAAGAGTTCGAAGATCCGATTCTTGTATCTTGCCAGGGTGTATCTATTGACGACTATTTTCCAGACTCGATTCCTGTATCCTGCCAGGGCACGTCTGAAGAGTTTGAAGATCCGATTCCTGTATCTTGCCAGGGTGTATCTGTTGACGACTAATTCTAGACCTGATTCCTGTATCCTGCCAGGGCACGTCTGAAGAGTTTGAAGATCCGATCCCTGTATCTTGCCAGGGTGTATCTGTTGACGACTATTCTCCAGATTCAATACCTGTATCCAGCCAGGGCATATCTACATAAAGAATTTGAAGATCAACCCCTGTAACAGGCCAGGTAATTATCTTTCTTTCTCAGGTATGCAAGTTCTCGCTAAGGAATCTCTTACGCGATCGACACCTAGATGGCATCTATAAGCCCATTCCCGACAAGGTTCTGTCACAACACCAGATGGCATCTATAAGCCCATCCTACTATCCATCTCTCCAAATGGCATCTGTAAGCCCATTCCCTACATCACATTGTTGATACTTTACTATGTGAGTGCAAATTTCTGGGCACTCTAGTGTTCAATCATCTTCCACCTTCGGATTACGAAAGGCGCGCCAGCCAATCTACATCCTCAGTTCTAAGAAGATTGAACAGGGGCAACTGTTGTACCCCAAAATTTGCCCTTCCATATTCTTCAAGATTTGGCAAGATCAATCTCCAGATGATTCAAAATCTCTCAAGGATTGCACAGCCCAATTGCCTCATGATACAATCAAAATTAGGGTTTTGGTTCTTGCAAAGAAATTGAGGTTCAAAGGGTCCAATCAAGTCCCACATGCCTATAAACATTGTCAAGCCTCCATATGTCAAGTTTCAAGACTCACAGCATCAAGTTTCCCAGTCAAAAACCCTAATTGCTCCACAGTCAACTGCAGGGGCAAAATGGTCATTTGATAGTCAAAAGTCAAAAAAATTGGTCAACATATTATTTTGAAGCCACAATCATCATTTGATCAACTCTTGATCATGATTCCACAAGCATGGCTCAAAAAGTCTCAAGATGCAAAAGTTTCTATTTTTGGACAGTTGAAAAGTCAACTGCAAATTGACCAAGGCATAACTTTCTCATGGTTCATCAGAAAAATCCCACCCAAAGCTCATTTTGAAGGGAATGACATTTCCTACAACTCATCTTCACACTCCAAGTCCAAGAAATGCTCTCACAAAAATTTATCAATTTAAACATTATAGGTCATTTTCAAAAGTCAACAAAAAGGCACTTTAAGTCAAGGACCATAACTTGAGATTGGTAAATCAAAATAAAATGGGACCAAAGTCATTGGTTAGAGGACTTCAAGACCTTTCCAAAATGTCCAAGAACATGTTCATAGCTTCAAAATTGAGCAAGATATGCATTGGAGAAGTTGGGAAATATTTGGGAACTTTCAAAAGTCAACTTTGCCTAAAACACTTCAAATTTGCTAATGGGCCTCAAATTCTTTCTTGAATCATTACCCAAAGCCTATGCACGACCCATTGAGCTCAAAATAATTTATTTTCTTATTTTTGATTAATTAGTTGAATTTATATTTATATTAATTCATTTAATTAGATTTAATTATGGGAAAATTCAAAGATATGCTTTTTCAAATCTTTTTATGCAGCAAATATACTCCAAATATGCTAAAGATTTCGTGCATCATCCAAGGGGACAAGATCTTCCATAATTGGCAAAGTTTTCATGGAAAAAGATTGGAAAATATATAATTGAAAATCAAATATTCAAGTCATCAATTCATGGACTTGTGGGCTTATTTTTGACCTAGAATCATTCACATACAAAGGCACAAGTGAACCCTAGTGCAGAGGACACGAAAAAGCTGCTGCAACAACATACTCACTTGGCAAAATTTTCATAAAAACTTGGAAACTGATTTCATACTTGCAGCACGTTTCAAAGCCTAAAAAGGATTCTAACACATTGCTGGACCTTCCAGGATTCTATTGGCATCAAGAACGAGTCCTGAAACCCAAAGAACGCGCAAGAACAAGCCCTACGGTTTGCCATATTTTCCAAGATTTCATATCACGATTCATGCGCATTTAATACATATTATTGGTTGTTTTGTATTCACAGGAACCTTCTGAAGCTAATAACATAGTTTAATTGCATTATAGAGCTCTGAATCATGATTCACCATTGATACGTTTTAGGGTTTCAGAGCTCCCGTATTGGGGCTTTCCTTGCATTGTAAAATTGGACCTCAAGACCAATATGGACGAACTCGTTGCAACAAGCCTGATTCATTGAGATACTCGCGCCCAATTTATATCATCTGTGGGCGTAATCGCTATTTTCCACTATTACACTTAGTGGGGGTTTAAAACCCCCGCTATCTTGTTTATGTTACAGGTACAAACGAAGAAGGAGAAGGCGTGGCAGTGCGTGGTTGGGTGATTCAAACTGCGCGCGTATTTTTTTTGTTTATATCATTAACATGTGTTTTTTTATATAATTATTGTTTTCCATTTACACTACAAACGCGTTGCCTGGCTCAGTTGGTTGAGGATGTGTATTGCAAGCATTGGGACCTGGGTTCGATTCCCAGGTCCCCCCATATAATTCTTGATTTTTGTCTTGATGCTTTCACATGTAGCACTCCTTCAACGCTCCACCATGCATCCTCACGTGTTGGCTTGCCAGATGTCCTGATCAATAATCCAGTGGCCACAGATTGACACCCATGGTGCAGTCCAGTCAATGAGCGTGTACACAATTCTGAAAGTCAAACGTGACTTTGCTTCAATGGGCCAGAATTCTGCAATCAAACCTCCATTTGGGCCTGACACCCCCCCTTGGTTTGCATCTTTTTTTAATTTTATTTTATTTTCTTTTCTAATTCTTTTTAATTGTTTTAATTGTTTTTTCACCATAAAATAATTTTCCATAATAAAAACAGAAAATCAAAAATACAAAATATATTTAATTATTATTTTCACCATTAACATATTTTTTGTAAATAAATAACTAACAATTAATCTAGTTTAAAGTAGGTTTTAATTCAATATTTTCTTAATAAATAAAATTCTATGGAATTAGGTTTTTGATATTTTTATCTTTTCTTAATTAATTATTTTCATTATCATTAATCATCATTATTTATTATTATTATTATTTTTGTAAATAAACATGTAAAATAATTAATTAGCTTAAATTAGGTTAACTTTGACATTTTCTTTAAAAATTAAAATAATCTAGATTTAGGGTTTCCTTTTAATTCTTTTTCTTTATTTCATTAAATACCAAAAAAACATAAAAAACATTTTCTTTAATTAAATAATAATTAGGTCCTAATTTAATTTAATTTCAAGCAAAGGGTCAAAACCCTCAGACGTTCCAATTTATTCTTTTCGCGCATTATTTTCTTTTGATCATTATGTAACTGCTTTCCGGATGTAATAGTAATTAGGTATTTTATTTACTTTCCGCATTTTTATCAAAAATGGGTCTTTGTACTTTGGCGATGTATAGACCCGCGCCTTGTAATAACGTAGCTTTTTATGTTTCCGTCTTTTAATTTTCCGCACTCCTAAATTCTAAATTGCATGAAAGAATGTATGTTAACTAAAAACAACGCGTAGCTCACGATGCCCTGATCAAAGATAAACTTAACATGAAAACAACACACAAATACACACACCACTTCTAGGGTACGCCTCACTTGTTGCCTTCGAAACGTGGTCGTCAAGTATAGGACGTTTTAGCGGTCGCTCTTATGTCCATGGTCCAGTTGCCTCGAAACAGTTGCCTCGGAACAGTTGCCTCGAAACGGTTGCCTCGGATTAAAAAGGATCAAGGACATAAGGGTAGCTTAAGGTATCCTGCTATTGCTTCGGTGACCACTGTCCCTACAATCGAATTGACCCGAACACCTCCAACGGTGGTGCTACCTACCTCTCAATGGTGGGATGGCACTACCTAAAGGACACTTACACAGCTTAATTCCTTAGGGTAGGTAGATGACTCATGGATACTTGCTCTCTTCAAAAACAAACAAAATACTTTTCACACCTTACACTTTCAAAAGCTTTCAAAACAAATTTTTCAAACATTCTTGAGGACAGATACAAGAGTTATTCAGAAATCTTTCAAAGAAACTTTTTTTTCAAACCCACTCACATTTTGAAAAGCAAACATTTTGAAAACATAAGAGCAAGTATCTAAGAGCCCGTGGATAACCACGGATAGAAAGGGTGCTAACACCTTCCCTTTCTATAAATCTACCTCCCGAACCGAGAAACGTTCTCATAAGGAATTTTGCTGTGCTTTTGTCCTGTCCATGTTGGAGAAAATAAAAGACGGTGGCGACTCTTGCTTCCGCGACATTTCGTGAACCAACGTTAACAGTCAGTTCTAAATCCACCGATCACAATTGTCATGCATTTGTTTTGTATTAGGTTATCTAGCGTTTGATTTTATTTACATACAAACCCTAGGTCTAACCATGGTATATTTGAAAGCGATAAATTGCGGGAATTTAAAGTCTACGCTATTACAAATAAGTATCCGGGAGTGGGGGTACAAATGTTTACAAATGGGGATGAGACTTATTAGGAGAGTAGTGTCCAAATAAATTTACAACCAAATCAAATTGCGATCTCAAATGTAATATGTATCAATGTATAGGAATAAAGCAATGTAAATGTGTCAATGAATTTGTGTAAGTGTAAGTGATTTATTTACAAGGTGAGAATGATGTTTACTTAATGAAAAAAAATTAAGTATTTATTTATTTTGTATTCTTGTATTTTTGTTAATATGTACAAACAAGAAAGTTTAATAAAAGAAAAGAAAATGTTTTAAGTTCTATTTTTTTTATGTATTAATATTAATATATTTTGATTAGTTAATTATGTACAAAATAAAAAAAAAAAGCTAAACTTAATAGAACTAAGTTTTTATGTCTTTTTAATTTGTTCAAAAATAAAATATAAACTATCCTAGAAAATCTTGTATACGTATAAAAAAAAGGTTAAAGTGTTTTTATTTACAAAAAACAAGTTATAAAGAAAATAAGATAGTGTTAGTATATAAAAAAAGTAGAAAACAAAATAGAAATGAAGGAGTTAAATGGGCTTGGTGGATTTGTTTAGCCCAAACAAAAAGGTAGAATAAAAGAAAATAAAGGGGGGGTGCATTTGGAAAACAAATGGGCTTAGGCTTCGTTGGACAGGGCAAGGCCCAAGTGGTTTACACGTTTTTTGCAAGGGTTTCAGGATTTTGTTTCACTTTGGGAATTTAGGGTTTATAACATACAGAGGCGCCATTTACTTCGCTTTGCTTCGTCTTCATCCTCTCACGCCCTAGCCTCTGAACAAAGCCTACTCTTCGCCTAAGGCCAACCAGTGGCACCGTCTACTCCTCCTCCCATGGTCGAGCACGACAGCGACAAGCAAATGTGATAACTTCTCATTTTATGTCCCTTGTTTCAGTTCGCGCATACATGTTATTAGTTTTTGATGATTTTTGATCTTTGTTTATATTTACGTTTTGTGAGGTGTTTTAAGGAAAGGGAAAAGGGAATTTATACCTTTTGGAGACGGAGGCCTTTGGAGATGGAGGAGGAGCTGGACTTGGAGGCGCGTAGGGTGGCCGGAGACGGAGGGATAGTGATGTTGAGAGCTCTGGAGATCCTGGTACTCTGTGTTCTTTCTTTTCCTTTTAGGGTTTCATGATGAATACTCTGAAAAACCATTAGCTTGTTTGCTCTTATTATTTGCTCGCTTGCCTTTTCCTCTTCCCTTTTGCTTCTGGTTGCTGGCTTTGTATGATTTTGATTTCTTTGATATTTATGCACTAGCCCTATGATGAAAACCTTCTGAGGACTTTGTTGGTTCAGTTGAATCTGAGTTGCCTTGAATGCTTGGGTGCTTCTGATATGCTTGCCTCTTCTGTGTTTGGTTGAGCTTTTGTCAAAGATGATATTGGCCCTGAGATTTCTGAGTATTGTTTGCCTCTGTGTGTTTGCCTCTGGTATAGGCTTTGTGCTGTTTCTAAGTTACAGTGTGAGGCTATGGCTTTTGACAAGTTGGGTTTGCAGCAGGTAAGGCTTGAGGCTTGTAAGCTTTGACATGGTTTTGTTGTTATGTTTAGGCTGAGCAGTTTGATGGCTTAAGGTTTGTGTTTACTGAGTTTAAAACAGGTTTTAAGCTTGATGCAGGTTTAGGCTGGGACTATTTTCTGGTTTAAGGTTTGACAGTTTATTGGTGCTTCTGATCTGAGCTTGGATAGGTTTAGGCTTGAGGCATCCTGCGTTGAAAAATAGGTTACAGGCTTGAAGCTTTGAGGCTTGGCTTGTGGGCTTGATGCATTCACAGGTTTGCAAGACTTTGTGTTAGTTTTGAGGTTTAAAGCTTTAGGTTTGAAACAGGTCTGGTTTAAGGCTTTGAATGCAGGTTTAAGCTTCTGGTCATTTGAAGTTTTTGGAGGCAGCTCTGTATCTTTTGTTGATACAGTTTTGTGGTGTATTTGCTTTGTGATATTTTCTGCCCCCCCCCCCCCCCCCTTTGTACTGTGTTGATATGTTGTTTTATATCTCTTTCTTCAAGCCTAAGCCTGCTGTAAGCCTTTCTTTTTCTCTTCTCTCTCTCTCTTGACAGATTAAACAGCAATTTTATATTGTTTAAATTTGTCTTATGCTGAAAAAGTACTGGCCTGAAAATGATGAATTTGGATGTTGCTTGCATTGTTGGTTTACTCTGCATATTTCCTGCTTTCCTGCATACTTTGTTGACAACATTTTGTACTTCTTTGACAGCTTTTGGATAGCCTTTTGTACTTGTTGATGTTTTAATATCTTTCCATATCCTTTTGGACAGCTTTTGACATCTTTGGCTTTGGGCAGCTCTAGTTGACGTTGGACTTAGTTTGAAATTGTAATTCAGTTTGCCTTTATACTTGTACATGCTGTTTGGAAACTTTGGTTGACAATTTTTTGGATTTATGCAGTATGTTTGAAAAACTTTGAATTTGTGCAATTTGTAAATTTGTGCATTTCATACTTTAATTGCAAGACATTTTTCTATCCCTCTTTGTGAACCGAGAGCAATCTCGTGATTTGCAGAGAGGGGAACAACTGATTCCGACCAGTTACTTTTAATGATGATCTTTTTAATTGTCTGCTTTTTATCATTTCATCTGCTTTTGACTTCTTTTCTTTTCTTTTTGCATGTAAAGATAATTGAGCGAAGGAGCATCAGTAGAAGATGAAGATTTCAAGATATTTAGGACATAGTTTTATTTCAATTTAAATTATTTGTAATAATATTAATGTAAATAACTGTAAATAAATTTACAGTATTTAAATAATATTTGTAACAAACAGTTCAAAATGAATAAACATCCTTTTTTGATCAGTTAAATCTTTTCCTTCTTCAACTATTTATTTAATTATTTATGATTCTTAAATTATAATAACTGGAAATAAATCCCAACCATTTTAACTCAGAATAATAAATGACCAATAAACGTCCGGAATTCCGAATAATCAAAGCATTGCACAGCCAAACAACAAACGTCCACATGTCCTCTTTTTCACTTGATTAAATCCAAACACTGCAAATTCTCAATCAACAGCCTCAGTCCATATCTCAGAATAACTTGAAAAGCACTGATAGAATTAATTCTTTCTGAGAAATATGCGCACAAAAAACCCTGATTCTTGATTAAACGCCAAAGAAGCGTTCGCCTGATCAAAACCTGAGCCAACTCAAACAAACCCTAAGAAATCTGCTTGAACTGCTTTAAAATCAATGAAAACCCTAAATTTTGTCTGACTGACGAGAAAAGTCTGTTTGACCGATTCTTGAGCCAGTCTGAAAAATCAGGAAAAGCCCGAAGCTGTGATTTCTTGTGGAAAAAAGAGGAGGGCAAATTTTGGGGTACAACAACGGCGTTAGAATTTTTGGAACTTTAATCTCTGGGTTTCACCTTGGTCTCCTTCTCTGAGGATGATGTTGGGGATTTGCTGGTTGTTGGCCATTGCATGCAAGAGGTTGAAACGTGAAAGGGGTTGGAATGTGAATGGGGAAATGGAGTGGAGTAATGGAATTTAAATGTTGGAGTGGGTGATTTAAAAAATTTCGAATGGGTGGCAGACGGTTTTGGGAAAAAGGAAAGGAGAAGTGGGAAGGAGAACTGCTTCTGTAATAGAAGAAGATGTGTTTCAAACGCGTGTGACGATCGTCACAAGAGGCTGACGGGCGTAACACGGTGAAACGCGTGTTACGATCGTCATAGGTTTGTTACGATCGTTACAGCTACAATAATTTCACTTATTCCATAAATGAAACAGATTAATTCCAACACACCTTATAACACAGTAATTCAGCATAATAAACATGCAGATTAATTCAAACACACCTTATAACAAAATTTTGCAGAATGATAATAAATATGCAGTGAATTGAATTTTGCAGTAGTGTGCACTAAATTTAATGAAACTTGTAAATAAAGACAAACTGAAATTTGCATTGAAATGAAATTTGCACTAAATTTAAAAGTTGCAGAAAGTAAACTTGTGCAGAATTAAAATGAAATCTTAAATTTGTGAAAAGGGAAACTACCTAGAAACAAAAACAGAAAGAAAGGTAAAAACAAATTTTGATCACTGCCACTTCATCCAAGTCTCATTTTTAAATCTTCGAAAACTGAATTCATGTGATAAAATTGCTCCACAGTTATGTCAGTCAAGCCTATTATGTCCATACGCATGCTCTTCAATTCGTCCTTGATTCCATTAATGTCAGTTTGATAAACATCCAGTGAGGTAAAGTTTTTGTTCAAATTCTCAGTGTATTCTCCTTTGGTTATTTCAGGGGCTTCTGTATTCTCTGCAATGTGGTTAATGTCATAGTAACTAGGAGGGGTCTCAAGATCACTCTCATCAGACATCTTATCATCAGTAATTTGGTACGATTGTGGTGTTTCAGGTGTTGAAGGATGGTCAGGAGGGTTTAGCTCATAAAGCTAGTTATCGCGATTGTGGACACTCACTTTAGCATGGTTTGGAAGTGTAAATAAAGTGATAACTTCATCCCTTATCAGGTATTCAAAAGGTGCAGGAACTAGATTTCCTATTATTCGTAGGTCGAAACAGAAATCAATATTCATAGGGCGGATCGAACCAAATTGTGTACACTTATGCAGTTGGTATCTAAGTCCGAGGGCATTGGCAATCATGGTGACTAGGCCTCCTACGATGATCGATTCATTAGGGTCCTGAACAATGCGAGAAAAGGTTTGCATCATGAATGACACAACATTAACAGGTCGGCCTGGAGTCATACATTGCAGTAAAAACATCTCATCCTTAGACACTGCAGTACGGTTCTGTTCTTTTCCGAATACAGTATGGGCTAGAATCTTATGAAAATAGCGGATAGCGGGGTTGTGTATTTCATTGTTGTCCATGCTATCTGGCTCAGGGTGATAGTTTCCAGTTAAGGTTCCCCAAAAGTAATCTAGCTAGAAGTCCATTAATTCCACCTGGGTGGTAGTAAAAGCAAAAGGTCCGCTAGGGAATCCTAGTAGGTCAGCTAATTCCTTATGGTTATAAACGAATTAAATACCGAATAGTCTGAAAGCTATAAATCCTTTTCTGGTTCCGAAACCGCGCTCAGGTATATGAACTAGGGAGCTCAAAAATTCAAGGGTAAGCTCGCGGTATGTAACAAACTTAGACTTAATGTGGGCTTTTTCCCATCCTAGTTGGTTAAACAGATAAAGGACACTATCCTTAATACCTAAGGTGTCCATGGTTGGTTCATCATAATACAGAGTCATACCGATGTTCCTTTGTGACAATTCCTTAAATCTCCTCATTTGGTTCCTTCCTCTAAAAGTGGTTTCCATAGTAAATGTCAAATGGGGAAACAAATCAGGGGAGAAGGTAGGATAGAAAAAGACTTTTCAGAAAACCTGTAGCGAGTAAAGTTATTTTAAAATCAGCAGCAGTTTTATAAATATTTTTAGAAAAATGGAAAAGAAAATAATGAAAATAAGGCTTTAAAAGAAATAAATAAAATAAAATCAAAAGTAATAAATAGAAACAAACGGAAACAATAACAAAAAACAAATAGGTGGGTTGCCTCCCACTAAGCGATGTTTTTAACGTCATAAGCCTGACATAGTGCTTAGCAGTAGATCATTTAGGGGAAATAGTGGGAAATTCTAAAAGTTTTAGACTATTCGCACAGTCTCTATTCTCAATGTGATGATATTGTTTTAATCGCTGCCCGTTCACTGTGAACGGGTCACTATTCCTATCCTTAATTTCTATTGCTCCGCTAGGGAATACTTTTGTAACTTCAAAAGGACCAGACCATCTGGATTTCAGTTTTCTAGGAAAGAGCCTAAGTCTAGAGTTAAATAGTAGCACAACGTCTCCCACACTGAATTCTTTCCGGGATAAGCGCTTATCGTGCCATCTTTTGGTTCTTTCCTTGTATATCTTAGCGTTCTCATAAGCGTCTAATCTCAATTATTCCAATTCATTCAAGTCGAGGATTCGCTTCTCTCTAGCAGCAATGTAGTTTATATTGAGCATTTTGATTGCCCAATATGCCTTGTGCTCTAATTCTACCGGGAGATGACAGGACTTTCCGTACACAAGCTTGAAGGGTGTAGTTCCTA
Organism: Vicia faba; assembly: GCA_948472305.1. Lineage (NCBI taxonomy): Eukaryota > Viridiplantae > Streptophyta > Magnoliopsida > Fabales > Fabaceae > Vicia > Vicia faba. The sequence goes on from OX451741.1 coordinate 347,570,012, forward strand.
TAGGAGTCTTATAGTCTGTCCTATAAGCCCATAAAGCCTCGTTAAGCTTATATGACCAATTTTTCCTAGATATGGCGACCGTTTTCTCTAGGATTTATTTAATTTCTCTGTTCGAGACTTCGACCTGTCCACTGGTTTATGGATGATACGGTGTTGCTATGTCGTGTTTGACACCATACTTAGATAGTAATTTGTCGAATATATTTGAAATGAAATGGAGCCACCGTCACTAATGACAAGTCTAGGCACACTAAATCTTGGAAATATTGTGTTTTTAAAGAGCTTAATTACTACTCGTGTGTCATTTGTAGGAGAGGCTATAGCCTCAATCCATTTTGAAACATAATCGACAGCTACGAGTATATACTTGTTTCCGAAAGAAGATGGGAAGGGTCCCATGAAATCGATTCCCCAAACATCAAAGACTTCTACTTCTAGTATTCCTCTCTGAGGCATTTCATCGCGTCTTGAAATATTACTGGTGCGTTGACACCGATCACAGTTTTTAACAGCGATGTGGACATCCTTCCATAGATTAGGCCAGTTTGTAGGATCTTTGCACAGGTTTTAGAATAACTTGCATGTCCGCCATAGGGAGATGAATGACAGTGAAAAATAACATCTTCTATTTCTTCTTCAGGTATGCATCGGCGGAAAATCCCGTTCGATCCTCTTCTAAATAATAAAGGTTCATCCCAATAATAATACTTGAGATCATGGAAGAATTTCTTTTTCTATTGATAAGTTAAGTCCGGTGGGAGCGCGCTTGCAGCTAAGTAATTGACTATGTCAGCATACCATGACAGTCCCATGGTTGCATGGATCGCTTCCACAGTTTCCTTGGCTTTTGTTTTGTTTAGATCCAGTTGAGCTGGATCGCTTCTTATTTGCGCTATCAGCTGTTCATACGAAAAATCTTCGTTAATCGATACATGTTCGGGTTTTATACCTTCTAATCTTAACAAGTGGTCTGCTACGACATTTTTGGTTCCTTTCTTATCCTTAATCTCTAGATCAAACTCTTGCAAAAGTAGGATCCATCAGAGGAGTCTAGGTTTTGCATCCTTCTTGGTTAGTAGATATCTGATAGCAGCGTGGTCTGTGTAAATGATTATCTTCACTCCTACTAGGTAAGAACGGAATTTATCAAGCGCAAAGACAACTGCTAATAGCTCTTTCTCAGTTGTGGCGTAGTTCATTTGAGCCGAGTCTAGCGTTCTACTGGCATAGTAGATTGCGTGAAGTTTCTTGTCCTTCCTTTGTCCAAGAACTGCGCCTACGGCGTAGTCACTCACATCGCACATGATTTCAAAAGGTAATCTCCAATCGGGTGATTGCATGATTGGTGCGGTGATAAGGGCTGATTTTAGAGTTTCAAATGCTTTAAGACAATCTTTATCGAATATGAACTCAGCGTCTTTCATTAATAAACCGGTAAGTGGTTTAGTGATCTTCGAGAAATCTTTGATAAATCGTCAGTATAAACCAGCGTGTCCTAAAAAACTTCGTATTTCTCGAACGGTCTTAGGTGGTTGAAGTTCTTTTATGACTTATATCTTAGCTTTATCAACTTCAATTCCCTTATTAGATATAACATGTCCTAGCACGATTCCTTCTTTGACCATGAAATGGCATTTTTCTCAGTTAAGCATGGGGTTTACTTTCACACATCTTTCTAAAACCTTTTCTAGGTTTGATAGGCATCCTTCAAAACTTTTCCGCACACAGAGAAGTCGTCCATGAACACTTCCATGATGTTATCGATGAAATCTGCAAAGATTGACATCATACATCGTTGAAAGATTGTTGGGGCATTGCACAATCCGAAGGGCATTCATCTGTAAGCGAATGTTCCATAGGGACACATGAATGTAGTCTTCTCTTGATCATCATCGTGAATAGGAATTTGGAAAAATCCGGAATAACCATCTATATAGCAGAAGTAGGAATGTTTGGCTAATCGCTCTAACATTTGACCTATGAAGCATAGGGGAAAATGGTCTTTTCGAGTAGCTTTGTTTAGTTTTCTATAATCAATGCACACTCTATGCCCATTAACCACTCTTTGTGTTATCAGTTCGCCTTTTGCGTTCTTCACAACAGTGATACCTCCTTTCTTCGGTACGACGTGTACTGGGCTAACCCATTTACTGTCGGAGATTGGATATATGATTCCTGCTTCCAATAGCTTCTTAATTTCATCTCTGACTACAGTGCTAAGGATTGGATTAATCCTTCTTTGAGGTTCTCTAGAGGTTTTGCAATCTTCTTCTAGCATAATACGATGCATAAAAATTGAAGGACATATTCCTTTCAAATCGGATATGTTATAACCTAATGCAGTCAGGTATTTTCTTAGGACGTCTAAAAGTTTCTTAGTTTCGAGCGTTCCTAAACTGGAACTGACTATTACTGGCTGCGTACATTCAGTATCTAGGAATTCGTATCTTAGGTTCCTGGGTAAGGTTTTTAATTTTAAACCCGGTTTCTTTGGACATGGCATATGATCAGGCGTAAGTGCTAGACTTTCGCTTAGACTATCATCTTGATACGGTTCACGCCAACTGTCGTCTTCGAATATCAGAGGGGTTTGGATTTTCATTATTTCAGAGTATGTGGTCTGTTCTGCTTCCATCTCTCTTACGCACTCGTCTATAACGTCGATTAGATAACATGTGTCATTCATGGCTGGTGCTTGTAAGAATTGAGTGAGGATGAATTCCACTTTTTCCTCTCCAACTTTGAATGTTAGTCTGCCCTTCTTTACGTCAATTATAGCTCCAGCTGTGGCTAGGAAGGGTCTTCCTAATATGATAGGAGTAATTGAGTCCTCGGTAATGTCCATGATTATGAAATCGGTCAGGATATAGAATTGACCTATTCTAACTGGAACATTTTCCAGTATACCTACATGTTTTTTAATTGATCGGTCAGCTAATTGAATGGACATTTTTGTGGGTCTAAGTTCTCCCATCTCCAGCTTTTTTCAAATCGATAGGGGCATGACACTGATACTTGCTCCTAAGTCGCATAGAGCTTTGTCTATGACAAACTTTCCAATGTTACAAGGTATAAAGAAACTACCTGGATCTTTTAACTTAGGGGGCATATCATTTTGAATAATAGCGCTACACTCAGCAGTAAGTGTAATTGTTCCGTTGTCTTATATCTTTTTCTTGTTAGATAGGATTTCCTTGAGAAATTTAGCATACGAGGGCATCTGAGTGATAGCTTCTATAAACGGTATTGTAATATTCAGTTGTTTCAAAAGTTCAACGAATTTCTTGAATTGACCCATCATTTTGGAATTGGTAAGTCTCTGAGGGTACGGAATCGGCGGTTTATAGGGTGGTGGAGGCATATAAGGCTTCTCTTTCTCCACTGCCTCTTGGTTTTCATTTTCCTTTGGTTCATTCTCATTTTCAGTTGGCTTGTTCTGCTTTTTGGTACATGGCTGGATTTTCGAGTCTTGGATCATCAGGTCCGTCGAGTTCTTTTCCACTTCTCAGTATCACAGTGTTAGCATGTCCTTTTGGGTTAGGTTGTGGTTGACCAGGGAAAATTCCAGCTGGGGCAGTAGTAGGTGCTTGTTGTTGAGCTACTTTTGAAATTTGAGTTTCAAGCATCTTATTATGAGTAGCCAAAGCGTCAACTTTACTAGATAATTGTTTAATCTGCTCATTAGTATGTAAATTCTGATTTAGAACATCTTTATTAGTCTGAGATTGAGAAGCAATGAAGTGTTCTATCATGATTTCAAGATTAGATTTCCTAGGGGCATTGGATGTATTAGGTCCATTATTAGGGTGATTTGGGATAGCTTTTGGGTAGCTAGGTGGCGTGGCAGGAGCTTGTCCAGGAGCGTACAACGCATTGTTTCTTTTATACGAAAAATTCGGATGACTCTTCCAACCAGGGTTATAGGTATTACTATAAGGGTTTCCTTGTACGCAATTCACTTGTTCAGCTGGAACTCCTGTTAGAAGTGGGCATTCTGGAGCAGGATGTGATTGAAGACCACATAGATCGCAAGTTTGAGCTACTGCAGCTACGGTAGCTGCGAGAGCGGTGGTAAGATTTTCTAGCTTTTGGGTAAGGGCTTCCACTTTAGCGTTGACTTGATCCAAACTATTCACTTCAATCATGCCACCTTTTGTTTGAGTTTTTTCCATATTAGCTCTTTCGCTTCCCCATTGATAATGGTTCTGAGCCATGCTTTTGATAAGTTGATTTGCTTCGGTATACGGTTTATCCATCAATGCGCCACCGCCAGCAGCGTCTATAGTCAATCTTGTGTTGTACAAGAGACTGTTATAGAACGTATGAATGATCAGCCATTCTTCTAAACCATGATGAGGACAAAGTCTAATCATGTCCTTATAGTGTTCCCACGCTTTGAAAAGTGATTCGTTATCTTTTTGTCTGAAACCATTGATGTTGGCTCTGAGCATAACAGTTTTGCTTGGTGGGAAATATCTAGCTAAAGAGACCTTCTTCAACTCATCCCATGTGGTGATTAAGTTTGAAGGAAGAGATTGGAGCCATGCTCGAGCTCTGTCTCTTAAATAAAAAGGAAATAGGCGCAATCGTATCGCCTCGGGGTTTACACCATTCGCTTTTACAGTGTCTGCGTACTGCACAAACACTGACAGATGCAGGTTTGGTTCGTCAGTAGGAGATCCAGAAAATTGGTTCTGCTGAACGGAGGATAGAAGCGAAGGTTTCAGCTCAAAATCGTTTCGAGTGATAGCAGGAGCGGCAATGCTGTTATGAGGTTTCGCTTGAGAAGTAACTGCGTAATCCTTAAGAGCACGAGGTGGAGTTGGTACGTCAGCCATCTTCGATTCTTCAATTAACTCAGGGATTGAGATATCAGGAAGCTTAGTCGGAGGAAGATTGTTGAGATCGCGGTATTCTTGAATTCAGCGTCTTACTCTGAGATAGCGCCCGGTATCGTGGATTTGTAGATGCAAAGGCTCGCTTCGGGAGCGAGTATTTGGCATACAACAGAGGGAAAAAATAAATAGTTGTCTTAGTCTATACAGCGCTACTTTATGAGTGCACTAGTGACTAAATCAAAATCCCCGACAACGGCGCCAAAAACTTGATGTAGCGATCGACCTAATGTGTCTAACGATATCTTAACTGCAAGGGCACAACCTATCACGGTAGTAATAAAAAGATTTCGAACCCACAGGGACTTTGTAATCACTCTAGTGCTATAAAGGTTTGTTAGTTTAGCTAAGGCGGATGTTGTCACGTTTGGTTTTTTAGAGGTTAAAGTAGAGGAAAACTAAATCGAATTAAGGGAATAATAATAATAAAGTGGTCGGTATGTAATAAAGTTAACCTAAGCAGATTTAGTCGAACCTAAGCATATAAAGATGTTTAACTTAGATGGTTCTGTAGAAATTATCAGTTTAAAAACCCTCAACTCACACTTTCGTGGTCTTATCTCGGATTATACTCCTAAAGCCCTATGCCTGCTCTCGCTAGCCCATAAGTGTTTAGAAAATACTCTTTGAAAACTTAATAATGTCTAATTCGTTTTAAAGCGCTCTCGCTGTATTTAAATCAAATGCCTAACTTTAGCTACCGGTTAAAACCTCACACTCTCGTGGTCTTGATCCTAACCTATTCTACTTTTCTTACTCTCGTAACAAAAAGATTGATTTTAATTATAAAAAGTCATAGCCAAAAATTAAGTTAATTTGGATTTTAGCTTAGGGACAATTTAACCCGTTCAGTTACTATTATCACATCCCGACTCTAGAAATTTAGCTAGTCACGATACTTGAAATGGACACACAGGAAATATAATTGGAAAGCAGTGAAACATTCATGATAAATAAATAACAGTAATTGAACATAAAAAAATTGTAATTAAAATTAAATTAAATGCGATTAAAACCTGAATAATAATACTATTCCTCAAGCTCCTTCTTCCACAAGTCGGCAAGATTGGAACCTTTGGAATCGAAACTCGAAATGAAGTCTGAGGCTAAAAACAAATTCTAACCAAGATAGCAAGTTCCTAATGTTGGAAATGGCTATTAAAGGGTAAAAGGGAAATAAAACAAGAACAGTAGAAAAATGCAAACTGGGAAATGGTTCGTAAATTCTGTAAATAAAACTCGGTCTCTTTCTTCATTGAAATCTCTCCTATTTATAGAGGAGAAATTGGCAGTTAAAAAAAATAAGAACGTCGACTTTGTACTTCTTTTGTGGAGAAAAACCGGGACTGGGTGTTGGTGAGGTTGAGAGATTGTAGGAGTGAATACACCTTTCTTTACGTTGCCCACGTCTCCACATTCTCCATAACATTAGTTTAAGCATGTGACGATCATAATGCCAAGGTGATGGGTGTAAGACGCTTAACAGCGTGTTACGTTCGTAAGTGATATGTGACGAGCATTCTTCATGTAATAAGCGCGTTACGGTCGTAACACTCCTATGACGACCGTCACAATATCAAAATCTGCAGAACTTTGCACATTTGTTCCTTTTCTTCTGATTTTCATGTTAACTTTCTTCATATGATCTTTTTCACTAAATTGACTTGAAACGTGTTGTACCTGTGAAAAGACATAAAAACTCGGAACAATAGAGAGATAAATGGACTAATGCAGTATGAAAATGGATTAAAAACATAGCAATTATACAATACGATTTCTCGTTATCAGAACATCAACAGTTATGTGGTTTTATTCGACAGTATGTAGGAGATAATGTTTATAATCATATTGCTAATGAGACATATGCAAAAACTTTGTGAGAGAAGACAGAGTCCTTGTATGCCTTAGAGAATAATAAATTATTCTTGTTGAATAGCTTCATACGTTTGAAGTATAAGGAGGGGACTTCTATTTCAAATCACTTGAGTCAATTTCAAGGACTCCTTGATTAGATGTCAGGAATGGGTATTAAATTTGATGATGAACTTTTGGCACTATTTTTATTGTCATATTTACTAGAGTCTTGGGAGACGTTTCAGATTTCTATTACAAGTTCTGCTCCTATAGGTGTTATTTCTTTAGAAACAGCTAAGGGTGATATTCTTAATGAGGAGATAAGAAGGAAGGCACAAAGTTCTTCATCTCAATCCGAGGTACTTGTCACTGAAAATAGGAAGAGAAGTCATAAAAAAGAACCAAAGGGTGGTTGAGAGAATAGCAGAAGCAAGTCCAAGCCACGATACAAGAATCTGGAGTGTAATTATTGTCACAAAACAAGACACATACAAAAGTATTGTTATCAATGGAAAAGGGATACCAAAGGCAATAAAGATAAGTCTAAACAAAGAGATCATGATGATTATGATGATGATCGTGTTACTACTTCTACTTGTAATGATCTTGTTATTCTACGTGATCATGAGTCTATTAATCTCGTATCAAACGAGAGCATGTGGATAGTTGACAGTGGTGCTACATTGCATGTTACACCAAGGAAGGATTTCTTCACATCTTATACTTCTTGTGACTTTGGAGTGTTAAAGATGGGTAATGATGGTGAATATAAGGTAATCGGTGTTGGTGATGTTTGCTTGCACACCAACATGGGAATGCAATTGTTGCTTAGAGGTGGCAAACATGCTATGAATGTCCGCTTTAATTTGATCTCTATGCATATACTTAATGATTGTGGTTATCAAAATCACTTTGGTTCTGGAAAGTGAAAACTCAACAAAGGTAACTTGGTTGTGGCTAGAGGAGAAAAGCTTTCTAAATTGTATGGACAAAAACTTTGGTTGTTAGGGACAGTGTGAATGCTATCGACATGGAAGCATCTTTGTGGAACCGAAGGCTTAGTCATATTAGTGAAAATGGGCTGAATGTTTTAGCCAAAAAGGATGTTCTTCCTGATTTAAAGAATGCATATTTGGAGAAGTGTTCTCATTGCATGGCTGGTAAACAGACTAGAGTATCTTTCAAGAGACTTAATCCCAAGGAAGTCAAAGTTGCTTCAATTGGTACATTTTGATGTTTGTGGGCCATTAAAGGTAAAGTCTTTTAGTGGTGCACTTTATTTTGTTACCTTTATTGATGATTGTTCTAGGAAACCATGAGTTTATGCCTTGAAGACAAAAGATCAAATGTTGGAGAAGTTCAAATAATCTCATGCTTCGGTAGAGAGGCAAACAAGCGAGAAGCTGAAATGTGCTCGTTCTGATAATGGTGGTGAATATTGTGGACCATTTGATTCCTATTGCAAGAAACATGGTATTGCACATGAAAAGACTCCTCTTAAAACTCCTCAATTGAATGGTTTAACAGAGAGGATGAATCGAACACTAATTGAGAGAGTAAGGTGTATGCTCTCTGAAGCTAAATTGCCAAATCATTATTGAGGTGAGGCACTTTACACGGTGATGCATGTTCTTAATCTTACTCCTACTACTATTTTGAATAGTGAAGTTCCAGACAAAATTTGGTTTGGAAAGAATGTCAAGTATGATCATTTGAGAGTCTTTGGTTGTAAGGTTTTTGTGCATATTTCAAAGGATAAAAGATCTAAGTTGGATGCAAAGTCAAAACAATGGATATTCATCGGCTATGGGAAAGATGAGTTTGGTTACAGGTTGTATGATCCTGTAGGGAAGAAGCTTATTTGAAGCTGCGATGTAGTATTCATGGAAGACCAAAATATTGAAAACATTGATAAGGTGGAGAAGACTACACCCAAGAAAGATATCAGTTTGTCTAATGTTGATCCAGTTCGGTTACTTAATCATAATCTAGATGCTATTGGTGGTGATGATCATAATGGTGATTGTTGTACCCCAAAATTTTCCCTCTCATCCTTCAGGAATTCATCCTGAATTCTCAGATTTTCTCTTAAACAAATCAAAGCCCTTAATTATCATTTCTTTACAAGTAAACCATTTATAAAAGCAGAATGGTCATCTGCAAGCTCAAAAGTAAAAATTTTTATCTTGGAAAAGTTAAATTCTAAATACGTAGAATTTGTTCTAAAAAAGAAAAGTGTTTAAGAAGAAAATGGCACTTCAGAACTTCTGAACCAACCTTCAGGCAGAAACGGTCAGAAGTTGCAAACTGAGCTCAACACATAACATTCAGTCAGAAGGTGGCTCTTCAGCAGCTACACCAACTCAGTCAGGGATTGTAAATATGGTTCAGCACGTGATCTTTAAATAGAACCTGGCTCTTTCAGCAGTTACGCAAGTCCAGCCAGAGTTTGCTAGAGAAGTGTGAAGAAGGCAACAAAGCCTGAAACTCCTTCAGAACGTACTGGGATCAGAAGGTAATGGGATCAGCAAATTGGGTATAATACTGAAGCAGAATCTCCAAGTCCAGAGTTTTCAAAGGCAGATCAAAGGAACATGCTGAAAGGTCTGGAAAACTCTCAGAATTTATTGAGGCAACAAGAGACCAAGGTCAGATCTTGGTTTACGTTGTTCTTTTTGGTGAAGCAGAACTGCTGGCTCAGGTTTTAGGTAATGATGCAAAATCTCATATTACAAGATTTTGGATTTTGACAAATCTCATCACCATTTAATGCTCATTAATGCTCACAACCAGTTTTGAGCATTCATCCAAGGGGTCTCTCCACGTGTGGCTTGGTAACACCCTTGTGCATGCTTAGACATGGGTCTATGCGCCACTTTTCGCCTATGGGTGTCACTTCTCCTTAATCCTCGCTTACTGTTCCAACCTAGGCTGAAAAGTTGTCCATCATCACAACTTTTCATGAACTCCCTTCAAGAACAAGTTAACCTCTACTGCATAGTATTGGCGCCATTTAACGTTCAAAAACTCACAAAGCCTTTCCTATAAATAGGACATCATGGTCCATTAAAAGGGGTAAAAAAAATCCATAAAAACTCTAGCAAGAAAACATTGTGAAAACTCTGTCAAAATTCATAGTGTTTCATAACTTTGAATTTCTTGCCTCCAAACTTCATTGATACCCAGTTTGCTCCTTGACTAAAGAACGCCCATACAGTTTCTTACCATACATACATATATCTTCTCCATCCACCCATTCTAAAAAGAACCTATCCAAAATACCATCAAAGCTAAAGCTAGCTCCAACCAACAGATTTTCTTCCAACAGCAAGGTAAGCACCTGCTGACTCTCATCACGCTGCTAAGCATCATCAGCTTTGCATGCTCAATAGATACAATATAGATATCATATTGCTGCTGTATGCGTTCTGAGGATTTTCATGCCTCTAAATGCTTAAGTAGGAAGTGGATCAGTTTAGAACCTGCCTGTGACCTTGTTGGTTCTGTCTTCTGAAACACTTTGATACCTGCTGAGATTTTCCTAGGCATGCCTTCTGTTTTGTGGAAAAATAATAAAACTGTAGATGTTCTGGCTAGTATAGGGGGAAACCAAGCTCTGACTTTGACGCCAGCACTTCTGAGGCATGTTTTGTTGTCAATAATATCAGATCTTCTGAAAATTATTGTGTGTCCAGCAGGGTCAGAACTTATGACTTCCCCACTAACAAACTTTTGTCTTGCAGCGCATGGGAGTCAGAACTTTTGACCTTTCCACTAACAGGTTTCTGTTTTGCAGGGCACCAGAGTCAGAAGTTCTGACTCTTACATTTTCACTAACAGGTTGATATCCTGCAGCAGGCATGGGTCAGAACTTCTGACTTCCTCTCAGCAACACGCTAGCCCTCTCTCTCTTTCTCTTTTTCTTCCCCTTGTTATTTTCTTTTTTTAATCTATTTATCTCGTTGAACCACCCCCCCATGTACAAGTGTGTATCCCCCATCCCCTAAATATTGTAATAGCGTAGGATTTTACATTTCCGCATTTTTATTGCTTTCAAATGTAAATGCTAGTAATTAGGATGTGTATGGCAAGATAAAAAATCAATGAAATAGAAAATCCTAATTCAAGATAAAATCATGCATGCAATAAAACACACTTACACACAAACACCCTTAAGGTATCTCCACTTGGTTGCCTAAACAAATGGCCATGGTATGCATGCTAGGTATATTGGCAAAACAAAAACAAAAAAAAAAGATCATAGTCCCTCGATGACGCTATCTTGGTTGCCTAAATAAAATGATCTAGTCCCTCAAGAATTACTAAAGATACTTAGCACAATTGTTATCATGGTCAATACAATGACCCGCGCCTGTCCCGTTTAACATCCTAATACAAGTTTGTTTACCAAATACAATGGTAAAACAACACTGTCAAAAGGGTTAAAATGTGTAGGAAATATCTTTGAGTAAAAAAGGGTAGACAACTCTTAGTTACTTGATCAAAACATGTAAAACATCCTTGCTATTTTCAAACGCACTTCACAACACAATTTCAAAACATTTCCAAAATCAAACTTTCAAACATTGAAAATCTTCTCAAAAGACAAATACACCTTTGTATACACTCAAACAAGAATCATTATAAAGGTTGCCACAACGATAGCCTCTTTTCAAAACATCTTTCAAAGCCACACACAAAGCACCATTTCAAACAATTGAAAAACAAAAGCAAGTGATCTAAACAAGTAACTAAGAGCCCATGGATAACCATGGATGAAAAGGGTGTTTGCACCTTCCCTTTTCATAATCTACTCCCCGAACCCAAGAAAACATCTCAAAGGTCTTTCCTGTGCTTTTTGACCTTTCCTTAGGATAAAATAAAAAGTCGGTGACGACTCTTGCTAAACCGAAACATTTGCGAACACAAATGCAAAATCCCAAGTCAGTTCTCCCACCGTATCACAGAACTGCCTACATTGCTTGGGGATATCCTACACTCATTTCGTACACGAACAATAAGGAAAAGAGGTGTTCTCATGTGTTGTACTTCTCTTCTAGCAAGGTGGTTTATTTCTCACCTCCCCCAGTCAGTTTTGAAGAATGAGCAGGGCTTAAGGTGGTCACAATGGTTGATGACCCTCACGCATTCTGATGTTCATTGGTGTTCTCGATCCAGAGAAAATGTCATCATCATTGATCGTTGCGGATAATTCCCTAACGTCCCACTACTTGGCATTAGGGGAGGCATTACTTATAACCCCTGTTTAGCTCTGAGGCAATTTGGGTATGCCCGAAGGGATGGCCCTCATGATATGCTAATTCCTGACTTGGTTTTTGACTTCGACAACGATGCTCAAGGACTTCGACAAAGGTTTATCTGAGCTTGGAGGATGCCCAACAAAGTCGATAGTAAGACACTGGGGCACAAGAATTTCATTCCCCTTGAGCCTTATCTCAAGTGGGTACGAACCCGCGCCCAGAGTCTTATGATGCCTTACCCCCACATTCTCCCCATAATCAAAGAGCCTGTTGTGGAAGGAGAGGTTCCATACACCCTCCTACATCCCGACATGCCAACATTATTGGAAGATTTGCAAAAAAGTTGGATACGGCTCAAGGAAGAACGGAATACTTTTGAAGTCAGCTTCTACGCCAGTGAGAAGAAGGTTTTGGAACTTACCCGTCAACTCCATAATGAGCAGAATCTCAACACCTACAAAGCACCGAAAAGGATGCGCAACGTCTTTTTACATTAGAATTTTGTAATATTTTGCCCATAGGGCATTTATGTACTAACAAAGTTCTTCTTATTAATATGACGTGTGTTCTTTTTGGTTTGCAACAAAATCGAATTTCTGAACCCTTGAATGCATTACATGAATACATATCATTCATCATATGCATAAACAGGTCTTCACACCAGGTTTCCTTATCTCTCTGCTGTTTATTTCAGCAGGATGGATATGGAGTAGACGGTTAAAGATCTGCAAGCATAGAATTCGCAATTTCAGCAACTCCTCATGACCTTGGCAAAGGGTCAATAGGACCTTAAAGCACTGTTAGAGAAGGAAAAGGAAAAGAAGAAAAAGAAAAGAGCGGGTGTAGCTACTCTGGGAAGAAGGTTTGAGAATCAGGCTAGAAGGGTCCTAGATTTCCCCTCGACATCTGATGAAGGGGTTGGCAAAGGAAAAGGAGCTGCGGTACCCTCCGAGTCTGAAGTTGAAGAGGAAGAAGAAGAAGAGAATGAATATTACTCCGAACAACAGTACCCTCCGGCGGATGATAAGTATAAGAATCTAGAGGACCGACTGGCAGCCATGGAGGTACAAAGGGTACCTGGGCTAGATTTCGAAGAGCTAGGTTTGGTTGTTGGGATCGTCATTCCTCCCAAGTTCAAAGTGCCTACATTTGCTAAATACGACGGCTTGTCCTGCCCGAAGATGCATCTGCGGTCCTACGTCAGAAAGATCCAACCTCACTCTTCTGATAAGGATCCGTGGGTCCACTTTTTTCAAGATAGTTTATCGGGTATGCAATTGGACTGGTTCTATCAACTTGAGAGATCTGATGTTCATAACTGGGAGGATTTAGCTGTTGCTTTGTATCGACAATACCAATATAACGCAGATTTAGCGCCTACTCGTACTCAACTACAAAGTATGGGTATGGCCTCTAATGAGGTATTTAAGGAGTATGCCCAGAAGTGGCGGGATTTGGCTGGAAGGGTGCAGCCACCATTGTCGGATAGAGAGCTGGTTGACATGTTTTTGGGGACCCTGTCAGGTCCATTCTTCAATCACTTGATCGGGAGCTCATCTGCAGGTTTCACCGAATTAATTCTGACTGGTGAAAGGGTCGAAGCTGGCATTAAGAGTGGTAAAATTCAGAAGGATGCCTCCGCTTCCACTGCTATAAAGAAGATCTTCCCAGCCAAGAAGGAAGTTTCTGCTGTTCACACCCAGAGAAATCAAGGGAGAATGGAGCGTCGACCAGCGGTGGGGGCTGTGATGATCCAGAACTCCTCAACCGATCAACCTCGAAGCAGTCAACCCAGAGCTAACCAGCAAAGGGTGGAAAGGCCACAACGGCAATTCACTCGGATCAATATGACACCGACTCAGGTCCTCCCTCATCTGTTAAAGTTAAACCTTACCAACTTGAAAGAAGCGCCGAAAAACCCAAATACCTCTTCTCCCTATTATCATTCAAATACAAAATGTGCATATCATTTGGACAGTGTGGGGCACGACACCAACAACTGTTGGCCCCTTAAAAACAAGATCCAGGATTTGATAGATGCCAAGGAGGTGGAGTTTGATGCCCCCGAAAAACCTAATGTGATATCTGCTCCTATGCCAAAACATGGTCATAATATTCATGCTATTGTGGAAGATCTTCATGTTATTGTTGTTGATGACTTAATGACTCTGTTGCCAATGATCAAGATGAATCTGTTGAAAGCCAGGATTTTCTCCGGCTGTGAAAAAGATTGTTACCTTTGTTCGACCTTGCAATCCGATTGTCCGCTGTTGAAGCCAGGCGTCCAACGCTTGATGGATACTCAAGAGATCCTCTTTCAGAAAACTCTTGTTACTCCTGTCACCCCGATCAATGATGTTGCTATAATCACCATTTTCGACAATCTTTCCAAGGTCTCCAAAAGACCTGTTAAGATTACACCCGATCCAAAGTGTGTACCTCTGAAGATTACCATGTCGGGGTCTATCCCATATAAGTCCAATAAGACAATACCGTGGAATTATGGAGGAGAGATCTTCTATCACGGTGTAAAACAGATCAAATCAGTTGAAGGAAATTCCGATGAAGAAACTCCTGACATAGGAAATATTGTGGGGACAAGTAAGATCACTCGTAGCAGAAGAATCTTCTCTCCGGAGATTGCTCCTCCAAGGGCAATCTTCGGACCCTCAAGTGCTCATGTACCTGTCAAGATATTTGTGCAAAGTCCAGTAATTGAAGAAATTGTTACTCCTGAAGTTATACCTTCTGCTGTTACTGCTGATAAAGGTAAGGGGATCCAAGAAACGTTCGTCAGGACGAGGGCTCAGACTTTGGTTATCCCCGAGACCACCCAAAAGGAGATGGAGGAGATTTTAAAGATAATTAAGAAGAGCAACTACAATGTCGTAGAGCAGCTGGGGAAAACCCCTTCAAAAATCTCTATGCTGGCTCTATTGCTCTGCTCCGAGGCTCATGCCAAAGCCTTGATCAAATTTCTGAAGACGGCACATGTGCCTCAAGAAACTTCTGCGGACAAGTTTCAAGAGTGTGTAGCTAGCCTTACAGCCGACAATGGTCTTGGCTTCTCTGATGCCGATCTGACGTCTAAGGAAAGAAAGCATAATGATGTGCTGCATGTCTCGGTAGAGTGCATAGGAACTACACTTGCTCATGTTCTGGTTGATACTGGTTCATCTTTAAATGTTCTACCAAAGAAAACATTGGACAGATTGGACTGTGAAGGTTTGACCCTAAAGCCCATTAATATCATTGTTAGAGCCTTCGACGGTTCTAAGCAGATGGTTCACGGAGAGGTGGACATCCCAATTAAGGTGGGAACGAAAATTTTCAACTCTACCTTTTATGTGATGGACATCTGTCCTTCATATTCATGATTGTTGGGAAGACCATGGATCCACAACGTTGGAGCAGTCACTTCTTCTCTACACCAGATGCTCAAATACCCAGTCCAGGGTAAGATCATAACAGTTCATGGTAAGGAGGAGTATATGATAAGTCACCTTAACTCTTTCTGCTACGTGGAGTTAGATGGTGAATTCATAGAAACACCTTTCCAACACTTTGAAGAGGTTTCTCTTGAAGTTGCGGTAGCCAAGACAATGACTGATGTGCCCATCATTACCAAACCTGTGTCCCGAATGTCATCCCTTAAAGATGAAAAGGCTGTGATCAAGGAAGGAGGAAGCACAGTATGGGGTCAACTGCCAGATTTTCCTTACCAGACAGATAAGTACGGATTGGGTTTCACTGCTGCTAGCCAGAAAGCTGTGCGTCGCTCCCGGGCTGGAGGACCACCACTAAAAATCACTCATCATGGAGTTCATGCTTTAGAAGATGGTGAAGAAGGAAGCAATTTTGCATACTGGATCTTTCCAACCATTGGAGGAGGACTGAACAACTGGGAGGCGAAATACTTTGTTCCCATTACTTTCATCAATCAGTAATTTATCTTTTGAACATTTCCTGTTTGGTCTGTAATAATTGTTAAACAATTCGTACACTCTTTTCGCCTTATGCCTTACCCGGGGCATATAGGTCCATCTGTAAGGGTTTTGATTCTTCATTTTCATATGCCATTTTTAGTGAATCATGAACGTTTTCATCTATAAACTTTTGTGTTCATTTTCTTTATCTTTTTACATTTCATTTTGTTTAAAGGTGGCTATCCCTTACACACACCCACACTCACAAAATGCAGGTACCCATCCACTCCGGATTCCATGGGTAACAATTCTGCTATAGCCTTCAGTGACTCTGAAGATCTGGTCAATCATGCCAAATACGAAGGTGATGAAGACTGTGAAGTGCCTAGAAAGTTGGCTATACTTTTGCAACAGGAAGAAAGGGCTATTCTGCCCCATGAAGAGTTGTTAGAGACTATCAATTTGGGTACTACCGATGACAGAAAAGAGGTTAAAGTGGGTGCCAACCTGGAGCCAAGTGTCAAGGGGCGCTTAGTTCAGCTGTTAAATGAATATGTTGAGATCTTCGCCTGGTCCTATGAAGATATGCCGGGACTGGATACAAATATTGTGGTTCACCGTCTCCCTACAAGAGAAGACTGTCCACCAATTAAACAGAAAGTCCGCCGAATGAGGCCCAATATGTCTGAGAAGATCAAAGCTGAAGTGATGAAGCAGTTCAATGCTGGCTTTCTGGTTGTTACTTCCTATCCATAATGGGTTTCTAACATTGTGTCTGTGCCTAAGAAGGACGGTAAAGTCAGAATGTGTGTGGATTACCGAGATTTAAACAGGGCTAGCCCTAAAGATGACTTTCCACTACCACACATTGACATCCTGGTTGATAGTACAACTCAACATAAGGTATTTTCTTTCATGGATGGATTTTCAGGGTACAACCAGATCAAAATGGCCCCCGAAGACATGGAGAAGACTACTTTTGTTACGCAGTGGGGTACCTTCTGCTATAAAGTGATGCCATTCGGACTGAAGAATGTCGGGGAAACCTATCAGCGAGCCATGGTAGCTTTGTTTCATGACATGATACATCATGAGATTGAAGTCTACATGGACGACATGATAGCCCGTTCACAGACAGAAGAAGAACACCTCGATCATCTGCAAAAGTTGTTTGTCAGGTTAAAAGAATACAAGCTCAGACTGAACCCTAGCAAGTGCACTTTCGGAGTTAGGTGCGGTAAAATTTTGGGATTTATCGTCAGTAATAAAGGCATCGAGGTTGATCCTACCAAAGTCAAAGCTATACAAGAAATGCCTTCCCCCTGCACTGAGAAGGAGGTTAGAGGTTTCTTGGGACGCCTAAACTACATTGCAAGGTTCATCTCTCGCCTAACATCTACCTGTGATCCAATCTTCAAGCTATTGAAGAAAGATCAGGTGGTTGAATGGAATGATGACTGTCAAGCTGCTTTCGATAAGATCAAGGAGTATTTGCTAGAACCTCCTATCTTGATACCACCCGTCGAAGGAAGGCCGCTAATCATGTATCTGACTGTCCTAGATAATTCAATGGGGTGTGTACTGAGCCAACATGACGAGTCTGGCCGAAAAGAGCATTCCATTTATTACCTTAGCAAAAAGTTTACCGAATGTGAGACTCGCTACTCACTGCTCGAGGAAACTTGATGCGCTTTGGTATGGGCTGCTCGCCGGCTAAGGCAGTATATGTTGACACATACCACTCTGTTGATTTCTAAAATGGATCTGATCAAGTACATCTTCGAGAAGCCTGCTTTATCCGGAAGAATCGCTAGATGGCAGATGATCCTAACAGAGTATGATATCCAGTACACAACCCAAAAAGCTATAAAAGGGAGTGTACTAGCTGACCATCTAGCTCATCAAGCCGTCGAAGATTACCAATCCATGAGGTTCGACTTCCCCGACGAGGATATTATGACAATGGACAACATTAAAGGTAACTGACCATATGATGGACCTGAACAAGGATCCTGATGGACTCTGTACTTTGATGGTGCCTCCAACGCACTTGGGAACGGTATCGGCGCGGTACTTATCTCTCCAGAAGGTTACCATACACCTTTCACTGCTAGACTCTGCTTCAGCTGCACCAACAACATGTCTGAGTATAA
The DNA here is from genome assembly GCA_948472305.1 of Vicia faba. NCBI lineage: Eukaryota > Viridiplantae > Streptophyta > Magnoliopsida > Fabales > Fabaceae > Vicia > Vicia faba. Next base: position 347,588,101 of record OX451741.1, read on the forward strand.
CGCTTGTATCTTTGGTCTCAAGGCTGCTATTGACTTGGAAATCAAGTCTTTGGTTGTATTTGGGGACTCAGCTTTGGTTATCAGTCAGATCAAAGGAGAGTGGGATACTAAGCACCCTAACCTCATCCCATACAAAGAACATGTCTTGACATTGTTACCACATTTTGAGCAGATTACCTTTGAGCACTTCCCGCGAGAAGAGAATTAGTTAGCAGATGCACTAGCTACAATGTCATCCATGTTTAAACTTAACTGGGACAATGAGGCACCTCAAATCACCATTGAACGAATGGACGAACCTGCACATTGTCACGAGATTAATACCGAAGAAATGGTGGACCGACATTGGTTTCATGACGTCAAAAGGTATCTTGAAGCACAAGAATACCCTGAAGGAGCTTCAGTCAGCGACAAAAAGTTCTTAAGGAGGTTTGCTGCCAAGTTTTTTCTGAGCAATGGTATCCTATACAAGCGCAATCTTGATTGTGTCCTACTCCGTTGTATGGACAAGGTTGAGGCTGAGCAGATTATGGCTGAAATACATAATGGCACTTTCGGCACCCACTCGAGTGGTCATACGATGGCTAAGAAGATTCTTCGGGCAGGCTACTACTGGTCTACCATGGAAGCTGATTGTCATCAACACTCCCATACTTGTCACAAATGCCAAAGCTATGCTGACAAGGTATATATTCCCCCAGTTCCTCTCAATGTCTTAACAGCTCCTTGGCCATTCGCGATGTGGGGAATCGACATGATTGGAGAGATCAAGCCTACATCATCCAATGGACACCGTTTCATCCTGGTGGCCATTGATTACTTTACCAAGTGGGTCGAAACAGCTTCCTTCGCCTCTGTTACAAAGAATGTGGTTGCTCGGTTCATCAAGCAGAACCTCATATGCCGGTATGATATCCCTAACAGGATCATCACCCACAACGGTACAAATTTGAACAACACTATGATCACCGCTCTGTGCGAGCAGTTCAAAATTCAACATCACAATTCATCTCCCTATCGGCCTAAGATGAACGATGTTGTCGAAGCCGCAAACAAAAATATCAAAAAGATCATACAAAAGATGACAGTCACCTACAAGGACTGGCATGAGATGTTACCATTTTCTCTACACGGATACCGTACCACGACACACACTTCAATTGGGGCAACACCCTATTCTTTGGTATACGGCATGGAAGCTATTTTACCTATCGAGGTTCAGATTCCCTCCTTGAGAATCATGAAGGATGTTGGTTTGAGTGAAGACGATTGGATTCAGACCCAGCTTGATCAAATTAACTTGATTGACGAGAAGCGACTTACTGCTGTTTGCCATGGTCAGGCGTATCAGAAACGTATGATCAAGGCCTTCAACAAGAAAGTCAAGAGACAAGTATATCAAGTCTGGGACCTTGTAATCAAGCGAATCATCTTGCCGCAAAGTGATCCCAGGGGCAAGTGGACTCCTACTTACGAAGGACCATTTGTGATCAAAAACATCTTTTCTGGTGGGGCAATGATCTTGACCACCATGGACAGCGATGACCTGCCGCACCCTGCGAACGCAGACATAGTCAAAAGATACTACGCATAAAACGACCCGACAAGTTGAAAACCCGAAAGGGCGACTTGGGCAAAAATGGGCATCCCGGTGAATCGAAAACCCAAAAGGGCGGTTCAGGCAAAAATTAGGGATAAATAAAAAAATCTGTACACCCGGCAAGTTGAAAACCCAAAAGGATGACTTGGGCAAAAAAGGGTTTCCCGGTGGATTGAAAACCCGAAAGGGAGATCCAGGAAAAAGTTAGGGAATTAAAGCGTATGACTATGTCTCGTCGGATCACTTTAAGGATAATCTCTTCGCAAACAATCTTCGGGCTTCTGATCAACCTAATCATCTGCGGACGAAGCAATGAATGGGCAAGATACTCAGAGTTACGAAGGCTATAGCAGAATGGGAACCCCATGGAATTGTTACACATAGCCATCTTTATTTGTATAAATTTTTCTCATTTTTATGACAACATTCTCTTACTAGGATGTCTGTCTCCTTTGTACAAAATACTTACACAAAGTTAATACAAAGATACTTCAAAGTGCAGAAATTTGCTTGCCTTTTCTTTCTTTTACACTTATGTTTTATTTGAAAACGTCCAATGATTTGTTAAATGAGCATATGCATTTGAATATAATCACTGCTCACAAATAAAACAAAATGAGAAAGAATAGTTACTGATAGGTTGAAAGTATAGAAAAACGTCTTTAGGCTATTCCAGAAGAAATCCCCTACAATAGGTCATTCAGATCCTCAATAGAGCTAAAATTTTAAAAATACATATCCCCAGCGGAGTTAAATACATATCGCCATCAGAACTAAGTTTCCAAACTCCCAATCCCCAGTGGAGCCAGAAAACTTTGAACTACAAACCCTCAACAAAGATAAAACTTTCTTCCCCACCGGAGTCCAAAACTTCAAATCTTAAACCCCGGTGGAATACCGTCCAATTTCCTCGATAAATCCCCAGTAGATTGGCATACAACCCAAGCTCTTGAGAACTCTTCGACGGAATAAACATTCTCCCCACAAAGTTATTTCCCAGTAGAACGCAGATTCTCGTTCTCATTTCTCTAGTTGAAGCCTCCCAGGTTTCTATTCCCCAGTAGAGATCGTCAGAGTTTTTCTTATTCCCCAGGAAAGTCGGGAAAGATTCTCAATTCCCCGCAGAAGTTGTCAAAGCTCTTGTTAATCCCCACAAGTCACCAAGGGTTTATTTCCCCCAGCAGTAGTCCAAAGGATTTCTCAGTCTCAACAATCAAAGGTTTTGAATCTCCAGCAGCAGTCAAGGGTTTATTTTCCCCAGCAGCGGTCAAAGATTTCATTATCTCCAGCTATCAAGGATTTATTTTCCTCAGCAAGACGGCTAATCAGCTTACATGCGCATATATTACATTCATATATCACAAGCATTAATAAAACACATTATGTTGCATCATACATGTCATGCAACATAACCTTATGTTTTAGCTAACATTTTACCCTTTTCAGGATAAGATTAAAAGCTACCTTTAACAAATATTCAAAGATTTCAGATACAGTATGGATACACCCAGACACGGAGGTCATTCTACTAATTCAGAATTCCGCAATCAGATACAGACTAGATACGCTCCAGACACGGAATCCATTCTATTTCTCATTCAGATTCAACTATCAACTTTAGTTTCAGATATACTCCAGACACGGAAGCCATTCTATTACTCATCCAGATCCTAGTTACAGTACGGATACACTTTAGACACAGAAGTCATTCTGCTACTCATACGGATCTCAATTTTAGATACAGTCCAGATACGCACCAGACACGGCTGCCATTTTGTCACTCCTTCAGAATTTATCCCCATGCCCAGAGATGCTCCTTACACGGATGTTTTTGTGTCGCCCATTCAGAATTCAGATAAAATGCGAATACACTCCAGACACGAAAGTCATTCTGCTACTCATACGGATCTCAATTTCAGATACAGTCCAGATACACACCAGGCACGGCTGCCATTCTGTCACTCATTCGGAATTTATCCCCTGCCCAGAGATGCTCCTTACACGGATGTTTTTTGTCGCCCATTCAGAATTCAGATAAAATGCAGATACACTCTAGACACGGCAGTCATTCTGATATTCATTCAAGAATTAAATCCAGAAACAACTCAGATACGCTCCAAATACAGACACCAATCTGACGTTCATTCTCCCGATTCTCAACAAACAAATCTTGGATGGCATCTTTAAGCCCATCTCCAGCAAGATTCTACCTTCTCCAAATGGAATCTTTAAGCCCATTCCCTCCGCTGCACCTTGACGAGCGCAAATTTATGGGCACTCTAATGTCCAATCCTCTTTTACCTTCGAGTCACGAAAGGTAAACTCGCCAATCTAACTCTTCAGGTTCAAGAAGATTGAACAGGGGCAGCTGTTGTACCCCAAAATTTGCCCTCTCATCCTTCAGGAATTCATCCTGAATTCTCAGATTTTCTCTTAAACAAATCCAAGCCCTTAATTATCATTCCTTTACAAGTAAACCATTTACAAAAGCAGAATGGTCATCTGCAAGCTCAAAAGTCAAAATTTTTACCTTGAAAAAGTTAAATTCTAAATACGTAGAATTTGTTCTAAAAAAGAAAAGTGTTTAAGAAGAAAATGGCACTTCAGAACTTCTGAACCAACCTTCAAGCAGAAACAGTCAGAAGTTGCAAACTGAGCTCAGCATATAACATTCAGTCAGAAGGTCTTCAGCATCTACACCAACTCAGTCAGGGATTGTAAATGTGGTTCAGCATGTGATCTTTAAACAGAACCTGGCTCTTTCAGCAGTTATGCAAGTCCAGCCAGAGTTTGCTAGAGAAGTGTGAAGAAGGAAATAAAGCATGAAACTCCTTCAGAACATACTGGAATCAGAAGGTAATGGGATCAGCAGATTGGGTATAATACTGAAGCAAAATCTCCAAGTCCAGAGTTTTCAGAGGCAGATCAAAGGAACATGCTGGAAGGTCTGGAAAACTCTCAGAATTTATTGAGGCAGCAAGAGACCAAGGTCAGAGCTTGGTTTACGTTGTTCTTTTTGGTGAAGCAGAACTGCTGGCTCAGGTTTTAGGTAATGATGCAAAATCTCATATTACAAGATTTTGGATTTTGACAAATCTCATCACCATTTAATGCTCATTAATGCTCACAACCACTTTTGAGCATTCATCCAAGGGGTCTCTCCACGTGTGGCTTGGTAACACCCTTGTGCAGGCTTAGGCATGGGTCTATGCGCCACTTTTCGCCTATGGGTGTCACTTCTCCTTAATCCTCGCTTACTGTTCCAACCTAGGCTGAAAAGCTGTCCATCATCACAACTTTTAATGAACTCCCTTCAAGAACAAGTTAACCTCTACTGCATAGTATTAGTGCCATTTAACGTTTAAAAACTCACAAAGTCTTGCCTATAAATAGGACACCATGGTCCATTAAAAGGGGTCAAAAAAATCCAGAAAAACTCTAGCAAGAAAACATTGTGAAAACTCTGTCAAAATTCCTAGTGTTTCATAACTTTGAATTTCTTGCCTCCAAACTTCTTTGATACCCAATTTTCTCCTTGACTAAAGAACGCCCATACAGTTTCTGACCATACATACATATATCTTCTCCATCCACCCATTATAAAAAGAACCTGTCCAGAATACCATCAGCGCTAAAGCTAGCTCCAACTTACAGATTTTCTTTCAACAGCAAGGTAAGCACCTGCTGACTCTCATCATGCTGCTAAGCAACATCAGCTTTGCATGCTCAATAGATACAATGTAGATATCATGTTGCTGCTGTATGCGTTCTGAGGATTTTCATGCCTCTGAATGCTTAAGTAGGAAGTGGATCAGTTTAGAACCTGCCTGTGACCTTGTTGGTTCTGTCTTTTGAAACACTTTGATACCTACTGAGATTGTCCTAGGCATGCCTTCTGTTTTGTGGAAAAATAATAAAACTGCAGATGTTCTGGCTAGCATAGGGGGAAACCAAGCTCTGACTTTGACGCCAACACTTCTGAGGCCTGTTTTGCTGTCAATAATATCAGATATTCTAAAAATTATTGTGTGTCCAGCAGGGTCATAACTTCTGACTTCTCCATTAACAAACTTTTGTCTTGCAGCGCATGGGAGTCAGAACTTCTGACCTTCCCACTAACAGGTTTCTGTTTTGCAGGGCACCAGAGTCAGAAGTTCTGACTCTTACATTTTCACTAACAGGTTGATATCCTGTAGCAGGCCTGGGTCAGAACTTCTGACTTCCTCTCAGCAACACGCTAGCCCTCTCTCTCTTTCTCTTTTTCTTCTCCTTGTTATTTTCTTTTTTTTTAATATATTTTTCTCGTTGAACCACCCCCCATGTACAAGTGTGTATCCCCCATCCCCTAAATATTGTAATAGCGTAGGATTTTACATTTCTGCATTTTTATTGCTTTCAAATGTAAATGCTAGTAATTAGGATGTGTATGGCAAGATAAAAAAATCAATAAAATAGAAAATCCTAATTCAAGATAAAATCATGCATGCAATAAAACACACTTGCACATAAATACCCTTAAGGTATCTCCACTTGGTTGCCTAAACAAATGGCCATGGTATGCATGCTAGGTATCTTGGCAAAACAAAAACAAAACAAAAGATCATAGTCCCTCGATGACGCTGTCTTGGTTGCCTAAATAAAATGATCTAGTCCCTCAAGAATTGCTAAAGATACTTAGCACAATTGCTATCATGGTCAATACGATGACCCGCGCCTGTCCCGTTTAACATCCTAATACAAGTTTGTTTACTAAATACAATGGTAAAACAACACTGTCAAAAGGGTTAAAAATGTGTAGGAAAGATCTTTGAGTAAAATAAGATAGACAACTCTTAGTTACTTGATCAAAACTTGCAAAACATCCTTGCTATTTTCAAACACACTTCACAACACAATTTCAAAACATTTCCCAAATCAAACTTTCAAACATTGAAAATCTTCTCAAAAGACAAATACACCTTTGTATACATTCAAACAAGAATCATTACAAAGGTTGCCACAATGATGGCCTCTTTTCAAAACATCTTTCAAAACCACACACAAAGCACAATTTCAAACAATTGAAAAGCAAAAGCAAGTGATCTAAACAAGTAACTAAGAGCTCATGGATAACCATGGATGAAAAGGGTGCTTGCACCTTCCCTTTTCATAATCTACTCCCCGGACCCAAGAAAACATATCAAAGGTCTTTCCTGTGCTTTTTGACTTTTTCTTAGGATAAAATAAAAAGTCGGTGGCGACTCTTGCTAAACCAAAACATTTGCGAACACAAACATAAAATCCCAAGTCAGTTCTCCCACCGTATCACAGTGATCCATATGATTATGTTGATGATCAACAACTTGGAGATGAGGTAAATATTCCAACTAATGATGATGATAAAGGGGAAAATGATATGACTCAGGATGAGAATCTTGGTGAAGCTCCAGAATCATCTCAAGTTCAACTTAGGAGGTCTACCAGACAGAGACAATCTTCTACAAGGTATAATTTTGATGAGTATGTGAACTTGACTGATGAGGGTTAACCTGAGTGTTTTCAAGAGGTCATGGAGAATGATGAAATCAAAAGTGGTTGGATGCAATGTATAACGAAATAAAATCATTGCATGATAATCACACTTATGATTTAGTGAAGTTGTCTAAAGGCAAAAGGATTTTGAAAAACAGGTGGATTTAATAGAGTTAAACATGAGAGCAACTTTAAGTCTCTAAGATATAAAGCTAGATTAGTGGTGAAAGGTTTCCGTCAAAGAAAAGGTGCTGATTTTAATGAGATTTTCTCACCCGTTGTAAAGATGTCATCAATCAGAACTGTGTTGAATTTTGCTGCTACTCTTGATTTAGAGGTTGAGCAAATAGATGTGAAAACGACATTCTTTCATGGAGATTTGGAGGAAGAGATACACATGAAACAATCCGATGATTTTCAAGTTAAAGGCAAAGAAGATTATGTTTGTAGATTGAGAAAGAGTCTATATGGATTGAAACAAGCTCCAAGACAATGGTACAAGAAGTTTGAGTTTGTTATGTGTGATCAAGGATACAAGAAGACTACTTCAGATCATTGCACCTTTGTTAGAAAATTTTCTAATGATGACTTTATTATCCTATTGTTATATATTGATGATATGCTTATTGTAGGAAAAAATATTTCTAACATTAATAGGTTAAAGAAGCAGTTGGGAGAATCATTTGCCATGAAAGACATGGGAGCAGCTAAACAGATTCTTGGCATTAGAACCATGTGTGACAGAAAAGAGAAGAAACTTTGGATGTCACAAGAATATTATATCGAAAAAGTGTTGCAAAGATTCAAAATGAAAAACTCTAAGGCGGTAAGCACTCCTCTTGCTACTCATTTCAAATTGAGTTCTAGTCAAAATCCTTCAAGTGAAGGTGAAGCGTTTGATATAAAACGTGTTCCTTATGCTTCTACTGTGGGTAGTTTGATGTATGCAATGGTATATACAAGACCAGATATATCACATATTATTGGTATAGTCAGTAAATTTTTGTCAAATCCAGATAGAGAACATTGAAATGCTGTAAAATGGATTTTAAGATATCTTCGCGGTACTACTTCTATGAGTCTTTGCTTTGGAGGAGATAAGCCTACTCTAGTAGGATACTCTGACTCTGATATGGCTGGAGACATTGATTCCATAAAGTCCACTTCGGCTACATGATTAAATTTGTAGGGGAAGTTGTGGCTTGGCAGTCCAGATTGCAAAAGTGTGTAGCATTGTCTACTACAGAAGCTGAGTTTATTGCTATTACTGAAGCATGTTAAGAGTTACTGTGGTTGAAGAGATTTTTGCAGGAACTTGATTTTGTTCAAGACAAATATGTGTTATTTATTGATAGTCAAAGCGATATTCATCTTGGTAAGAATCCGACTTCTCATAATAGGTCCAAACACATTGATGTGAGATATCATTGGATACGTGATGTTTTGAAGCTAAGTTGTTGGAGTTAGCTAAGGTTCATACAGATGATAATGGTTCTAATATGATGACTAAAGCATTACCAAGAGAAAAATTTGAAGCATGTTGTGATATCGCCGATTTGGCAATTTCCTTCACAAAGTTGTGACAAAGAGATTTGTTGGACTTGAGTTCCCTTCCTATGTGGAGAAAGTCACAAATATGAATAGCTCATTTTTCTCACTTATATAAGTGGAGAGTGTTAATTTAGGGTTAAGAGAGATAGATAAAAATAAGGATTCAAAAAGAGAGAAAAGAGAGAACTCATTCCCGTTTTTTCTGCAACTGTCTCACTATAACAACGATCTCCGGTTCATTCACCGTTGAATCAAGCTGAAATTTGGTGGACTTGTTCGCAACACATATATCTAACTTTCGACCGTTGTGATCTTCAAATTAAGGTCTGTGTTGAGAGATATGGTCTTCGGATTGATGCTACAGATTTGGAAAAAATTCCAGCTTTTTTATTCTTATTTGTAAGTTAGTTTGCTTTGTGATTTGCGGTTGTTATCATTATTTTGTGAATCACTTTAAGACTCTCTTGTAACCTCAATTGATTATAGTAGAGCTATTTTCTTTAGTCTGAACGACTCGTGGTTTTCTCTCATATTGAGGGGTTTTACACGTTAAAAATGTCGATGTTCTTTTTGTGCATTTATTGTTCGGTTGCCGTCTTATATTTGTTGTTGATCCTCAAGGTTCCTACAAAATTGAAAAATATTATATCCGCTGCATTTTGTTATGTTATTTTGTCTTAATTTCTCATCAGTACATTCTACATGACAGTTAAGTAATAAGTAATAATTAAGTAAAAGAACAACACCTGTGGAATAACACAAAGGCGAAATATAGAGGGGTCTCGTAACGCAGACATGTATTTTAAGCTATCTTCAGCATGCAGCAAAGCATTAGTGACCATGTCGTTTAAGCATTGCACAGCCTTAACAGAGTTTTCCTCGTATTTCAAATCCTAGATGAAAAAAATTAAATTGGAATACAAAAGAAGCAAATTATACATTTGATAATCATGTATAAAATAGTTTAAAAAGACACTCATGTGAGTATAACGTAACAGTATGCAAAGAAAGATATTTCACCATCACACCCTTAAGTTTTACAAATTCATCGAAGAATCGTGAAATGGGGGGAGAAAAGGGTGAAAGAATGATTTAGATTAGAATAAATAGAAATTCTTATAAAGCCAAACCTCAAGTTTGCTAACATATTTACTCCAGATCTGCCGTGGCCAAATCATGCGTGACTTTGATATCTCATTGATGTCTTCCAGATAATCTTGAATAGTGTGGGCTTTCTGAAATCTCAAAAGGTTAACTGGAATGTAAGTATATATTTGTGAGCATATTTTTTTTTGCTATATATTACTTTCATGATACCTGAAGAAACAAACCCATTGAATTTGAAATGTCGTCTGTTGCCAGATCCTCTGTACCAAAGGCGTAGAAAAGTTTTGATAAACCAAGCCCAGTAAGTCCTGCCACATAATGGCAATATTCATCGTAGTCATCAATTGTGTCTACCTGTAAATTAGTATAAGTATCAGTATTATAGAAATGTTCACTTTAAAGAAACACTAGTTTGCATTAGGGTTGAAATTGAATCCATTAAGACAAAATCCATCAACCACATAAAAATTAAGTTAATGGATTGAACAATTTCATCTATCAAACATATTTGAATGATCCGATAAATTATTTTTATCATATACTTTAAATTCATTAAATCGTTTAAAAATTTAATTTTTTCAAAATACAAAAAATTAAAATTTTTTCAGAAAAAACCAAAGGCGGCTTTTTTTCAAAAATTTAGATATCGATTTTTTTGAAAATACAAAATCGATTTTTTCGGAAATACAAAAAAAATCAGTTTTTTTCCCAAAAAAAAGAGTTTTTTTTAAAATGAGTCGATTTTTTAAAAAAAAAATACAAAAAATTAACCTTTTTTAAAAGTACGAAAAAATTCAAGTTTTCTTGAAAATACAAAAAATCGATTTTTTTTCAAAACAAGTTTTTTTTTGGAAATACAAAAAATTGACCTTTTTTAGAAGTACGAAAAAAATCAAGTTTTCTTGAAAATACAAAAAATCGATTTTTTTTTCAAATCAAGTTTTTTTTTTTGGAAATACAAAAAATTGACTTTTTTTTGAAAATACGAAAAAAAATCGATTTTTTTTCAGAAATGCAGAAAAACAAGTTTTTTTTTTTAAAATACAGAAAATCGAGTTTTCCAGGAAATATGAAAAATCGAGTTTTTTTCTCTGAAAAAAAGAAAAATGACTTTTTCTCTGAAACATCGAAAAACAAGTTTTTTATTTAAAATAACAGAAAATCGACTGTTTCCTGAAATATAGAAAATCGACTTTTTTCAGAAATACAACAAATTCAGTATTTTTTCAAAAAAGCAAAAAAACGGAATTTTTTCGAAAATACAGAAAATCAATTTTTTTGGAATAACAGAAAACCAGTTTTTTTTATAGAAATACAGAAAATCAAGTTTATTTTTCGAAATTTATTTTTTTTGAAAATATCGAAAATCGAGTTTTTTTCTTAAATACAAAAAATCGAGTTTTTTTCCCGAAAATATATAATATCGAGTTTTTTTTTGGAAATACAGACAAACGAGTTTTTTTCGTAAATATATAAAATCGAGTTGTTATAAAAATACGAAAAATCGAGTTTTTTTTAAAATACAAAAAATTAAGTTTTTCTCAGAAATACAGAAAAACGAGTTTTTTTTAGTAATACAGAAAATTGATTTTTACCAGAAATATGGAAAATCGCCTTCTTATCGAAAATACATAAAGTCGGGTTTTTTTTGGAAAGACAGAAAATAGATTTTTCCATTGAAATACAAAAAAAATCGACTGTTTTGGAGATACAGGAAATCAACTTTTTTTTGGAAATGCAGAAAATCAATTTTTTTCTCAAAAAAACAGAAAATTGAGTTTTTTTAAGAAATACGGAAAATCGAGTTTTTTTTTGGAAATTCAAAATTTGAGTTTTTTTTTAAAAATATAGACAATCGAGTTTTTTTGAAAATAAGTAAAATAGTATTTTTTTTCGGAAATACAAAATATCAAGTTTTGCATGAAATACAGACATACGAGTTTTTTTTCCACAAATACATAAAATCTAGATTTTTTTAAATACAGAAAATTGAGTTTTCGGAAATACGAAAAATTGAGTTTTTTCGAAAATACATAAAAGTGAATTTTTTCGAAAATACATAAAATCGAGTTTTTTCCCGAAAATAAAGAATTTTTTTTTCCCGGAAATTAAGAAAATTGAGGTTTTTTAGGAAATACAGAAAATCAATTATTTTTCAAAACTACAAAAAAAAACGACATTTTCCGAAAGATTAAAAATTTATACAAATTATTATTTTTTAACTAACTGTATATATTTAAATAAATTTTTTGGACGGATGGATTGAATATTTTTAAGAGAGTTTTAATGGATTAACAATAATAAAAGGAATATATGCAGAACAGAATAACTGTATAACTTACCTCCTTGCAAATAAATTTGGCCATTCCAGCACCCATTCTTTTGGTAATGTCTTCAATTGTATCCTGATAACTGCAAAATTGATTGGCCCTCATTTTATTTTTCATCATAGACTGCAAAGCCAAAACTCTTCTAATCACATACACCAAAGAAAAGCTACTAAAGGGAGAGAATCTATAGCCCACATAGAACATCTCAAAGACCCAGACCAGATCAGCTGTTAATACTTTTGAGTCTTAGGTTTATTTTACATCGGATGAAAATACATATAATGTGCAAATTAAACAGCAAGTCATAAACCACATGTATGATGTATCACGAAATATCAAAGTGCGTTCCAGACAGATGTGCAAAGATAAGAACTAACTTCTTTCCAAGTTCCAGAAAAGCCATTGAAACATGATGAAACTGGTCCATTAGAACTTTGCACTCCTCCGTCCCGCCTTGTTACATAAAAACAATTAGCATGGTGATTAGCATCAATAAAGTATGAGGCATGTTAACCTTAAAACTATTTTCCTGAAAATTGATGAGGGCTATCTCTAAAATCCCTAAAATCAACCGCTATGGGAAGTAAAGCACGTTCCAAAATCCAATCCAATTACCGGAAAAGAATTTAGATGTGACTAAATTGAATTTTTATAAAGACAATCAAATAATACATACAATAGATTAGAAAGGAGTAGTTAAAATTATATCGGATCTTATCTTACTAAGAATGGAATCAAGATTCTTAAATAGAAAGGCATACTCACATCCAAAGTTCCAATCAAGATCATAAATGTGGCGATGAAAAGCTATTAGTATCGGAACCTTGACATCTGTCTCTACGCTAGTATCATCCTCTGCCAAAACAATAAGATCCTCTATACATCAATCACAGTATTCAACAAGCATTTTGATACTTAATAATCAATTGAAAAGTGGTGTTTAGGACATTCGAGAACAAACCCACGGTATCAAGAGCACGAAGAACCAAATAGAATATGCAAACCTGCAAAGGCCATAAACAAGTTTCAGATAAAGAGAAGAAAAAACGGAACGATTGAGAAATGAAGGAAACTAACAGCATCACGAAGCTCGGGACGAAGCTGCTGAATAACGAGACCGAAGCTTCTAGAAACTTTATTAAGCACAGAGTAACAGAATCCCCAATGTGGTTCCAGCGGGATCTTCTTCTCGGCGTTCCTCGCCGCGATTTTGAGCTTCAGCAACGGATACAAATCATCTGGATTCTTCAGAATCACTCCCAAAATCCCCATCTCGTTCTGTTTCTAGAACAAACTATCTCTCTTTCCGAGGGAAATGTGGATTGTCTTACCTTGTGGCGCTAACTTTACTCTGAAACAATGCCACCTACGCCACTTACGTGTTCCAACTTGTTTCTATAACCATTCTTCTGTTTAGTTCCCTCTTCGGTTACTGACTATCTCCGCCGCCATGCATCCACCGTTCATCGTCAAACGTCATCAAGACAAAACGAAAGCAGAATTTAATTTACTGTTAAATATCAAAATCCACTTCTTTTTTTTCTTCTATGCTTCTTTCTTGACACCGTAATTCATAGTGTAAAAACAGTATGCCTATTATATAAAGAGTATGAAACGTCAAAACAATAACCATCTCTCTCAATATTATAAACACCTCTAATATTTCATATTTAAAAATTAGTGAAACATTCATGTCTTCTTACAAGTATATTTTTAATGATTATTGAAAAAAATTAATTGAATACATAAATAATAAGAAAATATTTTTATTATAATTTTATGTTTTTATAATACATATAATTTTTCCAAAATATAAAAATATATTGGATAAACGATATATTTTTGCTGTGTATAATATTATTTTTGTTTGTATGAGAAAAATCATATGGGTATCCTTTATCTGTTTCTTTTTATTTTGTCAATAAAGATGTGTATATATTAACAAAAAGAATAAGTACTTGACGTTGGTTGGAGAAGGAATCAATCAAGCAGTTGTGAGGGTATCACAATACTGACGGTAGTTTCACAACATTCAATTCTGCCTCATTTGGTGGAAAATACTTCTTTTAGGACATAGATTTTGCAGATCTAAGCTAACTGTAAAAATGAAAATATTAGAGTTTCATAAATATGAAAACAGATAAGTATAAATAAAATTGGAATCTTGTAAGAAACTTATTATTACCTAGTTGAGCAATAATAAACTTTAGATTCTTGATTAATCATTCAGATCTGCACTACACCACAGCCATCAAACACTCTGGAAGAAAAAAAACCACCTTCATTGGCAAGATTCGGCCATCACCTTTTCATCACCATTCGAAAACCAGTTTCTTAATTTGTCGTCACCTCCGAACCGCCTGAAAGGAAGCAGATGAGGAAGAAGGAAAAAGAAAATAAAGAAGGAAGTTGTTGCAGAGTGGGAGAAAGAAAGGACGTGAGAGAGTGAGTGAGTGAGAGAGTCAAAATAAAAGAAATTGTGTCCTGGAAAAGAAAAGAAATAGATTCAGTAGTTCAGTTGAGAAAACGAAGGCAGAAAAGGTGAATAGAGCAAAAGATTCAGCTGGTTTTCAATGTTTTCGTCTAATAGTTACAAAATGCATGGCAAAAGACTCAAATTGCCCCAAAATTGCATACGTGTAATCAGCATAGGCAGAGGCAAATCAAGATTTTCCAGAGACTTAGATTTTCTCATATGGTAGATTCATTTAACATGTTGATATATCAATATGTGTAATTTTAATTTTGCACTTTGAATGATAAATTAATAGTATCAATTAGAGACGTGTTCGAACTTTTAGGGGTTAGTCTATTAGTTGAGGTTTGAATCTTGCGAGTAATGTTGTAAAAATGGTCTATTCGATCTTAAACAGGTCGGTCCTGACGGGCCTCAAGGTTTTTATGTCTGAGTCAAAAAAGTTAGGGAATTTCTTATACCACCCTATGTCATTGAAAAGAATTTTATGAAAACCCAATTTCCCCATGCGTTCTCAGAAGTGTATTTCCGGAGCACATCTTTTTTTGTTAAACTTTAGTTAATCTCGGAGATACATTTATAAGAAGGAATCAGAAATGTATTTCCGGAATTTATGCAGACAGAAGAAAAAGGTAATTTTCCTTGTTTCAAATGTTAGAAACTATAAAATGAATACAATATTATGTGCATGCCATGAATACAAATTAGTCAGCACTACAAAATGTGTCCAAAGTCGATAAAGTCGTTAATTAAAATATTATTCAAATACAATCCAAAGTAGATAAACAAAATATTATCGACACCAAAATACAATACAAGATATACAAATGTGAATACTACTTCACATGGCGAACTCTGAGTCGGTCCGTGACCCTCCTGACGTTCCATCGCTGCCTCATGTACTGTAGAGCCTCCTCAGCCCCTGCCATAATGGCGTCTAGAACACCTCTAACCTCAGAGTCATCAGGAAACAATCCTCCGTCAATACTTGTCTATCCAATCTTCACGATACGATAATGCCTATGCAACACATCATGAGCATGATCGGCCCTAGCCTACTGCTCCTCTATAATCTCCTAATGAGCTAGTCTAGGTGTGTTTTTTTGAGCATCATGTACCAGATATGGATGAGACACCCTGAAGAATCATAAGATGTAATTGTCCATGTAGCTCCAGTCGTCTAGTGCTAAGGTACTCCGGGCCTCATTTGGCACCAGATGATTTTCATAATCATCGAATAATACATTCATATCCCTGGGTTTCACCAGGGGAGGAGTAGAAACAGCAAGATCCCAAGAATGTACTATATATATTTGAAGTAACACATGACGCACTCAAGAAGATATGCATCTGTCTTGAGTGACCCGCATGCCAACCAACTCGAGTACAACACTGGAATCATCACACTGTGGTCGACGTATGCCTGGAAGTGTATATCATCAAACACCAACCGGTTAATATACACCTAGAATGGCTTTGTCGCCTGGTTCCCTCGGAGCGGGTCGAATGCAGCGGCACATGACTTTTCTTCAGTATATGCGGTACCAAGTGACCAATAGGATATGCAAAGAAAGTGTTGTAGGATCCACGCCTTAAAAAACAAGAATCATTCGTTAGTAACGACATCGAAATAATTTACAATGGCACACATACAATATAAGACTAAGAAATGTTACCGTCAAGAGTGTGATGTTACCGTTCATCTGCTTCGTCTTTCACTTACAGCCTTCAAATAGGTTATAGTACAATTACACCAAACAAGCGGCCCCCCAGTTCAAGTCATGGATTCTCTCAAAGTCATCAACGTATTGCATGTACATGACATCAATGTAAGTCGCTTGTGTGGCCTCAGGTGTCGGCTGGGGGTGTGATGTCTCTCCTGCCTCAAATACCATAGGTAAAGCAGTGTGACAACAAGAAGATGGCGGCGAGGAGGGATGACTTGGAGAACCTCGCCTTGTAACACCCTTCTACTTGAAGATGTGAAAAACACAAGAAGGAGGATTGAATTGTTAAAACTTGAAATCAAATGCAGACAACAAGTTATTTTTATCCTGGTTCGTTTGATCTCAAACTACTCCAGTCCACCCGTCAAGGTGATTTCGCCTCTCTCCAACGGGGTCTTAATCCACTATATTCAACTGAATACACAACTGCTTTAACAACTGCTAAAGCCTTCTTGAGTCTAACCACATACCGGTTTCTCAAGGAATTTCTTTTACAGATAAATGAGCAAATGCGTGTTTGATGTTTTCTAGAAAAACTATATATCACAACTATGATAATACATAATATGAAGCTTATGTGAAACTAGATTGCTAGATCTATAGAATAAGCGGTTGAGAGCTTTAGCAAACTGAACAAGTGAGGACGAAGATGATTGGCTTATGCGTATATGCGTGTAGGAGTATTGTAGAGTATTAGCCATTTCTTTTCTCACTGATTTGTTTAAATAGCTTGGGAATAGATACGTTGCTGTCCATAATTCTATTTCAATGCTCATAACGTTCTTTCCTTTTTGAGAAGATATTTGTCTTGGAATAAAGCCGTTGGTAATTAATCTGCCTTGAATGCAGTAACGTTGACACTTCAGAATGTTCTGCTTAACGAAAATCAGAGTGTTCTTGGCTTTGGCTTATTCTGGCACTTCTGAATGCTGGTGACATGGTAAGTATCTTGCTCAGAGTCAGAGTATGTTAAGCGCAGATTCTGTACATCAGGCTTCAGCGTAGCACATGTATTGATCTTCTGATGCTGACATATCTTCTGATGCTGATGTTGATATTGATATTCTGATGCTGATTTCATCAGAGTTTCCTGCGAATACACAGCATAATTTTGAGTAGCACATATGTATTATATAAATCTCATAATTCATTTAATCTTGTATTTTGTTATCATCAAAACTCTAACTGAGGGTTGTAGAATCAAACTATGTTCTAACAATCTCCTTCTTTTTGATGATGACAAAAACCAGATTTTTTCAATTAAAATAAAATGATGAAAGTATCAGAGTTTAAGGATAAAGAGGAAACGGTATCAGAGATAATCAAATACTGAATAAAAGTTATCAGAGCTAAGAGGGTAAGGAATAAAAAGTATCAGAGTAATGATGAGAAAAACTCCCCCTGAGTTGATTATTTCCCTTTGATTCCTTGAGACCTTGAGCATCAGAACTTTATTGAACTTTCTTTGAGCATCCGAATTTTGCTTTATCAGAGTTCATCATATTCTTGTACCTGTAAGATTTCCAGAACAAAGAAATTCAAATATATAAGAATGTTAGAATGTTTGAGACTTATGCCTCAGTAATCCGTTATTGAAAAATATCATTCTTTCTCCCCCTTTTTGTCAGTTATCAAAAAGCATAAATAATCAGAGTTAAAAAGATCAGAGTAAAACACGTTTGTATTAAAACAGAAGCAATGATAATTTAGAACAAGTAGGAATATTATAGACAGACATGTAAAGAAAGCAAGGAAAACACAAACACAAATCAGAAATATTGATTGAAAACGAAAGTAAGGGTAAAAGGTGTGAATGGTGTGAATGATGTTTAAATAGATTTCGAAAAAGTTTTTTGGAAACATAAACGGTTAAGAGAGAGAAATAAATCATGATTAATAGCATTTAATGATAGTTGATTTTAGGGGATTTCAGAAAGATACTTAAACGGTTACCAATGACATGTGTCTCAATGCATCCAATCAGCGCTTTGCCTTTTCAGAAACGTGAACGCGTGTTCTGCCTTAGGAAACAACTGATGACTGGATGACACTTGTTTGATTGAGTGAACAACACTTATATCTTGAACTGAAGAGCTCATATCTTCATGGATAGATTCTGATACAATCTGCATTTCTAAAATTCTGAAAGAAGATTGATCAGAAGTTCACAGAGAAATAAACACAATTCTGAAGGTTAATATATAAAATTAAAACAGTTTTATTCTGGACAGAGCTTCATGCTGAGATGTTTCAGAATGAAGTTGAACCTGTCTTCAGAAAGTGGTTTTGTAAAGATATCAGCCCATTGATGGTCTGTATCAATAAATTTTAAGTTTAAGATTCCTTTCTGAATATAGTCCCTAATAAAATGATGTTTTATTTCTATATGCTTAGCCCTAGAATGCAAAATTGGATTTTTACTTAAGCAAATAGCAGAGGTGTTATCACAGAGGATAGGAATGTTATTCTAAAAAATATGGAAGTCCTCAAGTTGACTTTTCATCCAGAGCATTTGTGTGTTGCATCCAGCTGCTGCTATGTATTCAGCTTCTGCTGTTGATAGAGCAATTGTGGATTGTCTTTTGCTGGACCATGAGATCAGATTTTCTCCCAGAAACTGGCAGCTTCCATAAGTACTTTTATGTTCAACTCTGTCTCCAGCAAAGTCAGCATCATAGTAGCCTACTAAGTTGCAATCACTAGATTTTCTATAAAACAGACCCAGATTAGTAGTACCTTTCAGATACTTGAAAATTCGCTTAACAGCTGTTAAGTGAGATTCTCTAGGATCTGATTGGAATCTTGCACAAATGTATACACTGAATAAAATATCAGGCCTTGAGGCTGTCAGATAAAGAAGAGAACCAATCATACCTCTGTAGACCTTTTGTTCTACCTTTTTGCTTACCTCTTCTCTTTCCAGAATGCACGTGGGATGCATTGGAATCTTTGATGGCTTACATTCTGAGAGATCAAATTTCTTCAGAAGTTCTCTGACATATTTGCTCTGATGAATGTAAGTTCCTTCTGGGGTTTGATTGATCTGAATTCCCAGAAAGAATTTCAGTTCCACCATTAGGCTCATCTCAAATTCTGCCTGTATACACTTAGCAAATTTTCTTCCCAGAGAGGAATTAGTAGATCCAAATATTATATCATCAGCATAAATCTGGCAGACTAAAATGTCATTCTTAATTGTCTTACAGAATAAGGTTGTGTCCACCTTCCCTCTGGTGAATTCCTTTTCTAACAGGAAGTTACTTAGTCTTTCATACCAAGCTCTGGGAGCTTGTTTCAGACCATACAGTGACTTCTTTAGTTTGAAAACATATTCTGGATTTTTTGAACTTTCAAAACCAGGGGGTTGGTGCACATATACCTCTTCTTCTATATAGCCATTTAAGAATGCACTCTTAACATCCATCTGATACAGAGTGTTGCCTTTATTAACAACAAAAGAAATTAAAAGTCTGATAGATTCTAACCTGGCGACTGGAGCAAAGGTTTCTGTATAGTCTATCCCCTCTTGCTGACTATAACCTTGTGCTACCAATCGTGCCTTGTTTCTGATGACTTCACCTTGTTCATTCAGTTTGTTTCTGAACACCCATTTTGTTCCAATGATGTTGAATCCTTTTGGTTTAGGAACTAAATCCCATACGTCATTCCTTGTGAATTGATTCAGCTCCTCTTGCATTGCTAGAATCCAATCATTTTCCAGAAGTGCTTCATCAATTGAAGATGGTTCAATCAGAGAAACAAGTCCCATGAGGGATTCTTCAGAGTTTTTGAAGCTGGCTCTTGTTCTGATTGGATCTTCCTTTCTTCCTAAGATAGTTTCTTCTGGGTGATCCATGCTGCTTCTGGATGGTCTTTTCTGAGGTTGATCAACAGAAGATGCTGGATTGCTTGCAGTGCCTCTTTCTGATGTTGAGGGAGTGTCTTTATTAAGAGCTTCTGATGACTTGTCTTCAGTACTTGTGAATTCAACTTCCATACCTGCAAATACTTCATTCTGCTTTGACTTTTGAGAGTCAAGCTTATCATCAAAACGAACATTGATTGATTCTTCCACAATCTGTGTTTCTGTATTGTATACTCTGTACCCTCTTGAGCATTCAGAGTATCCTAACATAATACACTTATGTGCTTTAGAGTCAAACTTGTTCAGATAATTTTTAGTATTCAAAATAAAGCAAGTACATCCAAATGGATGAAAATATGAAATGTTGGGCTTTCTATTCTTCCATAATTCATATGGAGTCTTTTCCAAAATAGGTCTTATGGAGATTCTATTCTGAATGTAGCACGCTGTGTTTATTGCCTCTGCCCAGAAGATCTTAGCAATGTTAGTCTCGTTGATCATGGTTCTGGCCATTTCTTGCAATGTTCTGTTCTTTCGTTCTAAAACTCCATTTTGCTGGGGAGTTCTAGGACAAGAGAAATCATGCAGAATGCCTTTGTCATTAAAAAATGATTCAAAATCTTTGTTTTCAAACTCTCCATCATGATCACTTCTGACTTTGACAATTCTAAGATCCTTTTCATTCTGAACTTGGTTGCAGAAGGTGACAAACACAGAGTGTGACTCGTCCTTGTGTCTTAAGAACTTTACCCATGTCCATCTGCTATAGTCATCTATGATTACTAACCCATACTTCTTGCCACTGACTGAAGCAGTTTTAACTGGTCTAAATAAGTCAATGTGAAGAAGTTCTAATGGCTTAGAGGTGGAAACAATGTTTTTAGATTTTAAAGCTTGTTTTGCAAACTTGCCTTTCTGACATGCTCCACACAGAGCATCTGAATTGAACTTCAGGTTAGGAAGTCCTTTGACCAGATTGAGTTTGTTAATCTGAGATATTCTTCTCATACTAACATGCCCCAATCTTCTGTGTCAGATCCATTGCTCGTTGTTAACAGACAGAAGACACTTTACATTCTGACTTTTCAGTTCAGAAAGTTTGATTTTGTAAATGTTGTTTCTCCTCTTTCCATTAAATAGGATAGTCCCATCTTTCTGACTAACAGCTTTGCATGAATTTTGATTAAAGATTATATCATAACCGTTATCACTTAATTGACTTATGGATAACAGGTTATGCATTAATCCATCTACTAATAAAAAATTACTTATAGAGGGAAGATTTCTGTTACCTACGATTCCAGAGCCAATGATCTTTCCCCTCTGATTGCCTCCAAAGCCTACATGGCCTCCAGGCTTTGGAACATATGCCTTCTTCCCGCATGTGTCGTGAGCAACCAGAGTCCAGGTACCATGACTGGTGTTTCTGCTTTGCTGCTAAAGATATCTGCAACATGTATTATTTTATCCTTAGGTACCCATATTTTCTTGGGTCCTGATTTGTTAGTTTTACCAAAACTCTGGTTGAATTTTGGTTTGACAGAATAATTACTACTAGTATATTTGATGTCATGTGTGTGCCCATATACAAAGTGAGAATCAAGTGAAGTGCGTTCTATCACTAAATCCATGGCATTCTTTGGTGTAGGTACCTTACCTTGGTATCCTATTCCTTTTCTGCCATTTCTGATAACTCTATAGATCATTGAAGCCATCTTGCTTCTATCTATGCTTTTAGCTAGAAACTTCTGAAAGTTGTAATCGTACTCCTTGATGATCTCATCAGCACTACTGGGAGTTTCAGGAATTGTTTCCTTCTGAGAGTTTTGTAATAGATTTTCTAATTTTGAAATTTTATTTTTCAACTCAGAATTCTCCAATTTGAGACTCTCAGTTTTATCAGAGTCAGAAGCGAGATCCCTTTTCAGGTTTCTGAATTTGACTCTGATCTGCTGATATCATTCCAGAATTTCATTAAGGCTTTCAGCAAGTTTAGCCTTAGTAAAGTTAATAGCAAAGTCAGGAAATACCTCTTCTATGTCTGATTCAGAGTCTGATTCAGAAGCTTCACTGTCTTCTGTTATGTTTGCCATGAGAGCTATGTTTGCTCTCTCATCATCTGATTCTGAGTTAGCTTCAGATGTGTCAGAGTCATCCCATGTAGCCATGAGACTTTTCTTCTTTTCCTTGCCAAACTTTCTTCTGGGCTTTTTCTTCTGAAGCTTTGGGCAGTCACTTTTGTAGTGCCCTTGCTCGTTACATTCATAGTAGATGATGTCTTTGTTGTTTGGCTTTCTGCTTCCTGAAGAGCCTTCAGATCTTCTATGTCCAGAGGAGGAATCTGACCTTCTGTATCTGGAGGAAGATTCGTTCTGATTCTCAGATCTTCTGGGATTCCTGAACTTTCTTTGCCTCTGCTTCCACAGTTGGTTCACCCTTCTGGAGAGGAGAGACAGTTCATCTTCTTCTGATTAGGACCCATCAGAAGTTTCTTCAACAGCCTGCAAAACCTTGGAGTCAGATTTTCTGTTAGATTTTAAAGCTAATGGCTTACCTTGCTTTTGAGGTTCATCAGCTTCTAGCTCTATCTCGTGACTTCTGAGGGAGCTGACAAGTTCCTCCAGAGAGATTGTGTTGAGATCCTTAGCTAGCTTCAGCGTTGTGACCATTGGCCTCCACTGTTTTGGCAAGCTTTTGATGATCTTCTTAACATGATCAGTAGTAGAATACCCTTTGTCCAGAACTTTGAGACCAGCAACCAGAATCTGAAATCTTGAGAACACTGTTTCAATAGATTCACTTTCTTCCATCTTGAATGCCTCATACTTCTGAATGAGTGCAAGAGCTTTAGTTTCTTTAACTTGAAGGTTGCCTTCATGCGTCATTCTCATAGAGTCAAACATATTCTTTGCAGTGTCTCTGTTTGATATCTTTTCATATTCAGAGTAAGAGATAGCACTGAGAAGAATTGTTCTGGCCTTGTGATGGTTTTTGAAATCACGCTTTTGTTGATCAGACACTGCTTTCCTGTCAATCTTCTGACCACTTGCATTCACTGGGTGCGTGTATCCATCAGTCACCATATCCCACATATCAGCATCATGGGCTAGAAAGAAGCTTTCAATTCTGTCTTTCCAGTAATCAAAGTTCTCTCCATCAAAGACTGGAGGTTTGCCACTGAATCTGTCTCTTTCTTCATTGTTGTCATTGCTGATGTTTTGATGTTGTCCTGCCATAGTGTTTTTCAACGCTGGATCTTGTACTGACACGGTTAAGTGTTATGAACTCAGAACCAGACGCTCTGATGCCAATTGAAGATGTGAAAACACAAGAAGGGGGGTTGAATTGTTAAAACTTGAAATCAAATGCAGACAACACGTTATTTTTATCCTGGTTCGTTTGATCTCAAACTACTCCAGTCCACTCGTCAAGGTGATTTCGCCTCTCTCCAACGAGGTCTTAAGCCACTATATTCAACTGAATACACAACTGCTTTAACAACTGCTAAAGCCTTCTTGAGTCTAACCACATACCGGTTTCTCAAGGAATTTCTTTTACAGATAAATGAACAAATGTGTGTTTGATGTTTTATGGAAAAACTATATATCACAACTGTGGTAATACACAATATGAAGCTTATGTGAAACTAGATTGCTAGAGCTATAGAATAAGCGGTTGAGAGCTTTAGCAAACTGAACAAGTGAGGACAAAGATGATTGGCTTATGCGTATGTGCGTGTAGGAGTATTGTAGAGTATTAGCCATTTCTTTTCTCACTGATTTGTTTAAATAGCTTGGGAATAGATACGTTGCTGTCCATAATTCCATTTCAATGCTCATAACGTTCTTTCCTTTTTGAGAAGATCTTTGTCTTGGAATAAAGCCGTTGGTAATTAATCTGCCTTGAATGCAGTAACGTTGACACTTCAGAATGTTCTGCTTAACGAAAATCAGAGTGTTCTTGGCTTTGGCTTATTCTGGCGCTTCTAAATGCTGGTGACATGGTAAGTATCTTGCTCAGAGTCAGAGTATGTTAAGCGCAGATTCTGTACATCAGGCTTCAGCGTAGCACATGTATTGATCTTCTGATGCTGACATATCTTCTGATGCTGATGTTGATATTGATATTCTGATGCTGATTCCATCAGAGTTTCCTGCGAATACACAACATAATTTTGAGTAGCACATATGTATTATATAAATATCATAATTCATTTAATCTTGTATTTTTTTATCATCAAAACTCTAACTGAGGGTTGTAGAATCAAACTATGTTCTAACACTACTCTCCAAGAAATATTCACAATTATTCTAATAAATAAATCAGAGTATATCACCATTAAGAGATTCACATCTTCATATAAAACTTCACAGTAATATATCATGCTCCTTAACACGAGTTTTCAAAATATTAAACAAGATACTCCGACATTTGATTATTCAAATTAATGCATCAAAAATCATAACTCAAACATCTCATAATAAATACTTCACAAAATTTATTCATGCTTTGTAAATCATACTTATAAACCAAAACAACTCGAGTACCACGTAGGGTGACTCAACACTTAAAACAAAACAAAGAACAAAAATTCCAAAACATTTGTCGCAACCCCTACATTACATATTAGAGCAAGACTCCCTTTATTCAACAAAAGCAAATAGACGCACTTTGTAGCTATCCTCTAATGCTTCTATGGCTATTCTCAATCCCCTGCGTGTTACTCACGTGGAGGCAACATTCAAGTAGAAAGGGTGAGTAAATCATAATCATTATATAAGACATAAGGAATAGATATAGTAAATATACACATAAGCAAGACATCACACATCATCATATCTTCATGTTATACTCACACCTTCACAACATCATCAATTCACAATAACGAGTTATCAACACACCATTTATCAATAATTATCATTTAATCTCATCATTATGCAATGTCAATAAAATTCAATGCATCATTGTAGACTCATGCATATGGTACCAAAACTTCACTGATGACTCAGTCATCGTTATCTCCAAGGATCACCACCATAGGATTGATTCTCGCTTGGAACCAGAGCACTTCACTGTTGCACCCAATCCACACTATGAGATTATTGCCTTCACTGAACAATCGTCCTATCATCTTCACTAGACCGAAGTCCTAACTTCACAGGACCAAAGTCCTAAAATATGCCATGAATGCATGATGTGCAACAATATAATAAACACGACCACAACTAGTCAACACGCATCCTCGTTCATGATTACATCATCATATCATCATCATAACATCATATCATCATATAATCAACTTAATAAAACATCATATTATTATAACATTGTGTAATCATCATCATAATAAAACATCATAATATATCATTATCATGTCATCATACCTTAAGACTCTCCTTACCTTAAGATTATTGCTAGAGATCAATTCCTCTTCGTGCTCTATCGTAATTCTTATGCTCTTCTTGCCTCTTGTGCCCTAGACTTCTTTTCTCTGTAGCGTCTGTTCCAATTCCACGTTCGCACAAAATGGTCGTATAAAATCTCAAACCTTCTCCTTATACCAAATTTTCCCTCTTAGACCCCTAATAATGAACTTCCCATCATGCCCTTACTTACCCTTCACTAATGACCACAATACCCTTATTTTATCTACATCACATATTATTCTATTTATCTTAATTAAAATAATTTTAAATAATTACTTTAATTATTCTAAAAATACACAATTGGTCAATATCACCTAATTCCCTCTATACTACTCATAGTAACCCATCACACATCATATTGATCAAATCATCACATTCAAACATCATGTTTACCTCAATCATCATGGTATACTTCATATTCATCATAATTTCACAAATTACCATAAAAAGGCTCACATATAATCATCAAAACATCAAACACTTCACATTGACTCATGTAATCACGCTAAATTAATTAATTAAATAATAAATTTAGAATTCGGGGTGTTACAAATCTCCCGCACTTAAAAGAATTCTCCCCTTGAAAATTTACCTGACGAAAACAACAACAGATAAGACTCCTTCATCTGACCCTCGTGTTCCCAAGTCCAACTTTCACCAGATGGTCCTCCCCATGATACCTTCACTAAGGAAATGTTCTTGTCTCGTAATTGCTTCATTTCCTGACCTTCTATTCGTAATGGTAATGCCTCAATAGTCATGTTATCTCTCACATATACATCATCCATTTGAATCACATGTGATGGATCCGGAATATACTTTCTCAACAGACACACATGAAACACGTCATGCAGATTTGAAAGTGACGGTGGCAAAGTAATCCGATAAGCCACCTCACCTATCTTCTCAGATATCTGATACGGATTAACAAAAAACAATGTAAGTTTTCTCGACTTCAAAGCTCTACCTACACTAGTTACCGAAGTAACTCTCAAGAACACATGATCATATACTTGGAACTCAAGATCCTTCCTCCTCTTATCATGATTGGTCTTCTAACGACTCTGAGAAGCATTCATCTTCTCTTGGATCATATTTATCTTTCCAGTTATCTCTTGTACAACCTCGGGTCCGAGTATAACACTCTGACTTGACTCATACTGACACAATGGAGTCTTACACCTCCTGCCATACAATGATTCATATGGCACCATTCCAATACTAGAATGGAAACTATTATTATAATTAAATTCAATCAATGGCAAGTGACTATACCAAGCTCCTCCTTGTTCTAACACACAAGCCCTCAATAAATCTTCTAAAGACTGAATAGTTCTTTCCATCTTTCCATCCGTCTAAGGATGATATGTGGAACTCAACTTCAACTTAGTACCAAAGGCATTATGTAAATCTGTTCAAAATTTTAAGGTAAACCTCAGATCTCTATCTGATATAATACTCGAGGGTATTCCATGCAATTTCACAATTTCTCCAATATACATCTTAGCTAACTTCTCCATAGGATGATTGATCTTCATCGGTAAGAAATGAGCCGACTTAGTCAACCTGTCCATAATCACCCAAATTAAATCATTACCTTTAGAAGTCTTCGGCAAACCCGACACAAATTCCATGGAAATATTGTCCCACTTCTATTTCGGAATACCCAACGGTTTCATAAGACCCATAGGCTTCTTATGTTCAACCTTCGACTTCTGACAAGTCCAACAAGCATAAGCAAACTTAGTGATCTCCTTCTTCATACCAGGCCACCAAAATAACTACTTCAAGTCTTGATACATCTTTGTAGCACCGGGATGAATACTTAACCCACTTCTATGTCCTTCCTCAAGGATAATCTTCTTAAGCTCCGAGATATCCGAAACACACACTCTATTGCCAAACCTCATTACACCATTCTCATCAATTATAAACTTATCTCATTTTCCCTGGTTAATCAAAGTTAATTGATCAACTAACCTCAAATTAAACTCCTGACCTTCTCGGATTTCTTCTATTATACCGCTAGTCAGTTTCAACATTCCTAACTTCACACTGTTGGAAGTCTCTTCACACACTAAGCTCATGTCTCTGAATTTCTCGATCATCTCCAACTCTCAAACCATAAACATCGACATATGTAGTGACTTCCTACTTAATGCATCAACAACTACATTTACCTTACCAGGATGGTAACTCAAATCAAAGTCATAGTCTTTCAACAATCCAAGCCACCTCCTCTCTATCATAATCAATTCCTTTTGGTAAAATAAGTACTTCAAACTCTTTTGATCACTGAACACTTCGAATTTAGAACCAAAAAGATAATGTCTCCAAATCTTTAATACAAACACCCTAAATCTAAGTCATGTGTAGGATAATTCCTTTCATGAGCTATGAGTTATCTATAAATAAGCATAAGCAAAAACTTGTCCATTCTGCATTAGCACACCACCAAGTCCCATCTTAGACACATTACAATACACCACAAAAGACTCACTCAGATTAGGCAAAAGCAACACTGGAGTAGTCGTCAACCTCTTCTTTAATTCTACAAAACTTTCTTCGCATGCAGCATCTCACACATAAGCTTGACCCTTTCGAGTCAACTGAGTTAACGGAAAATCTAACTTAGAAAATCCTTCAATGAACCTTCGATAGTAACCTGCCAAACCAAGAAAACTTCAAACCTTGGTCACAGACTTCAGAGCCTCCCATTGCAATACAACATGAACTTTAGAAGTATCCACATCAATCCCACCACTAGAAATCACATAACCAAGAAAACTAACTTCCTTTAGCTAAAATTCATACTTTGACAACTTTGCATACAATTTCTTTTCCTTTAACACTTGCAACACCATCCGCAAATGATCAGCATGCTCTTTTAATAATTTAGAATAGATCAGAATATCATCAATGAACACCACGACAAACTTATCCAAATATGAATGAAAAGTTCTATTCATATAATCCATAAAAACACCTGGTGCATTAGATACACCAAACGACATCACAGTGTATTCGTAATGGACATACCTCATTCGAAAAGTTGTCTTCGAAATATCATCTGGTTTAACTTGAATTTGATGATAACCCGACCTCAAGTCAATCTTACTGAAAACATAAACACCCACTAAGGGATCCATCAAATCACCGATTCTCGGTAGTGGATACATGTTCTTAATCGTTACTTTATTCAATTATCTATAATCTACACACAACCTCATACTTCCATCTTTCTTCTTAACTAGCTGTTGTACCCCAATTTTTTCCCATAAGATCCCTTCATCATACCATTTTGATTCAATCACAACAAGATCACATTAGGGCTTGTAGTTCTTCTCCCTATCTTTAGCTTTGCTCTTTGAGGAATCACCAAGCACCTTGATTTGTTTTCTTTTGTGATCATGAATATTTTGTCTTGATTTTCCTTCTAATTAATAAAATACAATGTTGGTTTGTCTTACTTGTTGATAATGTAGGTAAAGGCAATGTGGCTTAGCAAGTTGATCCATGGGTTCATGAGTTTATTTCCATGCCCTAGTCAATAAATCTTGAGAAATTCATACCTCACCATTGAAGTTGTTTTGGAAGGGATGACATGGAAAAGTTTATTTTGATTCACTACATTTCCAAGTTATCAATATTGATTCAAAAGTACAAGGGGTTGATTGAAGAAGTTGTCATGGTTGGACAAGGCCTTGTTCCCATTGGTCACAAGTGCATATTTCTATAAATTCTCAAGATATGGAAGTGGTTTTGGTGGCTATGAATTCTCATTTTCATCCTCAATAACTTCTATTTACAAATCAAGAGTGTTTGTACAAGAAGGTGGTTCAAAATTGTCAAGGTTCCTCAAAGCATTTTCTTGATCTAAGAGCTAGGGTTTTGAACTTCAAAGAAGTATATCTTGCTCATCTTTTGGTATTTTTGAGTGATTCCAAAGACATCCTTCTCTTCAAAGGGTTATTAACAAATAAATTCAAAGGTTTCAGGGAGTTTTCATGTGGAAGAAACTTGATGATGAAGAAATATTACAAGTCCTCCAGATGAACCCCCAATTTCTCATGTGTGACTTCAAATGATCATAAATTGGTCAATTTTTATTAACTTGAGCCCACTCTTTTCCCATAATGATATTGAGGGTGTGAAATTTATTCCTTCTTTTATATGCAAAGTGAGAAAATGGATGGAAGATACCCTAAGGATAGAAAACATTATAGGTCATTTCATGATTTTTTGCCAACTTCAACAATTCATAACTCTCTCAATTTTTGGATATTTTGAATGGTTCAAGTTTCAAAGTGTCATTTAATAGGTCTATTCCATGCCATATTTTTTGGTCAAGAGCAAATTCCAAGTGTAAGGCCATGTTTGGATGCAAAACATTATAGGTCACTTTTGAAGAAAAATTTGAAATATTTCTAAGTATGGAAAGTCAACCCTTTTTCTCCAACTTTGACTCAATGCAACTTTCAGCTCAAGCATCCATTTGATTCCATTCTTTTTCCATTGTAAAGATTGTAACATCATCTTTCTAAAGCATCAAGAATCATGCCCTAAGACCCCTTGAGCTGAGAATGCCATTAATTTGAACTTCGTAACTTGAAACTGAAGTTTCTTCAAAAGTCAGAATTTGAAATCATTGATTTAGCTTCTAAACACTTTGTTTTTGTGCATTTTTGCCTCTAAACATTTTTAGTGAACTTTCAGAAGTGATTAGTACAGCAAAACGCGCGTTTTGGATGAGTTTTGATCAAATTAGAAGTCACACTTTTCTTGTTTGCAACTTCACACGATTTCCCTCCAAACTTCATCATTTCACACGCTTGGACATTCCATTTGATTCCCTATAAATAGAGGGTCATACCTCATTCATTTTCTCAAGCTTGGATAACCAGAATCACCCTGCCAAACTTATTCCATAACTCAAATTTCTACAACTTCGAAATCAGTATTTAAGCCTTTTTCAATCCAATTTTTCTATCAATTTACCTTCCTTGATCTTTCCTGAAGCTAACCATACAATTACCTTCAAGAATCGTGCCCTATATTGCTTCATAGAAGTCCAGTTTCAGAGCTCTGCAACTCAACTTCAATATGTAGGTTTCTCCATCAATTCTTCAAAACTTTAATATCACTGTCATGCTCTTATTGCCCTGGTTCTATTTGCAACATTTACTTTTATCTGGAAACATATTTTGACCATGAAATTTCAAATCCCTTTTCAAAACTTTCCTTCCAAATTGCTTGAGCTACAATTTATATAAATTTGTCGCGAAGGTGTGGTTGTCTTCGTCTTGAAGAGACGAAGCGAATGGCATAGGTTTGAGCTTCTGATTTTACAGTTTGAGAGACCTACAATTCACATTGGTTGGAGGTTGAAGATGACCCACATGTCATCTTCCAACCAAAGAAGGTGCACCATCTGTTTTTTTGAAAATCTGATTTAATTAATGATTCAGTGTTTTATTCACTAATGACCATGATATGCACAGCGCGCCAGATCCCTTGGATGTGATTACTAACGCATTTTGATTCTCATCCATTGGTCCATATCTTTTTGGTTTTTATTTTATTTTCTAATTTTTATATTTAATTGTTTTAAACTTCAAAAAATCATAGAAAATTCATTTTTAGTCCAAAAAATCTAGAAAAAAATATGAAAAATATTTTTGATTTTTCTCTTTCTAAATTTTATTTTTTCAAAATTTTATTTTATGTTTTGATATCTTTTATAAATTTTCACTTTATTTGAATTGTTTTAAATGTTTTAAAATACTTTTATGCATATATAAATTCTGAAAAAATTATTGAACGATCCAATGATATTGTGACAAATATTGGTGACCTCATTTATTTATTTTTATGAATTTGTTATTTTTTTGTCATTTTTGGTTTATTTTACTCATTTCTCTTAATTTTAAAAATAGTTTTTGACTTAAAAAATTTACCAAAAAATTTATAAAATTATTTTAGTTCATTTTTTATTTTTCTATGATCTTACTTTTTATTTCTTGATTAATTTGAACATAGTTGATATTTTTCTCTTTTATTTCTATTTTAAAATATTTTAAAACCTTTTTAATGTATATACTAAATGCAGTATTATTTTGTGATTATTTTCTGGCTGATCTTGGGTTGAATTTTTGATTGTGAACTTTGTTAACATCATTGGATCCATGTTGTTGAGTTTAACTACATAAAAATGGATGAATGATTTTAATAATAGTTTAATTGAAATTTAATTCAAATGTGGTTTGTATGTTCTTTCCCACCTCTCTTCATCTTATCCATTTCTTATTGCACTAAGTGTTATTGGAGTATGATCTATATATCATGTCTCAAAACAAATGGTGCATAGATTTCTATTGACCGGCCTCAAAATAGGTGCGACTTCTACATAAGTCCACTTACGATTGCTTAACATATCGCTAAATTTTGTCCTGATTCGAATAAATGATCATTCGTGGCTCAAACCTATGTTTGCAAGCCCAAGTATATTAATTTGATCCCTTTGATCCAATGACCTTGAGATTCATTGTGTGGAGGCTTTGGTTTTACCAATCCTCTAATGGATATACAACATTTTTGGTCAACGCGGATCACTTAAATCTCGCTGATCATTAAATGGTACTTTTGAGGATTCCAAATGGATGATATACTTGACAAAAAGCAAATGTAACTTGTTGTATGGAGGCTTTGGTTCTACCAATCCTCTAATGAGTTCCAAATACAAGTTTCAAGATGGTCATCCAACTAACCACTAATTATTAAATTGTTTTTACTTTATGCTTTTATTTTTTATGCTTTATGTACCATTTACTTTAAGCATTACATTTCATGTCATTTTTATTTTGCTCACCTGAGCTTTTCTTTTCTCTTCTAAGACACCTAATAATCAACATGAATCATAAAAACCTTTAATGATACTTGGACTATTTGGATACTATCCTTGGTATTATGGAGCATTAGACTTCTTGGACTTAGGATTAGAAACCTTGGCCTATGTTGGAGACCTTGTAACCTTAATTGATATTTTGTCTGGAGTTCTTGAGGTTTACCTCAAGACATTGGGTTGTTTGTTTGTTTTGTGTGCAGGTTATTATGATTACATTCTTTGTCTGTAATATGGAATTCACCTGTATACAGCTGTTACTCTGCCCAATTTTTGTGAAGATTTAATACACTTGAAGTTTGGTTCTCAAGAGGTCTAGTATCTTTGCTTGTTTGGTTTCAATCCAAAGAATGGGAATTCTATCTTGACTAATAATGTCAAGTATTGACTTCTTGTTTGTTAGATGGTTCTTATCCCTAGCTTTTACCTTATGCTTTAGGATAGTCTCTTCTTCTCCTCCCATCTTCTTTAATTTCAAAAATCTTCTTCCTCCTTTTGAAAATTCTTCTTGTTTTTAAACTTGAATCAATTTCATAATAAACTTGGACTTAGGTCCATGCATTTTCAAAACATTTTCATGAACAAACTTCAATCAACTTAATAATACCTTGACATTTTTGTGAAAAGACTAAAAGTCAATCAATCTCATTTCAAACCATTTTTCCACTTTGGCTTTTATTTTAAAACCTTTCTCAAAAGATTAGACTATTGTCAATCCTTGTAGTGATGCAAACAACTATACTTCTATAATATGTAGTGAAGAGAGATATTTTCCACTTGGGTGTTGAGTGAGGCATTGTTGATTTTAAAATCCAAGCCACATCCTCCACTTTGAGATGATGCAAATTCTCCTTTCTCATGATTGTGGGTAGTAAGTATGTTTTCCACACGGACAATGACGATGATGTATTATCTTATAAAATCAATTAACATACTTGTGTTTTAAATTTCTTTTTAAAAGAGGAACTACGTGTACCCTGATCCCCTATTGCATGAAAGGTGGTACGTAGGCACTAAAGGTTCGCAACCGCGATGGGTGAACAAATCATAAAAATATATTTCCTTTCTCACCTCCACCATCTATTTTTATATAACATTTTATAGCCAAAATATATAGATTTTACAAAGAGGTTCCTACGGAGTACCGTAGATGTTAAGGGTGTTAATACCTTCCCTTTGCATAACAAACCCCCTTACCTTGAATCTTTCCCCCTCTTTTTGGGTTACTCGCTCTTTTTCCATTTCTTTGGAAATAATAAAGCACAGTGGCGATTTTTATTTTGATCTATATTGGTCTAGTCAATCCAATGGCTTAGTCTTAAAACATTTCTATCACTACAGAAAAAATGGTGACTTCACTGGGGAAAGATTGACCTCTTTCCGGTCCATCCTTAAGTGGGTTGAGCCTATCTTTATTTATATATGTATATGTGCTATTGTTGTTGATGTGTTATATGTTGTATATATGTTTATTTGGATTTTCCTGGTTTTCAGGGTGATTGGTGATTACTTATAAGTCCTATACCCGGACTTGGGCAAACTTTAAAATAGGACGGGCGGTATAGTCATGTTAACTTTGAGGGAGTAATCCCAAAAAATGAGGCATGAGATCCCCTACTCGGTGGAGGCCCCTTTGACTGTAGTGTCGTTTACCGAGTAATCGGGAAGACATACTGCTTTCGACCTGGGAGCCTGCTGAAGCTGAGGACCGTAGAATACCTAACCCATCTTGGCCTTTTAGGTGTAGTGCGGAAGCTATGACGGAGTAATCCGGAAATAGTTGTCACGCGATACTACGCTCATACGAGTTTTTCTTGAGAATGTTACTAATTACCGAGTTAATCTGGAAGTTGTAACATCCGAAGGAAGGATTTAGACTCTGGGAACCTCTAGAACCTTGTTCGGCAGGTGATAACTTATAGACCATACCTTATGGGTAGTACCTTCGACCTCATGCTCGTGACGTTGAACCTATGAACCATATATGTGTGATCTTGTGTGTGATTGTTGCATCATGCATCCATGCACTCATAAGCATCTTTTGAAGAAATTTTATTTCAAGGGACTTAAAAGTTGACCATTTGTGAATATCTCAGGTACTTTTTGACCATGGATTCTGGAAAAAGAAAGACTGGAAAATGCAGTTTCAAGGATCCCAAGATAGATGAGTTGATCAGTCTAATTCCTGAGATTGAGTGTTTTACAGATTTTCGGAAGAAGTATGGTGTTGTACCCCAAAATTTGCCCTCTTCTCTTTTCCACAAGAAATCACAGCTTCGGGCTTTTCCTGATTTTTCAAACTGACTTAAGAATCGGTCAAACAGACTTTTCTCATCAGCCAGACAAAATTAGGGTTTCCATTGATTTTGGAATAGTTCAAGCAGATTATTAGGGTTTGGTTGAGTTTGGCTCAGGGTTTGATCAGGCGGACGCTTCTTTGATAACAAATCAAGAACTAGGGTTTGTGCGCGCATTCTCAGAAAGAATTAATTCTACAGTTCTTTTCAATTTACTGAGATATGGATTGAGGCTTATGATTGAGAGTTTGCAGTGTTTGATTTAATCAGTAAAAGGGATAAGCATATGGATGTTTCTTATATTGACTGTGCATTGCTTATGTTTAATTGGGACGCCGGGTTTATTATTGATTGCAAGACTACAGTGTTTGTTAATTATTTATTTTTATCTAAGTTAGAATAATTGGATTTACTTACAGTTATTTTAATTCAAGAAAGCTTAAATAATTAAATAGACAGTTGAAACAAAAGAGATATCTGACAATAAAAAGACTTTTATTTATTTTTAATTATTTGTACAAGTGTTATTTAAATACAGTAATTATTTACAAGTATTTATAATAATATTTATTACAATGATTAAAAGTAAAATAAAATTTCATCCTAATTTTTCTAAGTCTTCATCTTCTATTGATGCTCCCCTGTGCTCAATTAATTTTTACCTGCAAAAAGAAAAGGAAGAAGTCAAATGCAGATGAAAAATAAAAAGGCAGACAGTTAATCATAAAAAAAGCTCATCATTAAAAGTGACTGGCCGGAATCAGTTGTTCACCCTCTCTGCAAATCACAAGAAATACTCTTGGTTCACAAAGAGGGAAAGAGAAATATGCTTGCAAAAAAGATATGAATTGCACAAATTCAAAATATCAAACAGGCTGCATAATTCCAAATTTTCAACCAAAGAGGCAAACTGAACAGCCAAGTGAGTATGCCAAAACAAGTTGCCCAATTCACATTTTCAAACTAATCAAACTGAAGAAACTAAACCAAGTCCAATGTCAACCAAACTGTCCAAAAGCTGTCAAAAGGATATCAAGAAGTACACAATATGCAGGAAATCTGGAATGTGCAGAGGAAAGAAATAATGCAAGCAAACATATTCAAAAAATCATCATTTTCCAGCCAGTTACTTTTTCAGAAAGTACAATTTTAAGCAATATAATATGCTTACTCTGTGGAGAGAGAAAAAAGAGAGAGAAGGGGCTTACAGTACAACAGGCAGGCTTAAAGATAAAAACAAGATATACCAGAACAGGATAAGGAGGCATAACCACATAACAAAAACAACACAAAAGCTTGTAACCTCCCACAAACTGTAACACAAGCCTCATCCTGCATAAACAAACAGCCTGCCTCCAAAATAAGCTTTAAAACCATAAATCCTGTCAAACACAAACAGACAGTACCAAACCTCAAATTGTAACACAAGCCTACACTAGAAAAAGCCATACAAACTGAAGCAAACTCACAAACAGAAGCCTTTCAAAGCTCAGCCTGAAGCCTGTATCTAAAAGACCACAAAACTGCATTAAAAGCCAAAGCCAAACCTGTTTCAAACAGGTAAATCTGAAACAAAATTCAAGCCTCAAGCCTTTTAAACATCTAGCCTCGAGCCTTTATTCAAATAAACCTCAACCAACCTGCCTAAAAACCAGTAAACGCAAATTGTTTCAACCTGCTAAAAAACAGATACAAGCTTAAAGCCAGTAAACCTGCCTAAGAACTCAGTGTCCCAACCTGTACAAAACAGAACGCTAAAGCAATCTAAACCCTCAGAGCTAGACTCATCACAGGGTCCAACACCAGGCATCTCAGAATCTAAACACACGAGCATTCAAGCAAGCAGAAGATATCAAAGCAACATCTTCAACATCAACATTTCAACATACAGAGCAAGCAAGCAACCAGAAGAGGAAAAGAAAGTTATACAAGGGTTTTCAGACATCATCATAAAACCACAGAGGAGAACAAGATACAAGTACCAGATTTCCACAAAGCGAAGCCAGCATCACATATCCCCTCGCCTCCGGCCGCCATAGGACACCACCGTCCTCCTCCGTCTCCTCTCCAAAGGTAGTATTTTTTCCCCTCTTTTCACACCTCGCATGAACAACAACACATAAAATCAGAACACATAAAATCAGAACACATAAAATTAAAACATGCAAGAGGAAGACTGAAAACCCTAAGACATAAAAATGGGAAATATTTACCTTTTCTTGTCGATTGTTGTGCTCAACCATGGAGAGGAGGAAGTAGAGGCGGCTCCTGGTGGCCATAGGCAGCGAGGAAGTTTGTTCAGAAGCGTGGCTCAAGGGCGAGGAAGAAATGAAGAGGACAAAGGTGGAAACGGCACCGCTCAAAACTGTAACCCTTGAAACAAAACAAAACCTTGAAAACCCTAAAAAATGTTGTAAAACACCTTGGGCCGGTTCGCCCCATCAAATGCCTAAGCCCATCAGAATTCCAGGCGCATACCCCCATTTTCCTTATTTGTTTTTTTTTGTTTTGTTTGGGCCAAGTACAAATTCCCCTCTAAGGCCCATTCAACCTTTTTTTATTTTTCTTCTTATAACTCATAAATCTTTTTTTATTTTATTTTATCCCTTTATTTCTTGTTAAGTAAAATATTACATTGACTTTTTTTATTATATATACAAAAATTTTCTTAAATATTTCTTTTTTATATTATTACAATAAAAAATACACAAGAATAGAATTTTGAGTTAAATAATCTTTTTTTATATAAAATATTAACTAAATGTGTAAACATTAGTTTTCTTAAACTTAAAACATTTTTATTTTTCTTTTCTTTAAAACTTTTGTATATAAACTAAAATACACAAGCATTAATTTTCTTTAGCTTAAATTAAATACTTTTTCTTTAAAACATTTGTTTAATTAATCTTATACAAGTTTATAAAACATTAACCAAAACATAAAAATAATATTAATACTTAATATTGCATTAGGTTAATATTCTTGCATCACTTGTAAATAATCACATACACTTTCACAAATACTTTTGATACATTACTTTTATTCTTATACATTGCTACATTTTACATTGAGATTGCGATTCGATTTGGTTGTAAATATATTTGGACACTACTCTCCTAATAAGACTCATCCCCATTTGTAAATATTTGTACCCCCATTCCCGGATACTTATTTGTAATAGCTTAGACTTTAAATTCCCGTAATTTATCGCTTTCTATATACTGTATAGTAATTAGGGTTTGTATGCGAAGATTTAAAATCAACCGCTAGATAACCTAATACAAGAAAAATGCATGATAATCAAATACACCAATCACACTTGTACCTCTAGGGTAATCCCGCTTGTTGCCTTCCAAAATGGGCCATGCTTGCATGTTGAGTTTCTTTGGCAAAACAAAACAAATCAAACTGATCATAGTCCCTCGATGACGCTTTCGAAGTTGCCTAAACAAAATGATCATAGTCCCTTCAAGCAAAATTGCCAAAGAAACTTGGCACCATTGCATTCATGGTCTATACGATGACCCGCGCCCGTCCCGTTAACATCCTAACACAAGATTGCCCACCAAATACAATGGTGGAACAATACTGTTAAAAGGGTTAAAACATGAGAAAAATCTTTGAGTAAATTTAGGGGTAGACGACTCTTAGTTACTTGAGCAAACTTGCAAAACACACTTGCCTACTTTCAAAACACACTCCACAACACAACTTTCAAAACAACTTTCAAAAACATTTGAAATATCTTTTTGAAAAGACAAACACCTTTGTAAAACATTCGAGTAAAGAATTGTTACAACGGTTGCCTAGACAAGGCATATTTTTCAAAGCATTTTCAAAACCCACACACACAAAGCATCATTTCAAACAATTGAAAATCAAGGCAAGTGATCTAAAACAAGTAACTAAGAGCCCATGGATAACCATGGATGAAAAGGGTGCTAATACCTTCCCTTTTCATAATCTACCCCCCGAACCCATGAAACATCTCAAAGGTTTTTCCTGTGCTTTTTAACCTTTCCTTTAGGATAAAATAAAAAGTCGGTGGCGACTCTTGCTAAACCGAACAAGTGCGAATACAAACGCAAAAACTCAAGTCAGTTCTCCCACCGTATCACAGAACTGGCGACTCTGTTGGGGACAAATTTGAAAGTGGGGTTACCTTAGGGTTTTAGATCACATTTACATACTTGCTTTGATTGCCTTGATTGCTTTATCTTTTGGGTCCTTGTTTGGGTTTGTTGTAAATCCTACACCCGGATTTGGGGGCACCTTTTTAGGTAAATAGCAATAAAACTATGAGGGAACTGTGCGGGGTATACCGACATGGTTGAAGCAGTAAGCTATGTTAGTGTGACATATTTGTGAGTACCGGTAACCCTTGAGTTCAATCAAGGAGAGTACGGGGCCGCTGAGCAATGTCATGAGGCACTAACAAACTCTTAGAACCTTAATTGACCATCTTAGCCTTTTTAGGGGTAGTGAGATGACTGACTTTGGTGCAGTCCGAAGTTGGTAGATACTCGATACTACACTCATTGAGGGTTGTTTTATTGGAATATTTTGGTCGCTAGTTAAGTGGCTAAACCAAAACAATGAACACAGAAAATAATCCAATGATATTGAGCTCCTTAGAACCCGGTTTCTATTTTAGGACAGGATGAGCCAACTAACTTCAAGAGGGTACTTACCTACAAACCCCGTGCAAGCCTAAAACCTAAGGACTTGTTTTCTTTGTGTGAATATGATTACCTGTATATACACTTACTTGCTTTTGCATACATGTACATAACATCATGACATCATACCATAGCATTTTTCAATAACCATTTCAAGGATCTCGAGGGTTCTTTTGATGCAGGGTCACGTTGAACCAAACATCTACCAATGGGCAAGAGGTTTCTCCTCTAAACAAATGCCATCAAAGATCAAGTGCAACAACTTGAATCAGGGGTTATGACCCACTTGACATGGTGAGCTTGATTCTCGTGGAAAGACATCCACCGGTGCAAAGTTCTCCAATCAAAGATCAAAGTTCAACCTCTAACATTCTCTTGTGTTTACCCCAAGAGATACTTGAAAACATTGCATACATATATCATACATATCATTGGATAACAGGTTTCTCCCATACATGTCTCCTTATCTTCCTACTGTTTATTTCAGTAAGATGGATATGGAACAAACGGTGAAAGATCTCCAGGCTCAAAACGCTCAATTCCAACAAATGCTTCTGGCTATGGGTAAAGGGCAAGAGGATCTGACAGCTCTCCTTCTCAAAGACAAGAAGAAGAAGTCCAAGAAGGCAGCGAGCATCCTGAACTTGAGAAGAAGACCTAATACCCTAGACCTTGCAACTCCATCCAACATAGGGGATAGTCTTGAAGAAGACCATAATTTGGAGATTGATGAAGTTGACTACTCCGAGGAACAATATCCTCCTGCTGATGACAAGTACAAACAGTTGGAGGATCGCCTCAATGCTATGGAGATTCAACAAATACTTGGCTTGGATTTAGGAGACATGGGTTTGGTTCCTGGATTAGTCATCCCTCCAAAGTTCAAAGTCCCTACCTTTGCCCTGTACGATGGAATTTCTTGCCCTAAGATGCACCTGAAGTCTTATGCCCGCAAGATTCAACCATACACAACTGATCCAAAGCTTTGGATCCATTTCTTCCAAGAAAGCCTGGTAGGGACTCAACTCGAGTGGTTCTATCAATTGGAGAGTTCTCACATCCACACCTGGGAGGACTTAGCTGCTGCTTTTTACAAACAGTATCAGTACAATGCTGATCTTGCACCAACTCGTGTGCAATTGCAGAACATGACCGTGGGTTCCGACGAGAGCTTCAAAGGATACGCTCAAAAATGGAGAGATCTGGCTGGTAGGGTGCAACCTCCTTTAACTGACAGAGAGCTGATTGACATCTTCATGGGAACTTTGACAGGGCCTTTCTTCAATCACTTAATTGGAAGCTCCTCAACTGGGTTCACCGAGCTAATACTGACCGGCGAAAGAGTCGAAGCTGGCATCAAAAGTGGAAAGATCCAAAGAGCTACACCCTCTGATGATCAGAAGATTCCCTACAATGGGAAGAAAGAGTCCAATGCAATGGCTAGTCAAAAGAGTCGTCATGATCAACATGCAGGGGCAGCCCTGATCTCTGGTTCTGCGTCACACCGACAACGGCAAAGGGGAAATCAACAAAGGCCAGACGAGCCTAGAAGACAGTTCACCAACATCAACATGTCACTAGCTCAAGCGCTACAACACATGCTGGAGAAAGAGCTGATTACATTAAAGGCTCCTCACCCGAATCCAAATACTTCTTCTCCAAACTACAATCCGGATGCAAGATGTGCTTATCATTGTGGTAGCCCAGGGCATGACACAAACAGCTGTTGGGCTCTGAAGAACAAGGTCCAAGACATGATTGATGCCAAGGAGATCGAGTTTGACCCTCCAGAGACTCTAGCATGATCACTGCTCCTATGCTAAATCATTGAGAAAGACTTTGTTTCATTTTGAATTTTCAAGTTGTAATCTCTTTGTTATTCAAACAATTATCTTAATGTCAAACTCTATTTCATTAATACATTGCATATGTTTGTCTTGAATTCATCCATTCGTTTTCACTACTCTTATGCTTTCTTTATGATATTTAACTCTTGATAAAAATATGCAAGCCTTTAGAGGGAGGATGACGAAACAATACCATGATCTCATACAGTATGCTTTTGAACAGACCTTGCTGATGATGTACAGGCATTTCTTTCAATTCCCAAACACTGGAGTTATAAGGAAGATAATCCCTAGTCAACCCCTTCGAGCCAAAGAAGTAGGAGTTTTCTGTTCTAAACAAATTGAAACCTTTGATATAAACCTGGGGCAGGGTAGTATCTCAGTTAATTCAAAAAAAGATGTGCATTGAAGTCGCAAACTCTCAATTCGTAATACAAAGAACGACATCAAAAAGAGAAAAGCATTCCTCTGGAATCAAAAGACAGTGATGGTTCCTTATCTCATAGGCAGTCATTATCTCTCAAAAAAGAAAAAGCCCACTGAGCCAAAACCTATAAAGGAGGCTTAAGAAAGCTGGGGCATCCCGCTGACTGTAATCTCGAAAACAGGAACAGTCAGGAAAAAGTTAGGGATAACAAATCAAAAGAAAGAGGTCATTACAAATCCTCAACAACATGAAAAATGTTGCAAAAGAAAAAGGAGATGATGACTGCCCTCCAAATTCAATTGGTGAACCATCACCAAAAGGTCGTTCCAAATTCGAATGGATTTTGATGCACAATTAACTGAGTTTAGGGTTGAAGAACATCACGAAGAGCGGGTGGGTACAAATATACTTTGAGCCTTTATTCTTTGTTTCTTAAACCGTGAACCAGACCACGTTACAACCCTTCAAAAGTCCTAATTGAAGCATGGGTTAGTTCGAAAGCATACTGTTACAAAAGGTATCCTGACTCCTGTAAGGCTTTGCTCTAAATCTTATGTTGATTTGTCTTATAAAAAGTTTTTTGCTAAAAAACGCATTTTTCAAAACTTCGAGACAGACATAAACTTTGCATTACTTGAATATCACTGTTTGCATTTGGCTATTTGTTTGACAGCGGAGAAATTCACACAATGAATATCCGATGAACGAAGGCCCCTCTCAGTGAGCAAAATCATTTCAAAAGGAACGACAGTTCCATTAAAAATCTCCTATCAACAAGGGGACATGACATGTCACTATCCAGCACACCTGGGGCAGTCCAGTCAAAGTTTCAACAAATCTTTCAAAGTTCAGTTAACCTGGGGCAGTCCAGTCAAGATTTCAACAAATCTCTCAAAAAGTTCAATAAACCTGGGGCAAGTCTCCGTCACCATCACTTGGGGCATTCGAATGTCAATCACCAAGGTCATCAAAATTCCTTCATCACCTGCTGGAAGTTACAACCACCAACAAAATAACGGACAATTGAAGCTTCTAAAAATCTGTTTCTCTCAAGAGTGAGGACTCTCATCCTTAAAACCTCAGAAGATTGGTATACTCCCAGTTTCTGACTGTTAACAGAATGAAGATTCTCATCACCTCAGAAGATTGGTATACTCCCAATTTCTGACTCCCAACAGAATGAAGATTCTCATTCTCAAAGTGGCGTATTTCTTAAGTTCCAGATTAATACCTGTAGCAAGCCAGGAAAATATCTGTGGACGACTGATTGTAGATCAATACCTGTAGCAAGCCAGGAAATCATCTACATGAAGAGATTGAAGATCAATACCTGTAACAAGCCAGGAAAACTATCTTTCTTTCTCAGGTCAGAGATCAATACCTGAAACTAGCCAGGACAGTATCTCCTTGACCAACCTTTCTTAAGTTCCAGATTAATACCTGTAGCAAGCCAGGAAAATATCTGTGGACGACTGATTGTAGATCAATACCTGTAACAAGCCAGGAAATCATCTACATGAAGAGATTGAAGATCAATACCTGTAACAAGCCAGGAAAACTATCTTTCTTTCTCAAGTTAGAGATCAATACCTGAAACCAGCCAGGACAGTATCTTCTTGACCAACCTTTCTTAAGTTCCAGATTAATACCTGTAGCAAGCCAGGAAAATATCTGTGGACGACTGGTTGTGGATTAATACCTGTAACAAGCCAGGAAAACCATCTACATGAAGAGATTGAAGATTAACACCTGTAACAAGCCAGGAAAACTATCTTTCTTTCTCAGGTCAGAGATCAATACTTGAAACCATCCAGGACAATATCTCCTTGACCAACCTTTCTTAAGTTCCAGATTAATACCTGTAGCAAGCCAGGAAAATATCTGTGGACGACTGATTGTAGATCAATACCTGAAACCAGCCAGGAAACCATCTACATGAAGAGATTGAAGATCAACACCTGTAACAAGCCAGGAAAACTATCTTTCTTTCTCAGGTCAGAGATCAATACCTGAAACCAGCCAGGACAGTATCTCCTTGACCAACCTTTCTTAAGCTCCATATTAATACCTGTAGCAAGCCAGGAAAATATCTGTGGACGACTGATTATAGATTAATACCTGTAACAAGCCAGGAAACCATCTACATGAAGAGATTGAAGAGTAATACCTGAAACAAGCCAGGAAAACCATCTTTCTTTCTCAAGTCAGAGATCAATACCTGAAACCAGCCAGGACAACTATCTCACCGACCAACCTTTTCAAGATCCCAGATCAATACCTGCAGCAATCAAAAGATTCTTGCAATCCCCAGCGGAGCTAAAACTTCCAACTATCAATCCCCAAGCAGAATGAAGACTCTCATTCTCAGTTCCTCATAGAGTATTCAAATATTCTCCAGTGAAGATCCCCTCAAGACAGGAATCCCCAGCAGATTGGCATACAACCCAAGCTCCTGATTCCCCAACAGGGTCCCAGGACTTCTCATTTTCAACAATCAAAGGATTTTCAATCCCCTGCAGCAGTCAAAGATTCACTTTCCCCGACAGCAGTCAAGATTCTATTATCTCCAGCTATCCAGGATTCGTCTTCCTCAGCAAGACAGCTCATCATCCTACATGCGCATTCATTACATTCATATCATAAACATTGATATAACATACATTGCATTATACATTTCATGCAACATGACTTTGTGTTTCAGCTAATATCTTACCCTTTTTCAGGATAAAGATTAGTAAGCTTCAGACTCAACTTCTGAAAACAGTTCACGGGTTCTCCAGTAACGGATGTTAACCTATCGCTTGTTCAGATTCCAAGACTTCTGAAAACAGTTCATGAGTTCTCCAGTAACGGATGTTAACCTATCACTTGTTCAGATTCCAAGACTTCTGAAAACAGTTCACGGGTTCTCCAGACACGGATGTTAACCTATCGCTTGTTCAGATTCTTCAACTCCTGAAAACAGTTTACGG
This sequence comes from Vicia faba, assembly GCA_948472305.1. Taxonomy (NCBI): domain Eukaryota; kingdom Viridiplantae; phylum Streptophyta; class Magnoliopsida; order Fabales; family Fabaceae; genus Vicia; species Vicia faba. Next base: position 347,632,817 of record OX451741.1, read on the forward strand.
ATTCTCCAAACACGGATGTTAATCTATCGCTTGTTCAGACTCAACTTTTGAAAACAATTTACTGACGCTTCCCAACGGATGCTGCTCTATTGCTTATTCAACTTCAAGACTTTTGAAAACAGTTTACGGATTCTCCAAACATGGATGTCGATCTATTGCTTATTCAGACCCCCAGTTCAGAGATGCTCCAAACATGGATACCTTTCTGATACTCATCCACTCACCAATGACATACAGTTCAACAAACATTTCCATATGGCATCTCTAAGCCCATCCTCCTACCAGCAATTTCCAGATGGCATCTCTAAGCCCATCCTCCTACCAGCAATTTCCAGATGGCATCTCTAAGCCCATCCTCCTACCAGCAATTTCCAGATGGAATCTCTAAGCCCATCCCCCTGTCACATCTCCAGATGGCATCTTCAAGCCCATCACCAAATGGCATCTTTAAGCCCATTCCCTCTACCATCACATCACCGAGTGCAAATTTTTTGGGCACTCTAGTGTCCAATCTCCCTTTACCCTCGAGTCGCGAAAGGCAAACTTGCCAATCTAACTCTTCAGGTTCAAGAAGATTGAACAGGGGCAACTGTTGTACCCCAAAATTTGCCCTCTTCTCTTTTCCACAAGAAATCACAGCTTCGGGCTTTTCCTGATTTTTCAGACTGACTTAAGAATCGGTCAAACAGACTTTTCTCATCATCCATACAAAATTAGGGTTTCCATTGATTTTGGAACAGTTCAAGCAGATTATTAGGGTTTGGTTGAGTTGGCTCAGGGTTTGATCAGGCTGACGCTTCTTTGATAACAAATCAAGAACTAGGGTTTGTGCGCGCATTCTCAGAAAGAATTAATTCTACAGTTCTTTTCAATTTACTCTGAGATATGGATTGAGGCTTCTGATTGAGAGTTTGCAGTGTTTGATTTAATCAGTAAAAGGGATAAGCATATGGATGTTTGTTTGATTGACTGTGCATTGCTTATGTTTAATTGGGACGCCGAGTTTATTATTGATTGCAAGACTACAGTGTTTGTTAATTATTTATTTTTATCTAAGTTAGAATAATTGGATTTAATTCCAGTTATTTTAATTCAAGAAAGCTTAAATAATTAAATAGACAGTTGAAACAAAAGAGATATCTGACAATAAAAAGACTTTTATTTATTTTTAATTATTTGTACAAGTGTTATTTAAATACAGTAATTATTTACAAGTATTTATAATAATATTTATTACAATGATTAAAAGTAAAATAAAATTGCATCCTAATTTTCCTAAATCTTCATCTTCTACTGGTGCTCCCCTGTGCTCAATTAATTTTTACCTGCAAAAAGAAAAGGAAGAAGTCAAATGCAGATGAAAAATAAAAAGGCAGACAGTTAATCATAAAAAAAGCTCATCATTAAAAGTGACTGGCCGGAATCAGTTGTTCACCCTCTCTGCAAATCACAAGAAATACTCTTGGTTCATAAAGAGGGAAAGAGAAATATGCTTGCAAAAAAGATATGAATTGCACAAATTCAAAATATCAAACAGGCTGCATAATTCCAAATTTTCAACCAAAGAGGCAAACTGAACAGCCAAGTGAGTATGCCAAAACAAGTTGCCCAATTCACATTTTCAAACTAATCAAACTGAAGAAACTAAACCAAGTCTAATGTCAACCAAACTGTCCAAAAGTTATCAAAAGGATGTCAAAAGGATATCAAGAAGTACACAATATGCAGGAAATCTGGAATGTGCAGAGGAAAGAAACAATGCAAGCAAACATATTCAAAAAATCATCATTTTCCAGCCAGTTACTTTTTCAGAAAGTACAATTTTAAGCAATATAATATGCTTACTCTGTGGAGAGAGAAAAAAGAGAGAGAAGGGGCTTACAGTACAGCAGGCAGGCTTAAAGATAAAAACAAGATATACCAGAACAAGATAAGGAGGCAGAACCACATAACAAAAACAACACAAAAGCTTGTAACCTCCCACAAACTGTAACACAAGCCTCATCCTGCATAAACAAACAGCCTGCCTCCTAAACAAGCTTTAAAACCACAAATCCTGTCAAACACAAACAGACAGTACCAAACCTCAAACTGTAACACAAGCCTACACCAGAAAAAGCCATACAAACTGAAGCAAACTCATAAACAAAAGCCTTTCAAAGCTCATCCTGAAGCCTGTATCTAAAAGACCATAAAACTGCATTAAAAGCCAAAGCCAAACCTGTTTCAAACAGGTAAATCTGAAACAAAATTCAAGCCTCGAGCCTTTTAAACATCTAGCCTCGAGCCTTTATTCAAATAAACCTCAACCAACCTGCCTAAAAACCAGTAAACACAAACTGTTTCAACCTGCTAAAAAACAGATACAAGCTTAAAGCCAGTAAACCTGCCTAAGAACTCAGTGTCCCAACCTGTCCAAAACAGAACACTAAAGCAATCCAAACCCTCAGAGCTAGGCTCATCACAGGGTCCAACAACAGGCATCTCAGAATCTAAACACACGAGCATTCAAGCAAGCAGAAGATATCAAAGCAACATCTTCAACATCAACATTTCAACATACAGAGCAAGCAAGCAACCAGAAGAGGAAAAGAAAGTTATACAAGGGTTTTCAGACATCATCATAAAACCACAGAGGAGAACAAGATACAAGTACCATATTTCCACAAAGCGAAGCCAACATCACATATCCCCTCGCCTCCGACCGCCCTAGGACACCACCGTCCTCCTCCGTCTCCTCTCCAAAGGTAGTATTTTTTCCCTCTTTTCACACCTCGCATGAACAACAACACATAAAATCAGAACACATAAAATCAGAACACATAAAATTAAAACATGCAAGAGGAAGACTGAAAACCCTAAGACATAAAAATGGGAAATCTTTACCTTTTCTTGTCGATTGTTGTGCTCAACCATGGAGAGGAGGAAGTAGAGGCGGCGCCTGGTGGCCATAGGCAGCGAGGAAGTTTGTTCAGAAGCGTGGCTCAAGGGCGAGGAAGAGATGAAGAGGACAAAGGTGGAAACGGCACCGCTCAAAACTGTAACCCTTGAAATAAAACAAAACCTTGAAAACCCTAAAAAATGTTGTAAAACACCTTGGGCCGGTTCGCCCCATCAAATGCCTAAGCCCATCAGAATTCCAGGCGCATACCCCCCTTTTCCTTATTTGCTTTTATTTGTTTTGTTTGGGCCAAGTATAAATTCCCCTCTAAGGCCCATTCAACCTTTTTTTTTATTTTTCTTCTTATAACTCATAAATCTTTATTTTATTTTATTTTATCCCTTTATTTCTTGTTAAGTAAAATATTACATTGACTTTTTTTATTATATATACAAAATTTTTCTTAAATATTTCTTTTTTATATTATTACAATAAAAAATACACAAGAATAGAATTTTGAGTTAAATAATCTTTTTGTATATAAAATATTAACTAAATGTGTAAACATTAGTTTTCTTAAACTTAAAACATTTTTCTTTTTCTTTTCTTTAAAACTTTTGTATATAAACTAAAATACACAAGCATTAATTTTCTTTAGCTTAAATTAAATACTTTTTCTTTAAAACATTTGTTTAATTAATCTTATACAAGTTTATAAAACATTAACCAAAACATAAAAATAATATTAATACTTAATATTGCATTAGGTTAATATTCTTGCATCACTTGTAAATGATCACATACACTTTCACAAATACTTTTGATACATTGCTTTTATTCTTATACATTGTGTGATCGGTGGAAATAGAACTGACTGTTTAAAGCTGGATCGCATATGTCGCGGTAAGCAAGAGTTGCCACCGTCTTTTATGTTCTCCAACATGGAAAGGACAAAAGCACAACAAAATTCCTTATTGAGAATGTCTCTCGGTTCGGGAGGTAGATTTATAGAAAGGGAAGGTGTTAGCACCCTTTCTATCCGTGGTTATCCACGGGCTCTTAGGTACTCGCTCTTATTTTTCAAAAGATGTTTGCTTTTCAAATGTGAGTGGGTTTTGAAAAAGTTTCGTTTTTGAAAGATTTCTAAGTGACTCTTGTATCTGTCCTCAAGAGTGTTTGAAAAATTCGTTTTGAAAACTTTTAAAAGTGTCAGTGTGAAAAGATTGTTTTGTTTGTTTTTTAGAGAGCAAGTACCCATGAGTCATCTACCTACCCTAAGGAATTAGGCTGTGTAAGAGTCCTTAAGATAGTGCCATCCCACCATTGAGAGGTAGGTAGCACCATCGTTGGAGGTGTTCGGGTCAATTCGATTGAGGGACAGTGTGGTCACCAAAGTAATAGTAGGACACCTTAGAAGTAACCCTAATGTCCTAGATCCTTTTATCCGAGGCAACCGTTTCGAGGCGACTGGATCTTAGACATAAAGGCGACCGCTAAAACACCCTATACTTGACGACCACTTTCGAGGCAACGAGTGAGGCGTACCCTAGAAGTGGCATGTGCATTGTGTATTATTTTTCATGTTATGTTTATCTTTGATCATGCGATTGTGAACTACGAGTTGCTTTTAATTATCATACATTCTTTCATGCAATTTAATAATTAGGAGTGCGGAAAATAAAATACGGAAAGGTAAAAGCTACGCTATTACAAGGCATGGGTCTATACATCGCCAAAAAACAAAGACCCGTTTTTGATAAAGTGCGGAAAGTAAAGAAAGCAATAAACCTAATTACTATTACATTCCGGAAATAGTTACATAATAATCAAAATAAAAAATAACGCGCGAAAGTATTAAATTGGACGTCCTTAGGGTTTTTTGACCCTTTTGAGCAATTATGAGTTTTTTGTCCTTTGCTTTTAATTAAAAAGTAAACCTAATTATTTAAGTAATTAAAGAAAGATATTTTTTGTGTTTTTTGTATTTAATGAAAATAAATAAATTAAAAATCAAAAGAAAACCCTAGTTCTAAGCTTATTTTAATTATTAATAAAATGTTAAAGTTAACCTAATTTAAACTAATTAATTAATTTACATTTGTACGTACAAAAATAGTAATTAATAAATAGTAATAAGAAAATGATTAAAAATGTCAAAACCTAATTCTATATAATTTTTATTTATTGAGAAAAAGGTTAAAATTAAAACCTAAATTAAGCTAAATTAATTATTAGTGTTTATTTACAAAAATAAGTTAATGATGAAATTAATAAATAATTAAAATATATTTACAAATTTGATTTCTGATATTATTAGGAAAAAATAATTTGTTGGTGAATTAATAATAATAATTAAAACAATTAAAAGAATTAAAAGAAAGGAAAATAAAAAATACAAATGCAAACCAGGGGGGGTATGTTGGCCCATATGGAGGTGAAATTGAGAAATTCTGGCCCATTAAGCACAAAGCCTTTGTTGACCTTCCTGGTTGCCTGCATGTGCATTGATTGAGGAATATGGTATTCCTCCTCTCCTGGCCTTTGGATGGCTGATGGGAACACATGGCATGCTGGAATCATGAGGCCTATGGTGGAACATTGGACGCGTATTGCACTGGATTGTATTAGAAAAAATATTAACAATGATATGGGGGACCTGGGAATCGAACCCAGGTCCCAGTACTCCTTGCCTTAGTGCCTTTGCCAGTTGAGCCATGATGCGCGTTTGTTAATCTAATGGACAACAAATATTATATAAAAAAAACAAGCATTATGATATAAAACACAAATAACGCGCGCCATATTTGAATCTCCCAACCACATGTTTCCACGCAATCACCTTCTTCGTTTCACCTGTAAAATATCAAACAGATAGCGGGGGTTTTAAACCCCCATTAACTACAACGATAGAAAATAGTGATTAGAGTTAGGGATAACATAAATTGAGCGCGAGGGTTGGATTAAATTCGTCTGGCCTTGACGAATTCAACCATTCTTGTCTCAAGGTCCAATTTTTCCTTATGTGCAAAGCCCTAAATTTCAAGCTTCGAAACCCTAGATATCTCCAATGGTGGATTTCGATTCAGAACGCTATAACCAAATTGGTTTATACCAATAGCTTCAGAATGTCCTTATTAACATAAATCAACCAAGAAAATGGATTAAAAACGCATGAATTATGATATGTAATTTTGGAAATATATTCAAACCATGGGACTTGTATTCTTTGATTCTGATGGTGTTGGGGCTTGTTCTTGATGGCAACAAGTTCCTGGAGACTCAGGCAAGGTGTGTGAATCAAAAAGAGACCTTGAATTCGCCTGGAAGACTGATTACAGTCTCACACTTTTCTTGAATTTTTTAGAATTTGATTATGGTGTTCTTGCAGCAGTTTCACGTATGCATGATTAGGTTTAGGTTTAGTACATATAGGAGAACTGAATTAGGGTAAATCCTGGCCCAATAATCCATTGTATTCAAGTTTGCATCTTTGATTTCCAATCAAATATTTTTTCAATCTTTTTGAATGAAAAACCTTGCCAAATTGGGATATCTTGTCCCCTTGAGTGATGCACGAGATCTTCAGCATGTGTGGAGTGTCTTTGCTTCATAAAAAATTTGACAACCATGTTTTGATATTTTCCTATAATTAAATTAATTAAATAGATTAATAATCAATTAAAAATCCAAATAATTAATAAAAATAAGAAAATAATTCAACTTAATCTCAATGGGTCGTGCATAAGCCTTGGGTAAAGATTCAAGAAGGAATTTGAGGCCCATTAGCAAAAATGAAGTGTTTTAGGCAAAGTTGACTTTTGAAAGTTCCCAAAAATTTCCCAACTTCTCCAATGCATATCTTGCTCAATTTTGAAGCTATGAACATGTTCTTGGACATTTTGGAAAGGTCTTGAAGTCCCCTAACCAATTACTTTGGTCCCATGTCATTTTGATGTAGCAATATCAAGTTATGGTCTTTGACTTAAAGTGCCTTTTTGTTGACTTTTGAAATTGACCTATAATGTAGAAATTGATAACTTTTTGTGAGAGAATTTCTTGGACTTGGAGTGTGAAGATGAGTTGTAGGAAATGCCATCCCCTTCAAAATGAGCATTGGATGGTATTTTTCTGATGAACCATGAAAAAGTTATGCCTTGGTCAAGTTACAGTTGACTTTTCAACTGTCCCAAAATAGAAACTTTTGGCATCTTGATGGTTTTTGAGCCATGCTTGTGGAATCATGATCAAGACTTGATCAAATGATGATTGTGGCTTCAAAATAAGATGTTGACCAAAATTTTTGACTTTTGACTGTCAAATGACCATTTTACCCCTGCAGTTGACTGTGAAGCAAATAGGGCTTTTGACTGTGCAATTTGATGTTGTGAGTCTTGAAACTTGACATATGGATGTTTGACAATGTATATAGGCATATGGGACTTGATTGGACCCTTGGAAACCTCAAATTCCTTGTAAGAACCAAAACCCTGATTTTGACTGTGTTAGGAGGGTGTTTGCACTGTGCAATCCTTAATCCATTTGAAGCTTGATCTTGCCAAATCTTGAAGAATATGGGAGGGCAAATTTTGGGGTACAACAGTTGCCCCTGTTCAATCTTCTTAGACCTGAGGTTGTAGATTGGCTTGCGTGCCTTTCGTGATCCGAAGGTGGAAGATGATTGAACACTAGAGTGCCCAGAAATATGCACTCACATAGTAGAGTATCAGCAGCATGATGGCGGGAATGGGCTTACAGATGCCATTTGGAGAGATGATGGATAGGAGGATGGGCTTATAGATGCCATCTGGGGACTGTTGGTGTGTGGACGGGCTCGTAGATGCTATCTAGGTGTCGATCGCGTAAGAGATTCCTTAGCGAGAACTTGCGTACCTGAGAAAGAAAAATAATTACCTGGCCTGTTACAGGGGTTGATCTTCAAACTCTTTATGTAGATATGCCCTGGCTGGATACAGGTATCGAATCTCTAAACTCTTCATGTAGATATACCCTGGCTGGATACAGGTATCGAGTCTACAATCAGTTACTCACAGATGTGCCCTGGCTAGATACAGGAATCGAATCTGGAATTAGTCGTCAACAGATATGCCCTGGCTGGATACAGGAATCGAATCTTCAAGCTCTTTAGACGTGCCCTGGCTGGATACAGGAATCGAGTCCGGAATTAGTCGTCAACAGATATGCCCTGGCTGGATACAGGAATCGAATCTTCAAACTCTTCAGACGTGCCCTGGCTGGATACAGGAATCGAGTCTGGAATTAGTCGTCAACAGATATGCCCTGGCTGGATACAGGAATCGAATCTTCAAACTCTTCAGACGTGTCCTGGCTGGATACAGGAATCGAGTCCGGAATTAGTCGTCAACAGATATGCCCTGGATGGATACAGGAATCGAATCTTCAAACTCTTCAGACGTGCCCTGGCTGGATACAGGTATCGAGTCTAGAATTAGTCGCTCACAGATATGCCCTGGCTAGATACAGGTATCGAATCCGGAATTGCGATAGTTGATAGTAATCATCTTTGTATTGACCTTTTTCCTGAAAAGGCAAAACATTAGTTGTATGCGCTGTCATGATGTATGAAATGCGTGATGTTCTCAAAATAAATGAGATTGTATGTTCATGATGCGTATGTGCATGCTATAATGTATGAATCTGTGATGTTTATGAATGTATTTTTGTCTAGGAAAATAAATCCTTGACGGATGCCGAGAAGTCAAATTCTGGGCTGATGTTGAAGAGTAGAGTTCTTCGTCTCCGCTGGGGATGATGGTTGCGGGAATAAACCCATAGGAGAAGATGATTCCGTTAGGGAATAAACTTTGCTGAAGAGATTACTCTGCGGGGAATACTCTATGGGGAGATATACTTTGCTGAAGTTTGAATGATAACTCCGCTGGGGATTCTGTTGATAAGCTCTGTTGGAATTGATGAACTCCGCTGGGGGATAGGAAGAACTTCGCCGAGGACGATCTTTCCGTGGTAATTAGCTGAGGATAACCCAGTTATAAGCTCTGGTGGGGAATAACCTTCTGGATAAAGCCGGGGAGATGCTTTTGCACTCTGCGGGGGATAAGCTTTCAGACTCTACTAGGGATAAGCTTCCAGAATCTACTAGGGATAAGCTTCCAGAATCTATTGGGGATAAGCTTCCAGAATCTACTGGGGAGATTGATTCAACTCTCCTGGGGGATCTTTTGAACTGTATTGGGGAATGGCTCCACTGGGGTGTCCGGTATTCCACCGGGGAACAATCTTAGATCAAGACTGCCGGGGATGCTTGCTGAGGAACATCTGTATACTCTGATGGGGAATATTGAGATCTCCTGGGGATACCCAACTTCCTTAAGGCTGACAGTAGACTGACTCTACTTGGGGAGAGTGTTGCTGACTTGTTGGAGATACTGTGCCTTCTCTGCTCGGGGGAGAGTATGGCTGCATCTTGTCCTACTTGGCGGGGAGTGAAGGTATCTGGGTTACATTCTTCAGCCGAACTTACCTTGGTACCTTGGTGGACAGAGCAACTAGATTGCTTAGACAACTCATTATTGCCCTTGTTTCTGATGTCACCCGTAATTAGTCGTTTGTTTCGCATGCAAATATTTATGAGTTAGCAATTAGTGTCAAATGCATATATCAAAAATGAACATTGGACGTTCTTTGCAAAGCAAAACAGAAAAAGGAAAAATAATCGGCAATTTATCTGGTGAATTTGTATTGATTTTTTTTTGAATTTGCCTGTAAATAGGCGTTTATGTACAAGAGGCTGACGTCCTAGTAAGAGAACACCGCCGAACAACAGAGTTTATACATTTTGTACAAAGAAAACAAAACAGCTATGTGAAAATATCCCACTGGGTTCCAACTCTGCTATCGCCTTTATATCTTCGAGCGTCTCATCACTTGGCTGCTCGGTTGAAGATGAAGCTGACTGATCGATGCCGTCTGAGCCTGATGGTTGATACCGGATTCTGGATGCAAGGTGATTCCATGAGACATAGTATTACGCTTTAATCCCTAACTTTTTCCTGGACCACCCTTTCGGGTTTTCAGTCCACCGGGATGCCCATTTTTGCCCAAGCTGCCTTTTCAGGTTTTCAACTTGCCGGGTGTACAGATTTTTTCATTTTTCATCCCTTATTTTTGCCCGAACCCTTTTGGTTCGCCGGGGAGCCCTTATTTTTGCCTAGGTGTGTCAACCTAGCGGGTCTTTAATTCATGCGTAGTATCTTTTTACTATGTCTGCATTGGCGGGGTGAGGAAGGTCGTCACTATCCATGGTGGTTAGAATCATAGCTCCTCCTGAGAAGATATGTTTAACCACAAATGGCCCTTCATACGTAGGGGTCCATTTGCCCCTAGGATCACTTTGAGGAAGAATGATGCGTTTGATTACCAGGTCCCCAACTTGATACTCTTGTGGTCTGACTTTCTTGTTAAATGCCCTGATCATCCATTTTTGATACGTTTGACCATGACAAATAGCAGTGAGTCTATTTTCGTCAATTAGGTTTAACTGATCAAGTCGAGTCTGGATCCAGTCATCTTCGTTCAAACCTGCATCCTTCATTATCCGGAGAGAGGGTATCTGGACTTCAATCGGCAAGACTGCCTCCATGCCATAGACCAAGGAAAAGGGAGTTGCCCCGGTTTACGTTCTTGCTGAGGTACGGTACCCATGAAGAGCAAACGGTAACATCTCGTGCCAATATTTATAGGTCACTGTCATCTTCTGCACAATCTTTTTGATATTCTTATTAGCTGCTTCTACAGCCCCATTCATCTTCGGTCGGTAGGGAGAAGAATTGTGGTGCTGTATCTTGAATTGCTCGCAGAGCTCAGTGATCATCTTGTTATTAAGATTGGTACCATTATCCGTAATGATCCTTTCCGAGACGCCGTATCGACAGATCAGGTTATGCCGAATGAACCGTGCCACGACATTCTTGGTTACGGTAGCGTAAGAAGCTGCTTCAACCCACTTTGTGAAATAATCGATCGCCACCAAGATGAAGCGATGCCCGTTGGACACCGTAGGTTTGACCTCGCCGATCATATCAATGCCCCACATTGCAAAAGGCCAAGGTGCAGTCAAGACATTCAGAGGGACTGGAGGAACGTGCACCTTATCAGCATAGATCTGGCACTTATGACATGTCCGAGAATGTTGGTAACAGTCGGCTTCCATTGTGGACCAGAAATATCCCGCCCGAAGGATTTTCTTTGCCATGGTATGTCCACTGGAATGAATTCCGAAGGTACCTTCATGCAGCTCTGCCATGATTCTTTCTGCTTCAGTCTTGTCCACACAACGCAGTAAGGTTGAATCATGGTTTCGCTTGTAGAGAATGTCGTTGCTGAGGAAGAACTTTGCTGCGAACCTTCTCAGAAACTTCTTGTCATTGACAGATGCACCCTCGGGATATTCTTGAGCTTCCAAGTACCTCTTTACTTCATGATACCAAGGTTTTTCAGTTACCACCTCAGCCTCAAGATCACAACAATATGCAGGTTCATCCAGTTTCCAGATAATGATCCGGGGAGCTTCGTTATCCCATTTGACTTTGAACATAGAAGACTTCGTAGCCAGCGCATCCGCCAACTGATTCTCCTCTCTTGGGAAGTGTTCAAAAGTTATCTCCGTGAAATGGGGGATCGATGTCAACATACATTCTTTGTAAGGAATAAGGTTTGGGTGTTTCGTATCCCACTCGCCTTTGATCTGATTGATCACGAGAGCGAAATCTCCGAAGACACTCAGAAACTTGATCCTTAAGTCAATTGCAGCTTGAAGACCCATGATACACGCCTCATACTCCGCCATGTTGTTGGTGCAGTTGAAGCATAGCCGGGAAGTAAGTGGAGTATGAGTGCCTTTTGGGGATATGATCACAGCTCCAATACTGTTACCCAAAGTGTTGGAGGCTCCGTCAAAGTGCATAGACCATCGGGATCCTTCCTCAGGTCCTTCATCCGGTCCAGGTACTTCACAATCAGTCACTACCATGATGTTCTCGTCTGGGAATTCAAAGTTCATCAACTGGTAATCGTCCACTGCCTGGTGTGCCAAATGGTCTGCCAATACACTTCCCTTGATTGCTTTCTGAGTCGTGTACTGGATGTCGTATTCTGTCAAGATCATCTGCCATCTTGCTATTCTTCCGGACAGAGCAGGCTTTTCGAAGATGTACTTTATTGGATCCATTTTTGAAATCAACAGAGTAGTGTGAGTCAACATATACTGTCTCAGCCGGCGAGCGGCCCATACCAAAGCGCAACAAGTTTTCTCGAGCAGTGAGTATCGGGTCTCACAGTCGGTAAACTTTTTGCTAAGGTAATAAATAGCGTGCTCTTTTCGGCCAGACTCGTCATGCTGCCCCAGCACACACCCCATTGAGCTGTCAAGTACTGTCAAGTATAAGATTAGAGGTCTCCCTTCAACCGGTGGCATAAGGATGGGTGGTTCTTGGAGATACTCTTTGATTCTGTCGAAAGCGGCCTGACATTCATCGTTCCAACGTACTACTTGATCTTTCTTCAGTAGCTTGAAGATTGGTTCACAGGTAGCAGTTAGGTGCGGGATGAATCGGGCAATGTAATTCAGACGTCCTAGAAAGCCTCTGACTTCTTTCTCTGTCTTGGGAACTGGCATTTCTTGTATGGCTTTAACCTTGGCAGGGTCCACTTGAATACCTTTGTCGCTTACGACGAAGCCTAGCAATTTTCCAGATCTTACCCCAAAGGTGCACTTGTTCGGGTTCAACCTCAGTTTGTACAACTTCAGACGGTCAAACAGTTTCTGCAGATGGTCAAGGTGTTCCTCCTCAGTTTGAGACCTTGCAATCATATCATCGACGTATACTTCAATCTCATGGTGGATCATGTCATGAAATAAAGCAACCATGGCACGTTGGTAGGTTGCCCCAACATTTTTCAACCCAAAAGGCATGACCTTGTAGTAGAAGGTGCCCCACTGAGTAACAAAAGTGGTCTTCTCCATGTCTTCAGGAGCCATTTTGATCTGATTATAACCTGAAAAACCATCCATGAAGGAGAACACCTTGTGCTGAGCAGTATTGTCAACCAGAACGTCGATGTGAGGCAGGGGGAAGTCATCCTTGGGGCTCGCCCTATTCAAATCTCTGTAGTCAACACACATTCGGACCTTACCATCTTTTTTCGGCACTGGAACCACGTTGGCAACCCACTGAGGGTAAGAAGTCACTGCTAGAAACCCGGCATTGAATTGTTTCATAACCTCGGCCTTGATTTTCTCGGACATCTCTGGACGCATACGGCGGACCTTCTGTTTAACCGGAGGGCAGTCTTCCTTGGTAGGCAGGTGATGAACCACAATGTCGGTATCCAACCCAGGCATGTCTTCGTAGGACACGGCAAAGATTTCCACATAATCATGCAACATCTGAATCAACCGTTGTTTCATGCTGGGCTCTAGATTGGCACCAATCTTGACTTCCTTTCTGTTTGTCTCAGTGCCCAGATTTACCGTTTCCACTGGCTCTTCATGTGACTGAATGGCCCTCTCTTCCTGGAGTAACAGTCTTGCAAGCTCGCCAGGCACTTCACAATCATCTTCACCTTCGTCTTTGGCTAAGTTGATCGGATTTTCAAAGTCATAACTGGCAGTAGCAGAGTCGTTGCCAGTGAGATCCAGAGTGGATTGAAACCTATATAGGTGAGTGTGTGTAAATATAGCTGTTTTGCAATACATAAAGAAAGAAAGGGAGCACAAGATTTGAAATGCGAAAAATGTCCAATGTTTTTATTCATGATATATGGAAATGACAAGTAATAAGCCCTCACAAATGAAGCCACGGTGCCCCGGGTAAGACACCGGGCCATAAAGTTTCAAATTATTGTTCGTTACAAATTTAAAACAAAGGAGTTCATTACTGAGTAACAAAAGTAACAGGTATGTAGTCTTTAGCGCTCCAGTTGCTTAGTCCACCGTCGGTCGTTGGGTAGATCCAGATGTCAAATTCAGATTCCTCCGCATCGCCTTCAATAGCATTCACTCCTGGGTTGGTGATGAATACGGGAGGTCTTCCAATCCTTGCTTTACGTACAGCCCTCTGAGCCTCTGCAGTGAAACCCAGCCCAAACTTGTCAGTCTTTGGAGTAAAATCAGGAAGTCTGCCCTAGTTTGCACATTCACCCTTCTCAACCACAGCCCGGGTGTCCTTCAAGGAAGCCATCTTCAAAGGAGACTCTTCTTCGGTCACAGTCACTGCTGACGCCAATGTTGGAGGCACCTCTTCAAAGTGTTGAAAGGGGGTCTCAATGAACTCCCCGTCCATCTCTATATACCGAAATGAGTTAAGATGGCTAACCATATATTCTTCCTCCCCCTGCACTGTAACGATTTTCTCTCTGACCGGGTACTTGAGTTTCTGATGTAGAGTTGAGGTCACAGCTCCAGCTTTGTGGATCCAAGGACGACCCAACAAACAAGAATAGGATGGTCGGATGTCCATCACATAGAATGTTGAATCAAAGACTTGAGAACCAACCCGGATTGGAATGTCTACTTCACCATGTACCATCCTTTTCGACCCGTCAAAGGCTCGGACAATAATGTTACTAGGATTCAACTCCAAACCCTCACAATCCAACCTGTCTAAGGCCTTCTTGGGCAATACGTTTAGTGAAGAACCGGTGTCTACCAACACGTGGGCAAGGGTAGTGCCCCTGCATTCAATGGAGACATGCAGGGCATCGTTGTGGTTCTTTCCCTTGGCAGTCAGATCAGCGTCAGAGAAACCCAGACCATTATCAGCGGTTAAGTTGGCCAAACAATCAGTAAATTGATCGGCAGACGTCTCTTGTGGCACATGGGCCGTCTTCAGGAAGGAAATCAGGGCCTTGGCATGGGCCTCTGAACACAACAACAGTGATAGCATAAAGATCTTAGAGGGGGTGTGCCCCAGCTGTTCAACGACGTTGAAATCACTCTTCTTGATAATCTTAAGAATTTCTTCCATCTCTTGCTGGGAAGCTTCAACATTAACAGTCTTCGGTGCCTCCATCTGGGCAGGCATATCAGCAATCCCTTTTCCCCGAGTGTCAGATGACTCGGCAGCAGGGGTAGAAACTTGATCAGGAGGGGGAACAGACGCACTGGCAAGTGTGACAATAAGAGGTCTCTGAATAGCTGGAGGCGCAATATCAGGCGAGAAGAGCCTGCCACTGCGAGTAACTTTAGCAGGACCGGTGATGTTACTGATGCCGGTACTAGCATTGAACTCTTGTTTTACTCCGAGCACATACACATCTGCCCCATAGTGCCACGGGACAGCCTTGTTAGATTTATAGGGGAGGGGCCCCGGAACAGTAATGATGATAGGTGCAACAGACATGATTTTGACGGGCTTCCTCGGGGGAGCCTTGGTAGGATTGTTGAAAATGGTGACAACAGACACTTCTTCAGTAGGAATAACAGGAACAGTAATCTTCTTGAACAAGATCTCTTTGCTATCCATCAGGTTTTGGACACCTGACTTCAGCAACGGACAACTAGTAGATGAAACAACACATAGAAGGCAACCTTTGCTACAACCCGGAAATAAACCGGCTAGCATTAGGTTCCTCTTGACGGTCAACAACGGAGTAGCAATCTCATCCATAGAGACTACATACAGGTCTTCCTCAACAGCATTCACTCCATGCTGGGGCATAGGAGCAGTCACAACATTGGGCCTTTCGGGCGCCTCAAAGTGTATTTCCTTAGCATCGATAAGGTCTTGAACCTTATTCCTCAGGGCCCAACAATCATCAGTAGAATGCCCCGGGCTATCAGAGTGATAAGCACAGCGGGCGTTGGGATTGTACTTCAGAGAGGTTGTGTTTACCACCTTCGGAGCTTCTCTGACAGTTACCAAGTTGGTTGACAGCAGTTGCGGCAAGATCTGAGACAAGGTCATACTAAGCCGAGTGTATTCTCTTCTGGGTCTCTCACCCCTTGGTTGGTTAGGTTGCCGAGGAGCGACAACAGACTTTGAAATCACCACCGCGTTGACAGCTTGGCGACGTTCCGGTTTATTTTGTCTTCTGGGACCATACACAGCATTGGCTTCCTTCTTGAAAGGCTTCTTTTCAGAACTTGAGGACGCACCTTTCTGTATCTTCCCCGATTTCATACCAGCTTCTATCCTCTCTCCAGTCAGAATGAGATCTGTAAACCCTGCAGAAGAATTGCCAATCAGGTGGTTGAAGAACGGCCCAGACAGGGTCCCCAAGAACATGTCCACTAGTTCACGATCAGTCAACGATGGCTGCACCCTGCCAACCAGGTCCCTCCACTTCTGCACGTACTCCTTAAAACCTTCTCCCGATCCTAGCGACATACCCTGGAGTTGGGTACGTGTAGGAGCGAGGTCGGCATTATACTGATACTGCTTATAAAAAGCAGTAGCCAAGTCCTCCCAGTTTCGAATACTGGCTCCATCCAGCTGATAGAACCACTCGAGTTGAGCCCCTGAAAGGCTATCCTGGAAGAAATGGATCCATAAGTTCTTGTCTACAGTATACGGTTGGATCTTCCGCACATAAGATCTGAGATATAGCTTAGGGCAGGAAGCCCCATCATACTTCGCAAAAGAGGGTGCCTTGAACTTGTGTGGGATCACCACCCCAGAAGATAAACCCAGATCTCCAAAATCCAACCCAGGCACCTGTTGAATTTCCATGGCACTCAGACGATCCTCTAACTGCTTGTACCTGTCTTCAGCGGGAGGGTACTGCTCATCATTGAAATCCGTCTCGTTGTCAGAGACTACATGACTAGGAATCCTTCCCCCTTGGGGACTGCCTTTCCCTACAGAAGAAGCAGCTTTATCAGCCTCATTTTGCAGTGTATTGCCAAACCTCCGTCCAGTGTTGAATAGTACAGTTCTCTTCTTCTTCTTCTTTACCAGCAGAGCCTTCAATTCCTCTTGACCTTAGGCTAAACTCATGATCAACTCTTGGAACTGGGCGTTCTAGGCCTGGAGGGCCTTGATGGATTGCTTAG
This sequence comes from Vicia faba, assembly GCA_948472305.1. Classification (NCBI taxonomy): domain Eukaryota; kingdom Viridiplantae; phylum Streptophyta; class Magnoliopsida; order Fabales; family Fabaceae; genus Vicia; species Vicia faba. The sequence continues at coordinate 347,649,748 of OX451741.1, forward strand.
TAGATGATTCAGGATTCATGATGACTGCTGAAATAAACAGCGAAGAAGATTAAGCAACCTGTAGGAAAAGGGTACCTGTGATGCACATGATGAATGAAATGCGTATGAATTATGTTTTCAAAGACAATCGGGAATCAACTTTGTAGACAAAAGGAACACACTTTATTAGATTCAAACTTTGGAATTTAAATTGTTCAAGAAAATTGCCCTTAGGCGTTACAAGAATGAAAATACTGAAAAGGAAATAAAGCTGTAAAAGAAATATCCAAGACCCATCAATGCTCCCATGGTCTCCTCTTCTCAGTACGGATGTAGTCATTCAGGACCCGCTTGTTCTCCAACTGCTTTGTCAGCTTCTGGATTTTCTGTTCTTGTTCATTGAACTTTTCCCGATAAGAATCCCGTTCTTCCTGTAGTTGCGCCCAAGACCTCTTTAGTGTATCAACATCAGTAGGTATCTGAGGAGGGAGAACAGTTGGAGGAACCCCGTCTCTATCAGGAAACTCAAGGATGATAGGCCTGACAGCTTCGTATGGCATACCTAACTTCTGAGCACGGATGCGGACCCATCTGTAGTAGGATTCCATAGGTAGAGAAGTCTTTGGGCCCAACTCCTGTGGATCAGCTTTGTGAATTCTATCCCAAGCCTTGATGAATCTACGACGCAGCTCGTCACTATCTACCTGAAACTCAAAACTGATGTGAGGCACCAACATCTCATGAGGCCCTGCTCTTCTGGCTCTTCCAAACTGACGGAGAGCTAGACATGGATTATAAGAGATCCCTCCTTGGGTACCAATCAAAGGAACATTAGGATATTCTCCGCAATGATCAATAACAGCAACCTCATCCAAACCTCTGAGCGTCTAAATGATGTCATTATCAGTGAGAGACATTAACCTATGAGCCCAGCCTCTTCCTTCTTTGTTCTTCAGCACGAACTTAGGGAGGTGAGAAATAAACCACCTCATTAACAAAGGAGTACAACACCACAGAGTTCCTCGTCTTCGGGCAGTACGAGCATAGAGTTGTTGCAGGATATCACCCAAGAGAGTGGGCACAGGGTTTCGAGACATGAAAATCCTTATGGCATTGACGTTAACAAAGTTATCAGGATTTGGAAACAAAACTAGACCATAGATTAAGAGAGCCAGAATGTCTTCATACGCTCTGAAGTCTAAGTCATTCCAAAAACTGTTAGCTTTACCAATCAGAAACTTGGCCAAGAAGCCCTTAACTCTGCTTCTAGTCACCCAGTTGTCCATCACCTCCTTGTTGGTCAAGGGAAGGGCTGCAGCAATCTCCTCAAGCCTAAGAGTCTTTTCCCAACCAGTGAAGGGAGTCTAATCCAAGATAGGGATACCAAGCAAATCAGAGAATTCTTCCAGGGTAGGGACCAGCTGGAAGTCTTGAAAGGTGAAGCAATTATACAAGGGATCATAAAACTGGTTCAAGACACTCATCAATTATTGGTCCCACTTTGCAGTGACTAAACCAAGAAGAGAACCATGCCTCTGGATGAAGGAAGTAGTGTTTGGAATTCTGCTAACCAATTCTTCAAGCAACTCAAGTGGGTGAACAAAATTAAGCCGAATAGTGTTCCTTCGCACATGCATCATGATATCCTACAAAACAGAGCAAAGATGAAACCCTCTTGTCTTTGAAATGGGTCAGTCCTTATGCAGGATGCATGCAATGTCTATGATGGTATGATGTCATGATAAAGCACACCACAAGTATTCACAAAGGCAAACATGATAAGGCACACAAGTCACACAAGATAGCCCTTATAGTTTAGGCCAGCATGAAGTTCAGGTACTACCCTCTTTCAGTTTGTTGGTTAAGACCTGTCCTATCAAAAGTAACCGGGTTCTAGAGGATCCCAATATCACTGACTACCCTCAATCGGTCATAACTCCAACATCGCAATCTTTTCTTGCGGCCAGAACCATCGCGAGAGTTTAGCCTCAATGGGTGTAGCATACTGCTACTGTTCTATGGCCAAGTTGGGTCAAATTAGGGTTCTAAGGTCGATTGGTGCTTAATGACTCCTCAGAAGACCCATATTCTCCTCGTTGCAACACAAGGGATATCGGTACAGACCAAGGTGCCACACCAACGTAGCCACTGCTTCACCCGTGTCGGTCTACGCCGGACATGTCCCTCACAGCTTATGCTACCTAAAAGGGTATCCCCAGATCCGAGTTAGGATCTATGAAACTCCAAGACAATGCCCACAATAATAAAGCAAACAAAACATTCAATTGAAAACATAAGTATGATATAATCCTAAGGTACACCTCACTTTAAAAACTCCCCAGCAGAGTCGCCAGTTCTGTGATCGGTGGAAATAGAACTGACTATTTAAAGTTAGATCGTGTATGTCGCGGTAAGCAAGAGTCGCCACCGTCTTTTATGTTCTCCAACATGGAAAGGACAAAAGCACAACAAAATTCCTTATTAAGAATGTCTCTCAGTTCGGGAGGTAGATTTATAGAAAGGGAAGGTGTTAGCACCCTTTCTATCCGTGGTTATCCACGGGCTCTTAGGTACTCGCTCTTATGTTTTCAAAAGATGTTTGCTTTTCAAATGTGAGTGGTTTTTGAAAAAGTTCCGTTTTTGAAAGATTTCTAAGTGACTCTTGTATCTGTCCTCAAGAGTGTTTGAAAAATTCGTTTTGAAAACTTTTGAAAGTGTCAGTGTGAAAAGATTGTTTTGTTTGTTTTTTAGAGAGCAAGTACCCATGAGTCATCTACCTACCCTAAGGAATTAGGCTGTGTAAGAGTCCTTAAGATAGTGCCATCCCACCATTGAGAGGTAGGTAGCACCATCGTTGGAGGTGTTCGGGTCAATTCGATTGAGGGACAGTGTGGTCACCAAAGCAATAGTAGGACACCTTAGAAGTAACCCTAATGTCCTAGATCCTTTTATCCTAGGCAACCGTTTCGAGGCGACTGGATCTTAGACATAAGGGCGACCGCTAAAACACCCTATACTTGACGACCACTTTCGAGGCAACGAGTGAGGCGTACCCTAGAAGTGGCATGTGCATTGTGTATTGTTTTTCATGTTATGTTTATCTTTGATCATGCGATTGTGAACTACGAGTTGCTTTTAATTATCATACATTCTTTCATGCAATTTAACAATTAGGAGTGCGGAAAATAAAATACGGAAAGGTAAAAGCTACGCTATTACAAGGCGCGGGTCTATACATCGCCAAAAAACAAAGACCCGTTTTTGATAAAGTGGGGAAAGTAAAGAAAGCAATAAACCTAATTACTATTACATTCCGGAAACAGTTACATAATAATCAAAATAAAAAATTACGCGCGAAAGAATTAAATTGGACGTCCTTAGGGTTTTTTGACCCTTTTGAGCAATTATGAGTTTTTTGTCCTTTGCTTTTAATTAAAAAGTAAACCTAATTATTTAAGTAGATAAAGAAAGATATTTTTTGTGTTTTTTGTATTTAATGAAAATAAATAAATTAAAAATCAAAAGAAAACCCTAGTTCTAAGCTTATTTTAATTATTAATAAAATGTTAAAGTTAACCTAATTTAAACTAATTAATTAATTTACATTTGTACGTACAAAAATAGTAATTAATAAATAGTAATAAGAAAATGATTAAAAATGTCAAAACCTAATTCTATATAATTTTTATTTATTGAGAAAAATGTTAAAATTAAAACCTAAATTAAGCTAAGTTAATTATTAGTGTTTATTTAAAAAAATAAGTTAATGATGAAATTAATAAATAATTAAAATATATTTACAAATTTGATTTCTGATATTATTAGGAAAAAATAATTTGTTGGTGAATTAATAATAATTAAAACAATTAAAAGAATTAAAAGAAAGGAAAATAAAAAATACAAATGCAAACCAGGGGGGGTATGTTGGCCCATATGGAGGTGAAATTGAGAAATTATGGCCCATTAAGCACAAAGCCTTTGTTGACCTTCCTGGTTGCCTGCATGTGCATTGACTGAGGAATATGGTATTCCTCCTCTCCTGGCCTTTGGATGGCTGATGGGAACACATGGCATGCTGGAATCATGAGGCCTATGGTGGAACATTGGACGCGTATTGCACTGGATTGTATTAGAAAAAATATTAACAATGATATGGGGGACCTGGGAATCGAACCCAGGTCCCAATACTCCTTGCCTTAGTGCCTTTGCTAGTTGAGCCATGATGCGCGTTTGTTAATCTAATGGACAACAAATATTATATAAAAAAAACAAGCATTATGATATAAAACACAAATAACGCGCGCCATATTTGAATCTCCCAACCACATGTTGCCATGCAATCACCTTCTTTGTTTCACCTGTAAAATATCAAACCGATAGCGGGGGTTTTAAACCCCCACTAACTACAACAACAGAAAATAGCGATTAGAGTTAGGGATAACATAAACTGAGCGCGAGGGTTGGGTTGAATTCGTCTGGCCTTGACGAATTCAACCATTCTTGTCTCAAGGTCCAATTTTTCCTTATGTGCAAAGCCCTAAATTTCAAGCTTCGAAACCCTAGATATCTCCAATGGTGGATTTCGATTCAGAACGCTATAACCAAATTGGTTTATACCAATAGCTTCAGAATGTCCTTATTAACATAAATCAACCAAGAAAATGGATTAAAAACGCATGAATTATGATATGTAATTTTTGAAATATATTCAAACCGTGGGACTTGTATTCTTTGATTCTAATGGTGTTGGGGCTTGTTCTTGATGGCAACAAGTTCCTGGAGACTCAGACAAGGTGTGTGAATCAAAAAGAGACCTTGAATTCGCCTGGAAGACTGATTACAGTTTCACACTTTTCTTGATTTTTTTAGAATTTGATTATGGTGTTCTTGCAGCAGTTTCACGTGTGCATGATTAGGTTTAGGTTTAGTACATATAGGAGAACTGAATTAGGGTAAATCCTGGCCCAATAATCCATTGTATTCAAGTTTGCATCTTTGATTTCCAATCAAATATTTTTTCAATCTTTTTGAATGAAAAACCTTGCCAAATTGGGAGATCTTGTCCCCTTGAGTGATGCACGAGATCTTCAGCATGTGTGGAGTGTATTTGCTTCATAAAAAATTTGACAACCATGTTTTGATATTTTCCTATAATTAAATTAATTAAATAGATTAATAATCAATTAAAAATCCAAATAATTAATAAAAATAAGAAAATAATTCAATTTAATCTCAATGGGTCGTGCATAAGCCTTGGGTAAAGATTCAAGAAGGAATTTGAGGCCCATTAGCAAAAATGAAGTGTTTTAGGCAAAGTTGACTTTTGAAAGTTCCCAAAAATTTCCCAACTTCTCCAATGCATATCTTGCTCAATTTTGAAGCTATGAACATGTTCTTGGACATTTTGGAAAGGTCTTGAAGTCCCCTAACCAATTCCTTTGGTCCCATGTCATTTTGATTTACCAATATCAAGTTATGGTCTTTGACTTAAAGTGCCTTTTTGTTGACTTTTGAAATTGACCTATAATGTAGAAATTGATAACTTTTTGTGAGAGAATTTCTTGGACTTGGAGTGTGAAGATGAGTTGTAGGAAATGTCATCCCCTTAAAAATGAGCATTGGATGGGATTTTTCTGATGAACCATGAAAACGTTATGCCTTGGTCAAGTTACAGTTGACTTTTCAGCTGTCCCAAAATAGAAACTTTTGGCATCTTGATGATTTTTGAGCCATGCTTGTGGAATCATGATCAAGACTTGATCAAATGATGATTGTGGCTTCAAAATAAGATGTTGACCAAAATTTTTGACTTTTGACTGTCAAATGACCATTTTACCCCTACAGTTGACTGTGAAGCAAATAGGGCTTTTGACTGTGCAATTTGATGCTGTGAGTCTTGAAACTTGAAATATGGATGTTTGACAATGTATATAGGCATATGGGACTTGATTGGACCCTTGGAAACCTCAAATTCCTTGTAAGAACCAAAACCCTGATTTTGACTGTGTTAGGAGGGTGTTTGCATTGTGCAATCCTTAATCCATTTGAAGCTTGATCTTGCCAAATCTTGAAGAATATGGGAGGACAAATTTTGGGGTACAACACATTGCTACATTTTACATTGAGATTGCGATTTGATTTGGTTTTAAATATATTTGGACACTACTCTCCTAATAAGACTCATCCCCATTTGTAAATATTTGTACCCCCATTCCCGGATACTTATTTGTAATAGCTTAGACTTTAAATTCCCACAATTTATCGCTTTCTATATACTGTATAGTAATTAGGGTTTGTATGCGAAGATTCAAAATCAACCGCTAGATAACCTAATACAAGACAAATGCATGATAATCAAATACACCAATCACACTTGCACCCCTAGGGTAATCCCGCTTGTTGCCTTCCAAAATGGGCCATGCTTGCATGTTGAGTTTCTTTGGCAAAACAAAACAAATCAAAATGATCATAGTCCCTCGATGACGCTTTCGAAGTTGCCTAAACAAAATTATCATAGTCCCTTCAAGCAAAATTGCCAAAGACACTTGGCACCATTGCATTCATGGTCTATACGATGACCCGCGCCCGTCCCGTTAACATCCTAACACAAGATTGCCCACCAAATACAATGGTGGAACAATACTGTTAAAAGGGTTAAAACATGAGAAAAATCTTTGAGTAAATTTAGGGGTAGACGACTCTTAGTTACTTGATCAAACTTGCAAAACACACTTGCCTACTTTCAAAACACACTCCACAACACAACTTTCAAAACAACTTTCAAAAACATTTGAAATATCTTTTCGAAAAGACAAACACCTTTGTAAAACATTCGAGTAAAGAATTGTTACAACGGTTGCCTAGACAAGGCATCTTTTTCAAAGCATTTTCAAAACCCACACACACAAAGCACCATTTCAAACAATTGAAAATCAAGGCAAGTGATCTAAAACAAGTAACTAAGAGCCCATGGATAACCATGGATGAAAAGGGTGCTAATACCTTCCCTTTTCATAATCTACCCCCGAACCCACGAAACATCTCAAAGGTTTTTCCTGTGCTTTTTAACCTTTCCTTTAGGATAAAATAAAAATTCGGTGGCGACTCTTGCTAAACCGAACAAGTGTGAATACAAATGCAAAAACTCAGTCAGTTCTCCCACCGTATCACATATGGATCCATCATTCCTCTCATGAAGCTTAGGATGAAGGAGGGTATTCTCTCGACCTTGGTCCAGTTCTATGATCCGGTGTATCATTGCTTTACTTTCCCCAACTATCAGTTGATGCCTACACTAGAGAAGTATTCTTATCTGTTGGATTTACCTGTTACCGGTCGTGTTTCTTTTACTGGTTTGGAGGGTGAGCCAAAACCACATGAGATTGCTGCTTTGATCCATCTGGGGAAGTCTGAGGTAGAAGCCCATATGACTACTAAAGGAGGGATTAGAGGATTACCAGCTCAGTTCTTATTGGAGAAAGCTCGTTACTTTTCCAGGATGAAGAGTACAGTCACTTTTGAGGCCATCTTTGCTTTACTTGCTTACGGGTTGTTCTTATTTCCTAATGTGGATAAGTTTGTTGACGTTAATGCTCTCGGGATCTTCATGATTGGAAACACAGTTCCTACACTGTTAGGTGGGGCTTATTACTATATTCATCTTCGGAATTCTTATCATGGATGGATGATTATCTGTTGCACGCCTTTGTTGTATTGGTGGTTTATCTCTCATATGCCTCGGTCTGATGCTTTTTGGGATGTCAGGAAGGAACCCCGATGGGCTCCTAAGATCATGGCACTTACTCACTCGGATATTGATTGGTATCATCGAGCTTACCGGGATGTAGAGATTGTTGACAATTGTGGTTGTTTCCCCAATGTACCTCTTCTTGGTACAAAGGGAGGAATTAACTATAACCCTGTTCTTGCACGACGACAACTTGGTTATCCGATGAGGGATAAACTAAATAGTATTCATTTGAGTAGCTTATTTTTGAAGGAGGGAGAAGATGATAAGTAAGCTAGGGAGAAGATTGCGAAGGCCTGGCGTCACATTCATAATAAGAGTAGGAAAGATTTAGGACCAAGAGGGGCTGTTTCTTTGGAACCTTATCTTCAGTGGGTCCAAACGAGAGCTATTCAGTTGAAGATGTCGTATTCTCGGGAAACACCTATGCCTGATTTGTTTGTGAAGACCACACCTCCCTTATTGGATGATATAGAAAATCTACAACTTGCTTTGGTCAGGATCCAGTAGGAAAAGGATGCTTGGAAGAATAAGTGCCAAACTTTAGAGATTTCCTATAGAGAAGACTTGAAGGAGAAAGACGACTTGATTGAGATCCTTGAGAGTCGAGCGGTAGAGACCATGAAGAGGCAAGGGGATTTATTTTCTCCTAAGCCTCAGTCAGATGTTAGTTGCTCACTTCCTGATTCAGGTGATTAGAAGAAGGTGGCCACCAAATATGCTGAAGAAAACCAGAGGTTGAAGGCTCAGATTACCAGGCTTACAGGGAAACGCCAACGTATAGAGTGATCTCTGTCAGCTTTACTTCTAAGGGTTTTAGACTTTATTTTCATCTTGTACTTGGTATTTTTGAGACTTGTAACCTATTTTGAAGTTATTATAATAAAAAAAATTCAATATTTCAAATGTGTTATTACTTTGATATTTGCAATGTGTCTATAAATCTTTAAGTCCCTTGAAATATTAATAATACAAATAAATCATGTGCACCATATAGCATGCATCATATTGCACATACTTCTTGAATTTATTATGCATATCCAGGTGTCTTACCAAGCTTCTTTACTTTAATAGCAAGCTGTCTCACCACTACAATACTTTGGCTAATTTCAGAAGGAAGATGGACAACTTAGAACAAGAGAATCGTGAGCTGCGCAAGGAGGTTTCTGCTTTGAAGGCCGGAATGGCCAATCTTACTGCTCCGATGGAATCTCCAGTGGCTGTTCAGAATCAGCCACCGAGTGTTCAACCTTAACCAATAAGGGCTACTGCTGAAGCTCCGACTGTTCCTGTGTTTGCTACCCCAGCTTTTGTTCAGAATCACATGCCTCAAGGTTATCCATGGGGAATGCCAGAGAATTCTGCACCTGAAGGTTTCAATCTTGATCCTCAAGAAGCTCCAGTTATTCATACTATTGTTACTCTTGCACCTCATGTGGTGCATGCTGCTCCTGCTGCACCTCATTTAGAGAATATGGTCCCATTTGCTTATGATGATATGTGTCGTCCTTTTCCTCCACCAAGTGAAGACTTGGGTCTTTATGACATAATTGATGATTTTCAAGAGCAGTTTGACAAGATGCAGAGGAAGATGAAGGCCCTCAGAGGAAAAGAGTTATTCGGGCAGAACGTGAATAAATTATGCTTGGTCCCGAATGTTAAGATACCTGCAAAGTTTAAATTCCTGGAGTTCGAGAAGTACAAGGGCAACACTTGCCCTCATGCTCATCTGGTGATGTATGTAAGGAGAATATCTACCCATACTGATGATCAACGTCTATTAATTCACTTTTTTCAGGATAGTTTGACCGGTGCGGCGCTGAAGTGGTATATGAGTTTGGATAGCGTCAATATCCATACTTTCAATGACTTGGGAGAAGCATTTATCAGACAATACAAATATAACATGAACATGGAGCCTGACCGTGATCAACTCAGGGCCATGGTTCAGAAAGACAGGGAATCATTCAAAGAATATGTATAGAGATGGCATGAGGTAGCCGCCCAAGTGATTCCTCCCATGGAATAGAAGGAGATGACTAAGATTTTATTGAAGACTCTGGGTGATTTCTACTATGAAAGGATGGTAGCTAGTGCACCAACTAACTTTACTGAAATGGTAGGCATGGGTATCCGTTTAGAAGAGGCTATAAGAGAGAGCCGTTTAACGAAGAGTGAAGGTTCAGGAAGTGCGAAGAAGCCATCTTATGGGTTTACCAAGAAGAAGGAAGGATATGCAAATGTTGTCATACAAGAAAGGAGAGTTAATCCTCCTAGAAGAAATTATCAGCGTCATCACTAAGTTGCCTCAGTTACCCCGGTTGTTGGTATAGCTCCAACCACTGTTGCTTATCAGAGACCATCCCAGCAGGGGAATTAAGGGTATAATCAGAGAAGAGAGTTATGACCTCATCCCTATGAGTTATACAGAATTACTCTCGGCGTTAATTCAGAATAAGTTGGTTCAGACCCGACCACCTCCTATAGTACCATCACTATTGCCTTGGTATTACAAAGCAGACCAAACATGTGCTTTCCATCAGGGAGCACCAGGGCATAATGTTGAGGGATGATATCCTTTAAAAACTGAGGTACAAAAATTGGTGAAGTCTGGTATTCTATCTTTCAAAGATGTGGGCCCTAATGTGAAAGACAATCCTCTACCCAAGCATGGAGGAGCAAACGCTGTGAATATGGTGGTCGGTTGTCCTGGTGACTTTCATATTTTTTATGTTAATTTGGCTAGAGGAGATTTGGTGAAAATGCATGCAGACCTCTGTGAATTTAGTTACTATACGCATGACCATGCCAGTTGTGCTATTTAGGATTGTGACAAGATAAAGGCTGATTTGCAGGAGATGATGGATGAGGGTCTCATCCATATAATCAGGCCTGAGGCAGAGTATGAAGAGGAAGTAAACATGGTTTCTGGATGTCCTGGAGAGTTCAAAATATTTGATGTGGAGTATATGGATGAGGATCTTGTACAATTTCATGTTACTTTCTGCCACATGGTTGGTCAGGTGGAACATCAGTATGGATCTTTCCGAATTTGTTGTCGGGACTCCCGAGGATGTTCAATCGTGAGGAAAGGTGTTCAATTATTTTTGGATAATGGAACTATCAAGGTTATAGGTCAAAGGGATGATTACCATGAAGTTGATGTGATTCAGGTTTGTTTGTTTGACCTGTTGTTGGAAGTGTCTTTCCTGTTGAGGTGATTTTGTCCATTGAGAGGATGTCTGTTCATTAAATATCCATTGTGCGGATTTCTCTGTTGTCAAACAACTAGTCATATGCAAACAATGTCATTTAATGAATGCAAAGCCTATGTCTGTCTTGAAGTTTGAAAATTCATTTTTTTAGTAGAACAAACAAATTTTGTAAAAGTGTGATATCAACTCGGGATTTATAGCGAACCCTACAGGAGTCAGGATACCTTTTGTAACAATATGTTTTCGAACTAACCCATGCTTCAACTAGGACTTTTAAGGGTTATAACATGGTCTGGTTCACGATTCAAGAAACAAAGGATAAAGGCTCAAAATTTATTTGTACCCACCCGCTCTTCGTGATATTCTCCAGTCCTATGCTCAGTTAATTGCACGTTTAGAATCCCAGTTGAGTTCTGGAATATTGTCCTTGATGTTCCGGTGATGGTTCGGATACTAATGGTTTATTTTGAATAGGAAGACATATTTTTTGTCTAGGATTTGTATGACCTCTTTCTTTTTGATTTTATTATCCCTGTCTTTTTCCTGAACTGTTTCTTTTTTATTACAGTCAGCGGGATGCCCCAGTGTTTTTCTTAGGTCTCCTTCATAGGTTTTGACTTAGCGGGCTTTTATTTGGAGAGATAATGAATGCATGTCTTGACAATCATGCGGAACCATCACCGTCTTTTGATTTAGAAGGACGTCTTTGATGCTATTCATTGTGTACGAAGCGGAAGATTGTGATTGAATGCACGTTTGAATTGACTGAGAAAACTACCCTGCCCTAGGTTATGATTAAGGGTTTTAATTTGCGTGAAAGAAAAACTCCTACTTCTTTGGCTCAAAGGGGTTGACTAGGGATTATCTTCCTAATAAATCCACTATTTGGGATTTGAAACAACGTCTGTACATCGTCAGCAAGGTCTGTTCAAAAGCATACTGTAGAGATTATGGTATCGTTTTCGTCATCCTCCCTCTAAAGGCTTAGAGCTTTTGATCGAGAGTTGAATATCACAAAAAGGGAAGCAGTTTAAATATAATGAATATGAATGAATTGATTCAAAATAGACATATGCAATGCATTGATAAAGTAACAGAGTTTGACATGAATAGATGTTCGAACAATCAAAAGAAAATTACAAATTGAAAGTTCTAATGAACAAAAACCTCTTTGCCTGAATTTGTCACTTCAGATGGTGTGTCTTTGAGGGAAGGTAGAAGAACTCAGCCTGGCCATCTTGTGTAAACTCTAACACCCCTTCATCAATCAAGTTTTGAACTTCATATTTCAACCTCCAACAGACGTCAGTATCATGCCCCGGGCTGTTGGAGTGGTATGCACACCTTGCATCAGGATTGTAGTTAGGGGACGAAGTCTTGGGATTTGAATGAGGTCCTATCAACATAATAGGATTCATCCTTAACAAGTGTTGCAAAGCTTGAGACAACGACATGTTGAGTTTAGTAAACTGCCTTTTGGGTATATCCAGATTACTCTGATTAACCCGTTGTTTTTGGTGAGGTTGTTGTTGGACCCGTGAGGTAGTATCAATTTGGAAATGTCCACTCTTCACCAAACCAAACTCTTGTCTTCTTGGAGGTTGATCAATGCCTTGGTCCCTAACCTCGGCTGCTTGCTTCATACGGTTGTATCCATCTTGATGAAGTTTGTTGATAATGGTTCTCAGCTCTTCTTGTCCCCGGGCTAGGCCTTGGATAAGAGCCATCTGCCCTAGCATCTGGGTTCTCATTGCTTCAACCTCAGCTTGCAGTTGTTCCAACCGTTCGTCCTTATTGTCTTCAGGATTTTTCTTGACCAGGTTCCCAGCGAGGAGTGCTTTCAACTCTTCCTACCCCTTGTATAGGCTTAGGAGCATTTCCATGAACTGAGCCTCTTGAATTTGGAGATCTCTGTTGTCTTGTTTGAGAGCCATTGCTGAAATAAACAGCGAGAACATGAGAGACCTACTTTGAAACCTATTTATGAAATGATATGTATGATATATGTATGCAATGTTTTCAAAGATCTCGCGGGGTAAACAAGAAAATGTCAGAAGTTGAGATTTGCAGCTTTGATTAAAAAACTTTGTATCGTCGAATGTCCTTCTACGAGAGTTAAGATCACCATATCAAGTGGGTCATAGCCCCTGACTCAATTTATCATGTTTTGATCTTTTGACGGCGTTGGCTAGAGGAAAATAAATCCTCTTGCCCCTTGGTAGACGTCTGATTCAACATGACCCTGCATCATAGGCCCTCGAGATCCTTGAAATGTTATGGTTCAATGTTTTTTTGAAAATGCTATGGTATGATGTTATGATGTTATGTACAAATATGCGAGGTAAGCAAGTTTATATACAAATAATTATATTCACACAAAGCAGACAAGTCCTTAGGTTTAGGCTTGCATGGAGTTTGTAGGTAAGTACCCTCTTGAAGTTTAGTTGGCTCAACCTGTCATAGTTAATAGTAATCGAGTTCTAAGGGGTCTCAATATCACTGACCTTTCTTTTAGGCATTGTCTCAGCTCAATCAATCTTTTCTTGCAGCCGAGATATCCCAAAAGTCCGGTCTCAATGAGTGTAGCATCGAGTATCAACCAATTTTCAGCTCTACACCGAAACCGGTTATCTCACTATGTCCTAATGGCCAAGTTTGTTCAATTAGGTGTTTGTGGGATGTGTTTTTGAAAGTGATTTTGAAAAAGGTTTTCTTTGTAATGGTTCTCGTTTCTATAAGAACGTGTACAAAGTGTTATCTTTTGAAAATTTTTCAAATGGAAGTGTGAGTGTATAAAATGTTTTTGTTGTGAGCAAGCAAGTAACTAAGAGCAAACCTACCTACTCAAAAGGTCTTAAATGTGCTTTTCCTTCTCCTTTAGATGTTTCTATCCTACCACTGTTTTGGTAAGAAGCCCCATCATTGGATGTGAAGGTACGGGCGTTGGGACGTTTCTATAGTCATATAAGGCAACATATGGGATGTTTTAGCAATGTCGTTTAGGGACTAGATCATTTACCGAAGGCAACATTGAGGGTCATCGAGGAACTACGATCTTTTATCTAGGGTCTTTTGCTAAAACGCTCGTGTTCGAGGGACATAACTATTTTTCGATAGGCGACAAGTGAGATTACCCTAAGGGTGCTAGTGTGCAAGTGTGTTTGATTGCATGCATTTAGTCTTGCTTAGGATTGTCTATTTGTTGTTTTTATCTTGCCATACACACTCTAATTATTAGCAATATATGAAAGCAATAAAAGTGCATAAAGTAAACATCCTACGCTATTACAATCATTAGGGGGATGGGGGTACATATTTATGAATGGGGGTTGTAAGTAAAATTAAATCCTAAGTTACTATTACAACCATATCAAAATGGATCAGAATGTGCAAGAAACGTAAAATGGACTTGCTTTGTTTTTGTTAAGAGAAGAAAATAAGTTTGCTTAAGAAAATATTTTTAGTCTTTTGGTTTTAAAAGAAATAAAAATAAAGTATGTGAATATAAAAAGTTTTTTTTTGTGTTTTTGGTTATATATAAAAAAAGCTAAAAATAAAAATAAATGAGAGAAAAGGGAGTCAGAATCAGCACGTCGCTGAAAAGAGGAGGAACAAAAGTTCTGACTCTGGTACGCTGCAAAAGAGAAAATGTTAGTGAGAAAGTGGAGGGTCAGAAGTTCTGGGCCTGGGTACACCAAGTTCTGAGGTTGAGGGGTTCATAAGCTATAATATAGCTGGGAACCTAGAAGTTCATATATCTCTGGCAAGTCAGAAGTTCTGATGGTTTGAGAGAGTCTGGAAGTTCTGATGCAGTTGGAAATCTAGAAGCTCTAGAGTTACTGGCAAACTAGAAGTTTTGGAAAATTAGAAGCAAAAGCATAAACATGTGACACAAAGTAAGTTCTGATGACAAACTTCATCTCTTTCTCCATGCTGATCAGAACATCTTCAACTTAGTCATTTCTCAACAGAAGTGTGAAATGCAAACATAGAAATTATCAACATGATCTTAGAACATGCAATGTATTTAAGCTGGAACTCAGAAGCAGCATGTATTTGCTAGTCCTGACTATGACCCTAATTCTTCCAAGAAGTTCTGATCTACATTATTCTCTATTTAAGCAAAATTACATGAAATCTATGAATATATGCAGAACCAGAGTCAGGATGTCTACATTGTATTTTTGAAAATGCAAGTCTAACAATTCCTAAGTAATATGATGAGAGTAAGCAGGAGCTCACCTTGCAGCTGGAAAATGATCTATGAGCTAGAGCCTGGTTCTGACTAGGGTGATGTTCTGATCAGCTTCCTTCAATCCTCAGAAAGCTAGAACAACCCTTAAGTTTGAACTATGGATGGCTGGAGCGTTCAGAAGCTATGTTGATGATTTTGGTCAAGAAATACTGGAGGAAAATTGGAGTTTGAATGCAAGAATTAAAAACTAGCAGGTTTTATATTTGTGTTTGCAGTTTCGGATTGCTGGAAATTTATAAAGGGGTTCCACAAATTTCTTTTCTCTCTTTTTGACGATTCTCTCTCCAAAAGCCAGCCCCTTGAACGTGTGATGGAACAAAGTATTTATAGATGGGTTTGTTGTGGTTTGGGGGGGGGGGGGGGGGAACACAAGGGATTCAAACCTTTTTGGTATACTGTTCCATTTCTTTTTAGTCACAGTTTTCGTATGCCAATTTGATGTAAATATGGAGTTTGAGAAAGTGCAGGCATGGACTGGGTCAGCAGCAATTTGGAGCATTGTGGCAGCTGGTTGCAGGACTGTGCCATAGCAGGGCAGCAGGTTACTTAAATGAGGGTTTGAGATTTGGTGATGTTCTGATTGCAAAAGATCAAAAACGTAACCTCCAAATGCTGAAGGGGCATCTTCTGACCAGAGCGTTGAACATAGCCTCCATATGCTGAAGAATCATGTTCTGATTGGAGCATTATATTCTGACTAAAGAGAAACGCTTCTGCATGTTCAGACTGAAGCGTTATGTTCTGACCAAAGAGCAACGCTTCTGCATGTTCTGATTGAAGCGTTATGTTCTGACCAAAGAACAGTGCTTCTGCATGTTCTGATTGAAGCGTCATGTTCTGGACCGTGTTTGCAACTTCTGACTGCACTTGTATAGAGGCTGGCTCAAAAGTTCTGAAGTATCATATTCTCTAGACACTTAGAAAATTTTCTAAATGTTTAGAAAATTTGATTTTTTCAAAGTAACTTCTGACTTCTGACTTTTGATGAACCAATTTCATGCCTTAATGAAATATGATTCTTGGAACTTGATTTTGATTTAAAAGTCAAAGTTTGACTTTTTCAGTGTGCTTTTGACCATTTTTCCCTTACGGACGATTTCCTTGAAAAGTGATGATTCAAGACTTGGAACTTGATAGAAGCAAAACTGAGAGTCCAGGATGAATCTTTGAGAAATGGGAGGGAAAATTTTGGGGTACAATAGTTGCCCCTATTCAATCTTCTTAAGCCCGAGGATGTAGATTGGCCGATCTGCCTTTCGTGATCTGAAGGCGGAAGATGCTTGAAGACTAGAGTGCCCAGAAATTTGCACTCGCATGAAGTAATACTGATTGGTGATGCCGGGAATAGGCTTACATATGCCATTTGGAAGGCGACAGGAAATCATAGAAGATGGGCTTAAAGATGTCATCCGGAAAAGATTGGTTGCATAAGAGATTCCTGGATGAGAGTTCATGTACCTGCTGTCGAAGGGGGGGGGGAACTTTGTCGGTGAATGTCGACTTATGCACTGGGAAGTAAAGTTTAGGAGCTTCGGTTGTCCATTACTCTACTGAGGAATTATCTCCTGATTGAGGAGGTGAAAGTAGAACGTATACCTGGTCAGGGTCCAGGGTGTACAGCAACTCGCTGAGGAAATTTGAAATTGACCGTATTTAGTCGGGTCCAAGCCTTGTAGTGTTGTAAACTGCTACTTGGAGATGAGGGAGAAGGAACCTAGATAGTAGGGTTACTTCTAAATGAAATCCTGGATTGTAGGGCTTGTGGGAAGGAACCTGGATAGTAGGGTTACTTCGGAATGAAAGCCTGGATAGTAGGGTTGTGGGATGGAACCTGGATAGTAGGGTTACTTCGGAATGAAAGCCTGGATAGTAGGGCTGTGAGAAGGAACCTGGATGGTAGGGTTACTTCGAAATGAAAGCCTGGATAGTAAGGCTGTGAGAAGGAACCTGGATAATAAGGTTACTTCAAAATGAAAGCCTGAATAGTAGGGCTGTGAGAAGGAACCTGGATAGTAGGGTTACTTCGAAATGAAATCCTGGATAATAGGGCTATAAGAAGGAACCTGGATAGTAGGGTCACTTCCAAATGAAAGCCTAGATAGTAGGGCTATGAGAAGGAACCTGGATAGTAGGGTTTCTTCGAAATGAAAGCCTGGATAATAGGGTTGTGAGAAGGAACCTGGATAGTAGGGTTACTTCGAAATGAAAGCCTGGATAGTAGGGTTGTGAGAAGGAACCTGGATAGTAGGGTTACTTCGGAATGAAAGCCTGAATAGTAGGGCTGTGAGAAGGAACCTGCATAGTAGGGTTACTTCAAAATGAAATCCTGGATAGTAGGGTTGTGAGAAGGAACCTGGATAGTAGGGTTACTTCGAAATGAAAGCCTGGATAGTATGGCTATGAAAAGGAACCTGGATAGTAGGGTTTCTTCAAAATGAAATCCTGGATAGTAGGGATGTGAGAAGGAACCTGGATAGTAGGGTTACTTCGAAATAAAAGCCTGGATAGTAGGGCTATGAGAAGGAACCTGGATAGTAGGGTTTCTTTGAAATGAAAGCCTGGATAGTAGGGCTGTGAGAAGGAACCTGGATAGTAGGGTTACTTCGAAATGAAAGCCTGGATAGTAGGGCTATGAGAAGGAACCTGGATAGTAGGGTTACTTCGGAATCAAAGCTTGGATAGTAGGGTTACTTTGAAATGAAAGCCTGGATAGTAAGGTTGTGAGAAGGAACCTGGATAGTAGGGTTACTTCTAAATGAAAGCCTAGATAGTAGGGCTGTGAGAAGGAACCTGGGTAGTAGGGTTACTTCGTTTGATCATGTAGATTAGTTGACCCATTTGGTTTCGGGAACTGATTTTCTCTAGGTTGCCTGTAGATATGACATGTATAACTACTGGAATTGTTGGTGATAACTATATTTCCTGAAAAGATAACAGGGTTAGTTATATGCGATGCATGAAATGCATTGTGAGATAAAGTTCTCGAGATTATGCTGTATGTGATATGTATGCGCATGTCATGATGTATGAGCATGGGATGTTGGTCGTGACATATCGAGTCCGGGAAAATAAATCCCTGACCGCTGTAGGAGAAAATAGAATTCCTGACTGTTGTAGAGAAATATGGCCCTTCTACTTCCGCTGGGGATGATGAATAGAAGTGACTGTACTTTTGTTAGGGGGAAATTCTGTTTGAGAATAACTCTGCGGGGAACAATTTGGAAGGTGAATTTCCAAAAACTGAAGTAATGAGCTCTGTCGGGGAACAATTTGGAAGGTGAATTTCCAAAAACTGAAGTAATAAGCTATGTCGGGGAACAATTTGGAAAGTGAATTTCCAAAAACTGAAGTAATGAGCTCTGTCGGGGAACAATTTGGAAAGTGAATTTCCAAAAACTAAAGTAATGAGCTCTGTCGGGGATTGAGCTCCTTTATCCAGAGAAATAAACTCTGCTTGGGGAGATGAAAATTTACGATGATCCGCTCACGATTATGAAGTTTGATTGGGGAACATAGATGTCGGTTCTCTGAAGGAACTTAGCTAGGGAAAGTAACTCCTGTTTGGGGAAGCCGATGTCAAAGCTTTGGTTTCCCCTACTATGCGGGGAGGCATAGACGTCACGGGGTCGCATTCTGTGGAAATGACAATGACTTCGCATCAGGACTTTTCTGCCCCTGTACCTACTGGAGAAAGTGCCTACGGAGGCTTTGTAGATTGAGTGTTATCCCAACTCATGAGGTGCTTGGTAACTTCTGATCAGAATGATAATTCTTCTACTGATAGGCAAGTGACAAGATGACGGGACATAGTTGTACGCTTTGATCCCTAACTTTTTCCTGGACCGCCCTTTTGGGTTTTCAGTCCACCGGGATACCCCTTTTTTGCCCAAGCCGCCTTTTCAGGTTTTCGACTTGCCGGGTGTAAAGAGTTTTTTATTTTTATCCCTAATTTTTGCTCGAACTTTTTGGTTCGCCGGGATGCCCTTATTTTTGCCTAGGCCAGTCGACCTAGCAGGTCTTTTTCATTCATGGTCTTTTCCGACTATGTCCACGTTCTCATGATGTAGGGCATTGTCACCGTCCATAGTGTTGTGTTGTAGTACTGTCAAGATGTTTTCTTGATGGCACATGATTCGTTGCTGGAATGCATGCATAATTCCCCAAGTGATTGAGATGGAGATCTGCCCCTGGTTATTTGGCACTTTTAGAGAGACTGCCCCAGCTATGTTAGACATCATGTCATGCCCCTTGCTTATGGAAGACCTATTGTTGGAAGTGTCTTTCCTGCTGAGGTGATTCTGTCCATTGAGAGGATGTCTGTTCATTGAATATCGATTATGCAGATTTCTCTGTTGTCAAACAACTAGTCATATGCAATCAATGTCATTTAAAGAATGCAAAGCCTATGTCTATTTTCAAAGATCTCGCGGGGTAAACAAGAAAATGTCAGAAGTTGAGATTTGTAGCTTTGATTGAAAAACTTCATATCGTCGAATGTCCTTCTACGAGAGTCAAGATCACCATATCAAGTGGGTCATAGCCCCTGACTCAAGTTATCGTATTTTGATCTTTTGACGACATGGGCTAGAGGAAAATAAATCTTCTTGCCCCTTGGTAGACGTCTGATTCAACGTGACCCTGCATCATAGGCCCTCGAGATCCTTGAAATGCTATGGTTCAATGTTTTTTTGAAAATGCTATGGTATGATGTTATGATGTTATGTACAAATATGCGAGGTAAGCAAGTTTATATACAAATAATCATATTCACACAAAGCAGACAAGTCCTTAGGTTTAGGCTTGCATGGAGTTTGTAGGTAAGTACCCTCTTGAAGTTTAGTTGGCTCAACCTGTCCTAGTTAATAGTAATCGGGTTCTAAGGGGTCTCAATATCACTGAACTTTCTTTTAGGCATTGTCTCAGCTCAATCAATCTTTTCTTGCGGCCGAGATATCCCAAAAGTTCGGTCTCAATGAGTGTAGCATCGAGTATCAACCAATTTTCAGCTCTACACTGAAACTGGTTATCTCACTACGTCCTAATGGCCAAGTTTGTTCAATTAGGGTTCTAAAGTCAGTTAGTGCTTCATGATGCCACTCAGCGTCTCCTCGATTCACCACGAGGGATACCGGTACCCACAAATGCATCACACTAGTGTAGCCATTGTTTCAACCATATCGGTCTACACCGTACAGTTTCCACAATTTATTGCTACTTACCTAAAATAGGTGCCCCAGATCCGGGTAGCGGATCAAAACAAAACCAAACAAGGAACCAATAATGTAAAGCAAGCAATTCAAACAAATGAAGGCAAGTAAATATGATCTAACCCTAAGGTAACCCCACTTTTAAGTAGTTCCCCAGCAGAGTCGCCAGTTTTGAGATACGGTAGGAGAACTGACTTGGGTGTTTTGCGTTTTGTTTGCAAATGTTGCGGTTTAGCAAGAGTCGCCACCAACTTTTCTTTTATCCAATAAGGAAAGGTGAAAAAGCACAGGAAAGACCTTTAGAGATGTTTTCTTGAGTTCGGGGGGTAGATTATGAAAAGGGAAGGTATTAGCACCCTTTTCACCATGGTTTTCCATGGGCTCTTAGTTACTCGCTAGATCACTTGATTTTGTTTGAATGTGCTTGTGGTGTGGTTTTTGAAAGTATTTTGAAAATGTGACTTTGTAATGATTCTCGTTTCTATAAGAATGCGTACAAAGTTTTGTTTTGAAAATAGTTCAAAGAGGTGTTTGTGGGATGTGTTTTTGAAAGTGATTTTGAAAAGGGTTTTCTTTGTAATGGTTCTCGTTTCTATAAGAACGCATACAAAGTGTTATCTTTTGAAAATGTTTCAAATGGAAGTGTGAGTGTATAAAATGTTTTTGTTGTGAGCAAGCAAGTAACTAAGAGCGGACCTACCTACTCAAAAGTTCTTAAATGTGCTTTTCCTTCTCCTTTAGATGTTGCTATCCTACCATTATTTTGGTAAGAAGCCCCGTCGTTGGATGTGAAGGGAAGGACATTGGGACGTTTGTATAGTCATAGAAGGAAACATATGGGACATTTTAGCAATGTCGTTTAGGGACTAGATTGTTTACCGAAGGCAACATTGAGGGTCATCGAGGGACTACGATCTTTTATCGAGGGTCTTTTGCTAAAATGCCCATGTTCGAGGGACATGACTATTTTTCGATAGGCGAGAAGTGTGATTACCCTAAGGGTGCTAGTGTGCAAGTGTGTTTGATTGCATGCATTTAGTCTTGCTTGGGGTTGTCTATTTGTTGTTTTTATCTTGCCATACACACCCTAATTATTAGCAATATATGAAAGCAATAAAAGTGCGGAAAGTAAACATCCTACACTATTACAATCATTAGGGGTATGGGGGTACAAATTTATGAATGGGGGTTGGAAGTTGTGATACGGTGGCTAAAACCGAGACGTGTTTCCCTTTTTTAAGGAATTGCTGGTTTGCGTTTTGCGTTTGTGTTTGCAAAATGTCGCGGTAAGCAAGAGTCTCCATCGAATTTTATTTTATCCAACAAGGAAAGTAAAAAAGCACAGAAAAATTCCTTTTTCGAGATATTTCTGAGTACGGGGGGTAGATTATAGAAAGGGAAGGTATTGGCACCCTTTCTATCCGTAGTTATCTACGGGCTCTTAGGTACTTGCTCATCATTTTCAAAATTGTTTTCTTTGTGTTTGTGTGATTTGAAAAGCTTTTGTTTTGACTTCGATTTAACTCTTGCTTCTGTCTTCAAGAGTGTAATGAAGTGTTTTTGAAAACTTTGTTTGAAAAGGGGTGTAAGTGTGAAAAAAGTTTGTTTTGATTGAGCAAGTACTTAAGAACTAATCTACCTACTCGAAAAAAGAATCGTTCTATGTTCGTTTCCTTTAGACAGTGCTATCCCACTATTAGTGAGTAGGTAGCACCATCGTTGGAGTTTGAGGGTCAATTCGAAAAGGGACGTACAACCACTAAAGCAATGTTAGGACGTCTTAGTAGTAACCCTAATGTCTTAGATCAATTACCCGAGGCAACAATATCCGAGGAAACCTTTCCGAGGAAACTTTGATCTTTGGACAAAAGGACGACCACTAAAGCATCCTATACTTAATGACCGTTTACCGAAGGTAACCAAGTGGGAGTGTACCCTAGGAGTGCGCATGTGCGAGTGATTCAGTTTCAGATTATTTATCTTTGCACATTTTAGGGTTATCTAACTGTTTTAAAATTAATCACATACATTCTTGTCATGCATCCTAATATCATACATCTAACAGTTAAATATTTGCGGAATTTAAAATGCAGAAATTAAACTACACTATTACAAGGCTTCGGGTATTTACATAGCCAAAAACAAACCCTTTGAAATTAAAGCGATAAATGTAAATAAACGTCCTAATTAAACTATTACAAACTGTAGGCAGTTACATCAATATGATAAATAATAAAGCGCGCGAGAAAAATTAAGATCGGGAAGAAATTAGGGTTTTGACCCTTCTATCCTAATGAAAAGAGAAAATGTTTTTCGTTGTTTTTAATATTTTTTAAAGAAAAGAACTTAGGTTTTAAAAATAAATGTACAAATTAATTAGTGATTAAATTAATTAATAAAAATAATTACATGACCTATTTTTTATGTTTTGGTTATTTTTAGGAAAAAAGAAAATATAATTAAATTATAAATAAAAACCTATTTGTTCTAATTAATTTTAATTATGTACAAAAATAAATTAAAGTTATCTAAATTAACAAACCTAATTAAATTAATTAATTTTTAATAAAAATAAAATCTAGACCTAATTTATGAAAAGTAATATTTTTGTGATTTTTTGATAAAAAAGAAAATAATTTAATTGGTTAGTAAATAAATAAATAAATTAAAAGAAATAAAATAAAATATAAAAGAAAATAGAGAAGAGATATTGGGCCTGCAATTAGGGGGTGCAAAAATTAGAATTTTAGGCCCAAAGATGGAAGTCCACGTTGACTTCCTGAATCCAATGTGATTGCTTTGACCTTGCCTTTGGTGTTTCTCCAGTGATGGCCCTTGGATATGGCCTCAGGACACTTGGCAAACTGGATTGTGAGGTCACATGATGGACCTTGGTTCTTGGTGCGCATCTGAATCTGAAAGGAAAAATAATAAGCAAACAAAGGGGGGCCTAGGATTCGAACCCAGGTCCTGAAGCTCTTTCCACGCCCTCACTACCACTGCACCACTTGTGTTCGTTTGTACATAATGTAAACAACAAATATTATAAAATAAATAAGCGAATCAAAGAGATAATGCGCGCAAATTTTCAAACGGACGAGTGAGGTGATGCCATGCCATCATCCCTGTCCTTGGTCCATTGGTAAAAAGTCCCAGACTTTTACCTACGGATGTTGGTCTGTCGCTATAAGCCTGCACATTCTCAAAATAAATTATAGGTAAGATAAATCAAAACTAAATCCATGAATGGCTTCATCTAGACCTGCTGAGTTCAATGATGGCCCTTTCATGGCCCAATTTTTCCTGTAAATAAAAATCCCAATTTGAAACAAGGAACCCTAATAATGGTGAAATCCATTATAGGCCATATAAATGCAATTAAACAACACAGAAAGCTTGCATATGTCTTAAGGATCAAGAATATACCTTTAGTTCATGCTATCAATGCTTAAATTATGGAATTCGATTTCAAGAAAAGCTAGGTATCGTGATTGACTTACAGCGTGATATAGAGTCTGGAAATGCTTGATTTCGATTGCTTTCGCTTGCTGGGAATCTCAGGAAGTGATTGAGATAACTAGGATGCCTTGAGGATGCCTGAAACACTGAATTCGATCCAGCACTTTTGTTGTGATTTTTCAAGTTTGGTTCTCCTTGTTGCGCCTCCTTCTAACCTAGTTTTTGGTCTGCCTTCGTTCCATATGTATCAAGGAATGGATTAGGGTTGATAACTAATCTCAATCTTCCTCCATCAATGAATTGGATCTTGATTTGATACACCTTAAAATCTTTCCAAAATTGGCCTAAAATTAATCTTTTTGTCCACCCTAATGCCTTTCACGAATTTGATTTGATGCTAGCTGTAATTGAAACCTGAAACAAGCACAAAATCTTTTGTTTTCAATATTTTGGATTTTCTCATGATTTATTTTGATTAAAATTGATTTAAATTAAATAAAAATCAAAATAAATAATAAAAACATGATAATGACAAGTGGCAAGGGCTAGAGCTCGTGGACTATGTTGCCAACTCAAAACAAGTGAAAAAGATTGGGCCCATTTGGCAAAATTTGAAGTTTTAGGCATAGTTGACTTTTGGCAATTTTGCAAAAAGGGTCAACTTCACCAATGCATAACTTCCTCAATTTTGACTCTTTGGAGGTTTTCTTGGACTTTTTAGAAATCTTGAGATGTCCTATAATCAACCCTTTTGGTATTATCTCAATTTGATATTCCATGCTTATATATTAAGCTTTGACAAAAAAGGTGTTTTTGTTGACTTTCCAAAATGACCTATAATGTCCAAATTCATAACTTCTTGTGAGTGCATATTTTGAACTTGGGAGATGAAGATGGATTGTAGGGAATTTCATCCTATTCAAAATGAGCTTTGGATGGGTCATTTCTCATAAAGTATGAGAAAGTTATGCTTGGTCAAAGTTGAGTTGATTTTTCCTACAAAACCCTAATTTAGCAACTTTTGGTTCTTAATGAATTATGAGCAATCCTTGATGAATCATGATCAACCCTTGATCAAATGATGAAATATAATTCAAAATGAGGATGTTGACCAAAAATCTTGAAGTTTGACTGTATGTGGGCCACAGTTGACTTTTGCCCTAGCATAGTCGATTTTCAGGCCTTTGAGCAATTGACTAAGCAAACTTCATCTGCAAGGCTTGAAACTTGACATGGATGATCTTGATAACATATTAAGACATTGTTGAGAATTTTGGATCACTTGGACTCAAGTATCTTGATGCAACATGAAACCCTAATTTGAGGTAGACTGCCTTAGGAGAGAGCTTGTCTGGCCAACCGTTGGACTACCTTGAGCAACTTGGGGATCTTTCTTGAAATGTTTTGAGAAATATGGGAGGGCAAATTTTGGGGTACAACAGCTGCCCCTGTTCAATTTTCTTAAACCTGAAGATTTAGATTGGCTTGTCTGCCTTTCGTGATCTGAAGGTGGAAGATGATTGAACACTAGAGTGCCTAGAAATTTGCACTTGCATGAAATGGTAATTGTCTTGTGATATCGGGAATGCTTTTAATGACGTCATTTTGAGACTGATGACAGGAGATGGGCTTAAAGATGCCATCCGAAGGAGTGTCGATCGCATAAGAGATTCCTTAGCGAGAGCTTGTATACCTGTCGTTGAGGAAGATTCTGCTGGGGAAAGCTGATCTTTGTTGAGAGAAGTAGAATTTTAGGAGCTTCGTCGTCCGTTATTCTGCTGGTGAGTCGTCTCTGTTTGAATTTTAGGAACTTCGGTCGTCCATATTCTTACTAAGGAATCACCTCTGTTTGAATCTTAGGAACTTCGATCGTCCGTATTCTTACTGAGGAATCACCTCTGTTTGAATTTTAGGAACTTCGGTCATCCGTATTCTACTGAGGAACCATATCTGTTGAATTTTAGGAACTTTGGTCGTCCGTATTCTACTGAGGAACCATCTCTGTTGAATTTTAGGAACTTCGGTCGTCCGTATTCTACTGAGGAACCATCTCTGTTGAATTTTAGGAACTTCGGTCGTCCGTATTCTACTGAGGAATCATCTCTGTTGAATTTTAGGAACTTCTGTCGTCTGTATTCTATTGAGGAATCATCTCTGTTGAATTTTAGGAACTTCGATCGTCTGTATTCTACTGAGGAATCATCTCTATTGAAGAGGAAAGTTGAATTTTAGGAACTTCGGTCGTCCTTTATTCAACTGGGGATTAAACTAATATCCAGTCGTACCCGGGCTTCACAACTTGAGTTTTGTGAGAATTTGATTGTATCTTTCCTGAAAGGTAAAGGTTAGCTGTATGTAATACATGATATGTATCAGGCAATGATGTTCTCAAAATAAATGAGACTGTGTTGTATGATGCGTATGCATGTCATGATGTATGGAAATGTGATGTTTTTAGCTGGGGAAAATAAATCCTGGATTGCTGCTGGAGAAAAGAGTTGAATTCTTCATTTCCGCTGGGGATAGTGAATGAAGATGATTGTGAGAATAAACCTGCAGGAGAGGATAACTCCGCTGGGGAATAAACTGACGAGGAAATGACTCTATGGGGAAGAGATGTTTCTTCTAGAAAATATGTTGATTTGGAAGAATAACCTTAGCCGAGGATGAATTACCGTTGTTGGCGATAATGAAACTCTGTTGGGAATTGAGTTTCTATTTGTGAAAGGAATGAACTCCGCTGGGGATGATTTTCCAGTTGTGACTTCACTGGGGATAACCTTGTAGACTCTACTGGGACAATCCTCCAGCCTCTACTGGGGATAATTCTCCAAACTTCACTGGGGATAATCTTCTAGTGCTGATGATAGATAAACTCTACTTGGGGAGAATTTCGCCGACTCATTCATGATTACGAGCCTCAGCTGAGGAGAGTTAACACTACTGTCCTTCCCTTACTCTGTAGGGAGTGAATGTACCTTAGTCATATTCTTCAGCTAAATCTATCCTTGTACCTGGTGGCAGAGAAACTGTAAGGTCTGTACAATTCTTATTTGCCCCTGTTCCTGATATTACGAGTAATCGTCTTTTGTTTCGTGTTTAAATATTTATGAACAACAATTATTGTCAAATGCATATATCAAAAATGAACATTGGACGTTCTTGCAAAACAAAACAGAAAAAAGAAAAACCATTTGAAATTTATTTATGAAAATGAATTGTATTAACTCTGAAGTTTGGCCCGTAAATAGGCGTTTTTGTACAAGAGGATGACGTCCTAGTAAGAGAACTCCGCCTAACAAATAGAATTTATACAATTTGTGAAAAAAACAGCTATGTGAACAATCCCACTGGGTTCCAACTCTGCTATTTCCTTTATATCCTCGAGCATCTAATCACTTTGCTACTTGGTCTAAGGTAGATCATATTGATTAGTTCCATCCAAGCTTGATAGTTGATACCGAAGTCTGGTTGCAAGATGATCCAATGAGACATAATGTTACGCTTTAATCCCTAACTTTTTCCTGGACCTCCCTTTCGGGTTTTCAGTGCACCGGGATACCCTTTTTTGCCCAAGCCGCCTTTTCAGGTTTTCGTCTTGACGGGTGTACAGATTTTTTCATTTTCATCCCTTATTTTTGCCCGAACCCTTTTGGTTCGCCGGGAAGCCCTTATTTTTGCCTAGGCCAGTCAACCTAGCGGATCTTTGATTATGCGTAGTATTTTTACACTATGTCTGCATTGACAGGGTGATGAAGGTCGTCAACATCCATGGGGGTTAGAATCATAGCTCCTCCCGAGAAAATGTTCTTAACCACAAATGGCCCTTCGTACGTAGGGGTCCATTTGCCCCTGGGATCACCTTGTGGTAGGATGATGCGCTTGATCACCAGATCCCCAACTTGATACTCTTGTCGTATAACTTTCTTATTAAATGCCTTGATCATCCGCTTTTGATACGTTTGACAATGACAAATAGCAGTAAGTCTCTTTTCATTGATTAAGTTCAGCTGATCAAGCCGGGTCTGAATCCAGTCATCTTCGCTCAAACCTGCATCCTTCATGATCCGAAGAGAGGGTATCTGAACTTCAATGGGCAAGACTGCCTCCATACCATATACCAAGGAATAGGGGGTTGCCCCTGTTGATGTCCACGCTGAGGTACGGTACCCACGAAGAGCAAATGGTAATATCTTGTGCCAGTCTTTGTATGTCACCGTCATCTTCTGCACAATCTTCTTGATGTTCTTATTAGCCGCTTCAACAGCCCCATTCATCTTCGGCGGTAAGGAGAAGAGTTATGATGCTGTATCTTGAATTGTTTGCAGAGCTCAGTGATCATTGTATTGTTGAGATTTGTACCATTATCCATAATGACCCTCTCTGGTACACCGTATCGACAGATCAGATTATGCCGAATGAACCGTGCCACAATGTTCTTGGTCATTGTAGCAAAGGAAGCTGCCTCAACCCACTTCATGAAATAATCAATAGCTACCAGGATGAAACGATGCCCGTTAGACGCAGTAGGTCTGATATCGCCAATCATATCGATGCCCCATATTGCAAAAGGCCAAGGAGCTGTCAAGATGTTCAGAGGAACTAGAGGTATGTGCAGCTTATCAGCATAGACTTGGCACTTATGACAGGTCCGAGAATGCTGATAACAATCGACTTCCATTATGGACCAATAACATCCTTCCCGAAGGATTTTCTTTTCCATGGTGTGTCCACTGGAATGAGTTCCGAAATTACCCTCATATAACTCTAACATAATCCTTTCTGCCTCGCTCTTATCCACACATTGCAGTAAGGTCGAATCATGGCTACGCTTGTAAAGGATACCATTACTGATGAAGAACTTCGTCGCGAACCTGCTCAGAAACTTCTTATCATTAACAGATGCACCCTCGGGGTATTCCCGTGCCTCAAGATACCTTTTTACCTCGTGAAACCAGGGTTTATCTCCTACCTATCCAGTCTCAATGTCACAACAATGTGAGGGGTCTTCCAACCTTTCAATGGTAATCTGGGGAGCCTCGTTATCCCACCTGACCTTGAACATAGAAGACATCGTAGCTAGCGCGTCCGCCAACTGATTCTACTCCCTAGGGAAGTGTTCAAAGGTTATCTCCTCGAAGTGTGGGAGCAACGTCAATACATACTCTTTGTAAGGAATAAGATTTGGGTGCTTCGTATCCCACTCGCCTTTGATCTGACTAATCACGAGAGCGGAATCTCCGAATACACTTAAGAACTTAATCCTTAGGTCAATTGTTGCTCGAAGACCCATGATGCACGCTTCATATTCTGCCATATTGTTGGTGCAGTTGAAACATAGTCGAGTGATGAAAGGATTATGAGAGCTGTTGTACCCCAAAATTTTCCCTCTCATATTTCTCAAGACATTTTAAGAAAAATCTCCAAATGGCTCAAGATTGCTCAAGAGTTGGACAGACAAGCTATCTCCTAAGGCAGTCAACCCCAAATTAGGGTTTTGTGTTACATCAAGATCCTTGAATCCAAATGACCTCAAGTTCTTCCCAATGTCCTAATATGTTCTCAAGGTCATCCATGTCAAGTTTCAAGCCTTGCAGAGGAAGTTTTCTCAATCAAATGCTCAAAGGGTCCAAAAATCGATTGTGTTATGGCAAAAGTCAACTGTGACCTACAAAAAGTTAAACTTCAAGATTTTTTTGTCAACATTCTCATTTTGAAGGATATTTCATCATTTGATCAAGGATTGATCATGATTCATCAAGGATTGCTCAAAATTCATCAAGACTCAAAAGTTGCTAAATTAGGGTTTTGTAGGAAAAGTCAACTCAACTTTGACCAAGCATAACTTTCTCATACTTTATGAGAAATGACACATCCAAAGCTCATTGTGAATACGCTGAGATTTCCTACAATCCATCTTCACACCCCAAGTTCAAAAAATGAACTCACAAGAAGTTATAAATTTGGACATTATAGGTCATTTTGGAAAGTCAACAAAACACCTTTTTTTCCAAAGCTTATGACTTGATTATGGAATGTCAAAATGAGATGAGACCAAAAGGGTTGGTTAGAGGACATCTCAAGCTTTCTAAAAAGTCAAAGAACACTTCCAAAAGTTCAAAATTGAATAAGTTATGCATTGTTGAAGTTGGACATTTTTGCAAAGTTGCCAAAAGTCAACTATCCCCAAAACTTCAAATTTTGTCAAATGGGCCCATTCTTTTCCACTTGATTTGAGCTTGCATAAGTGTCCACGTGTCCTAGCTTCAGCCATGAGCCCATATTTTATTTTTACTATTTAATTTGATTTTTATTGAATTTATTCATTTTAAATCAAAATTAAATCATATAAAATCCAAATATTGATTACTTAAGATCTTTTTGGTTGTTTCAGGTCTTAATTATCATTATGATCAGCATCAAATTCGTATCTCACCAATTCATGTGAAAAATATTGAGATTTGGGAAAATTTGGCAAGTGGTAAAGAGTGAATCAAATCACATTACAATGCATTGATTTAGAGAGATTCCATCCAAGTTTGTTACCCTAGAACATTGTATCATACATAAGCAAGAGAGGCACACGAAAATAAGGGTTGGAGGCTACAAGAAGTGGCAGAACAAAAGTTTGAAAAAGTGGTAAAAAGCTTGAATTCTAAATCATAACAAGATACGTTTTCAAGACTTGGCAAGCATCCCAAACGATTCCTGGACGTTCACTGATGCGAAACCAATCCAAAGCAGGCTTCCATACATGCCCAAACACGCTGTAAGCATCAAGTTACCTAGCCCTGTACTTGAAATCATAACTATCCATTCTTGCATCATTTGAAAAAATTGCTTGCATATTTGTAATCCTCACAATGTTTCTAAGCTTTTTGTATTATTCAATTTTGTTTATCTAACATTTAACGTAAAGCGCCATTGTTAGGGTTTTGCATCTTGGTTTAGGTTTTTTTGTTTCAGATAAAATTAGCCTTAGTGATGGCTATAGGCGTGACCGGAAAAGGAAGACAAATGCAACCATGGCCTTGAAATGGATTTATGTAGCCTGAGATGGATTTTAGGATTGGCCTACGCATTTAGCTGCGGATTCAAATCCGCAGGTAAATGTTTTGCAGATCTGAGGACAGGGACGAGATCGTGTCCTCCTCCGATTGGCCAATTTAAATAATCACGCACACATTTTTGTTTTGCTGGCACATTAAATGGTTTTATTTCATTATATTTCTTTTGTATATTATTATCAAATGAACAAAGTGGCCCAGTGGTCAGCGTGTCCAATTCCAAGGCGTTGATAGCTGGAGGTCAGGGGTTCGATCCCTGCCTCCAGCGCTTTTCATTTTCTCTTTGTTTTTTCATGTAATCAGGTACAGATCCAGGCTTGCAGCATACCATACGCCTTCACCCATCCAATAGCCATATGGCCAAAGGCCAGATCTGGTGATCCAGGAGTGAGGGTCTATCATAGGCAAAGTCAACGCATGCATACTGAATCTCAAAAGTCAAACAGGGCCAACATAATTGGGCCACAGGATTGCTAATCCCACCACTATTTCAGGCCCAACCTCTCTTCTCTCATTTTATTTATTTTATTTTAGTTAATTGCTTTATTGTTTTTATTATTTACTAACTAATTAAAATCCTTTTCTTTATAAAATAAAATCACAAAAAATATTTTTATGTTTAATCAAATCTTAATTTTTATTTTCATTAATAAATACTAATAAATTGATTTAGGTTTTAATTAGAATAACTTTAATTCCATTTTTAATAATTAAAATTAAATTAGATTTAATTAGGTTTTTACTAAGTCAATTAATTTTATTTTCTTTCTTAAAATACCAAAAACTCAAAAATAACTTTTTTCATTTAATTAATTAACTAATTTATTAATTTAGTAATTAATTTAAGTTAATTTCTTTCTTAATTCAAAATAACAAAAAATCTTTTCTTTAACAAAAAGGGTCAAAACCCTAGAACTTTGCGCTCAATTTAATTTCCCGCACGCGGTTTATTTATTTTTATCCAATTATGTACTTGCTCCCGGTTTGTAATAGTAAATAGGACCTTTATTTATTTATTTATCACTTTATTTATTTTTAAAGGGTTTGTCTTTGGCAATGTAAATACCCGACGCCTTGTAATTTAAATTCCGCAATTTATTTTCCGCAAAATATAACTGTTAGATGTTTGATAATAGGGATGCATGACAAGACGTGACGTTTTAACCTAAAATCAACGCAGATCACCCTTAACATGTACAAAGATAAAATTAACTGAAAACAACACACTCGCACATGTGCACTCTTAGGGTACACCCCACTTGGTTGCCTTCGTACGCGGTCATTGAGTATAGCTCACTTTAGAGGTTGCCCTCTTGTCTAAAAGATCATAGTCGCCTCGAAATGGTTGCCTCATATATTGTTGCCTCAAAACAAATGATCTAATACATTAGGGTTACCGCTAAGGCGTCCTAGCATTGCTTTAGTGACCGTAAGTCCCTCATTCGAATTGACCCTCAAACTCCAATGACGATGCTACCTACTCATCAATAGTGGGATAGAATTGTCTAAAGGAAGATGGCATAGAATAATTCCTTTTTCAAGTAGGTAGATGGTTCTTATGTACTTGCTCTTTCAAAAAACAAAAACTTTTCACACTTACACTTTTCGAACAATGTTTTCAAAAACACTTCATACGCTCTTGAGGACAGAAGCAAGAGTTAAATCGAAGTTTTCAAAACAAAAACTTTTTCAAACCCACAAGCACAAAGAAAGCAAAATTTGAAAATAATATGAGCAAGTATCTAAGAGCCCGTGGATAACCACGGATAGAAAGGGTGCTAATACCTTCCCTTTCTATAATCTACCCCCCGAACCTGAGAAATATCTCGAAAAAGGAATTTTTCTATGCTTTTTTCCTTTCCTTGTTGGATAAAATAAAAGTCGGTGGCGGCTCTTGCTTACCGTGACATTTTGCGAAACACAAACGCAAACCAGCATTCCAAAAAACAGTCAGTTCTTCCCACCGTATCACAGAACTGGCGACTCTGCTGGGGAGTTTTATAAGTTGGGTGTACCTTAGGAATAATTCATAATGTTTTCAATTGCTTGACTTGTATGCTTTATCCTTGTGGGTTTGAATCGGAGTTACTATAGATCCTAACTCGGATCTGGGGGATACCCTTTAGGTAAGTAGCAATAAACTGTGAGGGAACTGTACGGCGTAGACCGATATGGTTGAAGCAGTAGCTACATTGGTGTGGCACTTTAGTATGTACCGATATCCCTTGTGGCGCAACGAGGAGAATATGGGTCTGCTAAGGGGTCATCAAGCACCAACTTACCTTAGAACCTTTAAATTGACCAACTTGGCCATAGAACAGTAGCAGTATGCTACACTCATTGAGACTAAACTCTCGTGATGATTCCGGCCGCAAGAAAAGGTTGCTAAACTGGAATTATGACCGATCGAGGGTAGTCAGTGATATTGAGATCCTCTAGAACCCGGTTACTATTTTTAGGACAGGTTTGAACCAACTGAACTGAAAGAGGGTAATACCTAAACTCCATGCCAGCCTAAAATTGAAGGGCTATTGTGTGACTTGTGTGCTTTCAACTTGAACTACTTGCACATGTTTGTTATCTAACAACTTGAGTTCCTTGCAGGTTTTGTTTACAATCCTTATCCAGTAACTTGGATTTCTTGCCGGATTTACTTGTTTACATCACCTTGCATTTTTGCTTAAACGCATAGCATACACATCATAACATCATGCCTTAACATTTCCTTAACCATTTCAAGGATCTCAATGGCTTGTGATGCATGTTATGGTAAATCAAATTTCCCACAAGGGGAAAAGGGGATTTATTTTCCTCTAACCAATGTTGTTAAAGGATCTTGAGTCAGGGGCTATGACCCACTCGATATGGTGAGCTTGACTCTTGAAGAAGGACTCTTGACGACACTAAGTTTCTTCAATCAAAGCTGCAAAATTCAAATTCTAACAGTTTCTTGTTTACCCCGCGAGATACTTGAAAACATCGCATACATATCAAACATATCATTACTTAACAGGTCTCCCAGTACAAGTCTCTCATGTTCTCGCTGTTTATTTCAGCAATGGCTTTCCAACAAGACAACAGAGATCTTCATACTCAAGAGACTCAGTTCAGAGAAATCTTCCTAAACCTATCCAAGGGGCGGGAAGAGTTGAAAACACTCCTCATTGGGAACTTGGTCAAGAAAAGTCCTGAAGACAATAAGGAAGAACGGCTGGAACAACTGCAAGATGAGTTCAGTGCCATGAAAACCCAGATGCTGGGGTAGATGGCTCTTATCCAAGGCTTAGCTCGGGAACAAGAAGAGCTGAGAACCATTATCAACCAGCTTCATCAAGACAGATACAAAAGTATGAAGCAAACAGTCAAGGTCGGGGACCGAGTCATTAATCATCCTCCAAGAAGACAAGGGTTTGGTCTGGTGAAGAATAGACCTCTCCAAGTTGCTACCACCTCACGGGTCCAACAACAACCTCGCCATGAACAACCGTTTAATCAGAGTAAGCCGGATAGGCCCAAGAGGAAGTTTACCAAGCTCAACATGTCGCGGTCTCAAGCTTTACAACACTTGTTGAGATTGAACCTGGTGACGTTAAGGGACCCTTCTCAGAATCCCAGCACAGCCTCCCTAGGCTACAACCCTGATGCAAGGTGTGCATACCATTCCAACAGCCCAGGGCATAATACTGATAACTGTTGGGCATTGAAAAATAAAATTCAAAACCTGATTGACGAAGGAGCATTGGAATTCACACAAGATGGTCAGGCTGAGTTCTTCTACCATCCCTCCAAGGCACGCCCTTTGAAGTGACAAGTCCCGAGACGAGAAGACTTTTTGTTCATTAGAATTTTCAATTTGTAAGTTTCCTTTGATTGTTCAAACATTTATTCATGTCAAACTTTGTTACTTTATCAATGCATTGCATACGTCTATTTTGAATCAATCCATTTGTATTCACTATATTCAAATTGCTTTCATTTTTTGTGATGATCAACTCTCGATTAAAAAATTCTAAGCCTTTAGAGGGAGGATGACGAAAATGATACCACAATCTCTACAGTATGCTTTTGAGCAGACCCCACTGACGATGTACAGACGTTGTTTCAAATCCTAAACAGTGGATTTATAAGGAAGATAATCCCTCGTCAACCCCTTTGAGCCAAAGAAGTAGGAGTTTTTATTTTCACACAAATTAAAACCCTTAATCACAACCTGGGGCAGGGTAGTTTTCTTAGTTAATCCAGGTGCACAATGATTGATATCAAAGAGGTCCTTCCAAAATAAAAGATGGTGATGGTTCCTTATAATCGTCAGGACAGACAGTCATTATCTCTCAGAAATAAAAGCCCATTAAGTCAAAACCTATGAAGGAGACTTACAAAACTGGGGCATCCCGCTGACTGTAATCACAAGAGAAACAGTTCAGGTAAAAGACATGGATAATAAAATCAAAAAGAAAGAGATCCTACAAACTCTCAACAAAAATGATTGCATGTTCAAAATAAACTGTCAGCATCCGAACCATCACTGGAATATCAGAGCAAAGATTCAAACAGGATCTAAATACACAATTAGCTGAGTTTATGATCGAAGAACATCATAAAGAATGGGTGGGTACAAATAAAATTTGAGCCTTTATCCTTTGTTTCTTGAACCGTGAACCAAACCACGTTATAACCATTAAAAGTCCTAGCTGAAGCATGGGTTAGTTCGAAAGCATACTGTTACAAAAGGTATCCTGACTCCTGTAGGGCTTGCTGTAAATCCTGAGTTGACATCACATTTTACAAAATTTTCCTATCTTACTGAAAAAAATGCATTTTTAAAAACTTCAAGACAGACATAAACTTTGCATTCTTAAAATAACATTGTTTGCATATGACTATTTGTTCAAACAGCAGAGAAATTCGCAACGACGAATATCTAGTGAACAAAAACCTTCTCAACAAAAAGGATCACCTCAAGGGGAAAAACACTTCCAATCAAGGGGCACGGCATGATCATTGTCCATCATCTGGGGCAGTCAAGTCAAGATTCAAGGAATCTCTCAAAATACCAAATAGCCAGGGGGAAATCTCCATCTGAATCAATTGGGGCATTGGACATGAATTCCAACAACGAATCTTGCATGATCAAACATCTTCTGGTAGTATGGAAACACGACACTACTGACAATGACAACTCCCTACACTCTGAGAGCATGGACATATTCAAAAAAGTACTACGCATAATCAAAGACCCGCTAGGTTGACTGGCCTAGGCAAAAATAAGGGCTTGCCGGCGAACCAAAAGGGTTCGGGAAAAAATAAGGGATGAAAATGAAAAAATCTGTACACCCGGCAAGTCGAAAACCTGAAAAGGCGGCTTGGGCAAAAAAGGGTATCCTGGTGGACTGAAAATCTGAAAAGACAGTCCAGGCAAAAATTAGGGATCAAAGCGTATGACTATGTCCCATCACCTCGTCACTTGCCTACCAGAAGAAGACTTGTCATTTCTATTGAAATATACCAAGCACCTCATAGGTTGGGATAATAATCGATCCACAAGGCCTCCGCAGGCATCTTCTCCCGAAGATACAGGGGCAGAAAAGTATTGATGCAAAGCCATCGTCATATCCTTAGCACGCGTCCCAGTAACATTCACTCCCCGCAGAGTAAGACAGTAATGATAACTCTCCCCAGCTAAGACTTGCAATTGTGAATGAATGAATCAGTAATATTCTCCCCCTAAGCAGAGTTTATCTACCATCAACACTGAAAAGGCTTAATATCCCCGGCAGTCTTAATATTCCCCAACAAAGTATAAGAATATTCCCCGGCAAAATGCAAGATATCCCTAGTGGAGTTAAAATTTTCCCAGCGCAGTCTGAAAAAGCTTCCCCAGTGGAGTTGAAGAATCATCCCCAGTAGACTCTAGAAGTTCGTCCCCGGCGGAGTATAAAAATAAATATCCCCAGCCGAGTTCAAAGGAAGATTGTCCCCAGCAAAACTCCAAGGATTATCTCCATTAGAGGCTAAAAGGTTATTCCCAGTGAAGTCGCAACCGAAGATCATCCCCAGCGGAGTTCTTCCCTTTCACAAACAGGAATTCAATCCCCGACAGGATTCAGTATCACCAGCAACGGTAATTCTTCCCTAGCGGAATTTATCGGTTGAATCCTCAACAGAGTATCTCTTCCCCACAGAGTAATCTCCTCATCAGTTTATTCCTCAACGGAGTTATCCTCTCATGCAGGTTTATTCTCACAATCATCTTCATTCGCTATCCCCAGCGGAAACGAAGAATTCAACTCTTTTCTCCAGTAGCTACGGGATTTATTTTCCCCAGCTAAAGCATTACATTCCCATACATCATGACACATGCATATACGCATCATACAAACACAATCTCATTTATTTTGAGAACATCATTGCTTGATATATATCATGTATTGCATACGATTGACCTTTACTTTTCAGGAAGGATGTAGTTAAGTTCTCAGCTATGTCGAAGAACTGACCGGTTCTTAAATCTCAATTGAATTATTCTCGGTTGAATTACAGATAAGGTTCTCAATCTCGGCAATTTTCCACCATCGAAGTGTGGACGAGTTCTTAAATCTCAACAGAATTATTCTCCGTTGAAGTAAACAGACAGTCCTAGATCTTGATGAAGATGTTTCCCTCATTCGAAGACCTGACCGGTTCTTAAATCTCAACTGAATTATCCTCGGTTGAATTACAGATAAGGTTCTCAATCTCGACAATTTTCCTCCGTCGAAGTGTGGACGAGCTCTAAAATCTCAACAGAATTATCCTCCGTTGAAGACCAGACAGTCCTAGATCTTGATGAAGATGTTTCCCTTAGTCAAAGACCTGACCGGTTCTTAAATCTCAACTGAATTATCCTCGGTTGAATTATAGATAAGGTTCTCAATCTCGACAATTTTCCTCCGTCGAAGTGTGGACGAGCTCTAAAATCTCAACAGAATTATCCTTCGTTGAAGACCAGACAATCCTAGATCTTGATGAAGATGTTTCCCTCAGTCGAAGACCTGACCGGTTCTTAAATCTCAACTGAATTATCCTCAGTTGAATTACAGATAAGGTTCTCAATCTCGACAATTTTCCTCCGTCGAAGTGTGGACGAGCTCTAAAATCTCAATAGAATTATCCTCCGTTGAAGACCAAACAGTCCTAGATCTCGATGAAGATGTTTCCCTCAGTCGAAGACCTGACCGGTTCTTAACTCTCAACTGAATTATCCTCGTTTGAATTACAGATAAGGTTCTCAATCTCGATAATTTTCCTCCGTCGAAGTGTGGACGAGCTCTAAAATCTCAACAGAATTATCCTCCGTTGAAGACCAGACAGTCCTAGATCTTGATGAAGATGTTTCCCTTAGTCGAAGACCTGACCGGTTCTTAAATCTCAACTGAATTATCCTCGGTTGAATTACAGATAAGGTTTTAAATCTCGACAGATTTCCCCCAGTTAAATTACGAACAAGTTCTTAAAACTCAGTAGAGGCTTCCTCTTAGTTGAGGTACAGGCAAGTTCCTAAATCTCAACAAAGTCAGACTTCCCCAGCAGAATCTTCCACAACAACGGGTATGCAAGTTCTCACTAAGGAATCTCTTATGCGATCGACACTCCTTCAGATGGCATCTTTAAGCCCATCCTCCCGTCAGCAATCTCCAAATGGCATTTGTAAGCCCATTCCTGACATCACAAGGTTGACACCACTTCATGCGAGTGCAAATTTCTGGGCACTCTAGTGTTCAATCATCTTCCACCTTCGGATCACGAAAGGCACGAAAGCTAATCTACATCCCCAGGTTTAAGAAGATTGAACAGGGGAAGCTGTTGTACCCCAAAATTTTCCCTCTCATATTTCTCAAGACATTGTAAGAAAAATCTCTAAATGGCTCAAGATTGCTCAAGAGTTGGACAGACAAGCTATCTCCTAAGGCAGTCAACCCCAAATTAGGGTTTTGTGTTACATAAAGATCCTTGAATCCAAATGACCTCAAGTGCTCCCCAATGTCCTAATATGTTCTCAAGGTCATCCATGTCAAGTTTCAAGCCTTGCAGAGGAAGTTTGCTCAGTCAAATGCTCAAAGGGTCCAAAAATCGACCGTGCTAGGGCAAAAGTCAACTGTGACCTACAAAAAGTCACACTTCAAGATTTTTTGTCAACATTCTAATTTTGAAGGATATTTCATCATTTTATCAAGGGTTGATCATGATTCATCAAGGATTGCTCAAAATTCATCAAGACTCAAAAGTTGCTAAATTAGGGTTTTGTAGGAAAAGTCAACTCAACTTTGACCAAGCATAACTTTCTCATACTTTATGAGAAATGACCCATCCAAAGATCATTTTGAAGAGGATGAAATTTCCTACAATCCATCTTCACACTCCAAGATCAAAAAATGAACTCACAAGAAGTTATAAATTTGGACATTATAGGTCATTTTTGAAAGTCACCAAAAACACCTTTTTTGCCAAAGCTTATAACTTAAGCATGGAATATCCAAATGAGATGAGACTAGAAGGGGTGGTTATAGGACATCTCAATATTTCTAAAAAGTCCAAGAACACTTCCAAAAGTTCAAAATTGAAGAAGATATGCATTGTTGAAGTTGGACATTTTTGCAAAGTTGCCAAAAGTCAACTATCCCCAAAACTTCAAATTTTGTCAAATGGGCCCATTCTTTTCCACTTGATTTGAGCTTGCATCAGTGTCCACGTGTCCTAGCTTCAGCCATGAGCCCATATTTTATTTTTACTATTTAATTTGATTTTTATTGAATTTATTCATTTTAAATCAAAATTAAATCATATAAAATCCAAATATTGATTACTTAAGATCTTTTTGGTTGTTTCAGGTCTTAATTATCATCATGATCAGCATCAAATTTGTATCTCAAGATTGAGATTTGGGCAAATTTGGCAAGTGGTAAAGAGTGAATCAAATCACATTACAATACATTGATTTAGAGAGATTCCATCCAAGTTTGTTACCCTAGCACATTGTATCATACATAAGCAAGAGAGGCACACGAAAATAAGCGTTGGAGGCTGCAAGAAGTGGCAGAACAAAAGTTTGAAAAAGTGGTAAAAAGCTTGAATTCGAAATCATAACAAGAGACGTTTTCAAGACTTGGCAAGCATCCCAAACGATTCCTGGACGTTCACTGAGGCGAAACCAATCCAAAGCAGGCTTCCATACACGCCCAAACACGCTGTAAGCATCACGTTACCTAGCTCTGTACTTGAAATCATAACTATCCATTCTTGCATCATTTGAACAAATTACTTGCATATTTGTAATCCTCACAATGTTTCTAAGCTTTTTGCATTATTCAATTTTGTTTATCTAACCTTTAACGTAAAGCGCCATTGTTAGGGTTTTGCATCTTGGTTTAGGTTTTTTTGTTTCAGATAAAATTAGCCTTAGTGATGGCTATAGGCGTGACCGAAAAAGGAAGACGAATGCAACCATGGCCTTGAATTGGATTTATGTAGCCTGAGATGGATTTTAGGATTGCCCTACGCATTTAGCTGCGGATTCAAATCCGCAAGTAAATGTTTTGCAGATCTGAGGACAGGGACAAGATCGTGTCCTCCTCCGATTGGCCAATTTAAATAATCACGCGCGCATTTTTGTTTTGCTGGCACATTAAATGGTTTTATTTCATTATATTTATTTTGTATATTATTATCAAATGAACAAAGTGGCCCAGTGGTCAGCGTGTCCAATTCCAAGGCGTTGATAGCTGGAAGTCAGGGGTTTCCAGCGCTTTGCATTTTCTCTTTGTTTTTTCATGTAATCAGGTACAGATCCAGGCTTGCAGCATACCATACGCCTTCATCCATCCAACAGCCATATGGCCAAAGGCCAGATCTGGTGATCCAAGAGTGAGGGTCTACCATAGGCAAAGTCAGCGCATGCATACTGAATCTCAAAAGTCAAATAGGGCCAACATAATTGGGCCACAGGATTGCTAATCCCACCACTATTTCAGGCCCAACCTCTCTTATCTCATTTTATTTATTTTATTTTAGTTAATTGCTTTATTGTTTTTATTATTTACTAACCAATTAAAATCCTTTTCTTTATAAAATAAAATCACAAAAAATATTTTTATGTTTAATCAAATCTTAATTTATATTTTCATTAATAAATACTAATAAATTGATTTAGGTTTTAATTAGAATAACTTTAATTCCTTTTTTAATAATTAAAATTAAATTAGATTTAATTAGGTTTTTAGTAATTCAATTAATTTTATTTTCTTTCTTAAAATACCAAAAACCAAAAAATAACTTTTTTCATTTAATTAATTAATTAATTTATTAATTTAGTAATTAATTTAAGTTAATTGCTTTCTTAATTCAAAAATAACAAAAAATCTTTTCTTTAACAAAAAGGGTCAAAACCCTAGAACTTTGCACTCAATTTAATTTCCCGCACGCGGTTTATTTATTTTTATCCAATTATGTACTTGCTCCCGGTTTGTAATAGTAAATAGGACCTTTATTTATTTATTTATCGCTTTATTTATTTTTAAAGGGTTTGTCTTTGGCGATGTAAATACCCGACGCCTTGTAATTTAAATTCCGCAATTTATTTTCCGCAAAATATAACTGTTAGATGTTTGATAATAGGGATGCATGACAAGACTGAATGTTTTAACCTAAAATCAATGTAGATCACCCTTAACATGTACAAAGATAAAATTAACTGAAAACAACACACTCGCACATGTGCACTCTTAGGGTACACCCCACTTGGTTGCCTTCGTACGCGGTCATTGAGTATAGCTCACTTTAGAGGTTGCCCTCTTGTCTAAAAGATCATAGTCGCCTCGAAATGGTTGCCTCGGATATTGTTGCCTCAAAACAAATGATCTAAGACATTAGGGTTACCGCTAAGGCGTCCTAGCATTGCTTTAGTGACCGTAAGTCCCTCATTCGAATTGACCCTCAAACTCCAATGACGATGCTACCTACTCATCAATAGTGGGATAGAATTGTCTAAAGGAAGATAGCATAGAACGATTCCTTTTTCGAGTAGGTAGATGGTTCTTATGTACTTGCTCTTTCAAAAAACAAAAAATTTTCACACTTACACTTTTCGAACAAAGTTTTCAAAAACACTTCATACGCTCTTGAGAACAGAAGCAAGAGTTAAATCGAAGTTTTCAAAACAAAAACTTTTTCAAACCCACAAGCACAAAGAAAGCAAATTTTGAAAACAATATGAGCAA
The DNA here is from genome assembly GCA_948472305.1 of Vicia faba. NCBI lineage: Eukaryota > Viridiplantae > Streptophyta > Magnoliopsida > Fabales > Fabaceae > Vicia > Vicia faba. The sequence goes on from OX451741.1 coordinate 347,691,929, forward strand.
GTATCTAAGAGCCCGTGGATAACCACAGATAGAAAGGGTGCTAATACCTTCCCTTTCTATAATCTACCCCCCGAACCCGAGAAATATCTCGAAAAAGGAATTTTTTTGTGCTTTTTTCCTTTCCTTGTTGGATAAAATAAAAGTCGATGGCGACTCTTGCTTACCGCGACATTTTGTGAAACACAAACGCAAAACACAAACCAGCATTCCAAAAAACAGTCAGTTCTTCCCACCGTATCACAAGAGCCTTCAGGAGATATGATCACAACGTGAATGCCATTACCCAAAGCGTTTGAAGCTCCATCAAAGTACATAGACCATCGGGATCCCTCCTCAAGTTCTTCATCCGGTCCAGGCTCTTCACAGTCGGTCACCAACATGATGTTCTCATCCGGAAATTCAAAGTTCATAGACTAGTAATCATCCACTTCCTGATGCGCCAAATGATCTGCCAACACACTTCCCTTAATTTCCTTTTGGGTCGTGTATTGGATGTCATACTCGGTCAAGATCATCTGCCATCTTGCTATTCTTCCGGATAAGGCAGGCTTCTCGAAGATATACTTGATTGGATCCATCTTTGATACCAATAGGGTAGTGTGAGTCAGCATATACTGTCTCAGCCGGCGAGCAGCCCACGCCAAATCGCAACAAGTTTTCTCAAGCAACGAGTATCGGGTCTTGCAGTAGGTAAACTTTTTACTAAGGTAATAAATAGCATGCTCTTTTCGTCCAGACTCGTCATGCTGCCCCAACACACACCCCATTGGATTATCGAGTACTGTCAAGTATAAGATTAAAGGTCTCCCTTCCACTGGAGGCATCAAAATAGGTGGCTCTTGGAGATATTCTTTGATCCTTTCGAAAGAGGCCTGACATTCATTGTTCCATCTTACCACTTGATCTTTCTTCAGTAGCTTGAAGATTGGCTCACAAGTAGCAGTCAGGTGTGAGATGAATCAGGCAATATAGTTCAGACGTCCCAAAAAGCCTTTGACTTCTTTTTCTGTTCGGGGAGCTGGCATTTCCTGTATAGCCTTCACCTTTGCAGGATCCACTTGAATACCTTTATCACTTACGACGGAACCCAACAACTTACCAGACCTCACTCCGAAGGTGCACTTGTTCGGGTTTAGCCTCAGCTTGTACAACTTCAACCTGTCAAATAACTTCTGAAGATGGTCAAGGTGTTCTTCTTGAGTCGGGGACCTTGTAATCATGTCGTCTACGTATACCTCAATCTCGTGATGGATTATGTCGTGGAACAAAGCGACCATGGCACGCTGATACGTTGCCCCAATATTCTTTAATCCGAAAGGCATGACTTTGTAGCAAAAGGTACCCCACTGCGTAACGAACATTGTCTTCTCCATATCCTCGGGAGCCATCTTAATCTGATTATAACCGGAAAAACCATCCATAAAGGAGAAGACCTTATGTTGTGCGGTGTTGTCAACCAGAACATCGATATGAGGCAGAGGGAAATCGTCCTTGGGGCTCACCCTGTTCAGATCCCTATAGTCAACATACATTCGAACCTTACTGTGATACGGTGGGAGAACTGACTATGGTTTTGCGTTTGTTTTCGCAAATGTTTCGGTTGAGCAAGAGTCGCCACCGACTTTTTATTTTATCCTAAGGAAAGGTTTAAAAAGCACAGCAAAAACCTTTGAGATTTTTCTTGGGTTCGGGGAGTAGATTATAGAAAGGGAAGGTATTAGCACCCTTTCTATCCATGGTTATCCATGGGCTCTTAGGTACTTGCTTAGATCTACTTTCCTTGGTTTTTCAATTGTTTGAAATGGTGCTTTGTGTGTGGCTTTGAAAATGTTTTGAAAAAGATGCCTTGTATAAGCTACCCTTGTAACAATTCTTTACTCGAATGTTTTACAAAAGGTGTTTGTCTTTTTGAAAAGATGTCTCAAGGGTTTTTGAAAGTTTGTTTTGAAAGTGTAGTGAGGTGTGGTTTGAAAATAGGCAAGTGTTTTGTTTTGCAAGTTGACAAGTACTTAAGAGCTATCTACCCTAAAGTTCTCAAAGATTTTTGTTATGTTTTAACCCTTTTAACAATTTTGTTCCACCATTGCATTTGGTGGACAATCTTGTGTTAGGAGATGAAAGGGACGGGCGTGGGTCATCGTTTAGACCATAATTGCAATAGTGCTAAGTATCTTTGGGCAATTTTTCCTTGAAAGGGACTTGATCGTTTTAGGCAACTTTTCGAAAGCGTCATCGAGGGACTATGATCAATTGATTTGTATTTGTTTTGCCCAAAGAAACCTAACATGCAATATGGCCCATTTATTGAAGGCAACAAGTGGAATACCCTAGGGGTGCAAGTGTGATATGTGTTGTCCATTTTCATGCTTTGATTATCTTTGAAATTAGGTCAAACTATTTTGTTCTTTTTATTTGCATACAAACCCTAATTCTAACATGGTATATTTAGAAAGCGTTAAAGTGCGAAAAGTAAAATTCCTACACTATTACAACACAATATGGGAAGGGGGGTACAAATATTCAAACGGGGGTATTTTAGACAAGGAATTTAAACCTAGCTATTACATCAATTTTGGAATATTTACAAGATAATTAATTGCATCAATTAAATGGAAAATAAAATAAAGATGCAAAAATGCAAAAAGGGTTTTTATATGTATGGAAAAAAGATATTTTTTATGTCCAATAAACAAAAATGAATAAAATAAAAAAGTAACATTTTTGGAGTTTTTGTGCTTCAAGGGTAAAACCCTAATTTCATTAAATAAATATATTAACTATTTAATATGTATAATATTTAATAATTATATACAAAAAATAAAATAAAATGGAGTATATTCATAAAAAAGTATTTTTCATATCAAATATTAATAAAATAAAAATGTATATATTTTTTGTATTATTTACCTAAATGTACTAATATATATAAATATCTTTATTATTTACTAAATAAATATTATATATACAAAAATAATAATATTTAATAAAAAAAGTATATTTTGTATAAAATATTTTCAAAAGAAAAAATGAAATGAAAATCAGAAATAAAGTATATTTGCATTATTTTTCTAGTTTTTTTTAAATAATAGTATATATATATATATATATTTATGTACAAATGTCCATATAAACAAATAAATACCTAAAAAATATAAAAATGGTGTAAAAAATATTTTTTATGTTTTTAATATTATTAGCAAAAATAAATAAGTCAGGGTAAAAAAAGAAAAGTCAAAAAATCATGCAAATAAACAAAATGGGCTCAGGGGGTATGAAATCAAAAATAAGGTGTGAAAAGAAATAACACAACAGGCCCAACCCATGAAGACCTTTCTTCAACCTTCAGCCAGCTTCTTGTTCAACAAACTCGCGCCTGTACTCAAATTCAAACACCTAGATTCTTTGATCTTTTGCACAAACTCTCAACATAAGAATTGTTAATCATCAAGCCACGATTCTAAATATGTAAAGAACTCATCCTAACTCTCAGAAATGAGAGAGAATTTTAACATTCCCAAATCTTGACCTAACTTTTCTTCCATATTCAGACCTTAAATTCTCATAACTCAGGCAAAATAAATGAAAAGTAAAAGCATGTACAGATTCATGGGCATGAGTAGAACACTTCTTATTCACAAACTTAGAGCTAACAATGCCTACACTAAGAGTTAGGAGTTCATGAATATACCTTCTCAGTTGAAGTTCTATCTGGCAATGAGGGAGCTTTCAGGGCAAGATGATGATCTGTACAACTTGTCTGATGTGTGGTGATGCTATTCCAATGCTTACTTTTCTTTGAAACACCTTGAATCGAGCTGTGGACCTTCAACTGCAAAACAAGAAAGTGAAAATGGTGGAACTGCCTAGAGGAGTTACATGTCGTGTTTTAGGTTTGGGTTAGCTTCAAGTGATGCTAGGGAATGTGTTTGATGAGCTTTTAGCAAGAAAGCATGAAGGGGATGAGAGTTGGCACTCAAACTGCAGTGAGAACTCTGTTTGATCAGTTTGAGGGTGGTTCTGAGTTTGTGGAGGTATTGGAGGTATTGGAGTCGTTTGCTAGCTTAGTTAGGATGTCTTGAAGGTGTACAAAATATTTTCTTAAGGTTTCTAATGCTGAGATGAAAGTTGTGTTGTGATATGCTATGTTTCTTAACACTTAAGCAAGCAAAGGCCAAGTTGTGTTCTAGGCAGGTAGAGGCCCCCTAAACATGCTGCAAAACCTTGTCTTGATCAGAGTGATTAGTCCCTAAACTTGTGCCAAGGGGATTTGATCTGTACTTCTTGGATTTGCATTATGACACAAAGCTTGCTTTTGCAAAAATGGCTAATTCACTTTTTCCACTTATGGCCTAATCTTGCATACAATGCTTGGATACACAAAATAAGGCTTTGGCACAATGAGTATGCATTAAATTATTGAGTGTTGAATGGTTTAGAGGCCTGTAATGTAGCATAAACCAAGCTGACTTGAAAATGCATAAGTTATGAACATGGAAATTGGCCAATTCAAAAGTGAGTTTTTGCCATATTGCAAAATTCGATTCTCTCAAGTCATGAGGTTGTTTGATGAGTTCTTGGACATTTTGGAAAGCTTGGAATGTGTACTACAATCCATCTTTGAAGTGAAAATTGAAATTACAAGTGGAAGTATATGGAAAATGGTCTTGAAGTTAGGTAGAAAACCTTGCCAAAATAGGTCAAATTTTCACTAAGTTAAGAATGGTTTAGTACCCTTATTCCAAAAATTGTAACTTGAGATACAAGCCTCTTTTGGGAAAACTTTGTGAATCAAAGTTGTAGATTATGCAATAGGCTACAACTTTCATGTTTTGACTTTTGCTTGAATCCAAATAAATCTTGGTGAGAAAATGGGGCAAAGTTGGGAAAAAATTAGGGTTTTTCATAACTTAGAAAAATTCTAAGTTATGAAAAATTCTCATTTCAACCCTAATTTGCATTTTTTGATTTCTTGATGAACAAGTTTCATGATTTGGCATGTTTTGATGAAAAATGAATCTTGACTCTTGATTTTGACCAAAAAGTCAAAGTTTGACTTTTCAGTATACAGTCAAAATTGATCAATTGACTGGGAAATTCAACTGTCAATCTTGTGTACTTGGGATCTTTTGAACTTGTTGAGCATATCAAGATAATTCCATGGGGTCCTTGAGTCCATATGTGAGCTTGGTTTGCCATTGGCTAGGTCAAACAGTCAAAAATTGCCTTTGTGCAGTCAACAACCCTAAAAATGACCATTTTGCCCTTTTGGTGATCTGATCAAATTTCTTATGGAATTGTGATCCAAACTTGATCAAATGGTCCATGTGAGTTCATAATGTTGATGTGGGTCAATTTTCATGAAATTTGACTGTCAATTGGCCACAGTTGACTTTTTCCCCAATACAGTTGATTTTTTAGGTCAACTGCCCAATTGACTGGGCAAAACTTGGAATCAAGGCTTGAAACTTGATGTGGATAAACTTGGGAGTCCAATATGAAGCAAGAAAGTCATCTTAGGCCATTTAGGTCAAAACATCTTTGTGCAAACACAAACCCTAATTTGGGTCAACAGTGCAAGGAGAAGTCTTGAGCAGATGAAACCCTAACTGGATCTTGATCTCCAAGGGCTTGGTGATGAGGAATCAATGAGAAATGGGAGGGCAAATTTTGGGGTACAACAGTTGCCCCTGTTCAATCTTCTTGAATCCGAAGAGTTAGATTGGCAAGTTTGCCTTTCGTGACTCGAGGGTAAAAGGAGATTGGACACTAGAGTGCCCGGAAATTTGCACTCGTCAAAGCAAGGGATGCGGGAATGGGCTTAGAGATGCCATTTGGAGATGGGCTTAACGATGCCATCGGGAGGAATGACAGAAACTTGTCGGGGATGGGCTTAAAGATGCCATCTGGAATGAGTATCAGAAAGGTGTCCATGCTTGGGACCATCTCTGAACTAGGGGTCTGAATAAGCAATAGATTGACATCCGTTGTTGGGAGGAATCCGTAAACTGTTTTCAAAAATTGCATCTGAACAAATTGATAGATTAACATCCGTTGTTGGGAAGAATCCATGAACTATTTTCAGAAGTCTTGAGAAGAAACTGAACAAGTGATAGGTTAACATCCGTTACCTGGAGAACCCGTGAACTGTTTTCAGAAATCTTGGAGTTGAATAAGCAATAGAGCAGCATCCGTTGTTGGGAAGCGTCTGTAAACTGTTTTCAAAAATTGAGAAGAGTCTGAACAAGCGATAGATTAACATCCGTTGTTGGGAAGAATCTGTAAACTGTTTTCAGAAATCTGGAGAAGAACCTGAACAAGTGATAGGTTAACATCCGTTACTTGGAGAACCCGTGAACTGTTTTCAGAAATCTTGGAGTTGAATAAGCAATAGAGCAGCATCCGTTGTTGGGAAGCGTCCGTAAGCTGTTTTCAAAAGTTGCATCTGAACAAGTGATAGATTAACATCTGTTGTTGGGAAGAATCCATAAACTGTTTTCAGAAGTCTTGAGAAGAAACTGAACAAGTGATAGGTTAACATCCGTTACTTGGAGAACCCGTGAACTGTTTTCAGAAATCTTGGATTTGGAAGAAAAACCGGTGTAGGGTTCCCTGATGATGAGCTCGTGTAAAACTGCATCTGGATAAATCTGGAATAAGCATTAGAATGTTGTCGTGTCTGGGTCACATCCGAACTATTCCTAGAAAGAAATCTCGGAAGATAATGATTTTAGTCTTTCGACTGACCTTACCTGAAAAGGTAAAGAGTTAGTTATATGCAATGTCATGATGCATGATACAATGTATGTTATGTGATATGAATGTAAATGAATGCGCATGTAAGCTGGAGAGCTGTCTTGCAAAGGATAGATGAATTTGAGATGGCTGAAGATAACAGTATCTTGACTGCTGCCGGGAAGAATAATTCCTGGTTGTTGCTGGAGAAAAAGGAGCTTGGGTTGTATACCAATCTTCTGGGGAATTCCTGATGACTTCTACTGGGGAGTTCCAATCTAATAGACTCATGCTGGGGAGGTAAGACTGAGAATCTTCAGTTTGGTAGGAAGTATTTCTGGCGACTTCACTGGGGAACCCAAGATTTTGCTCTCCGAAATTCTGTGGGGAGAAGGTTCACTAGTCTGGCTCCGCTGGGGATACTGAAACTTAAATTCTGAGGGGAATTGAGTTCTGGAGGATTCTCTGGATGGGGATAACAAGGATAGGCTCCTCTGGGGATTGTATTGATAAGTTACGTTGGGGAACTCTGATGAACTCCATTGGAGGTAGGAAGAATTTTGGCGAGTGCGATCTTCCATGGCAATAAGCTGAGGATAACCCAGTTATAAGCCCTTGTGAGGAATAACTTTGAATACAACTCAGGAGAGACGTCCGTACTCTGCAGGGGATAAGCTTCCAAAATCTACTGGGGATTTCCTTTGAAGGGTATCAAGATATCCAACTGCACCTTTGCCCTATCAGTAATCCTCTTTCTTGATTCATAAGGAAATGATTATGTTCAAATGCATATGCCTATTTAACAAAACATTGGACGTTTCTCAAAATAAAACAAATAGTGCAAGAGAAAAGAAAAGGAAATGACACAAATTTCTGGGAAAAGTATTTGTATTTGACTTTCTATGAGTATATTTGTACAAAGGAGACAATCATCCTAGTAAGAGGATTTTGTCGTAAGTATTTGAAAGATTTATAAAATAAAGATGGATATGTGAAATAATTCCATGGGATTCCATTCCGCTATAGCTTTCACAACTCTGAATGTCTGTCCATTCAATGCTTCGTTTGCCGATGACTGGATTGATCAGAAGCCTGGAACCGGTTGATGAAGAGATTGTCTTTGAAGTGATCCGACGATACATAGTCATACGCTTTAATTCCCTAACTTTTGCCTGAATCTCCCTTTCGGGTTTTCGATCCACCGGGAAACCCCTTTTTGCCCAAGCCGCCCTTTCGGGTTTTCGACTTGCCGGGTGTACAGATTTCTTTTGTTTTTATCCCTAATTTTTGCCTGAACCGCCCTTTCGGGTTTTCGATTCACTGGGATGCCCATTTTTGCCCAAGCCGCCCTTTCGGGTTTTCGACTTGTCGGGTTATTTTATGCGTAGTATCTTTTGACTATGTCTGCATTTGTAGGGTGCGGAAAATCGTCGCCGTCCATGGTGGTCAGAATCATTGCACCACCAGAAAATATGCTTTTGATCACAAATGGTCCTTCGTATGTAGGAGTCCATTTGCCCCTGGGATCACTTTGCGGCAAGATAATCCACTTGATTACGAGATCTCCGACTTGATACACTTGACGTCTGACTTTCTTATTGAAGGCCTTGATCATCCGTTTTTGATACGTCTGACCATGGCATATAGCAGCGAGTCGCTTCTCGTCGATCAGATTGAGCTGATCAAGTCGGGTCTGCATCCAATCATCTTCGTTCAAACCTGCATCCTTCATAATCCTTAGAGAAGGAATCTGGACTTCCATAGGCAAGACAGCTTCCATGCCATATACCAAAGAAAATGGGGTTGCCCCTGTTGAAGTACGTGCCGTCGTACGGTATCCATGCAGAGCAAACGGTAACATCTCATGCCAGTCTTTGTAAGTGACTGTCATTTTCTGAATGATCTTCTTAATGTTTTTGTTCGCAGCTTCAACAACACCGTTCATCTTCGGCCGATAGGGAGATGAATTGTGATGATAAATCTTGAACTGTTCGCACAAGGCAGTGATCATTGTGTTATTCAGATTTGTACCGTTGTCTGTGATGATCCTGTCTGGAACACCATACCGACATATGAGATTTTGTTTGATAAAGCGGGCAACCACATTTTTAGTAACAGAGGCGAAGGAAGCTGCTTCGACCCATTTGGTGAAATAGTCAATGGCAACCAGGATGAAGCGATGTCCGTTGGAAGCCGTGGGCTTGATCTCTCCAATCATGTCAATGCCCCACATTGCAAATGGCCAAGGAGAAGTCAGAATGTTGAGAGGAACCGGAGGGATATGAACTTTGTCAACATAGACTTGACATTTGTGGCAAGTACGGGAATGTTGATGGCAGTCAGCTTCCATGGTAGACCAGTAATAGCCTGCCCTTAGGATCTTCTTAGCCATTGTATGCCTGCTCAAGTGAGTGCCAAATGTGCCGCTGTGTATATCAGTCATGATCAACTCTACTTCAGCTTTGTCTACGCATCGGAGTAACACGCAATCATGGCTTCGTTTGTAAAGGATGTCGTTGCTCAGGAAGAATTTGGCAGCAAATTTCCTTAAGAACTTCTTGTCATTTACGGAAGCTCCTTCAGGATAATCTCTAGTCTCGAGATGCCTTTTGATTTCATGGAACCAGGGTTGTTCCACTACTTCTTCGGTATTAATCTCATGACAATGCGCAGGTTCATCCATTCGCTCGATGGTGATCTGGGGAGCCTCGTTATCCCAGTTGAGTTTAAACATGGAGGACATTGTGGCTAGAGCATCTGCTAGCTGATTCTCTTCTCGCGGGAAATGCTCGAAGGTAATTTGCTCGAAATGAGGCAACAATGTCAGGACATGTTCTTTGTATGGGATAAGATTAGGATGCTTGGTATCCCACTCTCCTTTGATTTGACTGATAACCAAAGCCGAGTCCCCAAATAAGATCAAAGATTTGATACCCAAGTCTATAGCAGCCTTGAGACCAAAGATGCAAGCTTCGTACTCAGCCGTGTTGTTTGTGCAGCTGAAGAAAAGTCGGGCCGTGACAGGTGTGTGACAGCCTTCCGGAGAAATGAGTACTGCGCCGATACCGTTTCCAAGTGCATTTGAAGCACCATCAAAGTACAGGGTCCATCGGGATCCCTTTTAGGGTCCGTCATACGGTCCGTTACCTTCAATGTTGTCCAAATTCATGATGTCCTCGTCTGGGAAGTCAAATCTCATGGGTTGGTAATCTTCGATAGCTTGATGAGCCAGATGGTCAGCTAGTACACTCCCTTTTATGGCCTTTTGGGTGGTGTACTGGATGTCATACTCTGTTAGGATCATTTGCCATCTAGCTATCCTTCCAGATAAAGCGGGCTTTTCGAAGATATACTTGATAGGATCCATTTTGGAAATCAACAAGGTAGTATGAGTCAACATATACTGTCTTAGTCGACGAGCAGCCCATACCAAACGCAACAAGTTTTCTCGAGCAGTGAGTAGCTAGTCTCACAGTCGGTAAACTTTTTGCTAAGGTAATAAATAGCATGCTCTTTTCGACCAGACTCGTCATGCTGGCCCAAAACACAACCCATTGAGTTATCCAAGACGGTCAGATACATGATCAATGGTCTTCCTTCAACGGGTGGCATCAGAATAGGAGGTTCTAGCAAATACTCCTTGATCTTATCAAAAGCAGCTTGGCAATCGTCGTTCCATTTGACTACCTGATCTTTCTTCAAGAGTTTGAAAATTGGCTCACAGGTAGAAGTCAGATGGGAGATGAATCTGGCAATATAGTTCAAGCGCCCCAAGAATCCTCTAACCTCCTTTTCAGTACGGGGAGCAGGCATTTCTTGTATTGCTTTCACTTTTGCTGAATCGACTTCAATGCCTTTGTTGCTTACAATGAATCCCAGGAGTTTACCAGACCTAACTCCAAAAGTGCACTTGCTTGGATTCAGCCTGAGTTTGTATTCTTTCAACCTGGCAAACAGCTTTTCTAGGTGTTCAAGGTGCTCCTCCTCTGTTTGTGACCGAGCTATCATATCGTCTATGTAAACTTCAATCTCATGATGTATCATATCATGAAACAAAGCTACCATGGCGCGTTGATAAGTTGCCCCTGTGTTCTTCAGCCCGAACGACATCACCTTGTAACAGAAAGTGCCCCATTGCGTGACAAAAGTTGTTTTCTCCATATCCTCGGGGGCCATTTTGATTTGATTGTAGCCCGAGAATCCATCCATGAAGGAAAACACTTTGTGCTGAGCTGTATTGTGGATCAAAATGTCAATGTATGGAAGTGGAAAGTCATCTTTGGGGATGGCCCTATTCAAATCCCGGTAGTCCACACACATCCTGACTTTGCCATCTTTCTTAGGTACTGGCACGATGTTAGCGACCCATTGAGGATAGGACGTAACAACTAGGAAGCCAGCGTCGAATTGCTTCATCACTTCTGCTTTGATCTTTTCAGACATGTCAGGCCTCATTCGGCGGACTTTTTGCTTGATCGATGGACAATCCTCTCTTGTGGGGAGACGGTGAACCACGATGTCTGTGTCTAAACCTGGCATGTCTTCATAAGACCAAGCGAAGATTTCAACATACTCATTCAACAACTGTATCAGGCACTCCTTGACTCTTGGTTCCAGATTGGCACCCACTTGCACCTCCTTCCGGTCTTCTTCGGTCCCTAAGTTGATAGTTTCCAATGACTCTTCGTGCGGTAAGATGGCCCTTTCCTCTTGCTGTAGAAGTCTGGCCAGTTCCCCTGGTACTTCACAACCTTCGTCATCTTCATACTCGGCTTGATTGACCAGATCTTCAGAGTTATTGAAAGGTATAGCAGAATAGTCACCCATGGAATTCGGAGTGGATGGGTATCTGCATTTGTGAGTGTGGGTGTGTGTAAGGGATAGCCATCCTTAAAAAAAATGCAAAAGGAAAGAAAATGAACACAAGCAGTTTATCGAATGAAAAACGTCCAATGAATCATTAAACATGGCATATGGATATGAAAAATAATCAAAACCCTTACAAATGGACCTACATGCCCCGGGCAAGGCATGAGGTGAAAAGATAGTGTACGGATTGTTTGAAAATAAATATTACAGACCAAATAGGAAATGTTTAACAGATAAATTACTGATGAATAAAAGTGATGGGGACAAAGTCTTTTGCCTCCCAGTTGCTCAATCCTCCTTTGACAGTTGGATAAATCCACTCCTCGATGTTGCTCTCTTTGTCTTCATGCTCCAAAGCGTTGATTCCATAGGGAGAAATTTTGACTGGCGCTCTTTCAATCTTCGCACGGCGCATAGCTTTCTGGTCTGCGGTAGTGAACCCTAATCCAAATTTGTCTGTTTTATGTGGAATGTCAGGTAACTTCCCCCATGCTGAATTCTTCCCTTCCTTTATTACGGCCCTTGCGTCCTCCAGAGATGCCATCCTGGCCATCTGCCTCGGTGTCTCAGCTGCCAACTTTGCTACTGTTATCTCAGGAAGGACTTCTTCAAAATGCTGAAAAGGCGTCTCAATGAACTCCCCTTCAACCTCCACATATCAGAAAGAGTTCAAGTGGCTAATCGTGTACTCCTCTTCACCATGGACAGTAATGATCTTTCCCTTGACAGGATACTTCAACATCTGATGTAAGGAGGAGGTGACTGCCCCAACATGGTGTATCCAAGGTCTACCCAGCAAGCAAGAGTATGACGGACGGATGTCCATCACATAGAAAGTAGACTTAAACACCTCAGTCCCTATCTTGACGGGAATTTCAACCTCCCCATGGACCATTCTCTTCGAACCATCGAAAGCTCTGACAACAATATCACTCGGCTTCAACTCCAACCCTTCACAATCTAGTCGGTCCAAGGCCTTCTTAGGCAATACATTCAGCGACGAACCAGTGTTGACCAAGACATGTGCGAGAGTAGTTCCCCGGCACTCGACTGAAATGTGCAAAGCATCATTGTGGTTTCTACCTTTAGGAGTTAGGTCGGCATCAGAGAACCCTAGTCCATTGTCCGCAGTAAGGCTAGCCACGCAATTTTGAAATTGATCTGTAGAAGTTTCCTGGGGCACATGGGCTGCCTTCAGGAATTTTATCAGGGCTTTAGCGTGTGCTTCCGAGCAAAGTAGTAGTGCCAGCATGGAGATCTTTGAGGGGGTTTGCCCCAGTTGTTCTACCACATCGTAATCACTCCTTTTGATTATCCTTAAGATCTCATCCATTTCCTTCTTGGAGGTCTCCGGGATGACTAAGGGTTGAGCTCTCATCCTGACGAGCTCATCTTGGATTCCCTTACCTTTATCAGCAGCGGTAGGAGAGACAGTACTAGGAACAACAACATCTTCAATCAAAGGGGCTCTAGCAGAGAGTTTTATTGGTGCAGGGATGACCTTATCAGCTAATGAGGGTCCAAAGATTGCTCTTGGAGGGGCAATCTCTAGAGAAAATATTCTCCCGCTCCTGGTGATTTTGCTCGTGCCTGCAATGTTACTAATGCTGGCTTCTTCATCATCTGAACTTTCTTCAGTTATTTCAATTTGTTTGATACCATGGTAGTATACGTCACCGCCATAGTTCCATGGTATCGACTTCTCAGAAACATAGGGGACAGGCCCTGGCATTGTTATCTTCAAAGGAACAGATTTCGTAGCTGGTGTAATCTTAACAGGCTTTTTGACGGCCTTGGAAAGATTGGCGTGAATGGTTATGATTGAGACATCTTCAGTATGGGTTGGAGTAGCATAAACTTTTTCAAACAAAATTTGTCGACTATCCATAAGGCCTTGGATGCCTTTCTTTAGTAACGGACAATCAAACGGCAGAGAGTAACAACAATAGCAGTCTTCTTTACATCCCGGGAAGATCCCGGCCCTTAACAAATTCAACTTGATGGTTAACAAAGGAGTTATCAGATCATTAACATCAGCAACATACAAATCTTCTTCAATGGCATTGACATTTCGGCCGTGCTTCGGCATGGGAGCAGATATCACATTAGGCTTCTCCGGAGCGTCAAACTCTACCTCCTTCGCCTCTATCAGGTCTTGGATCTTATGCTTGAGTGCCCAACAATCATTGGTGTCGTGCCCAACACTGTCAGAATGGTAGGCGCATTTAGCATTAGGATGATAATGTGGAGAGGACGTATTCACATTCTTTGGTGCCTCCTTGATGGTGGCGAGATTCAACTTTAACAGATGGGGAAGCACTTGCGCTGGAGTCATATTAATGCGGGTGAACTGCCGTTGTGGCCGTTCCACCCGTTGCTGATTTGGTCTGGACTGGTTATAGCGAGGCTGCTCACTTGAAGGGTTTTGAATCATTACGGCCCCTACTGTCGGTCGGCGCTCAGTCTTCCCTGCTCTTCTCTGAGAATATACCACAGTTGTTTCCTTCTTAAAAGGCTTCTTCTCAACACCTGCAGCAACACCCTTCTGAATCTTTCCTGACTTGATGCCAGCTTCTATTCTTTCGCCTGTTAAGATCAAATCGGTAAACCCCGCGGAAGAGTTACCAATCAGATGATTGAAAAATGGCCCAGATAGGGTCCCTAGAAACATATCAACGAGTTCACGGTCGGTTAAAGGAGGTTGCACCCTGCCAGCCAAATCCCTCCATTTTTGTGCATATTCTTTGAATCCCTCGCCTGTTCCTAGCGACATACCCTGAAGTTGGGTACGAGTAGGAGCAAGGTCAGAATTATACTGGTATTGTTTGTAGAAGGCGGTGGCCAAATCTTCCCAATTTCGGACGCTGGTTCCCTCTAGCTGATTAAACCACTCCAACTGAGCTCCAGAAAGGCTGTCTTGAAAGAAATGAATCCAAAGGTTTTTATCTGCCATATAGGGTTGAATCTTTCTCACGTAGGACCTGAGATGCATTTTTGGACAGGACAGCCCATCATACCTCACAAACACTGGCACTTTGAATTTTGGGGGAATCACAATCCCGGCAACCAAACCCAAGTCTTCAAAATCCAAACCCGGTACTCTTTGTAGTTCCATGGCGGCCAACCTATCTTCTAAACCTTTGTATTTATCATCAGCCGGAGGGTATTGCTGATCAGAATAATCTTCATCCTCTTCGACCTCTTCTTCTTCCACATCGGACTCGGAAGGTACCGCAGCCCCACCTCCTTTGCTGGTTCCTTCATCAGAAGTAGGAGGAAATTCAAGCACTCTCCGAGCTTCTCCGTCAAATCTTCTCCCCAGAGTAGCCACCCCGAGTCTCTTCTTCTTCTTCTTCACTGGGTCTTTATTCCCCAGCAAGGTCTTGAGATCCTCCTGACCTTTAGCCAAGGTTGTCAGGAGTTGCTGAAACTGTGCATTCTGAGCTTGCAGGTCTTTGACTGTTTGCTCGAGATCCATCCTACTGAAATAAACAGCAGACAGATAAGGAAACCTGGAGTGAGACCTGCTTATGCACATGATGAATGGTATGCTTATGTATGCAATGCATTCAAGGATTTAGGACATTCAAAATTGTTTCAGACAAAGAAGAACGCACATCATATTAATAAGAAGAAATTTGTTAGTACATAAATGCCCCATGGGCCAAATATTACAAAATAACTTCTCAAGGCAAAAAGACATTGTGCATCCTCTTTGGTGCGATGTAGGTGTTGAGGGCCTCTTGCTCATGGAGTCGGCGGGTAAGCTCCAGAACCTTCTTCTCACTAGCGTAGAAGCTGGCTTCAAAAGTGTTTCGTTCCTCCTTGAGCTGAATCCAACTCTTCTGCATTTCCTCCCACGATGTAGGCATGTCAGGATGTAGGATGGTGTAGGAAACCTCTCCTTCCTTGACGGGCTCTTTAATCACAGGGAGAACATGAGGATAAGGCATCATTAGACTCTGGGCTCGGGCTCGTACCCACTTGAGATAAGGCTCAAGAGGGATGGAGTTCTTGTGTCCCAGAGTCTTGCCATCAACCTTGTTGGGCCTTCCCCAAGCTCTGATGAATCTTTGTCGAAGTCCTTGCGCATCGTTGTCGAAGTCAAAAACTAAGTCAGGAATCAACATGTCATGAGGGCCATCCCTCCGGGCATATCCAAATTGCCTCAAAGCTAGGCAAGGGTTGTAGGTGATACCTCCTCTGATTCCAAGTAAAGGAACATTAGGAAACTCTCCACAACGATCGACGATGATGACATTTTCTCTGGACCGAGAACACCAATGTACATCAGAGTGAGTAAGAGTCATCAACCGTTGGGACCACCTTGAGCCTTGGTCATTCTTCAAGACATATTGTGGAAGGTGCGAAATAAACCACCTTGCAAGGAGAGGAGTACAGCACATGAGAACACCCCTCTTTCTCATTGTTCGTGTGTAAAATGAGTGAAGAATGTCCCCAAGCAATGTTGGTATTGGATTTCTGGACAAGAAGATTTTGACGGCGTTGACATCTACTAATTGGTCAGGATTTGGGAACAAGACCAACCCATAGATAAGGAGTGCCACAATCTCTTCAAAGGCTTGAAGGTCCAATGAATTCCAACATTCTCATGCCTTCTCAAACAAGAATTTTGCTAAGAATCCTTTGACGCCGCTTCTGGTTTCCCAATGCCCCTTGATGTCGGATGGTTGTAGATGTAATGCTCGAGCAACATCTTACGGCTTTGGTTCCTTTTCCGTACCGTTGAAGGGTAGTTGATTAAGGATAGGAATTCTCAGGAGTTGAGAAAACTCCTCCAAAGTGGGCACCAACTGGTAATCAGGGAAAGTGAAACAGTGGTGAAGAGGGTCAAAGAACTGGAATAGCACTTTCATCATGTCTTCTTCAATGTTGGTGCTGACTAGGCTGAGCAGTCTACCATGTCTTTCACTGAAGGATGAGTTTTCCGGAATTCTTGAGGTGAGTTCCTTGAGTTGAGGGGAGATTCTCACAAGGTTGACTTGGATGGTATTTCTGCGAGGAATTTCCATGACCTGCAAAACAAGAACAAAGATGAAGATCCAAACCCTTGAAATGGTTAGTGAATGCATATGATGTTTTATGATGTTTATGATGTATGCACAAAACATATGTACAATCAAATCACACCAAACCCTAGTTTCAGGCTTGCATGGGGTTTCATAGGTAAGTACCCTCTTGAGTGTAGTTGGCTTAAAAACCTGTCCTATAAATAGTAACCGGGTTCTAAGGAGCTCAATATCACTGGATTGTTTTCATTGTTCATTGTTTTGGTTTAGCCACTTAACTAGCGACCAAAATATTCCAAGAAAACAACCCTCAATGAGTGTAGTATCGAGTATCTACCAACTTCGGACTGCACCAAAGCCGGTCATCTCACTACCCCTAATAAAAGGCCAAGATGGTCAAGTAAGGTTCTAGGTCATTAGTGCTTAGTGACGTCACTCAGCGGCCCCGTACTCTCCTTGATTGAACTCAAGGGTTACCGGTACTCACAAATATGTCACACTAATATAGCTATTGCTTCGACCGTGTCGGTATACCCCGCACAGTTTCCACAACGTATTGCTATCTATGAATGTTTCCCAAAATCCGGGTGTAGGATTGTAAACCCAAACAATAGAGCCAAGATATAAAGCAAACAATTCAAACAATTAGTCATGCAAGAGGGTGATCTAAGCCCTAAGGTTACTCCACTTTTAAAATACATTCCCCAGCAGAGTCGTTAGTTCTGTGATACGGTGGGAGAACTGACTATGGTTTTGCGTTTGTTTTTGCAAATGTTTCGGTTGAGCAAGAGTCGCCACCGACTTTTTATTTTATCCTAAGGAAAGGTTTAAAAAGCACAGCAAAAACCTTTGAGATTTTTCTTGGGTTCGGGGAGTAGATTATAGAAAGGGAAGGTATTAGCACCCTTTCTATCCATGGTTATCCATGGGCTCTTAGGTACTTGCTTAGATCTACTTGCCTTGGTTTTTCAATTGTTTGAAATGGTGCTTTGTGTGTGGCTTTGAAAATGTTTTGAAAAAGATGCCTTGTATAGGCTACCCTTGTAACAATTCTTTACTCGAATGTTTTACAAAAGGTGTTTGTCTTTTTGAAAAGATGTCTCAAGGGTTTTTGAAAGTTTTTTTTGAAAGTGTAGTGAGGTGTGGTTTGAAAATAGGCAAGTGTTTTGTTTTGCAAGTTGACAAGTACTTAAGAGCTATCTACCCTAAAGTTCTCAAATATTTTTGTTATGTTTTAACCCTTTTAGCAATTTTGTTCCACCATTGCATTTGGTGGACAATCTTGTGTTAGGAGATGAAAGGGACGGGCGTGGGTCATCGTTTAGACCATAATTTCAATAGTGCTAAGTATCTTTGGGCAATTTTTCCTTGAAAGGGACTTGATCGTTTTAGGCAACTTTTCGAAAGCGTCATCGAGGGACTATGATCAATTGATTTGTATTTGTTTTGCCCAAAGAAACCTAACATGCAATATGGCCCATTTATTGAAGGCAACAAGTGGAATACCCTAGGGGTGCAAGTGTGATATGTGTTGTCCATTTTCATGCTTTGATTATCTTTGAAATTAGGTCAAACTATTTTGTTCTTTTTATTTGCATACAAACCCTAATTCTAACATGGTATATTTAGAAAGCGTTAAAGTGCGAAAAGTAAAATTCCTACACTATTACAACACAATATGGGAAGGGGGGTACAAATGTTCAAATGGGGGTATTTTAGACAAGGAATTTAAACCTAGCTATTACATCAATTTTGGAATATTTACAAGATAATTAATTGCATCAATTAAATGGAAAATAAAATAAAGATGCAAAAATGCAAAAAGGGTTTTTATATGTATGGAAAAAAGATATTTTTTATGTCCAATAAACAAAAATGAATAAAATAAAAAAAAGTAACATTTTTGGAGTTTTTGTGCTTCAAGGGTAAAACCCTAATTTCATTAAATAAATATATTAACTATTTAATATGTATAATATTTAATAATTATATACAAAAAATAAAATAAAATGGAGTATATTCATAAAAAAGTATTTTTCATGTCAAATATTAATAAAATAAAAATGTATATATTTTTTGTATTATTTACCTAAATGTACTAATATATATAAATATCTTTATTATTTACTAAATAAATATTATATATGCAAAAATAATAATATTTAATATTTATAAAAAAAGTATATTTTGTATAAAATATTTTCAAAAGAAAAAATGAAATGAAAATCAGAAATAAAGTATATTTGCATTATTTTTCTAGTTTTTTTTAAATAATAGTATATATATATATATATTTATGTACAAATGTCCATATAAACAAATAAATACCTAAAAAATATAAAAATGGTGTAAAAAATATTTTTTATGTTTTTAATATTATTAGCAAAAATAAATAAGTCAGGGTAAAAAAAGAAAAGTCAAAAAATCATGCAAATAAACAAAATGGGCTCAGGGGGTATGAAATCAAAAATAAGGTGTGAAAAGAAATAACACAATAGGCCCAGCCCATGAAGACCTTTCTTCAACCTTCAGCCAGCTTCTTGTTCAACAAACTCGCGCCTGTACTCAAATTCAAACACCTGGATTCTTTGATCTTTTGCAAAAACTCTCAACATAAGAATTGTTAATCATCAAGCCACGATTCTAAATATGTAAAGAACTCATCCTAACTCTCAGAAATGAGAGAGAATTTTAACATTCCCAAATCTTGACCTAACTTTTCTTCCATATTCAGACCTTAAATTCTCATAGCTCAGGCAAAATAAATGAAAAGTAAAAGCATGTACAGATTCAGGGGCATGAGTAGAACACTTCTTATTCACAAACTTAGAGCTAACAATGCCTACACTAAGAGTTAGGAGTTCATGAATATACCTTCTCAGTTGAAGTTCTATCTGGCAATGAGGGAGCTTTCAGGGCAAGATGATTATCTGTACAGCTTGTCTGATGTGTGGTGATGCTATTCCAATGATTACTTTGCTTTGAAACACCTTGAATCGAGCTGTGGACCTTCAACTGCAAAACAAGAAAGTGAAAATGGTGGAACTGCCTAGAGGAGTTACAGGTCGTGTTTTAGGTTTGGGTTAGCTTCAAGTGATGCTAGGGAATGTGTTTGATGAGCTTTTAGCAAGAAAGCATGAAGGGGATGAGAGTTGGCACTCAAACTGCAGTGAGAACTCTGTTTGAGCAGTTTGAGGGTGGTTCTGAGTTTGTGGAGGTATTAGAGTCGTGTGCTAGCTTAGTTAGGATGTCTTGAAGGTGTACAAAATATTTTCTTAAGGTTTCTAATACTGAGATGAAAGTTGTGTTGTGATATGCTATGTTTCTTAACACTTAAGCAAGCAAAGGCCAAGTTGTGTTCTAGGCAGGTAGAGGCCCCCTAAACATGCTGCAAAACCTTGTCTTGATCATAGTGATTAGTCCCTAAACTTGTGCCAAGGGGATTTGATCTGTACTTCTTGGATTTGCATTATGACACAAAGCTTGCTTTTGCAAAAATGGCTAATTCACTTTTTCCACTTATGGCCTAATCTTGCATACAATGCTTGGATACACAAAATAAGGCTTTGGCACAATGAGTATGCATTAAATTATTGAGTGTTGAATGGTTTAGAGGCCTGTAATGTAGCATAAACCAAGCTGACTTGAAAATGCATAAGTTATGAACATGGAAATTGGCCAATTCAAAAGTGAGTTTTTGCCATATTGCAAAATTCGATTCTCTCAAGTCATGAGGTTGTTTGATGAGTTCTTGGATATTTTGGAAAGCTTGGAATGTATACTACAATCCATATTTGAAGTGAAAATTGAAATTACAAGTGGAAGTATATGGAAAATGGTCTTGAAGTTAGGTAGAAAACCTTGCCAAAATAGGTCAAATTTTCACTAAGTTAAGAATGGTTTAGTACCCTTATTCCAAAAATTGTAACTTGAGATACAGGCCTCTTTTGGGAAAACTTTGTGAATCAAAGTTGTATATTATGAAATAGGCTACAACTTTCATGTTTTGACTTTTGCTTGAATCCAAATAAATCTTGGTGAGAAAATGGGGCAAAGTTGGGAAAAAATTAGGGTTTTTCATAACTTAGAAAAATTCTAAGTTATGAAAAATTCTCATTTCAACCCTAATTTGCATTTTTTTTGATTTCTTGATGAACAAGTTTCATGATTTGGCATGTTTTGATGAAAAATGAATCTTGACTCTTGATTTTGACCAAAAAGTCAAAGTTTGACTTTTCAGTATACAGTCAAAATTGATCAATTGACTGGGAAATTCAACTGTCAATCTTGTGTACTTGGGATCTTTTGAACTTGTTGAGCATATCAAGATAATTCCATGGGGTCCTTGAGTCCATATGTGAGCTTGGTTTACCATTGGCTAGGTCAAACAGTCAAAAATTGCCTTTGTGCAGTCAACAACCCTAAAAATGACCATTTTGCCCTTTTGGTGATCTGATCAAATTTCTTATGGAATTGTGATCCAAACTTGATCAAATGGTCCATGTGAGTTCATAATGTTGATGTGGGTCAATTTTCATGAAATTTGACTGTCAATTGGCCACAGTTGACTTTTTCCCCAATACAGTTGATTTTTTAGGTCAACTGCCCAATTGACTGGGCAAAACTTGGAATCAAGGCTTGAAACTTGATGTGGATAAACTTGGGAGTCCAATATGAAGCAAGAAAGTCATCTTAGTCCATTTAGGTCAAAACATCTTTGTGCAAACACAAACCCTAATTTGGGTCAACAGTGCAAGGAGAAGTCTTGAGCAGATGAAACCCTAACTGGATCTTGATCTCCAAGGGCTTGGTGATGAGAAATCAATGAGAAATGGGAGGGAAAATTTTGGGGTACAACACTTACCATCTTTCTTCAGCACTGGAACCACGTTGGCAACCCACTGCGGGTAAGTAGTAACTGCTAGAAAACCGACATCAAACTGTTTCATAACCTCAGCCTTGATTTTCTCAGACATCTCTTAGCGCATTCGGCAAACTTTTTGCTTCACTGGAGGACAATCTTCCTTGGTGGGCAGGCGGTGAACCACAATATTAGTATCCAAACCAGGCATATCTTCATAAGACCAGGCAAAGATCTCAACATAGTCACGCAACATTTGAATTAATCCTCACTTGGCACTAGGCTCCAAATTTGCACCGATCTTGACCTCTTTATTGTCTTCCTCCGTACCCAAATTTACTGTTTCCACTGGCTCTTCATGCGGATGTATGGCCCTCTCTTTCTGAAGTAATAGTCTAGCAAGTTCCCTAGGCACTTCATAATCATCCTCACCTTCGTCCTCGGCTTGGTTGATCAGGCTTTCAAAGTCATAACTGGAAGTAGCAAAATCGTTATCAGTGGGATCCAGAGTGGATGTGGACCTGTATTACGATATGTGAGTGTGTTTAAGACAATAGTTGTTTTGCAAGATAGAAAAGAAAAACAAGGAGCACAAAATTTATAATGCAAGAAAGAAGTCCAATGCTTTATTGATGATATATGGAAATGACACATAATAAGCCCTCACAAACAAAGCCACGGTGTCTCGGGCAAGGCACCGGGCCGTAAAAGTTTCAAATTGTCTGTTACAAATCCAAAACAAAAGTCTATTACTGTGTAATAAGAGAAATGGGCACGAAGTCCTTTGCCGTCCAATTGCTTAATCTGCCGTCGGTAGTCGGGTAAATCCAGTTGTCGATATCTGACTCTTCTTCATCATCTCCAATAGCATTTACTCCCGCATCAAGTTTTGGCATAGGAGCCATTATAACATTAGGTTTTTCCAGCGCTTCAAACTCAATCTCCTTAGCTTCAATCAGATCTTGCACTTTATTCTTCAAAGCCCAATAGTTATTGGTATCATGCCCTGGGCTATCGGAGTGATAAGCACAGCGGGCGTTCGGATTATACAGCGGTGGTGTAGTACTGGGATTCTTTGGAGCCTCCTTCAGAGTCACCAAGTTGGTTTTCAACAATTGCAGCAGAATTTGAGATAGAGTCATATTGAGCCGAGTATACTGCCTTTGCGGTCTCTCCACTCTTTGCTGAGTGTTGCATTGTGGGGCAACAACAGGTCTTGATATAACTACCACATTAACTGCTTGGCGGAATTCGGGTCAATTTTGGCTTCTCGAGCTGTAAAATGCACTAGACTCCTTCTTGAAAGGCTTATTCTCTGTACTCGACGAAGCACCCTTCTGTATCTTGCCGCTCTTGATACCGACCTCAACTCTCTCCCCAGTCATAATCAATTCAGTGAACCCAGACGATGAACTACCAATCAAATGATTGAAATACGGACCAGACAAAGTCCCAAGAAACATATCCACCAACTCCCTATCAGCCAGAGGGGGTTGTACTCTTCCAGCAATATCTCTCCACTTCTGAGCGTAGTCCTTAAAACCTTCGCTCGCACCCATAGACATACCCTGAAGTTGGGTACGCGTGGTAGCAAGGTCGGCATTATACTGGTATTGCTTGTAAAAAGCAGCAGCAAGGTCCTCCCAGTTGCGGACATTAGCTCCTTCTAGTTGATAGAACCATTCAAGTTGAGTCCCTGACAGACTATCTTGAAAGAAATGAACCCACAAGTTCCTATCAGCAGTATATGGTTGAATCTTTCTAACATACGAGCGGAGGTGTAACTTCGGACAGGATACCCCATCGTACTTAGCAAAGACAGGTGCTTTAAACTTGTGGGGGATCACCACCCCAAATGCCAGACCCAAATCTCCAAAGTCCAACCCAGGTACCTTCTGAATCTCCATTGCACTTAGCCGGTCTTCAAGTTGCTTATACCTATCCTCAGTAGGAGGATACTTGTCTTCATCAAAGTCAGTATCATTTTCAGAAACCACAGGGCCAGGACCCTTCCTTTCCTCTTGATTCTCCCCCTAACTCATGTGGATCAGACCTGTTCACCCTGTCCCAGGCTCGTATAAATTTGCGGCTATGTCCCTCAACATCCCCCTTGAAGTCAAAGACAATGTCTAGAAGCAGCAACTCATGAGGACCATCCCTTCGATCTCGTCCAAACTGTCGTAAGGCCAAACAAGGATTATAGGTTATTCCTCCTCTAATTCCCAGCAATGGAACATTGGGGTATTCCCCACATCGATCAATGACAGCTACCTTTTCCATATCTTTAGTACTCCAAAGGATGTCCGTATGAGCAAGGGACATGATTCTGTAAGCCCAACCCATACCTTCCTCATTCTTCAATACAGATTTGGGGAGGTGAGAAATAAACCACCTCGCCACCAGCGGTGTACAACACATGAGAGTTCCCCTTCTCCGAACGGTACGGGTATAAAGAGCATGCAGAATATCACCTAAGAGAGTAGGCACTGGGTTACGGGACATGAAGATCTTGACTGCGTTCATATCGACAAAAGAATCTGAATTTGGGAACAGAACCAGGCCATAGATGAGGAGAGCCATGATGTCTTCAAATGCTTGAAATTCCAAACTATCCCAGAACTGTTGAGCTTGATCAATCAAGAACTTAGCCAGGAAGCCTTTAACCCCACTCTGAATCTCCCAGTTAGATACTACATCAGCCATTGTTAGATGTAGGGCTGAAGCAATATCCTATGTCCTAGGAGCTATCTCCAAACCTGTAAAGGTTGTCTGCTCTAGAATATATATGCCAAGTAAATCAGAAAACTCCTTCAAAGTAGGGACCAACTGATAGTCCGGCAAGGTGAAACAGTGATGCAACGGGTCAAAGAACTGGAACAAAATGCTCATCATTTGCTCATCCAACTTAGAAGTGACCAGGGTAAGGAGATGACCATGTCTTCTAACAAAGGAAGAAGTATCAGGAACCCTTGAAACCAACTCTCTAAGCTGAGCATGTATCTGCACGAAGCTGATCCGAATGGTATTTCTGCGCATAGAAGCCATGATCTGCAAAACAGAACAAAGATGAATCCCCTCGGTCTTTGAATTGGTTAGTATAACAAAATATGCATGTGATGTCATGATGCATGATGTCATGATAAAAACACACCACTGGTATCACAGATATCAAACATGGTAAGGGCAAACAAGTTACACAATAGCCCTTAAATTTCAGGCTGGCATGGATTTTAGGTACTAACCTCTTGCAGTTTAGTTGGTTCAAGCTGTCCTAGTAATAGTAACCGGGTTCTAGAGGTTCTCAATATCACTGACCATCCTCGATCGGTCATAGTTTCAGCTTAGCAATATTTTCTTGCGGACGAAACCATCGCAAGAGTATGGTCTCAATGAGTGTAGCATTCTGCTACTTTTCTATGGCCAAGTTGGTCAATTATAGGTTCTAAGGTCAGTTGATGCTTAATGACCCATTAGCAGCCTCATACTCTCCTTGTTCCTCCATAAGGGGTATCGGTACCAACTAGTGTGTCACACCAACGTAGCTACTGCTTCAACCGTATTGGTCTACACTATACAGTTTCCTCATAGTCTATTGCTACTTACCTAAAAGGTATCCCCAGATCCGGTTTAGGATCTATAGTAACTCCGATACAAAACCCACAAAGATAAAGCAAACATATCAAACAATTAAAAACAATATAATGAACTAATCTTAAGGTACACCCCACTAATTTAATCCCCAGCAGAGTCGCCGGTTCTATGATACGGTGGCCAGAACTGGGACGTGTTTCCCTTTTTTAAGGAATTGCTGGTTTGTGTTTTGCGTTTGTGTTTGCAAAATGTCGCGGTAAGCAAGAGTCGCCACCGACTTTTATTTTATCCAACAATGAAAGGAAAAAAGCACAGAAAAATTCCTTTTTCGAGATATTTGAGTACGGGGGGTAGATTATAGAAAGGGAAGGTATTAGCACCCTTTCTATCCGTAGTTATCTACGGGCTCTTAGGTACTTGCTCATCATTTTCAAAATTGTTTTCTTTGTGTTTGTGGGATTTTAAAAGATTTTGTTTTGACTTCGATTTAACTCTTGCTTCTGTCTTCAAGAGTGTAATGAAGTGTTTTTGAAAACTTTGTTTGAAAAGGGGTGTAAGTGTGAAAAAAGTTTGTTTTGATTGAGCAAGTACTTAAGAACTAATCTACCTACTCGAAAAAAGAATCGTTCTATGTTTGTTTCCTTTAGACAGTGCTATCCCACTATTAGTGAGTAGGTATCACCGTCGTTGGAGTTTGAGGGTCAATTTGAAAAGGGACGTACGATCACTAAAGCAATGTTAGGACGTCTTAGTAGTAACCCTAATGTCTTAGATCAATTACCCGAGGCAACAATATCCGAGGCAACTTTGATCTTTGGATAAAAGGACGACCACTAAAGCATCCTATACTCAATGACCGTTTACCCAAGGCAACCAAGTGGGAGTGTACCCTAGGAGTGCGCATGTGCGAGTGATTCAGTTTCAGATTATTTATCTTTGCACATTTTAGGGTTATCTAACTGTTTTAAAATTAATCACATACATTCTTGTCATGCATCCTAATATCATACATCTAACAATTAAATATTTGTGGAATTTAAAATGAGGAAGTTAAACTACGCTATTACAAGGCTTCGGGTATTTACATAGCCAAAAACAAACCCTTTGAAATTAAAGCGATAAATGTAAATAAACGTCCTAATTAAACTATTACAAACTGTAGGCAGTTACATCAATATGATAAATAATAAAGCACGCGAGAAAAATTAAGATCGGGAAGAAATTAGGGTTTTGACCCTTCTATCCTAATGAAAAGAGAAAATGTTTTTCGTTGTTTTTAATATTTTTTAAAGAAAAGAACTTAGGTTTTAAAAATAAATGCACAAATTAATTAGTGATTAAATTAATTAATAAAAATAATTACATGACCTATTTTTTATGTTTTGGTTATTTTTAGGAAAAAAGAAAATATAATTAAATTAGAAATAAAAACCTATTTATTCTAATTAATTTTAATTATGTACAAAAAGAAATTAAAGTTATCTAAATTAACAAACCTAATTAAATTAATTAATTTTTAATAAAAATAAAATCTAGACCCAATTTATGAAAAGTAATATTTTGTGATTTTTTAATAAAAAAGAAAATAATTTAATTGGTTAGTAAATAAATAAATAAATTAAAAGAAATAAAATAAAATCAAATAAAAAATAAAATAGAGAAGAGATATTGGGCCTGCAATTAGGGGGTGCAAAAATCAGAATTATGGGCCCAAAGATGGAAGTCCACGTTGACTTCCTGGATCCAATGTGATTGCTTTGACCTTGCCTTTGGTGTTCCTCCAATGATGGCCCTTGGATCTGGCCTCAGGACACTTGGCAAACTGGATTGTGAGGTCACATGATGGACCTTGGTTCTTGGTGCGCATCTGAATCTGAAAGGAAAAATAATAAGCAAACAAAGGGGGACCTGGGATTCGAACCCAGGTCCTGAAGCTCTTTCCACGCCCTCACTGCCACTGCACCACTTATGTTCGTTTGTACATAATGTAAATAGCAAATATTATAAAATAAATAAGCGAATCAAAGAGATAATGCGCGCGAATTTTCAAACGGACGAGTGAGGTGATGCCACGCCATCATCCCTGTCCTTGGTCCGTTGGTAAAAAGTCCCAGACTTTTACCTACGGACGTTGGTCCGTCGCTATAAGCCTGCACATTCTCAAAATCAATTATAGGCAATGAAATTCTGGCTACAGATACTCAATGTCACGTCCAATGTTATGACACCGTATCTGACTTACTATATGACAGTAAATACAAAAGCAGTAAATAACACAGTCAATTGTTTACCCAGTTCAGTGTGCAACAACACCTACTCTGGGGGCTACCAAGCCAGGGAGAGAATCCACTATAAGAGATGTTAATTCAGGAATAAACCAACCAGTTTATCTCCTTCACTTAAGACCTACCCAATGCAATTCTAATCTAAGTACAACTTAAACCTGAGTTCCTACTCACTCCCCCTCAATCACAGCAGTGATACATAGATCAATTTGACTTGAGAATTGATGAAGACACTCTTCAAAACACACACTTGATTAAGCTTCACAGCTTTTTAATCAAGTAACACAATCACTCGTGCTTCACAGCTTTGAGTGATGTACACAACTAACTTGACTCTGCTTCACAGCTTTAGTCAAGTAACATTCAAACACTCTTGCTTCAAAGCTTTGAGTGCTACACAACCCTTACAATTGAAACCTATTCCAAGGCACTTATCACAATGATAATTGCTTGGAGTACAATTAACAAATCTATACAGATTACAAAATTGATCTTCTACTCAATCAGCAGGGATAACTTCAAAAACCGCAGCTCTGTTGAATATATAGCAGCTGCAACTTCAGTTAGGGTTTCCAAAAACCTAGGGTTGATTCCGTTTGACCTAAAGACCAGGTCACAGTACTTTATTGATCAGGTTAGGATTGAGCTAGGTTACTCCTCAGAAAACGCAGGATTCTGTTTAGGAAGGACTGAGTTATTTCCTGAAAAAACTCAGACTTATCCAATCCTGTAATCCTGCTAGTTCAGAACAGGATGTCATAACATCTGTTATGACGTCTGAGAAAACCTGTCTGCTGATTTAGCAAAATGTGATCATTTTGCAAACATGCTCAGATACACACTTATAAACATCAGTATTTGAGTTACAATATTTTTCTGCACATGTACCTAAAGAGTTAGTACAACCTGAACTAGAATGTTATGACATCAGTCATGACATTCACACATACACTTGGAATTTACCAAAAATGCAAGCCAATACCTAAACACCTACAGGCAAGATAAATCAAAACTAAAGCCATGAATGGCTTCGTCTGGACCTGCTGAGTTCAATGATGGCCCTTTCATGGCCCAATTTTTCCTGTAAATAAAAATCCCAATTTGAAACAAGGAACCCTAATAATGGTGAAATCCACTACAGGCCATATAAATGCAATTAAACAACACAGAAAATTGCATATGTCTTAAGGATCAAGAATATACCATTAGTTCATGCTATCAATGCCTAAATTATGGAATTCAATTTCAAGAAAAGCTAGGTATCGTGACTGACTTACAGCGCGATATAGAGGCTGGAAATGCTTGATTTCGATTGCTTTCGCTTGCTGGGAATCTCAGGAAGTGATTGAGATAGCTAGGATGCCTGGAACACTGAATTCGATCCAACACTTTTGTTGTGATTTTTCAAGTTTGGTTCTCCTTGCCGCGCCTCCTTCTAACCTAGTTTTTGGCCCGCCTTCGTTCTATATGTATCAAGGAATGGATTAGGGTTGATAACTGATCTCAATCTTCCTCCATCAATGAATTGGATCTTGATTTGATACACCTTAAAAATCTTTCCAAAATTGTCCTAACATTAATCTTTTTGTCCACCCTAATGCCTTGCACGAGTTTGATTTGATGCTAGTTGTAATTGAAACCTGAAACAAGCACAAAATCTTTTGTTTTCAATATTTTGGATTTTCTCATGATTTATTTTGATTAAAATTGATTTAAATCAAATAAAAATCAAAATAAATAATAAAAACATGATAATGACAAGTGTCAAGGGCTAGAGATCGTGGACTATGTTGCCAACTCAAAAAAAGTGAAAAAGATTGGGCCCATTTGGCAAAATTTGAAGTTTTAGGCATAGTTGACTTTTGGCAATTTTGCAAAAAGGGTCAACTTCACCAATGCATAACTTCCTCAATTTTGACTCTTTGGAGGTGTTCTTAGACTTTTTAGAAACCTTGAGATGTCCTCTAATCAACCCTTTTGGTCTCATCTTAAGTTTATATTCCATGCTCATATATTAAGCTTTGATAAAAAAGGTGTTTTTGTTGACTTTCCAAAATGACCTATAATGTCCAAATTCATAACTTATTGTGAGTGTATATTTTGAACTTGGGAATGAAGATGGATTGTAGGGAATTTCATCCTCTTCAAAATGAGCTTTGGATTGGTCATTTCTCATAAAGTATGAGAAAGTTATGCTTGGTCAAAGTTGAGTTGACTTTTTCCTACAAAACCCTAATTTAGCAACTTTTGGTTCTTGATGAATTATGAGCAATCCTTGATGAATCATGATCAACCCTTTATCAAATGATGAAATATACTTCAAAATTAGGATGTTTACCAAAAATCTTGAAGTTTGACTGTATGTGGGCCACAGTTGACTTTTGCTCTAGCACAGTCGATTTTCAGGCCTTTGAGCAATTGACTGGGCAAACTTCCTCTGCAAGGCTTGAAACTTGACATGGATGATCTTGATAACATATTAAGACATTGGTAAGCATTTTTGATCACTTGGACTCAAGTATCTTGATGCAACATGAAACCTTAATTTGAGGTAGACTGTCTTTGGAGAGAGCTTGTCTGGCCAACCCTTGGACTACCTTGAGCAACTTGGGGATCTTTCTTGAAATGTTTTGAGAAATATGGGAGGGTAAATTTTGGGGGTACAACACAAGTAAAATTAAATCCTAAGTTACTATTACAACCATATCGAAATGGATCAGAATGTGCAAGAAACGTAAAATGGACTTGTTTTGTTTTTGTTAAGAGAAGAAAATAAGTTTGCTTAAGAAAATATTTTTAGTCTTTTGGTTTTAAAATAAATAAAAATAAAGAATGTGAATATAAAAAGTTTTTTTTTGTGTTTTTGGTTATATATAAAAAAAAGCTAAAAATAAAAATAAATGAGAGAAAAAGGAGTCAGAATCAGCACGTCGCTGAAAAGAGGAGGAACAAAAGTTCTGACTCTGGTATGCTGCAAAAGAGAAAATGTTAGTGAGAAAGTGGAGGGTCAGAAGTTTTGGGCCTGGGTACACCAAGTTCTGAGGTTGAGGGGTTCAGAAGCTATAGTATAGTTCGGAACCTAGAAGTTCATATATCTCTGGCAAGTCAGAAGTTCTGATGGTTTGAGAGAGTCTGGAAGTTCTGATGCAGTTGGAAATCTAGAAGCTCTAGAGTTACTGGAAAACTAGAAGTTCTGGCAAATTAGAAGCAAAAGAAAAAACATATGACACAAAGTAAGTTCTAATGACAAACTTCATCTCTTTCTCTATGCTGATCGGAACATCTTTAACTTAGTCATTTCTCAACAGAAGTGTGAAATGCAAACATAGAAATTATCAACATGATCTCAAAACATGCAATGTATTTAAGCTGGAACTCAGAAGCAGCGTGTATTTGCTAGTCCTGACTCTGACCCTAATTCTTCCAAGAAGTTCTTATCTACATTATTCTCTATTTAAGCAAAAATACATGAAATCTATGAATATATACATAATCAGAGTCAGGATGTCTACATTGTAATTTTGAAAATGCAAGTCTAACAATTCCTAAGTAATATGATGAGAGTCGGCAGGAGCTCACCTTGCAGCTGGAAAATGATCTATGAAATAGAGCCTGGTTATGACTAGGGTGATGTTCTGATCAGCTTCCTTCAATCCTCATAAAGCTAGAACAACCCTTAAGTTTGAACTATGGATGTCTGGAGCGTTCAGAAGCTATGTTGATGATTTTGGTCAAGAAATACTGGAGGAAAATTGGAGTTTGAATGCAAGAATTAAAAACTAGCAGGTTTTATATTTGTGTTTGCAGTTTTAGATTGCTGGAAATTTATAAAGGGGTTCCACAAATTTCTTTTCTCTATTTTTGACGATTCTCTCTCCAAAAGCCAACCCCTTGAACGTGTGATGGAACAAAGTATTTATAGATGGGTTTGTTGTGGTTTTGGGGGGGGGGGGGGAACAAAAGGGATTCAAACCTTTTTGGTATACTGTTTCATTGCTTTTTAGTCACAGTTTTCGTATGCCAATTTGATGCAAATATGGGGTTTGAGAAAGTGCATGCGTGGAATGGGTCAGCAGCAATTTGGAGCGTTGTGGCAGCTGGTTGCAGGATTGTGCCATAGCAGGGCAGCAGGTTACTTAAACGAGGGTTTGGGATTTGGTGATGTTCTGATTGCAGAATATCTGAAACGTAACCTCCAAATGCTGAAGCGACATCTTTTGACCAGAGCGTTGAACATAGCCTCCACATGCTGAAGAATCATGTTCTGACTGGAGCATTATGTTCTGACCAAAATGCAACGCTTCTGCATGTTCTGACTGAAGCGTTATGTTCTGACCAAAGAGCAACGCTTCTTCATGTTATGATTGAAGCATTGTGTTCTAACCAAAGAGCAGCGCTTCTGCATGTTCTGATTGAAGTGTCATGTTCTGGACCGTGTTTGCAACTTCTGACTGCACTTACATAGAGGCTGGCTCAGAAGTTTTGAAGTATCATATTCTCTAGACACTTAGAAAATTTTCTAAATGTTTAGAAAATTTGATTTTTTCAAAGTAACTTCTGACTTCTGATTTTTGATGAACCAATTTCATGCCTTAATGAAATATGATTCTTGGAACTTGATTTTGATTTAAAAGTCAAAGTTTGATTTTTCAGTGTGCTTTTGACCATTTTTCCCTTACGGATGATTTCCTTGAAAAGTGATGATTCAAGACTTGGAACTTGATAGAAGCAAAACTGAGAGTCCAGGATGAATATTTGAGAAATGGGAGGGCAAATTTTGGGGTACAACGCTTAGGATGAAGGAGGGTATTCTCTCGACCTTGGTCCAATTCTATGATCTGATGTATCATTGCTTTACTTTCCCCTACTATCAGTTGATGCCTACACTAGATGAGTATTCTTATCTGTTGGATTTACTTGTTACCAATCGTGTTTCTTTTACTGGTTTGGAGGGTGATCCAAAACCACATGAGATTGCTGCTTTGATCCATTAGGGGAAGTCTGAGGTGGAATCCCATATGACTACTAAAGGAGGGATTAAAGGATTACCAGCTCAGTTCTTATTGGAGAAAGCTCGTTACTTTTCCAGGATGAAGAGTACAGTCGCTTTTGAGGCCATCTTTGCTCTACTTGCTTACGGGTTGTTCTTATTTCCTAATGTGGACAAGTTTGTTGATGTTAATGCTATCATGATCTTCATGATTAGAAACCCAGTTCCTACACTGTTGGGTGAGGCTTATTACTATATTCATCTTCGGAATTCTTATCATGGAGGGATGATTATTTGTTGCACGCCTTTGTTATACCAATGGTTTATCTCTCATATGCCTCGGTCTGATGCTTTTTGGGATGTCAAGAAGGAACCCCGATGGGCTCCTAGGATCATGGAACTTACTCACTCAGATATTGATTAGTATCATCGAGCTTACTAGGATATAGATATTGTTGACAGTTGTGGTAGTTTCCCCAATGTACCTCTTCTTGGTACAAATGGAGGAATTAACTATAACCCTGTTCTTGCACGACGACAACTTGGTTATCCGATGAGGGATAAACTAAATAGTATTCATTTGAGTAGATTATTTCTGAAGGAGGGAGAAGACGATAAGGAAGCTAGGGAGCAGATTGTGAAGGCCTAGTGTCACATTCATAAGAATAGTAGGAAAGATTTGGGACCAAGAGGGGTTGTTTCTTTGGAACCTTATCTTCAGTGGGTCCAAACGAGAGCTATTCAGTTGAAGATGTCGTATTCTCGGGAAACACCTATGTCTGATTTGTTTGTGAAGACCACTGCTCCCTTATTGGATGATATATAAGAGCTACAACTTGCTTTGGTTAGGATGTAGTAGGAAAAGGATGCTTGGAAGAATAAGTGCCAAACTTTAGAGATTTCCTGTAGAGCAGACTTGAAGGAGAAAGAAGACTTGATTGAGATCCTTGAGAGTCGAGCGGTAGAGACCATGGAGAGGCAAGGGGATTTATTTTCTCCTAAGCCTCAGTCAGATGTTAGTTGCTCACTTCCCGATTCAGGTGATTGGAAGGAGGTGGCCACCAAATATGCTAAAGAAAACCAGAGGTTGAAGGCTCAGATTACCAGGTTTACAAGGAAGCGCCAGCGTATAGAGTGATCTCTGTCAGCTTTACTTCTTAGGGTTTTAGACTTTATTTTCATCTTGTACTTGGTATTGTTGAGACTTGTAACCTATTTTGAAGTTATTATAATAAAAAAATTCAGTATTTCAAATGTGTTATTACTTTAATATTTGCAATGTGTCTATAAATCTTTAAGTCCCTTGAAATATTAATAATAAAAATAAATCATGTGCACCACATAGCATGCATCATATTGCACATACTTCTTGCATTTATTATGCATATCCAGGTGTCTTACCAAGCTTCTTTACTTTAATAGCAAGCTGTCGCACCACGATAATACTTTGGCTAATTTCAGAAGGAAGATGGACAACTTAGAACAAGAGAACCGCGAGCTGTGCAAGGAGGTTTCTGCTTTGAAGGTCGGAATGGCCAATCTTACTGCTCTGATGGAATCTCTGGTGGCTGCTCAGAATCAGCCACCGAGTGTTCAACCTCAACCAACAAGGGCTACTGCTGAAGCTCCGACTGTTCATGTGTTTTCTACCCCAGCTGTTGTTCAGAATCGCATGCCTCAAGGTTATCCATGGGGAATGCCAGAGAATTCTGCACCTGAAGGTTTCAATCTTGATCCTCAAGAATCTCCAGTTATTCATACTATTGTTACTCTTGCACCTCCTATGGTGCATACTGCTCCTGCTGCACCTCCTTCAGAGAATATGGTCCCATTTTCTTTTGATGATATGAGTCGTCCTTTTCCTCCACCAAGTGAAGAGTTGGGTCTTTATGACATGATTGCTGATTTTCAAGAGCAGTTTGACAAGATGCAGAGGGAGATGAAGGCCCTCATGGGAATAGAGTTATTCAGGAAGAACGTGAATGAATTATGCTTGGTCCCGAATGTTAAGATACCTGCAAAGTTTAAAGTCCTGGAGTTCGAGAAGTACAAGGGCAACACTTTCCCTCATGCTCATCTGGTGATGTATGTAAGGAGAATATCTACCCATACTGATGATCAGCGTCTGTTGATTCACTATTTTCAGGATAGTTTGACCGGTGTGGTGCTGAAGTGGTATATGAGTTTGGATAGCGTCAATATCCATACTTTCAATGACTTGGGAGAAGCATTTATCAGACAATACAAATACAACATGGACATGGAGCCTGACCGTGATCAACTCAGGGCCATGGTTCAGAAATACAGGGAATCATTCAAAGAATATGCACAGACATGAAATGAGGTAGCCGCCCAAGTGATTCCTCCCATGGAATAGAAGGAGATGACTAAGATTTTATTGAAGACTCTAGGTGATTTCTACTATGAAAGGATGGTAGAAAGTGCGCTAACTGACTTTACTGAAATGGTAGGCATAGGTATCCGTTTAGAAGAGGCTGTAAGAGAGGGTCGTTTAACGAAGAGTGAAGGTTCTGGAAGTGCGAAGAAGCCATCTTATGGGTTTACCATGAAGAAGGAAGGAGATGTAAATGTTATCATACAAGAAAGGAGAGTTAATCCTCTTAGAAGAAATTATCAGCGTCATCATCAAGTTGCCTCAATTACCCCGGTTGTTGGTATAGCTCCAACCACTGTTGCTTATCAGAGACCATCCCAGCAGGGGAATCAAGGGTATAATCAGAGAAGAGAGTTATGACCTCATCCCTATGAGTTATACAAAGGTACTCTCGGTGTTAATTCAGAATAAGTTGGTTCAGACCCGACCACCTCCTGTTGTACCATCACCATTTCCTTGGTATTACAAAGCAGACCAAACATGTGCTTTCCATCAGGAGCACCAGGGCATAATGTTGAGAACTGCTATCCTTTGAAAACTGAGGTACAGAAATTGGTGAAGTCCGGTATTCTATATTTCAAAGATGTGGGCCCTAATGTGAAAGACAATCCTCTACCCAAGCATGGAGGAGCAAACGCTGTGAATATGGTGGCCGGTTGTCCCGGTGACTTCCAGATTTTTGATGTTAATTTGGCTAGAAGAGATTTGGTGAAAATGCACGCAGACCTCTGAATTTAGTTACTATACGCATGACCATGCCGGTTGTGCTATTTAGGATTATGATAAGATAAAGGCTGATTTGCAGGAGATGATGGATGAGGGCCTCATCATATAATCAGGCCTAGGGAAGAGTATGAAGACGAAGTAAACATGGTTTATGGATGTCCTGGAGAGTTTATAATTTTTGATGTGGAGTATATGGATGAGGATCTTGTACAATTTCATGTTACTTTCTGCCACATGGTTGGTTAGGTGGAACATCAGTATGGATCTTTCCGAATTTGCTGTCGGGACTCCTGAGGATGTTCAATCGTGAGGAAAGGTGTTCAATTATTTTTGGATAATGGAACTATCAAGGTTATAGGTCAAAGGGATGATTACCATGAAGTTGATGTGGTTGAGGTTTGTTTGGTTGAAGAAGAGTCAGACGATAAGTATGCCTCTGCAGATGAGTACTTCTCCTCAGATGAAGATTTCTTTTCCAGAGAGGACTCTTTAATGAATGATTGTGTTGAAGAGGGAGTAAATGTTATTGTGCCTTGTTTTGGTGCACCTGTCCATTTTGAAGTTGAATATCATAGCAAGCCAGCTATTACTCCATTGGTGATTAGTTTGTCGGGTCTTGTCCCCTACAAGTCAGATAAGGCTGTACCCTATAAATATAATGCTACAATTTTGGAGGATGGTGTGGAGTTTTCCATCAAGCCAATGCCTAATGTTGGAAATATTGTTGAAACTAGCAAAGTGACCCGCAGCGGTCGTGTATTTGCACCAGTTGTTCGTGGAGATGTTAGTATTGGAAAGAAAATTGTTGAAAATGTTGAACCCAAGAAGGAAGTAGGTGAATCTAGTGGAGCTACACTAGAAAAGGATGTGGATGATATTTTGAAGATAATCAAGATGAGA
Source organism: Vicia faba (assembly GCA_948472305.1). Classification (NCBI taxonomy): domain Eukaryota; kingdom Viridiplantae; phylum Streptophyta; class Magnoliopsida; order Fabales; family Fabaceae; genus Vicia; species Vicia faba. Next base: position 347,728,308 of record OX451741.1, read on the forward strand.
GACTATAAAATTGTAGATCATCTACTGCAGACTCCTTCAAAAATATCTATCTTGGCTTTATTGATGAACTCCTCTGCTCACAAGGAATCTTTTATGAGGGTACTGGACCAAGATTTTATGGAAAGTGACATGCCTATAGACCAATTCAGTAGTGTAGTAGGGAATATTACTTCATGTAATAACCTGAGTTTCTGCAATGATGAGCTGCCCGATGAAGGAAGGAATCACAATCTGGCCCTCCATATCTCTATGAATTGCAAGAATGATTCATTATCCAATGTGTTGATTGATAATGGATCCGCATTGAATGTTATATTAAGGAGTACACTTATGAAGTTGAAATATCAACAAACACCCATGCGCCCAAGTGGCATTATTCTGAAAGCTTTTGATGGATCAAGGAAATTTGTTGTTGGTGAAGTGAACTTGCCTATTCATATAGGCCCACATTTGTTTCAGATTACTTTCTAGGTCATGGATATTGTACCCGCTTATAGCTGCTTACTGGGACGACCGTGGATACATGACGCAGGGGCTGTCACTTTAACTTTACACCAAAAGCCGAAGTGTGTACGTGAAGGAAAATTGGTGATTATAAATGGAGAACATGTATTATTGATATCTCATTTGTCCTCTTTCAGCATTGTGGAGGCTGATGAAGCTGCTGTCGGAACCTAGATCCAAGATTTATCCATTGATTACATAATGGGAAATGGGAATTACATGGTTTCACTTAAGGATGTGCATCTAGTTGTGCGTAATGGTCATAGTGAGGTATGGGGACAGATTGTGGATCCACCTGTAAACAAGAACAGAGTTGGCTCAGGGTTCTCTTTGAAAAATGACAAAGGTAAGAGCATGAAGCTGAAGTCTGCTGCAGGCAAGTATCAAGACATCTTTCGTAGCAGAGGTTATCTTGATCCAACTGTTTCTGGGATTAATGCCATTGTGGAAGATGAAGCAGAGCCAGAAATGCCAAATTACGTTACTCACGAAGTTAAGGTTCAGAACTGGATCACCATTGATGTTCCCTCTTGCATACATGTTTCAAAGTGATTTGTTTTATTGATCTTTTTGAAAAGATTTCACTCTGCCCAAGGTGAAAGTATTAATATTGTATGGGCTTATTTGTTTGCTGTGACTTTTAAAATCAATAATAAAAGTTGTCTTTGTTTCCCAAATTGTGTCTTTATTTTCTGCTTTTTCTTGGAAAATGGTAATCAGAAAAAACCTTTCAAAATAAATAATAACTTAAATTCAATCTGCATGATCACTTGTTATATGTGTTAGTTTCTAAAAACAATCATAAATCATATGTGCAGATTAATTAAAAAACCCGTTGAATACAATGACCCTGCACCCTCTCCCAACTTTGAATGTCCTGTGTATGGGGCCGAAGAAGAAGACTATGATGAGATTCTAGAAGAGATATCACGGTTGCTTGAGCACGAGGAGAATGTCATTCAGCCATATAAAGAGCCATTGGAAGTAATCAATTTGGGCTCAGAAGAAGATCCAGAGGAAGTCAAGATCGGGGCATTGCTGCATCCCGATGTGAAGAGAAGGTTGATTGAGTTGCTGAAAGGGCATGTGGACATTTTGGCTTGGTCTTACCAAGATATGCCTGGTCTAGATACAGATATTGTAGAGCACCATTTTCCGTTGAAGCCAGAGTGTCCACCAATCAAACAAAAGTTGCGAAGAACTCACCCAGATATGGCAGTGAAGATCAAGGAGGAAGTTCTAAAGCAGATTAATGCCGGTTTTCTTGTGACATCAGTGTACCCTCAATGGATTGCTAATATTATCCCAGTACCGAAGAAAAACAGAAAAGTTCACATGTGCGTAGATTACAGAGATCTAAATAAAGCTAGTCCAAAAGATGATTTTCCATTGCCACACATTGATATGTTAGTGGATAGCACAACAAAATTCAAAGTTTTCTCGTTCATGGACGGATTTTCCAGGTATAATCAAATAAGAATGGCTCCAGAGGACATGGAAAAAACAACATTTATCACACCCTGGGGAACATTCTGTTACAGAGTGATGCCCTTCGGGTTCAAGAACACTGGTGCAACGTACCAGAGGGCTATGACAACCCTATTCCATGATCTGATGCACAAGGAAATCGAGGTATATGTTGATGATATGATTTCTAAAGCCCGGACTAAAGAAGGGCATGTAGAAGATTTGTTAAAGTTGTTTCAGCGTTTGAGGAAGTATCGTCTCTACTTGAATCCAAATAAATGTACCTTCGGTGTTCGATCAGGGAAATTGTTGGGTTTCATTGTTAGCCAGAAAGGGATTGAAGTTGACCCTGATAAAGTCAAAGCAATTCAAGAAATTCCAGCTCCGAGAACTGAAAAGCAAGTCAAAGGGTTCCTCGGGCATTTAAATTACATCTCCAGATTCATTTCCCACATTACTGCAACGTGTGAACCAATCTTTAAGTTGTTAAAGAAAGATCAAGGTTGTGTATGGACAGATGACTGCCAAAGGACATTTGAAAGTATTAAATAATATTTGCTCGAACCTCCTATCTTGCTCCATTCTATTGAAGGAATACCATTGATTATGTATCTGACAGTGTTAGATAATTCCATGGGTTGTATTCTGGGACAACAAGATGAAACTGGGAAGAAAGAGTATTCCATTTATTATCTCAGTAAAAAGTTTACTGATTGTGAGTCGCAGTATTCCATGTTGGAAAAGACATGTTGTGTTTTGGCCTGGGCGACAAAATGTTTGCGGCAGTATATGTTGAATCACACTACTTGGTTAATCTCCAAAATGGATCCAATCAAGTACATTTTTGAAAAGCCTGCTCTTACTGGGAGAATTGCCCGCTGGCAGATGTTGTTATCTAAATATGATATCGAATACCACACTCAAAAATATATTAAGAGCAGCATGTTGGTAGATTATCTTGCTCACCAACCAGTTGATGATTATCAGTCTGTGAAGTATGATTTTCCCGATGAGGATGTGATGTTTCTGAAAGTGAAAGATTGTGATGAACCATTGCATAAGGAAGGTCCTGATCCTGAATCCCGCTGGAGTATGATATTTGGTGGAGCTGTGAATGCTTATGGTAAAGGAATTTGTGTTGTGATTGTCAATCCATGTGGATCACACATTCATTTTACTGCAAGGTTGACATTTGATTGTACTAATAATATGGCAGAATATGAGGCTTGCATCATGGGTCTCGAGGAAGCTATTGATCTCAGAATTAAAATTTTAGATGTGTATGGCGATTTAGCTTTGGTAATAAATCAGATTAAAGGAGAATGGGATACTCGTCCCCCCGGCTTGATCCCTTACAAAGATTATGCTAGAAGATTGTTACCCTTCTTTAATAAAGTTGAATTCCATCACATTCCTAGGGATGAAAATCAAATGGCGGATGCTCTGGAAACTCTGGCTTCTATGTATCAAGTAAATGCTTGGAATCATATACCTCGGATTATAGTTCGGCGACTGGATAAGCCCGCTCATGTGTTTACAACAGAGGAGGTAGAAGATGAAAAACCTTGGTATTATGATATCAAGTATTTTCTTCAGACTCAGGAATACTCGATTGGTGCTTCGAATAAAGATAGAAAGACAATGAGAAGATTGGCTGGCAGTTTCTTCCTCAATGAAGATGTGTTATACAAGAGAAATTATGACATGGTCTTGCTCAGATGCATGGATAGACACGAAGCAGACATGTTGATGCATGAGATTCATGAAGGTTCATTTGGAACTCATGCCAATGGACATTCGATGGATAAAAAGATGCTAAGGGCAGGTTACTATTGGCTGACAATTGAATTTAATTGTTACAAATTTACAAAGAAGTATCATAAATGCCAGATTTATGCGGACAAGGTTCATGTTCCTCCGACACTTCTCAATTTGATCTCTTCCCCATGGCCTTTCTCTATGTAGGGTATTGACATGATTGGGATGATAGAACCCAAAGCTTCGAATGGACACCATTTTATCTTGGTAGCAATTGATTACTTAACCAAATGGGTGGAAGCAACTTCATATGCTAATGTTACTAAGCAGGTGGTTGTGCGCTTCATTAAGAATAATCTTATATGTCAGTATGGTGTTCCGAGCAGAATTATCACTGACAACGACTCGAATCTGAACAACAAGATGATGATAGAACTTTGTGAGGAATTCAAGATTGTCCATCACAATTCATCTCCATACAGGCTGAAGATGAATGGGGCTGTTGAAGCTGCTAATAAGAATATCAAGAAGATTATCCAGAAGATGGTTGTTACTTATAAGGATTGGCATGAAATGCTCCCTTTTGCTTTGCATGGATATCGGACATTTGTCCGCACTTCAACAGGACCAACCCTGTTCTCCCTTGTGTATGGAATGGAAGCAGTACTCCTAATCGAGGTTGAGATTCCCTCTTTGCGAGTGATAATGGAAACCAAGTTGTCAGAGGCTGAATGGGTCCAGAACAGGTTTGACCAATTGAATTTGATCGAAGAGAAGAGAATGACAACTTTGTGTCATGGACAGTTATATCAGAAGAGAATTAAGAAAGCTTTTGATAAGAAGGTAAAGCCTCGTGAATTTAGAGAAGGCGACCTCGTGCTCAGGAAGATCATGTCTTTTAACGTTGATTCTAGAGGCAAGTGGACTCCCAATTTTTAAGGCTCATATGTTGTCAAGAAAGCCTTCTGTGGCGGTGCATTAATTCTTGAAACTATGGATGGCGAGGAGTTCCCACGTCCCATGAATGCTGATGCAGTCAAGAAATACTCCGCCTAAATAAATAAAAGAACAACTCGCTAATTTGAAAACTTGAAAGGGCGACTTAGGCAAAAAAAAGAGCGTCTCGGTAGGCCGAAAACCCGAAAGGGCGGTCTAGGAAAAAATTAGAGACATAAACAGAATAAATTTCTCGCTAATTTGAAAACCTGTAAGGGAAGCTTAGGCAAAAGTTAGGGACTTTCTTGGCAAGTAACTACATCAGACAAGACTTGATCATTGAAGCAACAATCTTTTCGGATCCTCATAATACTTCGACGGAAGCTGCTGCTCAGGATTTCAAAAGTTGTTAGAGGGGATAGTGGTCATTGTATCTCAATGTATCTTTTCCATTATATATTACCATTTTCTGAACTTTGTAATCATCCATGGAGTCTCGCCATTCACAGACTACCATTTTATCAATGAAATTTGAGCTTTTGCCCAATTCTTTATATTTCTTGTTTTATTTAGCTTGCAAAGACTCCATTTATTATTGATAATAATTTTCAAAGCGAAAAGATTAAATAACAAAATTGTTTTTCAAAAATAATTTACAATTTGCTTTTACTTTAGATTTTATGATGCAAAAGAAAAACAAAAGTGGTGATCCCAGGAATGGACGAACTCCAGTTATTTTGAGAAGTTTGTATTTCCCCCGGGAAGGTTTACTCAGAATGTTTTCGCTGTATTGATCGGGACTTTATAAGTCTGTCGGGATACTAACTGCAAGTATACAGTTCAGTCGTTCTAGTTTTAAAAGATTATCGAACCCACAGAGACTGAGGATCAATCGCATACGATCTAATGCTACATTTTGTCTAACTAAGCGATGAATATTCGATTTTTGGGGGAAACAGTTTAATTAAAAATAATAGTACTAATTATACCGGTGTGTGATAATCGTACTTAGGGAATTCGGTGAATCGCTTGGCCTATAAAGTATTTCGGTAAAAGCTAATTGTTTAAAAACCTGAGACATACACTCTCGTGTTTATGAAATAAGTCATGCTACTAAACCTAGTGGATGCACTTTAAATTTAATAACACTTTTTGAAAACAATTTGAATTTAATTAATTTATTAAAACACTCTCGTGTATTTAAAAATCAATGCTTCGTTACCACTATCTGGGTTGAACCCCAGCTCTCGCATGCAGGTTCTTGCCTTAATTAATTTCCAACTCTCGTGGCAAAATCGTGTTAATTAACCTCTCACTCTCGTGACAAGGATAGTTAAATTAATCTTGGAAATTGGAAACCAGAAATTGTTTTATAAATATTTTTGGCCAAGGTATCACTGAATTCTTTCATTTCTTACAGTCACATACCGGTATTAATAATTTAGCCAGACATAATTAACTTGGAAGCAATACAATTCAAAATATAATTCATAACAACAATTGGCATAATATAAAAACTGAATAAATATTAATTTCAATAAAAACCTGGAATCAAAGTTGCTATGGTAATCTTGAAGTATTACAATAATCCTTGAGCTTGATTGCAGTAAATAATTCGTGTTAATTCTTGAAGGAAGAATTAACACTTAAAACTAAAAACTAAAACTTGAAATGAAAATTACAGGAACGTGAAAACAATATTCCAAAACAAGGAAATGGAAAATAATTGCAAAAGAATAGAAATTTGGTCTATAGAAAATTCTTCGACCCCTGCAGCTTTGCACTACCATACATATATATAGCAGAGGAAATGGCAATTGAAAGTGTCTTGAGAAGAGGCTTGAGTGGCGTGAAAATAGGATGCATGGTTACTGAGTGGAGGAAATATTGGAGAAGGATTCTTCCTCACGTTGCCCACGTCTCCACCAAAGCATAACGTTCCTCTTTACGCGCGTGACGGTCGTCACAGGTGGGTGACGGTCGTAATGCGCTTAAATAGCGCATTACACTCGTCAACAATGTGTTACGAGCGTTATTTCTAGTTGGGGAGGCGTGACGGTCGTCACAGGGTGTGACGGTCGTCACAGGTGCAAAAATCCAAACTTTGTATTTTTAGTTCTTTTTCTCTTTGTCTATTGTCTAGCCTTCTTCATGTTGTCCTTTTCCATTGGTTTGAGTTGACAAATGTTATACCTGTAAAAAGACAAATAAACTCGGAATAATCGGGGGTTAGACGACTTAATGTAATATAAAATCGGTAAAAAGCATAGTAATTATACGATACGTTTTCTCGTTATCAAATTCCCCCATACTTAAACCTTTGCTTGTCCTCAAGCAAGTAGTCATTCAAAAGGTCGGACAAGTTTTGTCAAGCGCATATGCATGACATACCTTGGATTTTTAAAGCAATTTCGGGAAATCCTCATCGGTTCGACCAATACTGGACTGAAACCCTAAATATACGCTAATGACACAAGAAATAAGCTTAGTCGTAGGCTTCCATTTAAAACGAGCTATCCAACAGTTCTGTTATAATTCTGCCCAGAGTTCCTCGTATCTATTTCACCCGGTTTCGTTCTGGCGCAGTCACATTAAGCCCTTTGTCTTAGCACGCACGTAGTGGAGTAACCGGTTAGTGACTTTGATCCTTTTAGCACGGGGTCTGGTACATGAATGTGGCAACCCTACATATGTTATCCAAGTTGGAGGTTATGGGGGATCGGGCCGTAGCACGCCCTACCGAGTTCAGAACCAGATACCTCTGAACCAACCAACACTGGATTCCTTCATTATTTGCTCAACTCTTATATGTGACCGTATATTTTGGTGCACAAAATTTCTTTTCTTTTAGCAGCGAGATAGGAAGGATATTTTTAGAATCAAGCATCAAACACTTATATTCATCGATTCTCCACGTGGTTTGTGTCAAGACGGTGCTGACTGCTAGTATAAACTACTAGGGGTTACTCTAGAACTTAAAACTCCAAATATCGGTATAATGGTTATTGAAATGGATCGCGTAAGTAGGAAGTCTACGGTGTCATAACCGTATCGATCTTGTTATGTCATTTTCGGCTTCCTCAACTGGGATTTCGTTAAAATAGGTATGTCGGGCTAATGCGAAGATAAAAAATTTTCGGTATGGCTAAATAAAGCGAAGAATTTGAATCGAGACATATCGTAAAAATTTACTAGTTTATAAAAGATGGAAAGGTACCTCTCCCACACTAAATCCGACATTATCCTCAATGTTGCGGTATATAGGCGGGGAAGTACAATTACAAATACAAACAGAAAGGAAATGAAATAGAAAAAAGTAAACTACATAGAAAATAAGGAAAACGACTGGTGACCACGTCCTCGACTCCTGGTGCGAGAGCGCCTGGTAGGAGTGGCTTATGTGTCAGTATCCTGGTAACCAAGGGTGCTGACGTCCATCCTTAAGGAATTAAGCTTTGACAGGGCCTCATCCAACCTCTCATTCATGTTTTGTTGCCGAGTCAAGATTTGAGTGTTTTGAGCGCATAGATACTCATATTGCTCCTGTTGTCTTCTTTCAAGCGTTGCGCTCATTTAAAAACTGTAAAAAGTAGACTTGTTTAAAATGAAATCATAAACTGCCTAGAAACATAAAACACAAGGTAAAAATAAGTGCTGATTCTGCTGCTTCATCCCAGTCGCGTCTTCAAGTCTTCGAAAGCTGCATGTATGTGGAAAAAAACTGTTTCACAGTTATATCAGTTAAGCTTATCACGTCCATACGCATACCCTTCAACTCATTCTTGATTCCATTGATGTCCGTCTGATAAACATCCAGCGTAGAAAAGATTTTATTCAAATTTTCAGCATATTCCCCTTTTGTTATTGCAGGGGCATCAACTTCCTCTACGATGTTGTTACCATCATGGTAACCAGGAGGGGTCTCGGGGTCACTCTCATCAGACATTGTGGTATCATAAACTTGGTAGGATTGGGGTGTCTCAGGTGTCGAAGGGTGGTCGGGAGGGTTAAGCTCATACACCCAATTGTTCCGATTGTGGGCACTTGTTTTGGCATGGTTAGGAAGTGTAAATACCGTGACTACTTCTTCCCTTATCAAGTAATCGAAGGATGCAGGACCTAGGTTACCTATTATTCGTAGGTGGAAACAAAAATTAATGTTCATAGGGCGGATTGAACCAAATTGTGTGCACCTATGTAGCTGGTATCTAAGTCCGAGGGCGTTAGCAATTATGGTAACAAGGCCTCCTATGATGATTGGCTTGCTAGGGTTCTTGGCAATGCGGGTAAATGTCTGCATTAAGAATGGCACTGCATTTACAGGTCGGCCCTGGGTCATACACTGCAGCAGAAAATATCTCATCTTTAGATACGGCAGTGCGGTTCTGTTCTTTGCCGAAAATGGTATGTGCTAGAATTTTGTGGAAATAGCGGATAGCAGGGTTGTGTATTTCATACTTATCCATGCTATCCGGCTCATGGTGGTAGTTCCCGGTTTAAGTCCCCAAAAAGTAGTCTAGCTCAAAATCCATTAACTCTGCCTGGGTGGTAGAAAATGCAAAAGGTCCGCAAGGGAATCCTAGAAGGTTGGCTTATTCTTAATGGGTATAAGCAAATTCAATACCAAACAACCCTAAGGCTATAAATCCCTTTCTAGTTCTGAAACCGCGCTCGGGTATATGAACTAAAGAGCTCATAAACTCAAGGGTGAGCTCGCAGTATGTAACAAACCTAGATTTAATGTGGGCTTTTTCCACCCCAGCTGGCTAAACAGATAATGGACACTATCCTTAATGCCTAAAGTGTCCATTGGTGGTTCATCATAATATAAGGTCATACCAATATTTCTGTGTGATAATTCCTCAAACCTCCTCATTTGGTTCCTGCCTCTAAAAGTGGTTTCCATAGTAAATAGCAAAGGGGGAAAGCAAATCAGGGGAGAAGGTAGGATAGAAAAAGACTTTTTCAGAAAACCTGTAAAGTTGATTGAAAATCAGCAGCAGTTGTATAAATTTTTTTTTTTTTTTTAGAAAAGATGAAAAACAAAATAATGAAAATAATGCTTTAAAAGAAAACGAATATAGAAACAGAATAGAAAGTTAAAGACAAAAACAAACAGAAACAAACAGATGGGTCACCTCCCACGCAACACTTTGTTTAACGTTATAAGCCTGACGAATAGGAGTGCAAGCACTCATGGTGGTTCTCTCTAGGATGACTCCTCGGTTGAACTTTTAGTAGTTGTCTTTTTCCATGGCCACTTATCAAGCCATCTCACATATCCCTCACCTTTTCTTTTCTTTCTTTTGTGGGGTGGTTCATTCTTCTGAACTTGTGGTGGTGGTTCTGGATCTATCCTAAGTATCAACTTTTCAAGTTTGGGCTTAGTGATTTCATCCACCACCTCAAAGGTTAACCTTACCTTCTTAACAGTAATTATATCCCTAGTTTCACGGTCATCTAATTTTCTCTTTTTATGCAAGACTTTCAACAAGGGTGCATTAGTGTGGATATTTTCCAATACCTTCACATACGTTTTAGATTTGGAGTCTATCTGAGCTTCCATAAAACTTTTCGAGAAAGGAAACGGTGGGGTATAGGGGTGAGGCATAACAATAGGTGCTCCCTTTTCTACCTCTTCTACAACCTCCCTTTTAGATGGTGTTGGAGGATTTTTCTTAATCTTTACTCTTTCCTCATCTGAACTTTCCTCATCCACATCATCACTCTCCTCAACCTCATTATCACTCTCCTCAACCTCATTATCGCTATCCTTAGGATTTTCAACCAATTTTTCACTACTGGTTGTTACAACATCCAATTTCTCCTCAGGGAAGGGTCCTAGAGGGTTTTGTTCAAGCTGGGAGATTTGGGTCTCTAAGGCTATGTTGTGGGTCGCGAGCGAGTCAACCACAGTGGTCAGTTGCCTAAGGTTTTCACTGTTTTGAAGACTTTGTTTTCTAAACTCTTCGTTCTGGACAGTTTGTGTCTCTACAAAGTGCTCCATCAGAGATTCTACCCTAGAGTGAATTAGCGTCGCGTCGGAATCCTCCATTGATGTTTCAAAGTCGAAATCATGTGATTCTTCTGATTCTTCAAATTAAGATAGAGTCGCATTTTGTGTTTCCGTAAAGCGCTTTATCATCATTGATATTTCATTAAAATTTCCCATTAATATTTCGAGGTCGGATTTATAGGATACTTGCGTCTCCTCGAAATATTGGGTGTAGTGATTGTAGGGGAAATTTGGTTGAGGATAAGTTTGGTTGGAATTATAATATTCTTGCGATTCCTCAAAACATTGGGATTGGTGGTTGGAAAGGTAATTCGGATGAGAATGAGTCTGTGATGCATTGAGATTCTCCAATAGTATTTCGAGGTCGGATTTATGGGATTCTTGTGATTCCTCGAAATACTCAGAGTGGGGGTTGTAGAAAAAATTCGGGTGATACATAGTAACTGGGATAAGATTTGTAGATGCAAAGGCTCGCTTCGGGAGTGAGTATTTGGAATACAAATTGAAAGAGGGTTTTTGTTGCCTAGTCTAAACGCGTAACATAAGAATCGTACTTAATTGATTAATCCGTCCCTGGCAACGGCGCCAAAAACTTGATCGGGACTTTATAAGTCTGTCGGGATACTAACTGCAAGTATACAGTTCAGTCGTTCTAGTTTTAAAAGATTATCGAACCCACAGAGACTGAGGATCAATCACATACGATCTAATGCTACAGTTTGTCTAACTAAGCGATGAATATTCGATTTTTGGGGGAAACAATTTAATTAAAAATAATAGTACTAATTATACCGGTGTGTGATAATCGGACTTAGGGAATTCGGTGAATCGCTTGGCCTATAAAGTATTTCGGTAAAAGCTAATTGTTTAAAAACCTAAGACATACACTCTTGTGTTTATGAAATAAGTCATGCTACTAAACTTAGTGGATGCACTTTAAATTTAATAACACTTTTTGAAAACAATTTGAATTTAATTAATTTATTAAAACACTCTCGTGTATTTAAAAATCAATGCTTCGTTACCACTATCTGGGTTGAACCCCAGCTCTCGCATGCAGGTTCTTGCCTTAATTAATTTCCCACTCTCGTGGCAAAATCGTGTTAATTAACCTCTCACTCTCGTGACAAGGATAGTTAAATTAATCTTGGAAATTGGAAACCAGAAATTGTTTTATAAATATTTTTGGCCAAGGTATCACTGAATTCTTTCAGTTCTTACGGTCACATACCGGTATTAATAATTTAGCCAGACATAATTAACTTGGAAACAATACAATTCAAAATATAATTCATAACAACAATTGGCATAATATAAAAACTGAATAAATATTAATTTCAATAAAAACCTGGAATCAAAGTTGCTATGGTAATCTTGAAGTATTACAATAATCCTTGAGCTTGATTGCAGTAAATAATTCGTGTTAATTCTTGAAGGAAGAATTAACACTTAAAACTAAAAACTAAAAACTAAAACTTGAAATGAAAATTACAGGAACGTGAAAACAATATTCCAAAACAAGGAAATGGAAAATAATTGCAAAAGAATAGAAATTTGGTTTGTAGAAAATTCTTTGACCCCTGCAGCTTTGCACTACCATACATATATATAGCAGAGGAAATGGCAGTTGAAAGTGTCTTGAGAAGAGGCTTGAGTGGCGTGAAAATAGGATGCATGGTTACTGAGTGGAGGAAATATTGGAGAAGGATTCTTCCTCACGTTGCCCACGTCTCCACCAAAGCATAATGTTCCTCTTTACGCGCGTGACGGTCGTCACAGGTGGGTGACGGTCGTAATGCGCTTAAATAGCACATTACGCTCGTCAACAATGTGTTACGAGCGTTATTTCTAGTTGGGGAGGTGTGACGGTCGTCACAGGGTGTGACGGTCGTCATAGGTGCAAAAATCCAAACTTTGTATTTTTAGTTCTTTTTCTCTTTGTCTATTGTCTAGCCTTCTTCATGTTATACTTTTCCATTGGTTTGAGTTGACAAATGTTATACCTGTAAAAAGACAAATAAACTCGGAATAATCGGGGGTTAGACGACTTAATGTAATATAAAATCAGTAAAAAGCATAGTAATTATACGATACGTTTTCTCGTTATCATGTATTGGGTTTGTGACTCCAGTGTCCCCAGTCAAGTCTTGGTTCATTTTTCTTCTTTTCTGAGTTTGCATGATATGAAGACTCGATCCAAGATTTCTCTAGTGAAGGTTTTGCTTGTTTGATAGAAGTTCTTTCTTCCCAGAGAAGTTGGTACAATAATTACTCTCAAAGAACGCGTGTCTCTGGTTTCTCCAGTAAAGAACGTATATTGGTTTCCCCTTGAGAATGTGGTGTTGACCTCCCCAATGAAGTCAGCATGAAGTCCCCAGTTATTGTCTCGATGATTGGGTATTATATGCCTTAGTGAAGTTTGTATGTTTTTTCTCCTTCAAAATGGGCCTGAATTCCCTAATGAATGTTTTGATGATTTGGTGTCCATCTGCTTTACTTGAAATTAGTTTTGCAATCCCCAGTAGAAGTGTTATATTTGAAAACATTTATTTCCCCGTTGAAGTATGAGTACTACTCCTTGGTGAAGCCTGGAGAAGGATGTTATATCCCTGTATCTGTACTATTTCGTCACTATACTATGTTTCTCCCCAGTAAAGTTAAGCCATGCAGTAAGACTTTGTTTCCTCATTTGGTGCTTATTTCTTCTTTTGGGATGATCGTCTTGGATGTGATTTGGCCGAGTGTGGTGGGCGCTCGAGTCGGTTTTGTTTGTGTATTCCCAGTGTTATATATCTGTTTTGTCAGCATATATATGATAACACTCATATATTCATACATACGTCATGCATATTTAAATTTAGCAAATTATTGTTCATTCGCATTCATTAATATTTTGTGGACATATCACTATGTTTTGCAGAGTTGTGTTGTCCTCCATCTAATAGAGTGTTGGCCTTAAGCAAAAAGTGTATATTCTTTCAATTTCCCCACTGAGTTATCCCTCGTAGAAGATTTTTGCTTTCGCCTTCCTACGCAGCTTTTTATCTGGATAGATTGGATTTCCCTCTTGAGTTTATTTCTCAAAGGATGTATTTTGGTAGACCGTTTTACTCCAGTTTATTTCTGGATTGAATCTTTGTTTCCCAACATTTTTATTACTTTGGATTGCTGTAAGCTTTGAGTTTTGGTTTGAGAATGTGCATTTATTTTGCACGAGAAGAGTTATCTCCTCAGCAGGAGTATATTTGCATTTCCACAGGAAGTCATGATTCATTCCCCAGGAAGTCATATTGTTTCCCCAAAAGTCATTTTTATAATCCTTCCTATAACAGCAAGTAGCAGGTCTCTTTATTTGAGACAACTTATACATTACCCTTTCCAGGCAGAATGCCTTGGTTAAAGAAGAAGTTGAGAACCATTCTAGGTGAAACGCTGGGATTTTTTTGGAAAAGACTTGTTATCTTTTTGCTACCTTCAGTGAACTTTGGTAGTTCATCGTCAGTGAATGGCGATGCTATGATATATTCTCTTTCTACCTTCAGTGAAAGTTGGTAGGTCACCTTCAGTGAAAGTTGGTGTTTGTTATCTTTTTGTTACCCTCAGTGAATGTTGGTAGTTCATCATCAGTGAACGGCGATGCTATGATATTCTCTTTCTACCTTCAGTGAAAGTTGGTAGGTCACCTTCAGTGAAAGTTGGTGCTTATTATCTTTTTGCTACCTTCAGCGAACGTTGGTAGTTCATTGTCAGTGAACGGCGGTGCTATGATATTCTCTTTCTACCTTCAGTCAAAGTTGGTAGGTCACCTTCAGTGAAAATTGGTGCTTGTTATCTTTTTTCTACCTTCAGTGAACATTGGTAGTTCATCGTCAGTGAACGGTGATGCTATGATATATTCTCTTTCTACCTTCAGTGAAAGTTGGTAGGTCCCCTTCAGTGAAAGTTGGTGTTTGTCATGTTTTTGTTACCTTTAGTGAACGTTGGTAGTTCATCGTCAGTGAACGATGATGCTATGATATTCTCTTTCTACCTTCAGTAAAAGTTGGTAGGTCACCTTCAGTGAAAGTTGGTGTTTGTTATCTTTTTGCTACCTTCAATGAACGTTGGCAGTTCATCATCAGTGAACAGCGATGCTATGATATATTCTCTTTCTACCTTCAGTGAAAGTTGGTAGGTTACCTTCAGTTAAAGTTGGTGTTTGTTATCTTTTTGCTACCCTCAGTGAACGTTGGTAGTTCATCGTCAGTGAACGGCGATGCTATGATATTCTCTTTATACCCTCAGTGAAAGTTGGTAGGTCATCGGCAGTGAACGTCGATGATTCTTTCTCTCTACCTTCAGTAAATGTTGGTAGCTCACCGCCAGTAAACGTCAGTGTTGTTATTTATTTCCTCTTCCTACCTTCAGTGAACGTTGTTAGTTTCGCCTTCAGTAGAAGTTGGTGTATTCTTTGACTTTTTATCATCCTCTTTGAGTCGGGTCTTTTGATCCACCAGTGATTTATTTTCCTGGTCGGGTTTCTCTTTTGTTTCTCTATTTCCTTTGTTACATCCCCAGTGGTGTTTTGCGTCTCTTTGATTTTGTTCATATGCATTCACGCTCATAAGCATTGCATGGCATCTTAGGGCCGAAAATAGGGTTTGTTTTATATTTAAGCATCTTCGATCGCGTCGACACGAAGGATTTTAACCTTCGTATCTTTGGATAGAAGAAACTTAAATAAGGGCAGTTGTTATACCCTAATTTTTGGCCATAAGATCCCTTCATCATACCATTTTGATTCAATCACAACAAGATCACATTAGGGCTTGTGGTTCTTCTCCCTATCTTTAGCTTTGCTCTTTGAGGAATCACCAAGCACCTTGATTTATTTTCTTTTGTGATCATGAATATTTTTTCTTGATTTTCCTTCTAATTAATAAAATACAATGTTGGTTTGTCTTACTTGTTGACAATGCAGGTACAGGCAATGTGGCTTAGCAAGTTGATCCATGGGTTCATGAGTTTATTTCCATGCCCTAGTCAATAAAGCTTGAGAAATTCAAACCTCACCATTGAAGTTGTTTTGGAAGGGATGGCATGGCAAGGTTTATTTTGGTTCCCTACATTTCCAAGTTATCAAGATTGATTCAAAAGTACAAGGGGTTTGAAATTCTGGCTGCAGATACTCAATGTCACGTTCAATGTTATGACACCGTATCTGACTTACTATATGACAGTAAATACAAAAGCAATAAAGAACACAGTCAATTGTTTACCCAGTTCAGTGTGCAACAACACCTACTTTGGGGGCTACCAAGCCAGGGAGGAAATCCACTATAAGAGATGTTAATTCAGGAATAAACCAACCAGTTTATCTCCTTCACTTAAGACCTACCCAATGCAATTCCAATCTAAGTACAACTTAAACCTGAGTTCCTACTCACTCCCCCTCAATCACAGCAGTGATACAAAAACCAATTTGACTTAAGAATTGATGAAGACACTCTTCAAAAACAAACACTTGATTAAGCTTCACAGCTTTTTAATCAAGCAACACAATCACTCGTGCTTCACAGCTTTGAGTGATGCAAACAGCTAACTTGACTCTGCTTCACAGCTTTAGTCAAGGAACATTCAAACACTCTTGCTTCAAAGCTTTGAGTGCTACACAGCCCTTACAATTTGAAACCTATTCCAAGTCACTTATCACAATGATAATTGCTTGGAGTACAATAATCAAACCTATACAGATTACAAATGATCTTCTGATCAATAAAAGGGATGCCTTGCAAAACAGCAGCTCTGTTGAATATATAGCAGCTGCAACTTCAGTTAGGGTTTCCACAAAAACCTAGGGTTAATTCCGTTTGACCTAAAGACCAGGTCACAGGACTTTATTAACCAGGTTAGGGTTGAGCTAGGTTACCCCTCAGAAAACGCAGGATTCTATTCAGGAAAGACTGAGTTATTTTCCTGAAAAAACTCAGACTTATCCAACCTGCAAACCTATTAGTTCAGAACAGGATGTCATAACATCTGTTATGACATCTGAGAAAACCTGTCTACTGATTTAGCAAAATGTGATCATTTTGCAAAATGCTCAGATACACACTTATAAACATCAGTACTTGAATTACAATATTTTTCTACAAAGGTACCTAATGAGTCAGTACAAACTAAACTAGAATGTTATGACATCAGTCATGACATTCACACATACACTTGGGTTTTACCAAAAATGCAAGCCAATACCTAAACAACTACAAACTCCCCCTTTGGCAGATTTTTGGCTAAAGACCCTAAGCAATCATAGATAGATAGCAGCAGAAATAAGTGACAGCAGAAAAATAGAATGTCAAGTACTAATTAAGTAAGTACCAAAATATTCTCCCCCTCTTTAGCCACAAATGGGCCAAAGATACATGTTCATAAAATTATACAGTTATCCAAAACAAAATAATAAGAGCAGCAGCAGAAAACAACTGAATACACTTCCAAACTCCACCAGATATCAGCACCAACCAGCAACACCACCAAACAACAATCAACCTTCAAGCACTGTCATCAGACTCAGAGGAGCTAGTTTCTTCAATGTTGAGATGACCTTCAGCTTCTACACCTTCTTCCCTTCTATTTTCTTCAGCTTCCTCCTTTTCTAGCCTGGCAATTAGAATTTCTAGGGTCCTTTTTCTAGCATCCAGCTCTTTGCAAGTTTCTTTTAAAACAGCTATGACATCTGATGTCTTGGACTGGGTCTTCACAAACGATGTCTCAGCTGATGTTATGACAATGTCTGGAGCATGAGATCCCTGAAACAGTTTGTAGTGCAAGCCAAGGGCAGGAGCTCTTTTGCAGACTGTATCTCTTGCCACAAGGACATCAGGATATTGTGTAAGGATGATTCCACAAAGGAGGGAGGGAATGGCAATTGGTCCTTTGACAGCATAACTGCCAGCATGCTTTAAAGTTTGTTCAAAGATGTATCTGCCATAGTCAAAAGCAGTCTTGGTTCCCACAGCATAAATAAATCTCCCCAATCCTGTGGAGATAGTTGATTTATGATTTGTAGGCACCCAGTTGGCTGCACCTATTTTATGCAAGATGGCAAATTTCATGCTGAGTTTACTGGCATTCAGCTTGCCTTTCAAGGGCCAGCACTTTACTTGCCTGGCTGTGATGGTTTGACTAATTTCATTGTCAGTTGCCTCCAGATCAGGACAGTCCTCATTTGTTCTTCCAAGAAACTTGTTGATTTCTGATGGAGAGAACTTGACCCTTCTTCCTCTAACAAAAACACTTTCAAAGTCAGCTGACCTTCCATCAGCACAATCATTAGACAAGTTCACTACAAACTCCTTGACCAGATTTTCATAACATTTGTTAAACTTTATCACTGTCTTCATTAGTCCAGCATTCTTGATCAGGTCCATGATGTCTTTGCACTCCAAGGCATCATTGTTGAGTTCTCTCTCTAAGGCTATTCTCTTTAAGCAAACATACTTCCATCTGTTTGCATTGTCAGGATGATGAAAAGAGATGTTGTCTGTTGGGACTTCAGGCACTCTAGCAATTTTGTTGGAGGGGAGCTTCCTTCTGATAGGAGTTTCTTCAATATCAATCTCAAATTCTGATTCCTCATCAGAATCAGAAGATTCAGGTTCTTTTCTCTTCTTAGAGATTGGTTGTCTAGCAGTATGCACCTGGGCCTTCTTCCCTTTTGTCTGAATACTTTTCTCAGCCATGCCTTCAGCCTTGGATTTCTTAGCATTAGGTTTATCATTCTGACTACTCTTTCTTTTCATCAATCTCCTAGCTATGCTAGGGTTCACATTAGCAATCAGATCATTATCTGAGTAATCCTCATCCACATCAATGATAGGTGGATCAACAGCCTTTTCTGAAGGGTTCTGAATGTTGTCTTTTTGTGTCACAACATTCTCAGTGACATCTACATTTTCAGAAACTTCCACATTTGGACTTTCTGATTGGTTTAAAGGGACAGAGATCCCCGATACAGATTGGTTGCCACTCAGTATACTAGTAACCAGCCTAGCAATAGCTTGATGAACTTGAACTGATCCTTCTCTATTAGGTACAGAAGACGAAGGATGAGAAGAATTACCAGAGGCTGTAGCTTGAGCTCTTCCTGCATGTCTGGTTCTGAGCTTTTTGACTTTGGCTGGGTCAGTTGCCATCTCTCTGAGAGGAGTGACCTCAAGAACTTCAGATTCTATGCATGTGGTGATTGCCCTAGTATCTTGCTCAGATGATGACGATGATGAGGATGACGAAGTTGCCATGGTTGAAGACGATGTCTGAGACATTTTGATTGACTTTGAGTAATGGTAGCAGTTTGAGAAAAATCTTTGATTGTGAGGAGGAAACAGGTTGCAAGGACGAGAGAGGTAGGGGGTAAAAGGGAGTCTTTTCAACTTCTTAAAGATTTTGAAAGAATTGTGAAAGTATATGATTAACCCACTAAAGATAGACTTAATAAAATTAATTCCCTCAACCTTTGTTTTAAGCAAAATTAATTGCTATAAAAACTTATGTTGGTGAATACCCAACCTGCCCTTCAAATTTTCAAGTTTATTTCCAACAAGAGCCTTGGTAGAAGAATCAGTCAGCTGAAGCTTAGAGAAACTATGTTCCAGTTTAAATGACTTCTTATCTTCAAAGTCAATAGGGTTCAAGGAAATGTTGATTGTATTCAGATTGTCACAATACAATGTCACAACATCTTGTGTAACATTGTACTCAGGGAGCATCTGTTTTGACCAGATGTTTTGAGAACAGTTTTTCCTAGCAGCAACTATTTCCGCACAGACTTGGGAAGGCATTCTTTTGATATGAATCATAGTCCTGGTTGATTCTTGAATAATTTTCTGTTTGTCCAGTCCATTTTGATGGAGAGTTATATGAGAGGAGACTTCAAGCCTCATTTCTTCAGGGAAACAGAATTTATTAGACTTGTTATTTCCAACATCCTTGTCAAGATGACTTATGGTTCTGACAACACATCCTTCTTCAAGTTTATTTGCCACATCACAGATATTATCAACCTGTAGTTTTGGAGTTCTTCTGACTGCTTCCATAGAAATAGCTCTTTTCATTCTTCTTAGATGAAGGGGACCAAGCTTATGCTGCCACAGTTTCATCTCTTTTTCTTCTTTGATCATTGGACATATAATGGAGATATCAGTGTTCTCAGGCTGCCACAAGTAGCAGTTATCTTTGGATCTGATTCCTCTCATTACAACTTCTAGTTTTTCATTAATTACTAGACATTCAGATCTTGAGAAGTTGACCTTGAATCCTAGATCACATAATTGACTGATACTAATGAGATTAGCAGTCAGCCCTTTTACCAGCAGTACTTTATTCAGACTTGGAACTCCAGGGCATTCCAAATTACCAACACCTTTGACTTCACCTTTAGCACCATCTCCAAAGGTCACAAAACTGGTGGTGTGAGGCATAACATCATTGAGGAGATTTTTGAATCCAGTCATGTGTCTGGAACATCCACTGTCAAAGTACCAGCCTTCCTTTGTAAACACTCTCAGGGAAGTATGGGCTATCAGGGCAGTAGCCTTTTTCTTCCAATGAGGAGTATGTGGTACCCTTTTTGGCTTAGGTTTAGCACCTGAGTTCTGATTAGGATATCCATGTAATCTGAAGCAGAAGGGCTTTATGTGGCCATATCTCCCACAATGATGACATCTCCATCTTTGGTATTTTTTCTTCACGTATTTCTGATGTTGAGAGGTGTGTTGAGACATCTGCTTTGACAATTGTTTAACATGTCTGATCTTCTTGTCTGCACCAGGTTTCTTAGCTTCCACAAATCCTAGACCAGATTTGTTTCCCACATTTTGTCCCACTTGTAGGATCTTTTCCAATTTATCTGATCCATTGGTCAACATCTTGACAGATTTTGTCATTTGGTTCAGTTGTGAGTTCAGCATTTGAACTTCCCCTTCTAGGTGACTTATAGTTTCAAGATCTGCCCTTTTTTCCGCCTCCAGCTTTATAATGAGTTTTGACTGTTTCTCATTCTGCACACAGACTTCAGCACTTCTGATACACAATTTCTTGTAGGTATCAGCAAGTTCTTCAAATGTCACTTCTTCATCACTAGTGTCACTTTCAGAAGTACAAACACTAGTTAGAGCAGTAACTAGTTTGGCAGATTCTTCTTCAGAATTACTTTCTGAATCATAGTCAGACCAAGTAACAGTCATTCCTTTCTTTTGTTTCTTAATAAAGGTAGGACATTCAGCTCGAATATGTCCATATCCTTCACATCCATGGCATTGAATACCTCTGTCTTGGTTTCCCTTATCTTCTAACCTCGGTCTTCTGCTGGAACTGTCAATGTCAGAGGGAATGTTATGAACATTAGACCTTGACTTTGGATCCATTCTTTTGATGAGCTTGTTGAACTGTCTTCCAAGCATAGCAATAGCTTCTGATAAATTTTCTTCTTCATCCTCCTTGTTTTCAACATCAGCGTTGGATACAAGTACTATGCTTTTGTTCTTCTTGTCACTATTATCAATGATTCCCATCTCAAAAGTCTGAAGAGACCCAATAAGTTCATCCACTTTCAACTTGCTGATGTCCTGGGCTTCCTCTATGGCAGTTACCTTCATTGCAAATCTTTTAGGCAAGGATCTGAGAATCTTCCTTACCAGTTTTTCTTCTGACATTTTTTCTCCCAGTGCTCCTGAGGTGTTGGCAATCTCCAAGATGTTCATGTGAAACTCATGAATGGTTTCATCTTCCATCATTTTTAGATTCTCAAACTTGGTGGTCAACATCTGAAGCCTTGACATTTTTACTTTGGAAGTGCCCTCATGAGTAGTTTTGAGAGTGTCCCAAACTTCCTTGGCCAGTTCATATTGATGTACTAGTCTGAAAATGTTTCTATCAATTCCATTGAACAAGGCATTTAAAGCTTTTGAATTTCCCAGAGCTAACTCATCTTCTTCTTTACTCCAATCTTCCTCAGGCTTTAGACTGATTGTCCCATCTTTCTCAGTTATGGTGGGATGAATCCATCCTTTGTCAGCAGCTCTCCAAGCCTTTTTGTCCAGAGATTTTAGGAAGGCAATCATACGAGGTTTCCAGTAGTCATAATTAGTTCCATCCAGAATGGGTGGTCTATTTCCAAAAACTCCTTCTTTGTCCATAGTGCCAGAAAGTGATATCCCTAGATCTCACCCAGTAATACAGACAGGGTGCCTGCTCTGATGCCAATTGAAATTCTGGCTGCAG